>CM072524.1:50829392-50923078 GCA_036898135.1 Oncomelania hupensis
AATATGCAATTCAAATTAAGCGACTTGAACCATACCTTCGTAGAATATTTATTATACCTCATCAATAAAACTGAAAGAGCACTTTACCCAAGAAATGTATGCAATGCACAGGCGTCCGGATCGAAATGTGAACGGAGTCTATACTATAGTAGGCTTACTATAGTAGTAGCCTATTCTAGTAGTAGACTTCGTCTCACATTCCAATACGGGCGCCTACGATGCAATACATCTTCAAGCATCAAGCTGTGATACTAAATAACTCATCACTACCCTCAGCCGTTGCACATTGGTAGAGCGTTCGCCTGGCACACCGATGTCCCAGGTTCAAATCCCGTAGTGGGGCAAGAGAAAAGTGGCCATTTTCACTGTCTATAGTAGCAGTATGATTGCTCTGGTGGTTCAGTGTTGAATTAGGTCCCTACCCGGCCTCCTCCCTTAGATGGTTATCCATATCTGCCGTATCATCAATGGTGAGTTTGGAGGTTAACCTTCAATGCCCATTCATTCCTTCACTCAACTCCGCGGCAATATAAGAGTCAACGGGAGCTTATTATTACGAAAGTTGATTTCATGTAATGTCAAATTATGATACAAATGAGATGTTTCGCCTTTTGTTCTGTCCTCTCCAGAATTTGGTCCTGGTATGTGTGGCTGTACTACTGTTGCTGTTCATTCTGTACTTCACGGGGCTGATGAAGTACGTGCCCCTCCTCAACCGCTTTGTGCGGGAAGAACCCATCATCATTACGCCACTTCCGCCCAAGATCATCAAAGGTCGCGGCGTTCCGCCATGAAAAGTAGTGCCATGTGCAATACTGATAAAAGAATGGACCGTTGTTTTGTGAATAATTATATGTAATCATCGTTTATTGTGGACGATATAAACGAACATTTTTCTATAAAATATTTTTACAATTGTTTTATTACATAATTATAATCCAAAGGTGTGTAGTATTAACTGTCTTAAACATCCCTTTATCGATTCAGATATTTTGGATGTCTGAGAAGTTCTTGAAAATATTAAATGTAAGATGTGCTAGTTTCACGTTAAATATAAAATGTACTGTTACAGCTACATGGCACAACAAAGTCAGAACCAAACAATTCATCAAATTAAATCTAAAAATATTAACTGTTGATTCAGACGTTCTAAATTGTACATTATTGGTTTATGAGAAGTTTTGAAAATAGTAATGATTGATTCCGCTGCTATTAAAATAAAATTATTTATATTTATGATTTTATGACATGACGTCTGTGTTGGCGTTTGAACGTATGACAAGATCCGTTTTAGACATTCACGCAAAGAGGTGTGTGTGTGTGTGTGTGTGTGTGTGTGTGTGTGTGTGTGTGTGTGTGTGTGGCTAGGTAGAAACACCGTTATTCTGACGTACACTTGAACCTCTACGTACTTTCTTTTGACGGACCCCGTTATTTTAACGTCAAAACAGTGCTCCGCTAAAGTTAGGGCTGTGTTAGGCTTAGGGTTAGGTTAAGGGTTGGGGTGAGGGTTAGGGTTAGAGTTAGGGTTTGGGTAAGGGTTGGCTTCAAAAAATGGACAAATTTGTAAAAATGTCAAAGTAACGTATGTAGAATTTCATAAAAGTCATCACAACGGCGCTTCTACACGGTTGTGTGTGTGTGTGTGTGTGTGTAGGTGTGTGTGTATGTGTGGGCATGTAGAAACGACGTTACTCTGATATACACTTGAAACTCGTTTGTGTGCGTGTATGGTTGCTAATGTCATTATTATATTTTCCTCTCTCTCGACTTTCGATTCACCTCGGACATCCGGGCCAGAACGTAGTTTGGTTAGGTCGTGGACAAGCATGCAAACAAACACACACGCAAGTGAATACAGAAAGAAACGAGCAAAGTTAAGTCAAGACTCGTCCCAGAGCATTCACAATACGTTTATTATTATTATTATTATTATTATTATTATTATTATTATTATTATTATTATTATTATTATTATTATTATTATTATTATTATTATTGTCATCAAAACTTCATCCTATGATACATTTTAAAAGAACTCAAAATAACACATTTCGGCGTCGCATGCAGCTCCTTTTAAATTCACAGTGGGAGTTGTCTCACGGGATGTTTTGAAATACTTAAGCACAAAAAACAAACACTACCTTTCTTTTCCCCCCTTGTCTTCAAATGTACGGATTAGGTACACAATCGATACATCCATTTAGCTGTTTATGCGCCCATTTATAGCATCAAGAATGAGTCTAAAAATAGTATCGCTCGCTGCGTAAGTGCGCAGGCTATAGCATGCCGCGATTAGTTGTGCGTGCGTTTACTTAACAAGAAAGAAGCGCCTATAATGCTAAAAAGCCGAGCCGGTCCTAGCAGCGATTTACCCTACCCCTTCATTCTTTATCGTCTTTGGACGACACAACTGACTGTAGTTTCCTAAGTAAACTCATTGTTACAACCACAAAATCAAACAAAACCACACGAACAAAAACTATTCTTGATTTCACGGCCTTGTAACAAGGATATGTTTAGTTCCACGATCTCTCGCCTTCGTGTCTTTTGTGTGTGTGTGTGTGTGTGGGTGTGCGGAGGTATAAGCCTTGAAATGGGTGACTGACCTTGCTTTTTATGCAGAAAATGGGTGTGTGTATTAGCCACCCACTTTTTCCAGCCACCCACTTTTTTCTAAGTACACAGGAGTGCTATAGCTTTTAGTGCATGGGAGTGCAGTTGTAGTGCATGAGAGTGTTTTAAGTACAAGGGAGTGCTCTCTCCGGGACGGAGAAAATCCAGTCAATTTTCGGGAAAATTTGCAAGAAAGTTCGACCTATTTTGTCGCCTATAGGAGACGAACTGGGTCAACTTTTGAGACGGAAAGAGCCAATTTTGCATTAGATTCTTACATTTCTAAATTAAATTTGCGTTCTTTCCGTCAAAAAACATACTTTCCGATTCCTACTTTTTTAGTAAAACCCAGTTTTGGTGTTCTACATACTTGTGTGTGTTTGTGTGCGTGTGTGGCTTGCAATAGGACCTCTGTCATGTTAAAGGAATACTTCACTTTCTCTCTGCAAGCACAGGCATTCTGGTTTTGTCTAAAACTACCAAGACTGCCATCTTAGATTTTGTAAAACTGATTTTCGAAATAAAATATATTTTTAAAAAAAATTAAATAAATAAATAAATAAATTTAAAATAAAAAATAAAAAGTTAGGCTATTTTTTATTTCTGTGTATGTAATGAGAAGTGTACAGATTCGTAGAGACTTAGTCAAAACTTGTGTATGTCGAGTGACGTCATTGTAATGACCCAGCGTCCAGCGTCCGGTTTCAGTGCGGAGGTGATGTTAGCGCACTGTTCTCTAAAACTAAAGGATGACTTTCTTTGAAACTTGGCATTTAGTTAGGAGATAGTGAATCTTACCAGATGACAAAAAAAGTATGCATAGAGTGACGTCATAATTTTTTTTCTTCTAACCCTACTTTTTCCCAAACTTTTGGAGGAATTTGGTTCAAGTTTTGTTATGTAGTTAGACTTTATCTGTACGTTCAAGGTAAAACCAAACTTATGCACATCGAGTAATGTTGTCATCGTGACGTCATTTTTAAAAAGAATTTTTTTAACAGATTTAAATTTTTTTATGTAATTAGAGTGTACAGATGCAATGAACCTTAAACGAAACTATGCTATATTGAGTGACGTCATAATTTTGACGTAAAAAAAAAAAAAGTTTTTCTAATCCTATTTTCTTCCAAACTACTGGAAGGATTTGGTTCAAGTTTGGTATATACTTAGACTTTCCCTATGCATGGCTCTTCTTTGTAAAACCGAACTTATGTAAATCGAGTGATGTAATCATGATGACGTCACCTTTTAAGTTTTGTTAATGTCATTTTCCTTTCACATTTGTATGAAATTAGCCTGCCTAGATGCCTGGAGCGTTAGTCAAAACGTAGGTAGATCGGGTGACGTCATCAAGTGACGTCATAATTTTGTTTCTTTCTAATATTATTTTATGGAGGAATTTCCAGTTGAAGAGCTTCTCTAGGCACAGATACAGAATCTAACTCAAGCATTGTTAGGCACATCGTCTACGCCTCAGTCGTCGTATATATGTTACCGGCACTCACCCCCTAGGGACATGAGCGTAAGTATCTTTAAAATCCGGGAATAGAATCTTCATAATCCTCTTTTTCCTCCTTCTCCACCAACTTCTCCATTTTTGTTCTCCTTCTCCTTTATTGTCTGATATGCAGCGTGTGTGGGTGTGTGTGTATGTGTGTGTGTATGTGACTGAAAGCACGCGGCGAGGGAACTTTGCATCCGCTAGGGTCCAGCACTTGATATATTTTATTTTTAATTTCTTTCTTTTTCATAATTATAGCTCTACCCATTTTTGTTTATTTTATTAAAAAAAGAAAAAAAGAAAAAAAAGAAGAAGAAGAAAAGACCGTTTTCTTTATTGGCGTCCGAATGCGTGAGAATTGCGCTTTCAACAGAGTCTTACTTGGAACAAGCGCTATATTATTATTATTATCATTATAATAATAATAATAATAATAATAATAATAATAATAATAATAATAATAATAATAATAATAATAATAATAATAATAATTATTATTATTATTATTATTATTATTATTATTATTATTATTATTATTATTATTATTATTATTTAGAGGTTAAACCATGACCACCATATTAGGAAAATGCCGCGGTGCTGTATTAATTTTAGAGTTTAGCCCCTCTTTAATATTTCCTCTGCCAGGACGCAAACGCTAATCAGAAAGGGGTCTGCTGTTTTGACGATCATAGATGGTGCAAGTTCAAACCCTCCTCCGCCCTGGGTTTCCGGCCATAGCTCGTAGCAGTAGGAAAAGATGCCCGGCTTTTGTTGCAAGGCCCAATCTTCAGAGTAGCCAGACGCGCGGTCTGAGGAACCACAGACACACACACACACACACACACACACACACGCCCACGCACGCAAGCAATCACACGCAAGCAATCACACGCACGGACATACAAGCACACACACAGACGCACGCACATACACACACATACATACCAATACAAGCACGCGCGCACGCACACGCAACCATACACACAGATGCACACATACCGCACCGTCATTATCATCATAGTAGTAGTAATAATAGAAGTAGTAATATTAGTAGCAGCAGTAGAAGTAGGAGGAGGAGCAGCAGCAGGAGCAGTAGTAGTATACTTTTTTACCAATATTATTATTGTTTTTATTGGTATTATCGATGTTGTTGTTGTTGTTGTTGTTGTTGTTGTTGTTGTTGTTGTTGTTGTTGTTGTTGTTCTTCTTCTTCTTCTTCTTCTTCTTCTTCTTCTTCTTATTCTTCTTCTTCTTCTTCTTCTTCTTCTTCTTCTTCTTCTTATTATTATTATTATTATTATTCGTACTCCAATAATAACCATGACTTACATCTCAGCGTCTCGTAGCTGGTCCCAAAGGAGTACTCCATGTCATTCGTTCTCAGTGCATTTTGCATCAAGGTACCAACAGATCGCTGAAAGAAATTATTATTATTAGAGCTAAGATTTTTCTGATGAAAAACATAATCTAACCCGAAAGTGTAATGGGCTATGATGATGCCTCATATGTTAATGTCGGACTGCAACTACAAGGCTGGACTTCGACCCATATTGCGACTTCTATATATATAAATTGCTTAGCCGGAAGTCCTTCTTCGCCTCTACTATAAAGTTTGTCCGGTATGGACGCTGATCTGGGCAGGTGCTGGGCGCTACGGATCGGCCTGCTGTGTGCTCAAAACCAGCGAAATCGTTATAGCCGACATTTCCTTACCGAACGTTTAACCGTTTCTGAGATAAATAAATAAACAAAATGTCCACAAACTGCAATAGCCTCATTCCGCGCGCTTCCATTAAAAATCAAATTGAGGTTTCAGCATGTTTTCCCATATAGACCAAAAAATTGATGGTCTTCCTAAGAAGCCTTGGTAGCTTACTGCGTAAAACTTTCGCCTACCGTCCAGGACGAACCAAGTTCATATCACACGCGGGCTTTTTTTTTTTTACACTACAATATGGATATTTTTCTTTTTAATTTAGGCTTTTTACCTTTAATTTATTATTATTATTATTATTATTAATATTATTATTATTATTATTATTATTATTATTATTATCATTATCATTATTATTATTATTATTATTATTATTATTTATAAACTAATAATAATAATTATTATTATTATAATTATTATTATATCTTATATCAAATTTTCTTTTAAAACCTTGGTGGTTTTTTTATAAATTATTTCTATTTATATTATTCTATATTCAATATTATTATTATTATTATTATTATTATTATTATTATTATTATTATTATTATTATTATTATTATTATTATTATTTATAAACTAATAATAATAATAATAATAATAATAATAATAATAATAATAATAATAATAATAATTATTATTATTATTATTATTATTATAACAATTATAATATCTTATATCAAATTTTATTTTAAAACCTTGGTGTTTTTTTATGATTTCTATTTGTATTATTCTATATTCTATATTCATTATTATTATTATTATTATTATTATTATTATTATTATTATTATTATTATTATTATTATTATCAAGGATCGGGATGGGGTGGTACGTGTAGGTAAAAGGTAGGTTTAAAGGGGCATGGGTAGGCATAACGGGGATACGGGTATATATAAGGGGGTATGGTGATGGTCGATTCCTTTCATCCATTCCTGCGAAACGATCAACGGGGAAGTATCAAGGAGGGTACAGTTAGGAACCAAGGGGGTATGGAAGGTATCAAGGGGGTATGGGGAGGTATCAAGTGGGTTCGGGGAGGTATCAAGGGAGTATGATGAGGCATCATGGGGGGGGGACGGGGATATATCAGGGGGGGAGGGTATGGGGAGGTATCATCGTCCAAATGAAACTCGCAGACAAAAGTTCTCTCTGTCTACATTTTAAATAGCATCATGTGTACCCTGGCTTGCCAGGGTACAAAAACTACTAGTCTAGTAATAGGTTGCAGCCTGCTGTGTTGGCTCAAAAATCGCGCTTTCTCTCTCTGCCTCTCTCTCTCTGCCTCTCTCTCTCTCTCCCTATCTCTCTCTCCCTCTCTCTCTCTCTCTCTCTCTCTCTCTCTCTCTCTCTCTCTCTCTCTCTCTGTATGTGCAAGCCCCAAGGGCAATATGTACAAAAAGCGCACCCATCGCTCATTCTTTTACCCCTGCAAAATAAATTTGCTATCTTATCTTACCTCTCTGTCTGTGAGAAGAAGAAGAAGAAGAAGAAGAAGAAGAAGAAGAAGAAGAAGAAGAAGAAGAAGAAGAAGAAGAAGAAGAAGAGAGCGAGGGAGGAAGGGAGAGAGAGACAGACAGCCACAGTGTTACGTTGAAAGGCCAATGGTAGTATGTCTGAAACGCGCACGATAGATCTAATCGTTTCGTTTTGCAAAGTATTCAATAATGGAGTTTATTTACCTTTGATTTGAGTTTGCATTGTTGTTAGGAGAGGCTTTGTATAACGTTGATAATTTTCGTTAGACGATATTGTTGGAGAATTCTCTGGATCCGCTTGTTTACTATCGATCGAAGTTTCGGGATAATTGTCGAAGTTTGAAGGAACGTTCCGGCTATGTGTAGAGAGATGTATGACGTAAGTCAGTGATGACGATCTTTTATTTGATTGGCTGTAGTGCGTCATTCTTGTCTACCGTGTTCGAAATTGTTCGGGAAGAAAGAGAAAGGCTTATATATTTTATGCGCCGCACTGTTTGGAGAATTGTTGTTGATAGTGAGTTGGAAAGTGAAATTTGAGAGTGAAAAGGCGATTGTATGCAGTTGTTGATGTGTGCTGAATAAAAGTGGAAAACTTCATACGTCGACTCCGTGTCTTGTATGCTGATTGAGCAGGCTGCGTGGATAAACGAATCTGAGTTACACCTTATCAGGAATTCAGCATTGGGGCTGAATCAGATACTGATAAAGAAAAACACCATCATCAAACGGAGTGTAACATTTTGGGGGCCAAGCCGGGATTCACGCCATAGCCAAGGGTTCAACTGCTACAACAAGCGAGTCAACGTTACGAGAGGCAGTCATCGAGGGTAGCCGCCAACGAGTTGCGTCGAGAGGGGCCAACACACTGGGACTACTTCACCGATAGGTTCGGGTTGACTGCAAGGGCGTGTAGTCGCCGAAGAGTTGCTTCGTGAGCGAACAACAGATCGGGACTACGTGGCTGCCGCAAGACTACGTCGAGGGACAGTCTCGGAGCTACATCGCCAGTAATACAGAGAGCGACGAGCGGACGTCGCGTCTACTTCAGCACAGGAGCGTATACATCAACACCAGCGTGGTGCAGCGTCGCATACGACGAGGACAGCGGGGCCTGCGTCAGCGAAGGCGAAGAGTGGCAAGCATCAGCGCTACTGCAGAAAGCGTGCTGTTCTAGAACAGTCTAGAAAGGTACAGCACAGTCAAGAACTTTCCAGAAAAAGAACCTTCCAGAAAAGAACTTTCCAGAAAACCATTAAGATGGCTGATTTCTGGCAGAAAGGAGTTGAACTGAATCTAAAAGGCAAACAGCTGACGGAGTACGTCAAGTCCCAGGAGAGAATACAAGAACGAGAATTAGAAGAACAACGTCGCCGAGAAGAAAGAGAATTAGAAGAGCGGCGTCAAGAAAGAGAAGAGCAGCGACGGCGTGAAGAAAGAGAAATTGAACAGCAGCGGCAAGAAAAAGACAGAGAATTCGAGCTGAAGCGTCTTGAGTTCCAGCTAGAAATGACGCGCATCCAGCAACAGCAGAACGCGCCACAAGTTATCAGTGACAACAAAGCTCCAAAATTGCCAGCGTTTGTCGACGGGAAGGACCAGATCGACAGTTATTTGGCGAGATTTGAAAGGTTTGCCAAAAGCTCTAACTGGCAACCTCAAGACTGGGCGATTCGACTAAGTGCACTTCTGACGGGGCAAGCACTCGACGTCTACACCAGATTGTCGGACGATGACGCTAAAGACTACGACGTCTTGAAAGAGGCCCTATTGCAGTGCTACAACTTTACAGAAAAGGGCTACCGTAAACGCTTTCGTGAATGCCGGCCTTTTTCAGACGAGACGCCAAAGCAGTTTGTGTAGCGCCTGTCATCATATCTACACAAGTGGGTGGAATTATCAGGCAAAGGGAAGACTTACGAGAGTCTCCATGATCTGATTGTAAGGGAGCAATTACTCAACGCCTGCCCTAAGGACCTCGCGATCCACTTAAGTTGGAGACGCTAAAAGACGTTGCTGAGGCTGCTGAAAGATATCTCATCGCTTATGAGAAGACGCTGGGGCCACCCAAGGCGACGAAGCCATTTCAGAAAACTGCAAGCCATGGGAACCAGATCCAGGGGAGCCAGACGAGCCAGAGACAGACGGACTCCACGCCTCCTCCCAGGGAAGGGCATTCGAGAGGCTGTTTCACCTGCAACGCTACAGACCACAGAGCGGCTAACTGTCCTCAAAACAAAAGTAGCGGACAGCGGAGCACTACGGACAATGCAGCGGCGGGCAACCGGCAGAGGCGGTTTTCCAATCAACGGCAAACCAGTAGATCTGACCATCAAGTGTGCGGCGGGAGCGTCATTCTTCCGAGTGAGACCAAGCGCACAGCTACTCCTGCGGAGGTGCAAGAGTGCATGACCGATGGCCAACTTCTCCTTGCCAACGGAAAATCCATCCCCGTCGTCGCCAGCGCAGCTGTGACCGTCCAGAACATGCCCGTTTCAAAGGGACGCGTCGGAAATCATGAAGTGACTGTTCTAAGAGACTCTGGTTGCAGTGGGGTCATCGTCAAAGAAGACCTAATCGCTAAAGAACAATTCACTGGCGATTCTAAATGGACACTCATGGCCAATAGCAAATGTGTGAAAGCGCCAGTTGCAAAAATTCATGTCAACACCCCTTTCTACATAGGCGAAGTCGAAGCGGTTTGCCTGAAGAAGCCGCTGTATGATTTGATGTTCGGGAATATCGACGGCGCGAGACGACCCGACGACCCCGACCCAGAATGGAGTCCTGCCTCAACCCAACGCGTCGAAGTTGTGGAGGAGGATCCATTGCCATTTCCCGATGGAGACCTTTCAGAGCTGCTACGGGACAATGTGGCTACTCCGGCTCAGCCCTGCCGACCAGAGATCGTCGGTGCTGTTACTACCAGGGCCCAGGCCAAGAGAGACAAGACGTCTACGCCACTGAAGGTCGCCGACAACTCTAAAGCTGCCATCGTGGACAGAGATAAGCTGATCCAGCTCCAGGAAGCTGATAGTACTTTAAACTAGTACAGGAACCGCCAAGACCACGTGACCAAAGGCAGTGGTACGGTCTATTTTGAGGTGAAGGCCAAGATCCTGTACCGAATCTTCCAGCACCCGAGGGTCAACGGAGGGAAACCACTACGTCAAGTCTTGGTACCGTTACCCCTAAGGCGCCAGGTGATGGAAGTAGCGCATGACTCCATCATGGGAGGTCACCTAGGCATCAAGAAGACGTCAGACAGAATCCAGGCGGTGTTCTACTGGCCAGGACTTCATGCGGACGTCAGCCGTTTCTGCCGATCATGTGACATTTGCCAGAAGACCATACCACGAGGAAGGGTCCCGAAAGTGCCTATGCAGAGGATGCCTCTGATCGACCGACCTTTCAAGAGGGTGGCCTTAGACTTAATCGGCGAAATAAGACCTCCGAGTGAAGAAGGTCATCGGTGGGTACTGACTTTAGTGGACTATGCGACTCGGTACCCAGAAGCGGTGCCTCTGAAGAAGATTGCCACTGAAACTGTTGCAGAGGCGCTGGTGGACATGTTCAGCAGACTTGGAGTGCCTGAAGAGATCCTGACAGACCTCGGGACGCAGTTCGTCTCTGACTGCATGAAGGAGGTCAACAGACTGCTGAGCATCCGGCATTTAACTACGACACCCTACCATCCAATGTGCAACGGGCTTGTCGAAAAATTCAATGCTACGCTGAAGTCCACCCTGAAGAAACTGTGCAGCGAGCAGCCCAGACAATGGCATCGCTATATCAACGCCTTACTTTTCGCCTACAGAGAAGTACCGCAGGAGTCCACCGGCTTTTCTCCGTTCGAGCTGCTGTACGGAAGAACCATCCGAGGGCCGATGCACATCCTGAAAGAACTGTGGACGAAAGAAGTAGACACCCCGGAGGTGAAGAACAGTTACCAGTACGTGTTTGAGCTACGAGAGAAGCTGGAGCAGACTCTCGAGTAGCCAGAAAAAACCTGAAGAAGTCCCAGGACTGTGGAAAGCACTACTACGATCGTAGGGCTGTGAACAGGAAGTTCAAACCTGGCAACAAAGTGCTGGTGCTGCTACCTACCGATCATAATAAGTTGCTGATGCAGAGGAAAGGCCCGTACGAAGTGGAGACCGTGGTGGGAATCAACGACTACAAGGTGAAGGTCGGCCAGCGTTCCAAGATATACCACGCCAACCTCCTTAAGCTGTACGTGGAAAGGCCATCAGAGACTGTGCATGCAGCAACAGCAGCTGAGATCGACAACAGCTTTGACAGCGAGGAACTGTTGGAACTGGGAGACTTCCATAGCAAAGAAGGCATCAATGATGTTAAGCTAGGACCGAGCTTTACGGAAGGTCAAAGGTTGGAGCTCAAGGACCTTATGGGCGAGTTTCCCCATAGTTTCAATGATGTCCCAGGCTCTACGACTTTGGTCGAACATGAAGTCCACCTCACTTCGAATATCCCTGTTCGAACCAAACCATTCCCAATCCCTTTCAAGGCCCGTGAATCCTTGAAGAAAGACATCGATGAGATGCTGAAGATGGGCATCATCAGGGAGTCCAGTTCCCCTACGCGTCCCCTGTCGTGGTCGTGAAGAAGAAGGACGGCAGCAACAGAGTATGTATCGACTACAGGAAGGTTAATAAGATCACCGTCTTCGACCCTGAGCCGATGCCTACCGCAGCAGACCTCTTCCGCCAATTATCGGGGAGTAGAATCTTCTCAAAGATTGACCTCAGCAAGGGTTAATGGCAAGTCCCCGTGCGTCAACAGGACATACCAAAGACTGCTTTCATAACTCCTGATGGGACGTACGAGTGCCTAAGGATGCCCTTTGGCATGGTCAACAGCGGAGCTACCCTGAAGAGAGGAATGAGGAAGATGTTCAAAGGGATGGACAATGTCGTGTGTTACTGGGACGACCTGCTAGTCCACACCCACACCTGGGAAGAGCATCTGCAGACCTTGAGGGAGCTGTTCCACCGTCTTCAAGAAGCCAACCTGACCGTGAGACCCAGTAAATGCGTTCTGGGAATCGACAACGTCGACTTCGTCGGACGTTCAATGGAAGAAGGAGACAACGGAGGATGCACTAACTCCAGGAAAGCCCACATGATCATCGTCTTTGACCCTGGGCCGATGACAACCGCAACTGACGAGGGCGTCGTTTCCTTGCGGATGGAAAAAACATTGACTGTGTAGATAAATGTGAACATTGACAATATCCAGATAGACTTGTGGATGGAAGAACATTGACTCTGTGTGAATGAACTGAACACAATGACAGTATTCAGAAGGTCCAGAATTAAAACTTTGTTTGTGCATTACGTTTCAACGTTGTTGAAAGAAATTGGGTAAATTTCTTCTTGAGTGGGGGGTTATGTTACGTTGAAACGCCAATGGTAGTATGTCTGAAACGCGCACGATAGATCTAATCGTTTCGTTTTGCAAAGTATTCAATAATGGAGTTTATTTACCTTTGATTTGAGTTTGCATTGTTGTTAGGAGAGGCTTTGTATAACGTTGATAATTTTCGTTAGACGATATTGTTGGAGAATTCTCTGGATCCGCTTGTTTACTATCGATCGAAGTTTCGGGATAATTGTCGAAGTTTGAAGGAACGTTCCGGCTATGTGTAGAGAGATGTATGACGTAAGTCAGTGATGACGATCTTTTATTTGATTGGCTGTAGTGCGTCATTCTAGTCTACCGTGTTCGAAATTGTTCGGGAAGAAAGAGAGAGGCTATATATTTTATGCGCCGCACTGTTTGGAGAATTGTTGTTGATAGTGAGTTGGAAAGTGAAATTTGAGAGTGAAAAGGCGATTGTATGCAGTTGTTGATGTGTGCTGAATAAAAGTGGAAAACTTCATACGTCGACTCCGTGTCTTGTATGCTGATTGAGCAGGCTGCGTGGATAAACGAATCTGAGTTACACCTTATCAGGAATTCAGCATTGGGGCTGAATCAGATACTGATAAAAAAACAAACACCATCATCAAACGGAGTGTAACACACAGACAGACAAAAAGACGCGTTCTCATAGACGCTCGCGTATTGAGATACGAGCACATGTGACCACTATAAAAGTGTGCGCTTGCGTACTATTTCTGTAATGTGGGGCCGGGTAGCTCAGTTGGTAAGAGCGTCTTGCTAGTAACCGAAAGGTCGCTGGTTCGAATCCCGGATTGGTCAACGTGTGATCATATTATTTTCCCCTTTACCAACAACTGGCCCGCTGGTGTCAGTATAAATCGGTCCAGTAGTCACCTATATGCGAAAGTGTCGTGTGACTATAATCTACAAACAACAACAACTATTTCTGTTTGTCCCCTATACGCTTTGTGTCCGGGGACGATAATTTAATAACTAAACTAAACTAAACTAGTCCTGCGAGCTAACTCGATGTGTTGCGGCATTCACCGAGATAGCAACAACAAGAAAAAAACAGTGTTCTGTTAAGTTTGAAGTGGGACTGACCAGTTCTGCGATGTTGGCTGGGTAGATAGCGTCCTTGTCGCTGGTTTTGACGAAGCCCCACGGGTGTATCAGATCCGCACCCCAAGAGTGGATAGATAAGAAGGCCCGGATTCTATTTTTGAATAAGTTGAACAGCCACTGCACGTTTCTGGTCTCTGTCTCCGAGAAGGCGAACTCGCCCTGGTAATTGTAGTGGCGGCAGTCTGTTGACGATCCCACTTCTGTCACCATTAAAGAGACAGCAAAGTGAGAGTTAGTATATATCACAACCGCTTGTTTATGTACACGCGAGCGCCTATACTTGTGACGCGTCTCGGTCTATAAATACACACAACCAGAAGGGAGACGCGCCACAGGCATAGGCGCTCGCGTGTCCAGATACAAGCGCCTAAGGTCTAAATATAGTGCTTTTCGCCATGCCGAGTGTACCACCACACCGCAGGCGCTTGTGTTTAAATGTATGAGATGCCGAAGCCTATTATAGCGTCGCTGTCTATATAGCAGGAAACTAGTATATATATATATACACACAAGCGCCTGCGGTGTGGTGGTACACTCTGCATGGCGAATTTCAACATCTTTCACATTCAGATACGAGCGCTTGTGCCTCCCAACTCCCCACTCCAACGTACCCAACTTCTTATGTAACTCGTATAGAATAAAACACACTAAATACTATGCTATATATACAGTCTTACTTTGGGAAAAGCAGAAATAGGAGATGTAATTCCTGATGAAGCCGAAATAAAGCGGCAAAAGCTTAAAAAAAGGGAAATACTGCACTGGAGAAACCCGTTCGTTGTGTGCAGAGGATGAATAGTTAAAATTTTATTCCACTGGTTTAAACCTCTTGCGCCAGCACCTATACTTGTGTGGAGCCAGCATTCTTCAAGTGTGAAAGTTTTACTTGTATATATTTTCAATAATTTTTTTATCAGCAGATAAACCCCATTTTTCTGACCCGTAGGTTAAGATTGGCTGGATTTGAACATCAAAAAGTTTTTAAAAAAGACTTTGGGCCAAAATTCACCATGCGATCATAGAAACTTCATGATGGCTGCAACACCTGTTCTTTCTCGTTCGGCAAAATCTTTAAAAAGTGTAAGATAATGTTAGCTTGGTTCACATGAAAATCCCTAAATATTTGTACATATTAACAACTGACAAAATTCGTCCATCAAAAAAAAACATTGTTCTCTTTCGACCAAAAAGCCTCCATTGCGGAAATAATATTGGATTTGTCCAAGTTAACAACAAGACCCAGTCGCTTTGCACTATCACAAAGAACATTCAACTCAGTTTGCAGCCCGACTATTGTATCTGAAAACAAAACTACATCATCAGCAAAAATTAAAATGAACAATTCAGTAAACTCTGGGAACAGCTGAATCTCGTTTTTACCATGGCTTACAATATCAGACCAAAGAAAATCTGGCTTGTGCCTAGCCTTACAGAAGTAAAATACGTCTTGGAGAAATGGACACCCATCAGTTCTAGCATGTCCACAGAACAGAGAAAAAAAAAAGAAATCCTCCCAATTCTCCGAGAATAAATTGAGGCAGCCGTGCAATCGCTGAAGAAGTGGAAATCAGCGAGAGTGGACAACATACCCACAGAATTACTTAAAGAAGGAGGAGAAACGATGATTGACCCCCTGCCTTCATCATCATCTTAACAAGATCTGGCAGAGTGGGAGTGGCCTAAACCATGGACCCAGTCGTTCGTCATCAATCTTTCCAAAAAGGGTAACCTTTAGGAGTGTTTAAACTACCGCACCATCAGTCTCATCAGCCATCTTATAAAGTCATCCTGAATATAATACTCAACAGTTTGAAACCCCAAGCTGAACAAATCATAGCGGAAGAACATGCAGGATTAAGGGCAGGACGAAGTACCACTGAGCAGATTTTTAACCTCAGAATAATATGTGAGAAACACATACAGCGCCAGTAGTGATCTCCCCTGAAACCAGCCTGCAGTAATATTGTTGTCTTCAATCCAGTGTGAAATAAGTTTGTTTAAAATATAACTATACCGTTTGCTACAAATGTCAAAAAGGGATAGCACTCTGTAGTGTATCGCGTACCGTGACGTCACCCTTTTTATGCAATGGTTGCAAAACTGACCAAGAAAATAGACCATTATCAAATAAATGATTAAAACATTTAACGAGAAACGGCAAAATTTTATCAAAGCTATGTTTATAAAATTCTCCAATCAGGCTGTCTGGACCAGCCGCTCATTTTACTTTTGAGTGCTTTGATAGATGATCTAATTTCACAAGGCGTAATATGAGAGTTTAAAAACTCACAAGCATCAGTCTCTGAAATAGAATCAAGAACTTTATTGCAATGACCAGAATTGACATCAGAATTAAATACGTTCTTAAAATGTTCATACCACTGTTCATTGGTAATAATGTTAAATGATGCAGAACCTTTCCTCCCCAAAGACCGCAACGTGTCACAGAATTTGGGTGGATCATTTGAATAATTATTCAATATGTTAACAATCGTTTTTTAATGTGCTCATTTTTATTTGGAAGTAATTCTTTATACTGCCTACGTTTCGCGGAGTAAGAAAATCGATCAGGATCACATTTGGATCTGGGATACTTTCTTCATTGAAGCCTTAAATGCTGAACACACCTTAACTCTTTCACTTCCTGCTGTAAATGTTTTCTTCATGCATTCGCCAGCAAACATATTTTTTTAAACAATCTTAGAGGTTAGTTAGTTAGTTAGTTAGTTAGTTATTAATTGCTTACAGGGTCCAGCGGACTGCAAAAAGCCAAATCAGGACCACAAAATCAAGACCACAAGAGGATTCATCCTTGATCCGTATAAAAGATCTGCTGAAACAACCATAGTGTGCTGAAACAACCCTAGTGTAGTCTCATCACGCCTATCATTGGTATGTTATAAAACCGAACTCCACGATAGCGAGTTTTGATTCTACCACAGGTATAATATTAAACATTTGACAGCTGGAGATACCATGAAATAATGAACTACACTTGAACCATTTTAAGTAACGTAGGTAAAGAGCGAGCGTTGTGGCTGAGTGGTCAAAGCAACGGAAGATTCTCCATGATCTCATCGGTTGAATCCCGTTGGTCCACAGGGTCATCAACTGCAGCATGGCCATTCAGGGATGTCATGGTGCATGTATTAGCCCGACCTGGGGAAATAAACATCTGGAACGCTGGAACCATGGTACCAGACAACCGTTTCTTCATACAGGATAGAGTGATGGTGATGGGAGTAGGGTGATGAGGGCAGTGTGACAAACTGGGACAATTGTCGTCCATCACTAAAATGGGAGATGTGGTAAAGCAGACTCGCCGCTTGCTCCAAACGGTCGTGTTGTCTTGACTCAGTCACCACCAGATTGCCTTTAGAGTATTAAACAAACATGCCACGTTGCCCGTAGAGAGAAGTTTCATCGCGATGTTCTTTGGTCATGTCGGCTCCAACGCGCAGCCCACGCATCACGAAACTTCTCTCTTCCTGTTGAATCTCACATAACCAACGTTGCGTCCCTCAAACATACAAACCGCACAAGCACTAGTCTGTGGATACCATTCCTTGCGTTGCGTTCAAATCTGGAACCAAGTCTGTGTGCCCTTGCAATGTCGTACCAGCTCCAGCTCCCCTGTGGTTAATGCTCTTGAAGAGTGTCCACGGCTGGCTGTTACATGTCGAGACCCTCGGTCTCGTGTTCGCTTAAACCATGGATTAAAATATTAGATTTCTTGAGTGTCTGTCTTGTCTCTCCTATCTGGACTCCAACTGACTCACTTTGTTATAAATATCATCTCGCTTCTTATGTGTTTGATCTATTTCCACTTGCAATTTCTCTGTCTGCCCCGTTAAAACTTCGTTCCAAGAGATATAATTTTTGACTGCAATTGTTCACTAAGCTAGATGTCTTGTTGCACTGCTCAATTCAATCAGTTGATTCAACTTGCCGTGTAGAAGTTCTGACTGTGTGTCCATCTTATCCTCTAAACAGCGTACAACTTCTTCCATGGTGTTCGTTGCAGCAGGACCAGGGATAACCCCACAACTCAGCAACAGTGTGTTCACTGCGTGCAGACGTGGTTGTTGTGTGTAGGATGTGCGAACACTTTTCTGGAAATTGAACCCGTTACTGCAGACAATCACAGGGCATATTCAACCACTAGGACAAGATTTCAATTCGCCAGAGCCGAAGGAGATGAGGTAATATACAACAATTACAAATAAAATGGATTCCAATATATTGCGAGGAGTGATCACCCTGTATCTCATTTTCCGTGCCATAATCGCTCTTTTTTTTTTTTAACATGAAGCAATTGAACACGCACCGCACGCCATGAGAAAACATTCGTTATGTAGACTACGGGCATTTTGTCTTGAAGTCAGAGAGAGAGAGAGGGAGAGAGAGAGAGAGAGATAGGGAGAGAGAGAGAGGGTGTGGGTGTGGGTTCGTGTGTGAATGTCTGTCTGTCTGTCTGTCTTGTGATCCTGCATTCGTTTGTTCTCAAATTACATGAGATCTTACCTCCGTAGTGCACGTCGTAGTTCCTGTTGAGGTCCACCCCACTGCACGTAGGTTTGATGTACCTGCGGTTCTTTCGCCACAAGCGATTCTGAAAATAGCATTAAAATACAAATAAAAACAGGTTTGCACTGAGGAGGAAAATGAAACTAATACATAACGCCTAGAGATATTACATGCTTAGCGGCAATACATAACGCCTAGAGATATTACATGCTTAGCGGCAATACATAACGCCTAGAGATATTACATCCTTAGCGGCAATACATAACGCCTAGAGATATTACATGCTTAGCGGCAATACAAGACGCCTAGAGATATTACATGCTTAGCGGCAATACATAACGCCTAGAGATATTACATGCTTAGCGGCAATACATAACGCCTAGATATATTACATCCTTAGCGGCAATACATAACGCCTAGAGATATTACATCCTTAGCGGCAATACATAACGCCTAGAGATATTACATGCTTAGCGGCAATACATAACGCCTAGAGATATTACATGCTTAGCGGCAATACATAACGCCTAGAGATATTACATGCTTAGCGGCAATACAAGACGCCTAGAGATATTACATGCTTAGCGGCAATACAAGACGCCTAGAGATATTACATGCTTAGCGGCAATACAAGACGCCTAGAGATATTACATGCTTAGCGGCAATACATAACGCCTAGAGATATTACATCCTTAGCGGCAATACATAACGCCTAGAGATATTACATCCTTAGCGGCAATACAAGACGCCTAGAGATATTACATGCTTAGCGGCAATACATAACGCCTAGAGATATTACATGCTTAGCGGCAATACAAGACGCCTAGAGATATTACATGGTTAGCGGCAATACAAGACGCCTAGAGTTATTACATGGTTAGCGGCAATACAAGACGCCTAGAGATATTACATGCTTAGCGGCAATACATAACGCCTAGAGTTATTACATGCTTAGCGGCAATACATAACGCCTAGAGATATTACATGCTTAGCGGCAATACAAGACGCCTAGAGATATTACATGCTTAGCGGCAATACATAACGCCTAGAGATATTACATGCTTAGCGGCAATACAAGACGCCTAGGGATATTACATGCTTAGCGGCAATACAAGACGCCTAGAGATATTACATGCTTAGCGGCAATACATAACGCCTAGAGACATTACATGCTTAGCGGCAATACATAACGCCTAGAGATATTACATGCTTAGCGGCAATACATAACGCCTAGAGATATTACATGCTTAGCGGCAATACAAGACGCCTAGGGATATTACATGCTTAGCGGCAATACAAGACGCCTAGGGATATTACATGCTTAGCGGCAATACAAGACGCCTAGAGATATTACATGCTTAGCGGCAATACATAACGCCTAGAGATATTACATGCTTAGCGGCAATACATAACGCCTAGAGATATTACATGCTTAGCGGCAATACATAACGCCTAGAGATATTACATGCTTAGCGGCAATACAAGACGCCTAGGGATATTACATGCTTAGCGGCAATACAAGACGCCTAGAGATATTACATGCTTAGCGGCAATACATAACGCCTAGAGATATTACATGCTTAGCGGCAATACAAGACGCCTAGAGATATTACATGCTTAGCGGCAATACATAACGCCTAGAGATATTACATGCTTAGCGGCAATACATAACGCCTAGAGATATTACATGCTTAGCGGCAATACATAACGCCTAGAGATATTACATGCTTAGCGGCAATACATAACGCCTAGAGATATTACATGCTTAGCGGCAATACATAACGCCTAGAGATATTACATGCTTAGCGGCAATACATAACGCCTAGAGATATTACATGCTTAGCGGCAATACAAGACGCCTAGGGATATTACATGCTTAGCGGCGGTATAAAAACAGAATTGTTGAAGACACTCAAACATATTTCATCAACACCGACAACCAATTTACACTAAATCGAAATTCTTATTTGGCTTTGACATCTTTTTTATCTTAAAAAAAAAAAACTCTTGAAAAAGCATTATATTTATTATTTTTCTTATTGTTTTACTAGAAAGAGGAAAAACGCAGAAGACTATAAAAAAAATCCTCGATACAATCATGTATTTCGTTATAACGCTTCTTCAAGAGTTTAAAAAAGGATAGAAAATAAAGATGTTAAAGCCAAATAAGAATTTCGATTTAGTGCAGATGGGTTTTGTGTGTTGAGTGTCTTCAACAATCCTGTTTTGATACCGCTTCTAAGAATGTAATGTCTCTAGGCCTTATGTATTAGTTTCATTTCGTTTCATGGTTTGAAAAAAAAACCAACATCATTCTAGTAAAATAATAAGAAAAACAATAATGATGTTAGTTTTTTTTAAAACCCATTCGCTATCAGAACAATGGATAGTATTATTACGCTAATTATAATAATGGAAATTTACCCATATGCTACCCAAAGTGAATAATATTAATCCCATTTGATGCCTAACGGTTCAATACAATACAATATAATACAATACAACATAGTACAATACAATGGAATTTAAAACAACTTTATTCATCTCAGACTGAGCAATTACAGTAGCAGAAGCAACACATTAAAATATCCTAGTTGACATAGACATGCTAGAATACCAAATTTACAATAGTTTTGGATAGTACTACTTTGTTTTTAGTGTGGAGTTAACAGAATACCAGCGTCACCATTGCAACTTAACGTCCCTTGATTTGCGTAGCACAACCCTTCTGAAAAGCTGCTGCTGTTTTAGGATTTCTTGATGTAATGATTGCACATCCTTGTCATTGTCTCGACCAGTACTTCAGAAAATCGTATTCAACAAATGCGTGTTGGTATTGTTGGTTGTGGCTGATTTCCTTTTCGTGGGCAGACTTTTAAAAAACACAACAACAATATGCACTCTGGGTGAGCAATTGCGACCTCTGCATTTATTACCGTACTCCAGGTGTAGGCGTAACCGTCTGGGTTGACCACGGGAATGATGACAAAGAGGAAGTTGTCGAGGATATTCTTAGCACGGGTGTCGTTTTTGACGTAATTCACCAACATCTGAGAACAAACAACATCATCAGCATCTTCAATTAAAATTACAATAACAATTTTTGTTAACAAAATTTAAATCGTTTTATATAGCGCTTTTCCAGCTTAAGAGCGGCTCAACAGCTGCTGGCCGAAGCAGAATCTAACGCCAGCCGACCGAAGCGTCCATGCACTTGCTGCTTTAGACCACTTTCTAGCGGCCAGACGACCGGGGATGGGCGACCAGGGACCTAGTGCGTGTATTTGTGTAGTAGCTGGCACTCCCCCATCTAGGACATGAGCGTCAGGATCTTGACAGTGCGTGCCATGGAATGAGTGTGCGCACAGACTAGACCTCGTTGTTAGCACTAATCCGAAAGAACGAATGAAAATATAATAAATAAATAAATACATAATTACATAAATAAATCATAGACACAGTCCACGCATAAATGTATCAAAATCAATAAACAAAACCAAATTATAAGCTGCACGCAAGCTACAATTCAAAGAGGTTGTTGTATAAATTTGTATTCATCAGATCAACACAAGTTGTACTGATAAAGGAAGAGCATCGAAACATGTCTGCCAGTATAAACAATGTAACGATACAAGTAAAACCATTAAGACACATTATTATTATTATTATTATTATTATTATTATTATTATTATTATTATTATTATTATTATTGGTGTCATATCATCTCGTGTCACGCGGGGTTTATGGGCTCTGCACAATGGAATTATGGACCCTCACGTTTATTCGGTGGGAACTGCTAGTAAGTCACCCTATGAATTACTTTAATAAATTTATTTGTTTAGCTCGTTCTGTGTTAAGGTTGGGATACAGAAATAGATAGAAAAAATGGTAAAAGATTACTGTCACACTAGCTTTCACACGGCTATGAATCATATGTAGTCCAGCCACTTGATAACAGTTAAAATCACACATTTATTTCTTCTACTCTATACAAGATTCTCTAAGTACTAATCTAACTTAAAAAGTCTCAGTCACTGCTAATAGTTCGATCGCTGATAGTCTAGGCAGCTGTTTTTTCTTCCTCGGGCACTTGCTATAATATTTCATGTAGATTTGGACTACTGTGGTCCGTTTTACAGTTTCTGAAGAGTTGGACTACTGTGGTCCTGTTATGATCAGTTTAAGTGCACTTCTGGGTGTACACTTAACTTTCTTATGGTGCGGTCGAAGTCCTTCTGTGAGGTAGCTTCTGGTACACCTTTGTAGTTGTGTAGTTGGGTTCCCTTGCCACGCTGTGGGGTCTGACAGGGTGTCTTCCGGGTAGCTCTTTCCGTCTTGTGCGGTAGAGGATACTCCGCCAACTAGTCGTTTCTGTGGAGTGGTGCGCACAGGATAGCTCGGGATAGCTCGGGATAGCTCGCCTGCTCGTCTGTAATATAAGAGACGAAATTCTGCACAACCCTGAATAATCGGTTTGTGCAGAGCGTCTCACTGAAAGCCAAGTAGCCCTCAGTGATAGCTCCACATCTCTATACATAAGCGACGAACATTCTGCTACTTCAGGGGTCCGCTGTAATCTCACTCTAAATTCCTATACATACATAAATATAAATCGTGTCTAACTATACACATACAGAATTAATAATATTATAAACATTCAGTGGTACAGCCACTGGTCTGCAAACATACATATAAGTTAAACAACAGTGGTTCCGTACGGGATACAACATGGCGGCGCAACCGGTCGTGTTTCGCCTCGTGGTAGGCTCTTCCACGTGGTACGGCAAATTCGGATTAACAATTCACATTTATGCATAGCAAATTCCACAAACATAATTTCAACAATAATATAAACATATCACGATGAAACAGAAGGGTGTTCATTTACCTGTTTGACAAGTTCAGGCCCGTGATGACTTGAGAGAATTCTAAGATTTCAAAGTCCTGCTTCCTGGTCTATGAGTGAAGATAGTTCTCTGCTAGCTAAGGAGATGTTACTTCTTCCTCGTCTCACACACGACTGATTCAAACTGTCTTAGGTTTTGACACAGTCAAACTGCTCTACCCACTGAGCCTGCTCTGATTGGTTAAAACGGTCCGATTCAAAGCTCAAGTGCTGAGTCACTGCGCTAGCGTGGGTCGGGCTCGCGGTGTGTGGTCTGCTGTGTAATTTAATTGCTGCTGTGTTATAGTCTAACTTCTAAAGTTACAAGTACTACACATGGCTAAATAGTCAATGAGCAGAGTTAAACTAGCCAATTCATGACAGGCTCCCTCAACTGAAAAAAGGCGATGACTACTGGATTCGACCTTTTTCTACTACAGAGCCTAGTTTAACACTGCACTATCCTAGGGTCCTATTTACACACTAGTTAAGTTGCTCTACCTGAGCTGCAATGCTGTGCCAGGTAGCTATGGACACTAGTGACAGGGTATTACTGGGCGGGGACGAATTCTGGTGCTGTGGCCCTTAGTTGTGTTGGGTGGGCGACAGCTGCTGTGTCCTCCACGAGATGGCGACTGAGGTAGTCGGCTCCGTGGTTCTCTTTGCCGGGGATGTACTCGATTTGGAATGAGTATGCCTGAAGGGTGAGTGCCCATCTCATCAGGCGAGAGTTCAAAGACTTGGAGGCTGCCAGGAACGATAGTGGTTGGTGGTCCACCTGAACTGTGAAGTGGGTCCCATACAGGTAGAGTTGGAATTTCCGTATGGCCCAGACTAGTCCAAGGCATTCCTTCTCCGACGTGGCGTAGTGGGTCTCGGCGGGTCTCAATTTTCTGCTGGCGTAGGCGACCGGGAATAGCGTCTCTGCATTCTTGGGGTCGCGCTGTAGCAGTACTGCTCCGAGGTCTAAGTCGCTTGCGTCGGTGCGAAGAACGAATGGCTGAGTCAAATCGGGTAGGTGGAGTACTGGCGCCGATGTCATTCTGTCCTTGAGTGTTTGGAATGCTGTCTCGCATTCCGCTGTCCATACGACTTTGTCCGGGGCGATTTTCCGGGTTCCATTGGTCAGTGGTACGGCGATGCTGTTGTAGTTGGGGATGAGCTTCTTCCGCGATGGCGATGGCCATCCATGTGTGCGTGCTGGGGGTCGCTGGTCGGTCCGTATACTTCTTGAGGAGATTGATGTGGTGGTATCGGGCTCTCCCGTTCACCTCTACTTGGTAGACTGTCTTGGATTTCTGGGCAGTCACCCGGTACGGTCCTCTCCAAGCGATGTCCAGCTTGTTGGTTCCACTTGGAAGTAAGAGTAGCACTTGATCGCCGACTTGCAGTTCTCTGTCCTTCGCGTGGCGGTTGTAGTACTTCGCCTGACGGGCTCTTGCCTTCTTCAGTGCTTCACCAGCTTTCTTCCACGTTGCTTTGAGGGTTTCCTGCAGGTCTGCGACGTACTTGGTGGCACCTCTTGGTGTGTCGTCTATCTTGGCTTCCGTCCAACTTCTGCGTAGGGCTTCTAGCGGTCCTGCTAGAGGTCTGCCGAATAGCAATGTTGACGGGGTGTAGCCTGTGGCTGCATGGGGCGTTTCTCGGTATGCGAACAGTGCCGCATTCACGTAGGTGTCCCACGCTTCTGGATTGTCGTCGGCGACTTTCCTGAGGATGGTGAGAAGGGTTCCATTCAGTCTTTCTACTTGTCCGTTGCTGGCGGGGTGGTATGGTGGTGTGCGGATGTGATGAACTTGTATCAACTCGAACACGTCTTGCATCAGGCGGCCGGTGAACTGAGATCCGTTGTCCGTTCTAATGCTGTCCGGGAATCCGACTCTGGTAAAGATGGCGATGAGTGCATCTGCGATCTTCTTGGTGTCGATCGCTGGCAACGGGACTGCTTCGCACCACATCGTACATGCGTCGACGAGTGTGAGTAGAAATCTGTTCCTCTTCTTGGTCATGGGCAGTGGTCCTACTATGTCTACTGAGACTTGCTGGAATGGCACGCCGACTACTACTGATGGTCCTAAGGTAACTGGTACGGTGTGATGTCGCGGGGAATATCGTTGACATTGGTGGCAAGATTTCACGTAGCGCTTGACATCCTCCGTGATTCCTGGCCAATAGTAGTGTGCGCTGATTCTCTGCACTGTGGCTCCAATTCCCATGTGTCCGCTGAGTGGCATGCTGTGGCCTAGTTCTAGTACTTGGGCTCGAAGGGTGGCTGGTAGTACTAGTTGGGTGTGATCTCCATCTCCTTGTCGATGTAGAACTCCCTCTTCCATGTAGAAGTCTCCCTTGTGCGGGGGTGTGTGCGCCTTGGGTAGCTTCTGGAAGCACTTCGCTATCGAGGTGTCTTCTTTCTGTGCTGTTTTGATCTCTTCGAGTCCTGGATTCGGAGCGAACTCGGGCTGGGGTGGTTGGGTTTTAGCTTGGGCCCTGGTTTGCACTGCAGCTATCTCTACAGTTTTAGGGGGCGTGCCTAAGAACACATACCTACAACCTAGCACTAGATCATACAGGGGTTTCTGTAAAACAGCTGCTTGGATTCGTCCTGTGACGTACCTACTCTCTACTTCTATCCAAGCTATTGGGCAAGTAGTCGTCGGTTTCGTCAAGTCTGCTCCTTGTAAGTCGACTGTCTTGTCTGTCAAGTCCGCGCGCGATACAAGAGACTCGCTAACTATCGCGTCGTATGATAGACCTGTGTCATACAGACAGTTCGCTTCTTTTCCGTTGACCTTGACCGTGTCTGTCACCGATGGGTGATCTCCGATCGTGTGTGGCTTGTTACCGCTACTTTGAGTTAGAACTCTGTGCGCTGGCCGGCTTTCGCGCTCTTCCCTACGTTGTGCGGCCAACTTGAAACATTCTGCGGTGGAGTGATTGTTTCTGTTGCAGAACGAACAATACCGTCTCTGTTCTGCAGGACCTCTTTTCCCGAATTCCGTGTTGGGTCCTTTATTTTGCCCAGGTCTGGGGTTATTCGGCTTATTCGCGGTGCGCTCTTCCCGGTTAGGGCTTCGTTTCTGTGCCTCTTTCCCGTTAGGCTTTAGGTCTCGCCTGAAGCTCTTGGCTTCTCCGTGGGCGGCCACGTACCTATCTGCGACCTTGACCAGATCTTCTAGTCTTTCCGCGCCCTGCTCTACTGAGAATGTTCTCAGCTCGGGGGTCATGGTTTCCCGTAGCTGTTCCCATACTAACAGTTCTGTCAGTCCATCATACGTCTTAGCCGTGGCTGACTGGCTAATCCACTTATCCAGCGTTGTGGACAACCGATCCGCGAACTGCGCATAGCTCTCTCCTTTCACTCTCCGATTGGTGCGGAACTTTTGCCGATAGCATTCTCCTGTTAGTTCGAATCCCGTTAGGAGTGCCTCTTTTACTTTGTGATAGTCAGTCACTCTGTCAGTCGGTAGCTTACTGTAGATGTCATAAGCCTTTCCTCTAAGCCCTTGACTAAGCTTAAAAGACCAATGAGTGGGATCTAGTTTGTACTCTGTTGCTAGACGCTCAAACCTAGTCAAATAGAGATCTAGACCTTCTTCTCTCTCATTGAATGTTCCCAGTGGAAATGACATTCCTTGTACAGGGTTGGATGCTACCTCTAGCTGATCTGAGTGGGGAGGGGTTGAGGAAGAACTTGAAGCTCCTGATCCCAATCTTCTTAGCTCTAACTCATGCTGTCTTTCTTTTTCCTTTTCTTCCCTCTCTTTTTCTTTTTCTGCCCTCTCATACTCCCATTTCCTAACTTCTGCTTCTCTCTCTGCTGCTAATGCTGCCTTCTTCTGTTCTCCTTCTAATTCTAATTTCTTCTGTTCTCTTGCTGCTTCTAACTCTAGTTTCTTTTGCTCTGCTTCTAATTTCTTCTGCTCTGCTTCTAGTTCTGCTTTTTTCTGTTCTCTCTCTGCGGCTCTCTCTGCCGCTTCGAGTTTCTTCGCCTCTCTCTCTGCTGCTCTCTCTGCCTTAGCCTCCTGCTTCTCTACCTCTGCATTGATATACGCAATTAGGTCTCCCCCTGCTAAGTGTAAAGCTTCCCCTAATTCCTTGAAGCGCAATCTCAAGGCCACTGGGTCCGACATTGCCAAACGTGTCTATGAACACCCTCTGAATCAAGTGGAATACCAAAACACTAGCAATATTGCAAGTCAGTAAAAACAATGCAAAGACCATACAATTCGTAATCAATAATAGAATAAAACAAGAGTCAAATGGCATACAACAGTTACTTAAGCAAAACCTGCAAAAGAACAATGCAACATACAGACACAAAAAGAATTGAAGCAAAAAAGTTTTTAAGTAAAGAATAGTGCACCAGAACTGATCAGTGTTATACCCTTACACTATTCTAAGTTATTCTACTTCTACTGTTGTTATCTAATTTTATTGTACTTAGATCCGGTTATACCCAATTCTTATTATACACAGATCCTAGCTAGGCTCGCCAATTAAAGTGTCACGCGGGGTTTATGGGCTCTGCACAATGGAATTATGGACCCTCACGTTTATTCGGTGGGAACTGCTAGTAAGTCACCCTATGAATTACTTTAATAAATTTATTTGTTTAGCTCGTTCTGTGTTAAGGTTGGGATACAGAAATAGATAGAAAAATGGTAAAAGATTACTGTCACACTAGCTTTCACACGGCTATGAATCATATGTAGTCCAGCCACTTGATAACAGTTAAAATCACACATTTATTTCTTCTACTCTATACAAGATTCTCTAAGTACTAATCTAACTTAAAAAGTCTCAGTCACTGCTAATAGTTCGATCGCTGATAGTCTAGGCAGCTGTTTTTTCTTCCTCGGGCACTTGCTATAATATTTCATGTAGATTTGGACTACTGTGGTCCGTTTTACAGTTTCTGAAGAGTTGGACTACTGTGGTCCTGTTATGATCAGTTTAAGTGCACTTCTGGGTGTACACTTAACTTTCTTATGGTGCGGTCGAAGTCCTTCTGTGAGGTAGCTTCTGGTACACCTTTGTAGTTGTGTAGTTGGGTTCCCTTGCCACGCTGTGGGGTCTGACAGGGTGTCTTCCGGGTAGCTCTTTCCGTCTTGTGCGGTAGAGGATACTCCGCCAACTAGTCGTTTCTGTGGAGTGGTGCGCACAGGATAGCTCGGGATAGCTCGGGATAGCTCGCCTGCTCGTCTGTAATATAAGAGACGAAATTCTGCACAACCCTGAATAATCGGTTTGTGCAGAGCGTCTCACTGAAAGCCAAGTAGCCCTCAGTGATAGCTCCACATCTCTATACATAAGCGACGAACATTCTGCTACTTCCGGGGTCCGCTGTAATCTCACTCTAAATTCCTATACATACATAAATATAAATCGTGTCTAACTATACACATACAGAATTAATAATATTATAAACATTCAGTGATACAGCCACTGGTCTGCAAACATACATATAAGTTAAACAACCGTGGTTCCGTACGGGATACAACATGGCGGCGCAACCGGTCGTGTTTCGCCTCGTGGTAGGCTCTTCCACGTGGTACGGCAAATTCGGATTAACAATTCACATTTATGCATAGCAAATTCCACAAACATAATTTCAACAATAATATAAACATATCACGATGAAACAGAAGGGTGTTCATTTACCTGTTTGACAAGTTCAGGCCCGTGATGACTTGAGAGAATTCTAAGATTTCAAAGTCCTGCTTCCTGGTCTATGAGTGAAGATAGTTCTCTGCTAGCTAAGGAGATGTTACTTCTTCCTCGTCTCACACACGACTGATTCAAACTGTCTTAGGTTTTGACACAGTCAAACTGCTCTACCCACTGAGCCTGCTCTGATTGGTTAAAACGGTCCGATTCAAAGCTCAAGTGCTGAGTCACTGCGCTAGCGTGGGTCGGGCTCGCGGTGTGTGGTCTGCTGTGTAATTTAATTGCTGCTGTGTTATAGTCTAACTTCTAAAGTTACAAGTACTACACATGGCTAAATAGTCAATGAGCAGAGTTAAACTAGCCAATTCATGACATCTCGCAGGAAAAAACATAAGAAAACAAACAAACAAGAGGTTGTGGTCCTTATCTGATACGATTTATTTATTTATTTATTTTATTTTATTTTATTCTTTATTTAATTTTTAAAAAAAAAAGAAAGAATTATTTAGTAATTAATTAATGCATATATTTATTGTTGGACGCACTTTCACGAGACTGGTCATTGTTGATCAAGGAATGTATTAACATTGTCACACACGCACACACACACACAAACACACACACAAACGCACACACACCAACACACACACACACAAACACACCCACCCACACACAAACACATACACGATTTACTTACGGTATCAATGAAATACACGCAGGCGGCGACGGTGGCCCACTCACGGGCATGCGCAAGGTATTCCATCATGATGACGGGCTTGTTAGCACCTTGTGTTCCTATCTGACGGCGTCATCATCAAATTAATGGCAGAGCATGCAAACCGGTCCCAAAATCTTCAGCGAAAGCACGCAAACTACCAAACCACAAATGATTTAAAACTTCAACATAGTTCATTGTTTGTTGTTGTGTTTCCATTGGTGTGATAGACCGACCAACCACGCATCATTATTTCATTTGTTTGCCTCTTCTTGTATAGCGCTGTTACAACCCAAGAGCTGCTCAAGGTGTTCGCCGAAACAGAATCATCTCAAATCAAGCGGCCAGAGGCGCGCACTTGCAGCCTTTGGGCGCACAGTCAGACGCCCAGACAACTGAGCACCATCAGGGATAGGGAGAAAGGACCTAGTGCGTGCTGGGTGTACATAGGTAGCCGGCACTCAAGGACATGGGCGTCACGATCTTTAAAGTCCGTGCGATGGAATGCGTGCATACACAGACTATAGACCTCGGTTTATACTCTCACCCAAAAAAGTAAGGGGCGCAGTGTCAAAGGGCAGCTTTAAATTTTAAACAAATAATTTAGTTATTTATTTATTTCTTTATTTATTTATTATTATTATTATTATTATTATTATTATTATTATTATTATTATTATTATTATTATTATTATTATTATTATTATTTTCATCATCATCATTAGTAGTAGTAGTAGTAGTAGAATTCATTATTATTATTATTATTATTATTATTATTATTATTATTATTATTATTATTATTATTATTATTATTATTATTATTACATGCACAAAACTTATATTAATGGATACAATAGCTCACCTCCATGTAGTAGATCTCGCGACCCTCTTGCTGCGAGAGGAAAGGGAGAGACTTGCGGTAGACGAGGCCTCGGAATGCAGGGTTATCTTGCCACGATTGAAGAAGCGCGTTCACCTGGCAAAACATGTTGTCAAACCGAGATAAACAAATCATTCAAAATCAACAAGATCATAATAAACAAAGCCAACAACAACGACAACCCATCAATCAATCCACCATTCATTATTAAATATAACAACACAACACACACACAAAGTATATTATGGCAGCAGCTAGCTTGATTAAAGGGTGACTAAAGTGATGAACGAAAGCACGGGGGCATGCATGTATGTATAGGGTAGCTACCGCTTAGCTATCGAGGACACCAGTCTATGTGGTGAATATGCCCCTGGGCTCAAAGCGAGATCAACATCGTGTTTTACCTGATCCAGAGTTCGGAAAAAGTCGTAAGCTATAGGCTGGTCCGTGCTAGAGAAAAGCCTGCCTTCCTGTACAGCCTTCTGCAGGTTCCTCTGGTTCTCCTCCATGTCGGCATCCAGCTTCCTGTGCACAGCAGGCAAGCAATCACGTATAGGCTATACGTATTATAAGGAAAACGATAGTTACAGAACAATGGATTTGTGCTCAACAGTACCCCCAAAGACGACATTCATGACTGCCCTAAACCTCATGTTTAGACAAGACAAGACAAGACAATTTGTATAACCTCGAATAAGGAATATACACAGGCGTCGTTCATAATAATATAAATCAACAATGACCTCACTTAAAAAAAACAACTTATGTGTTAAATAAATAAACACAATTTTACAATCACCATTTAGTAATCTAAAAACTTGTTTTTTAATTGTCCAGTGTTTAGATGAATTTCTTTTCTCCAAAATGTTCCTTCATCCGATTTATTTTGAGGTAATCGTCCTTATCTATTTCTTTTCCAGCTCAAGAGCTGCATGCTCAAGGCGCTGGCCTATACCACAGGCGCTTGTATCTGGACACGCGAGCGCCTATGCCTGTGACGCGTCTCCCTTTGGTTATCTATTAATCACAGGCATAGGCGCTAGCGTGTCCAGATACAAGCGCCTGTGGCCTATACAGTACCTGACACAAAGCAGCTCCCTTGCTGCTTTACTAGGCGTCTCCGTTGGACACACTATATTGTACAGGAGGAGTATTGTTGTTTGAGAGCAACAACAATTAAAAAAGATATATAAAAACGTGGGTAGTACATGTATGGTGTTGCCTAGCATTAGTCGAAACAGTTACCACACAGTTTCGTCTTTCGAGCTAACAGTGGTCCTGCTATAAAACATACAGGAAAGTATTTCGGAAAGCCATCACCTACCCAACGAGGTATAAGGTCATGCAGTGTGGCCATGGGAAATCATCGTTTGGGAAACCTGAGTTTCGAGCTTTTTTTCTTCTTTTTTTCTGAGCCGCTGTTATTACTTAAATATGTACTCAAACGAACGCCCGATGGACCACAGGAATTAAAATCACTGATCAATGAATCAAATCAGCATTGGTGGGTGGATCGATGAATAATACCAATGAATGATTAAATGGTTAAAATAATTTTCTAAAGGCCTTTTTAATTGACAGGGGCGGACTTCAATAGACAAGAGTTTTTATTCATCTATAAAAAATGTACATAGATAGAAATTTGCCATTTGGCTGCCCTAAAAAAAAAATTAAAAAAAAATAATAATAATAAATGTAAACTGTACAATATGTTTAAAAGAATGACACGTAAGCTTACAATCAAATAAAATGATAGACGCTCTATTAAGAGACTACCCTAAAGCAATGTGCAGTTGTAACTTAAGAAAACAAATGCATTAAAAGACTAACGCTCCAATATTCGTGGAGATAGTTACTACAGGCAGGCCAGCATCCTGCAGGGCGGCGAGAAAAGCGTCGCGCGCTTTAGGAGAAACCACCATTTTCAAAGGAACAGTGAGGACAGCAGGTTCGTCGGTGGAAACCTGTTCGAAAAACAACATTTTTCGGCAACTTCATAAAACTAGTTTTGGCTTTACTGCCCCTAAACTGTATATCTTCCATTGTGTACATATACACACAGACACACACGCAGACACAGACACACAGACACACACATAAGGGCTCTTCTTGCACTCTCATGATCTAAGTTTTGCTCAAGACTATTCACACTTTTCTGCTATCCTATGCACCAACGGGAATCCCCTCAATGAAACATACTTCCGGTTTCTTTCTCCGCGTGTTTTAGTGAGTTATTTCCAAATATTCAAGAATAATAACATGTGTCACTGGCCACCTGTATCGTACCCTCACATATTTTTTTTGCTGCAGTTTATTATCCATTTATATCGCCAGTGGCGCGCCTAAACCCTACCTACCTAACATTATTTGTGAATTTTTGAAAAATATTCGGAAAAACATAACGCCCAGATGCTGGCTCGAACCCACACCTGTCAGGCGCCATTGGTTTCTGGCTTGTGGACAAGGCAAGTTAGTCCCGCCTTAGCCCACTTGGCCACAACGCTCGCCTAACATAGTCAACCACTTCGTGTTTTGTGAAGGTTGCGACGGCGAAGCTATGGAAAACTACAAGAGTCTTCAGGTCCTGTTTCACTTTCTGTCGATGATCGACGCACCTCCGAAGTCGCCACAAATACAGGCCTCTACGAGTGTTTTTTGCATCCTTTCACTGAGCATGTACTTCCTCCACCGTTTTTATACTTATCCCACTCGTTTTCTGGCTCTAACAATCGTCGTTTTCGGCAATTTGCCATATTTAAAAGTAACGCATAAAGCTTTGATAAAAGCAAAACAAGCCAGACCGGAACTTGGTTTCATTCTAACCTCGTTTTAATTTATAATGGCGATACCCACGAGTTTTTATGAGAGGTGCTGGAAAGTTGTGAATATAAAACAAGATTGGGGGTCCTGGTAGTTCAGTTGATTGGATACTGGTTTCCTATGCAGAAGGTCGCGATTCCGTCGAGACTTTTTCATAACACCGAAGGTTTTCTCTGGGTACTCCGGGTTCCTCTCTCCCTTCAATTCCGGTATCGGATGCAGGCAATCAAAATTTCCAATAATAAAAAATTATTTATATATAGTCCGCTTTCTGTAATAACGATCTTTTCAGATCGCCGCGCTTTGAGATCGATTAAAGAAAGAGCGCAGGATAGCGTCCTGTGTTATTATTATTATTATTATTATTATTATTATTATTATTATTATTATTATTATTATTATTATTATTATTATTACAAGAACATCGATCATGCGTGCACAAAAACTACATCAAAACCCTGGATTGCGCACCTTCAGCAAGCTTAAATGCTAGTGTCATGCCACATATTAAATCAAAAAGCAGGCACACAATGCGGCTGAAGAAGGTGTGTGGGAGGGGGGAGGGAGGGATGCAAGTGAGGCCAACAGACGGACAGGCAGAGAGATAAAACAGAAAAGGCAGACAAACATACTTATCATGCAAGACAGACAGGCGGGAAAAAGACCAGACACACAGAAAGAGCGCGACTCACGTCATTACTGTAGTGGGCCAGAAGATCGTTCAGGGTAGACAACTGATCGTTTGTTTGGGCTGTGACAGAGATCAAGTAGTACCTGGAAAAGAAAGCGTCATCTCAACAACAGTCCCATTCTGTAGTCACAAGTTGATAGTCCTTCGCTCACTTCCATCTGTGAACATCGGAATGCAACGATCCTAATATTTTGTTGACAATAAATAAATCAAGCGGGAAACCGCGACCTTCTGTCAAACAGGAGAGTGCGTTCCACATACAGACACCGAGCATCGTGGAGGCATAGTTAGTTACGCATGCCCCTTAACCACGAGTCTCACCTACGCTGTTTGAGTCAGCCAGTTCAATTTGCAAAAACAAAATAAACTTCTTTTTTTTTCTTTTTTTTTTTTTAAAAATATAATGATTTTTACTCAAAACGAGTTCATAATACCACAACCCCAACCTGTTCACTTACTCGTCAAACGTCTCCTTTTTCGCAGCCGATGCAACTGCCGCAAGCAGCAAGCATGCAAAGGCAGTAACTCGCATTCTCAGAGTAGGAATGTGATTGTCCGACTCGGATGCTGGAGACCAAGAGGGAAAAAAAAAGTCTTATCCATTTTTTTTCGCACCACGCATTCATACCGACAAATTAAAACTTACCATGGATTTTGGAGAATGTCGAACATTTCATCAATTTAAAACTTGCGCCCAACACTTAAAGCAATTTTGAGAGGAAAATGGATTTCAGACCCTGTTAGGAAAATGTCCTCACTAGTCCGGCGGTATACCCATTGTTATGGTAAATGCTTTTTAAGCACCGAGATCAATGATTCTTTAAGGCAGTGGTCAGACACTTTTGTTTAAAACTCATAGGATCCAGAAAAAAAGCAGTTATCTTTTTGTACCGGCCAAAAAACCAAAATGCTTTAAAGCAGATTCAATTCTCTGTCCAGACACTAATAAATAATAGGGGTTTTGTGCGATCACTGGACGAAAACCGCCCACTTCTGAACCTACTCATAGACTTAAGAAAGGCACACAACAGAACAAATGTTGCGCATAAATTATGCCTTTTTGGGAAGAGCTCGCATGCATAATCGGGCTCACTTATGTGCATGCATACAATTAAAAAAACATCATAATTTCTGTGGAAATATTTTAGTCCTCCAGTAAGGAGACAATAGGATAGGTGTCGGACATACATGTAGTGCTAACATGTGAATTTGTGCTTCTCGGACATTAACTAAAACCTGGACAAGCGCTCTAAGAGAAAAACGAGCATGTAACATGCCGAGGCATCCATTACCTTTCTAACGATATCTGGTTTACAAAGATCGATCCAGTGGATGAAGATTAAAGCACTTCTAAATTGACCTACTCAGTTTTGTTTTTGATTATTGTAAACTTAGAATGCTATTTGAAGAGTGGACATCGTCTCCAAACCAACTCGCTAAACAGGGAGACAACCGATATTTACTTCGCATTTGATGTTAGTCTTCATCATTATGTGCTCTCTGGTCCTGATTTGGCTCGGAGGAGTCCGCTGGACTTAAAGCAGTAATCATGTAATGTAATTATGTGCTCTAAGCCTTATTATTATTTCTTATTATTAAACGTTCTTATTAGTAATAGTTCCTATTATTAAACGTTGTTATTATTAATCGTTGTTATTAATAAACGAAGTTATTATTAATTGTCGTTATATAGCAAGTATCCAGCTCAAGAGCTGCTCAAGCCGCTGGCCGATACAGAGAGACAGACAGACAAACAAACAGACAGAGAGAGAGAAAATAATTTATATAGCGCTTATCCAGCTCAAGAGCGGCGTAAGGCGCTGGCAGACCAGGATACAGATACAGAAATGCTAAATAAATAAAGTTCATCTTACCTCACAGTCACACCAACAGACAGCCTTTGGTATCGACAGTTTCTGCGCAGAAAACAGGCTCTGGTTTAAATGTATTATGCAGCGGCTTTATAAATACCCTCAATTGCGCAGATGCCTGGAGAGAGGGGAGAGGGTGGTAGGACGAAGGAGCTGAGGTGCGTGTATGTGTGGGGGGTGGGTGGATGGGGGTGGGATGCACTTTAAGCATTTCTCGATTACCAACCCTCCATCTCATCCCTAATTCTCCACCAACACCACCAACTCCAAACCACCCTTCTTTTCAAAAGACCTTGGACATGCATTAACTTGGATTCACTGTTCGAAGGTACCAGTGCTGATGACTGTCTGCCATTGTGTCTGTATACGAAAAACGTTGATGAATGTATGTCATGCACGTGTCAAGGGTGACCAGCCTAAGCGCACAATGGTAACGTTATTCGCACAGTGTGAAATTCGAGGTAGAGAAGTTGAAAGTCATAAACTCGTAAGACAGAACTCCATCGCTGTAGGTCCATGCAGGTCATCTTAACCCTTAACCCTTTTACTGCCACAGAGAAATTGCACTGAGATACAACCATTTGCCCGGAAAATCTGGATCGCGATTGTGAAAATATACCAAAAACTCGAGCTTGAACAGTATGAGAAATAACTTGGTAACACTTATACATTTCTTTAAAAGTACTTTATTTTTCTATACAAAATATGCTTTTTTGCAGAAAAAAAAATAACATTGGTATATTTTTTTAATTTTTGTAATACTTATTTAATTAATTTTTTTTAAATATTGGAAACAATGAGAAAGAGAAAAGGAGGCACTGTTTTTGCTTTATTTTTTATGGATGGATGCACGGTATTGTATCCAATTCGTCTATGTCCCTGTTGTGTGCATAGTTCAGCTTTGCGGGCATGAGGTTAAAAGGGGATGAGGTCGGCACACTGTTCCATTTTCACTTTGTCTACTATAAAACTGAAAATATATGAATGATCAATCTATCATCTCTAAATACAACAAGTTTTAACTTTATATTTCTCACAGTTTAGGATCAAGGTCATTTCAAAGTACTTATACTAACTGACTTGGGGCAGCTCCGGTGACTTTGACCTTGGAGTGAGGTAGACCAAATGTGCATAGGAAATGTGTCTCATTAATATCTATCATGCATCAGAGAATCATGAGCTCAATATTAATAACTTAAAAAAATTGAAATTTTGTGGACAATTTTCTTTTTTTTTTTACTAACATTTGTTGAGCTTGTGAATTTGACCTTGAAATGAAGTCGTCACTGATCATTTATGAGGTCTCATGGATATACACCATCTTACCAAGTTATGTTGTGATAGTTCAAATAGGTTCTGAGATATTAATCCACTTTCAAGATTAGCACAGACAGACCGCGGACGGCGGAGAAACGGACGGACGGACACATTAAAAAAAATCTTAGTAAGAACATAGACTCCGCAATAGCCAGTTCCAAGCCCTGATGAGATATGAAGAGTGTTGGGCGAGGGGCTAGCTTCCACTCCCCGTAAAATAACCCTGTAGCTACAGAAACACCAAAGAGAAAATCAAAAGACAACAAGGTCCTGGGGAAGGATGAATTCTCCTACCGTATAACCTATGACGCCTGATAGTTAAAGCCTTCAGGAAGCTACTAGACCCACAACTACTATCGGAATATGGAACGTTCTTCTTTCTTCTTCTTTCATTAATTTAACGTTTGTTTGTTTGTTTATTTCATTTAACGTCTATTCACCGAAGTGATTTCAGACTAGAAAATTAAAGGTAGGTGGGGGAAAAAGATATTTGCTACATGGTTGGAAGGAAAGGAGATAACATTTAAACAAAGTAGTACAGTAACATACCATGAAATAAAATGAAATAAAAATTAGGTATTCAAACAATATTTTAAAATTACCATAACAATTACAATGGAACATGTCAAACTTGTGAAATGTTCATGTACAGAAAGTCAATTTTGTGATATTGTCATATACTAAGTAATCAGAGTAAACTTGCAATATTTATTTATAAAAATGTCCTACAGGACTATAAATTATAGATTTAGCGATGGTTATCCAATATTCACTATTTTTATTTTGAGCATTATGAATGTTCTGTGGAATATATTTTGCTATTACACTGCAGTCATGAATGATATGATTTATAGTTAAATTTTCATTGCAAATGCAAACAAGATCTTTGCAATATTTTGTCCTCCAAGAATTTATATCAAGACGATGTGCGAAAGAGGTTATTGTTATACTGAAATTATCACTATATATTATTTTTAAAGGAAATTTATTTTTTATTTTCTTTTCGATTATACTATAAATTTCTTTTGGTGATAAGGGGATGTCAATATGGCTAAAGTTGAGATGATTTTTTTGCCCCTTCTTTTACTGTCCTGTCTGCCCAATCATTATTACTTAAACCACAATGAGATGGTATCCAACAAAAATGAACATTTGTGCCATTGATAATTAAGCAATGTATTAGATATTTTATTTCATATATAATTTCACCTCTGCTTTTATTAATATTAGAGTCCAACCAATGAAGAACTGATTTGGAGTCTACACATAATAATATATTAAAAAAGGTCTTTTGTTGACTCAGGATCTTATTTAATGCCATAAGAATTGCGGTAAGTTTTGCAGTACAAATTCAACGATCTTTACCTAAATACTAGGATTCACTAATTTTTAAAGCAGGTATTAATTTAACGTCTTTTCACCTAAGTGCTTTTAAGGTAAAAATATCCAGACGATGGACCAGGCACAGTTCCAGCGGGGAGCATTATAACCGGATTGACTACATCATGGTATTGGAATAATGGCCGATAATGAAGAAAGGTTCGCTGATTTATGTGCCACGAACAACCTTGTCATCGGAGGTAGCCACATCCAGCACAAAAGGATACACAAAGCTACATGGGTGTCGCCAGATTGGTTAACAAAAAAAAAACAGATAGACACGCCTGTATTGGTAGGAAGTTCAGGCGGTCGCTACAACATGTGAGAGCGAGACGAGGAGCAGACGTCGCTACGGATCATCATCTCTTGGTTGCTCGATTGAAACTAAAGCTAAAGAGACATGATACAGCTGAGACCTACCGACCACGATTCAACACTTCATCCTTGAAAGATATAACGAAGCTACAAGAGTTCCAAATCACACTTACTAACCCATTTGAAACTTGAAAGAGCTGACTGAGGTTGATAATCTAGAACCGAAGTGGAAAGAGGTTGAGGCAACAGTTTTATCGACGTGTCAGGAAGTGCTGGGTCCAAAGAAACACGCAGTGGTTTCCATTCGTTAACCCTCGAGTGCTGGAAGATTCTGGCCTTTACTTCGAAGTAGAACGTGCCACTACACATGGTCACGTGATTCTGGCGGTTTTTGGAGCTGGATTAGCTCATATCTGTCCACGATGCTTTAGAGCTATCGGCGACTTTCAGTGGCGTAGTCATCTTATCTCTCCTGGCCTAGGCCATGTTAGTGACAGCACCGACGATCTCTGGTCGGCAGGGCTGAGCCGTAGTGACCACATTATCCCGTAGCAGCTCTGTAATGTCTCCATCGGGAAATGGAAATAAATCCTCCTCCGCAATCTCGACGTGTTGAGTTGAGGCTGGACTCCACTCTGGATCTGGGTCGTCGGGTCGTCTCGCGCCATCGATATTCCCGATCATGAAATCATACAGCGGCTTCTTCAGGCAACCCGCTTCTATTTCGCCAAGTAGAAAGGGGTGCTGACTTGAATCTTCGCAACTGACGCTTTCACACCTTTGCAGTCAGCCATAAGCGTCCATTTGGAATCGCCAGTGAATTTATTTTTAGTTATTAGATCTTCTCTGACGATGACCCCACTGCAGCCTGAGTCTCTTATGACATTTACTTCATGATTTGCGAAGTGTCCTTTCGAAACAGGAATGTTCTGGGCTGGCGTGCATGAACGAACTTAAAAGCCGACTTAGACTTAACGCTTCACTAAAACATGCTACTTAAGTCTAAGTCGGCTTTTAAGTTCGTTCATGCACGCCAGCCATGGACGATCATTAGCTGCGCTGGCGACGACGGGGATGGATTTCTCGATGGCAAGGAGAAGGTTGGCCATCGGTCATGCACTCTTGCACGTCCGCAGGAATAGCTGAGTCTCATTTGGAAGAATGACGCTCCCGCCGCACACTTGATGGTCTTAGCCACTGCTTTGCCGTCGATTAAAGAAACGCCTCCGTCGACTGCCCGGGATTATCATTGTTACCAAGGTGGCGACATGGTGATTCGTCCTTAACGCTAACGCAATAGGACGTTAAGCTTTGTTATTCCTTCTTCCTGCCCGCCGCTGCATTATCCGTATTGCTCTGCTGTCCAATAACTTTGTTTTGAAGACAGTTGGCAGCTTTGTAGTCTGTGGCGTTGCAGGTGAAACAGCCTCTTGATTGCCCTTCCCTAGAAGGTGGTGTGGAATCCGTCTGTCCTTGACTGGCCTGGTTCCCTTGGTTCTGTTTCCTATGGTTTCCAGTCTTCTGAAAATGTTTCTTCGCCTTGGGTGGTCTCAGAGTCTTCCCGTGAGCGATGAAATATCTTTTAGCAGCCCCAATAACATCTTTCAGCGTCTGCAGCGTTTGTATTTCTAAGTGGGTGCTTGTGACAGGCATTGAGGAATTGTTCCGTTACGATCAGGTCATGGAGACTGTCGTAAGTCTTCTTTTCTCCTGATAATTCAACCTACTTGTATAGATATGATCACAGGCGCTCCACAAACTGCTTTGGCGTCTCGTCTGATAAATGCCGGCATTCGCGGAAGCGTTTACGGTAGCCCTTCTCTGTAAAGCTGTAGCAATGCAATAGGGCCTCTTTCAAGACGTCATAGTCTTTGGCGTCAGCGTTCGACATTCTGGTGTAGACTTCTAGTGCTTGCCCCTCCAGAATTGCACTGAGTCGAATCGCCCAGTCTTGAAGTTACCTTTTAGAGCTTTCGGCGAATCTTTCAAATCTCACCAGATAACTGTCGATCTCGGCCTTCCCGTCGACGAACGCTGGCAATTTTGGAGCCTTGTGGTCGCTGATAACTTGTGGCGCGTTCTGCTGATGTTGACGTGCCATTTCTAGCTGGAACTGACGCTCAGCTTCAAGACGCTTTAGCTCGAACTCTTTTTTCACGCCGATGCTGCCCCTTCAATTTCTCTTTCTTGACGCTGCTGTTCAATTTCCTAACGCCGACGTTGGTCTTCTTTTACTTCACGCTGATGCTGCGCCTCGAGTACTCTTTATTGAATTCTCTCCTGAGACTTGGCGTACTCTTTCAGCTGCTTGCCTTTTAGGTTCCGTTCGTCCTTTCTGCCAGAAGTTAGCCATCTTGGTAATTTTCTCGAAAGTTCTTGACTGTGCTGCACCTTTCTAGACTGTTCTAGAACAACACGCTTTCTGCAGTAGCGCTGATGCTTGTCACTAGTCTACTTGGCTGACGCAGGCCCCGCTGTCCTCGTCGCGACGCTGCACCACGCTGGTGTTGATGTATACGCTCCTTTGCTGAGGTAGACTCAACGTCCGTTGGTCTCTCTCGGTAATACTGGCGATGTAGCTCCGATACTGTTCCTCGGCGCAGTCTTGCGGCAACCACGTATTCCCGGTCTGTTGTTCGCTCACGAAGCAACTCTTCGGCGACTACACACCCTTGCAGTCAACCAGAATCTTTTGGGGATGTAGTTCCAGGATGTTGGTTTATCCCTATCTAACTCGTTGGCGGCTACCCTCGATGACTGCCTCTCGTAACGTTGACTCGCTAGTTGTCACAGTTGAACCCTTGGCTATGGCGTAGATCGCTGCTTGACCCCCAAAATGTTATACTCTTCGATTCAGTCCCGATGCTTGAATCTTGATATGTCATGTTTAACTCGAATTCGTTTATCCACGCAGCCTATTCACTCAGCAACAAGGCAGGAATCGTCGTATAAAGTTTTCCAACTTTATTCAGCAAACACCAACAACTGCATACAAAATCGCTTTCCAAAAATCACTCCAAAATTCAATTTTTGCAAGCAAACAGTACATTACTTTTAATATAGCCTCTCTGCAATCCAGTAAGGCTTAGAACATTCCAGAATGACGCAAGTACACAAAATCAAAATAAAACTCGTCACCGGAATTACGCATCGTCTTAAGTCACAAAATGTTTACGAATAGACAGGATTCGACTAGCTATCGCCAGAAAACATTCGATTGATAGTGAACAAGTAATTCCAGAAAGATCTCAACGCTATTACAACAATATCGACCGACGAATCATAATTTTGTTTTACAAAGCGTGTAATAATAACGTGTATTTAACTTTGATTTGATTCTGCGCTTTTGTTAGAGAAAACCAGAAATACCAGTATAACTTGATACTTGAAATTAACAGGTGTTCTGTGTAATTTACAGAGATATTGGTAATTCACAGTCCTATCCTATCTTATCCCATAACTCGGAGGTCGTAGGGGCACCACAGATGATCGTTTAACCAGCGTACTCCATCTTTCCCTGTTCCCAGCAACCCTGATTGTTTCGCTCAGTGTCAAACCAGTCCATTCTCGAATGCCGTCCTCCCACCTCTTTTTCGGTCTCCCTCTTCTTCCACCTCCCCGCACCGTGCCCCGCAGGACGGTCTTTGCAAGACCTGATGATCTGGTGACGTGGCCACACCATCGGAGTTTACGTTTTTTCACCACTGTGTCAATCATGCAGTGTCTTGGGCAAGAAAGACCTGGCAGGGCCCAATCCTCTCCAGGCTGTTGGCCACAGCCGATATCTACGAATACAACGTGGCTCGCCTTGGCCCCGAGCATGTGGTCGTTGAACCTGTACTAACATGAGGTTCCTCCGGCCTGGCCGGTGACTTTTGTGTAGAAGACTTTCGCCCAGTGGTGCCGTGCTGACGTCACCCCTGATAGTCGCCTCTTACGACACGTCGGGAAACGTTGGGTCTATTCTAATCAGTGCCCGAACCCACAGTGTTAATAAATAAATGTCAGTATTTGCGAACATTTTAATTATCAGGTTTTAGCGCTAGTAGGCCGTCATACAAAACGTTCGGAATTATCGTGCACGTCTCAATCGTAACATTATATCACAGTATTTCTAGGCTTATTGTAAAGTGTCACACATTGCATTCTGGTTTGCAGCAGTTTCAAAAGTGCCAATGTACCTAATTCCTCTGCTCAGTGCGAGAAGTTTATAAATCTATTCAAATTTTTTCAATGATCACACACAACCGCACAAACACAGAGAGAGAGAGAGACACACACACACACACACACACACATGGAACATACACGCACGCACACACACACACACACACACAAATAAGAAGCATGAAGCCTGCTGCATTTTTCAATGATCACACACAAACACACACACACACACACACCCACACACTCACACACACACACACAACTTGTACTGATAAAAATAACTTTATCATCCCAAGATACATATTAGTCATAAATATGTATTAGAATCAAAGATAATATATTAAAAGTCTTTGTTAGAATTGCATAATGTAAAATAATAAAATAAATAAAAAATTGAGCTTAAAAATAAAAGAAGAACGGTTACATTATGGTTGGGGTGGTTATTCATTTCTTAATTCATTTTTTACTCACACATGCATAGTCTATTGTATTTACCCCACTCTCCACGTCGACTCTTCTCTCCCCTTCCCCACCTCCCCACCCCCCCCCACCTCCCCCACCCCCCAACTAATACCTCCCACCAAAAAAAAAAATCCAGATGTTTGCAAATCTGTGCGAAATGAGTCCTAAATAGTCCAAAAATGACATCAATTTTTTTTTTGGGGGGGTGGTGGGGGTGGGAGATGGGGAGGGAATGTCCGTTCGTCCGGCGTCCGGCGTCTGTCTGTGCAAAACTGGCAAGTGGATTACTTTCTCAGAACATATTTCAAATATCACAACCAAACTTGGTAAGATGGTGTATACCCATGAGACATCATAAATGATCAGTGAATGAATTATTTCACTTCAAGATCAAGGTCACAAGGTCAACAAATTTCGGTTTTAAAAATGAAAATTGTTCACACATTTTAATTTTTTTTCTTTTTCTAAATCATTAAAATTGAACTAATGATTCTTTGAAGCATAAAAGATATTAATGAGACACACATACTATGCAAATTTGGTCAACCTCACTGCACAAGGTCACTGGAGCTGTCCAAAGTCAGTTAATATGGGTACTTTTTGAAGTGACCTTGACCCTGAACTATGACAAATATAAAGTCTAAACTTGTTTTATTTAGAAATGATAGATCGATCTTTAATATTTGTTCCGTGTTTGCGTTGATCTTGAAGGTCAAGGTCATTTTAGGCCTTGCAAAAACATACAAAAAAGATAGGTCATCATAGAATAGAATGGCTCTATTTAACCCTTAGTATGCAACAACATTGGGTTATTTGATCATACATGAGTATAAGAGGTAATGAGAAGGTTAAGGTCAACCCAAGGTCAAGGTCACTAAAGGTCAAGGTCATCTCAAGCTCATTTTGGGGAATAATACAACTTTTGCTTTAGTTTTTTGATCGCCTAGTGCTGACATTACCCCTGTTAGTCGCCTCTTGCGACACGCCGGGAAATGTTGGGTCTGTTCTATTCAGTGCCCGAACCCACAGGACCAAGTGCTTGCTGATCGTATTTGAGTAACAGGCACTCACCCACACAGGACATGAGCTTCAGGATATTTAAAGTTCGTGCGATGGATTGCGCGCCTGCACAGACTAGACCTCGGTTTATACTCTCATCCGAAGGAATATTTCAGATAAACAAAAACCTCAGCAGAAACCAGCATGAGAAGTTAGCAGTTAATCACAGCCGGACCAATATTCCAAACTAAGAACAAAATGCAAACGTCTGAAGTTCGAATCAACTAATCGCCACCTTTATTATGATAACAAATTTCCGAAAATATTCCTATACAAAGAGGATAGTGGTAAAAAAAAACCCAAAAAACTGGAATGCTCTACCTGTCAACATAAAATGTGCACTTCAAAAATATAATGAACTCATTACAAAAAAACAAAAAAAAGAAAATTAAAAGCCCACCAAAGAAAAAAACACACTAAATTCTGGACGGCAATCTAAAATGTATATAGTTAGGTTTAAAGTATATAGGTAGGTTTAAAGTACATAACCAATAAATGGGATGTGATCTCAAGTGTGCTTGCTGTAGCGTGACTTTCAATTGAAAAACAAAGGAAACCTTTACACCCATCAGTGTTTACACCGCCTTTACACCGCGACGCCCACCTCCACATCTTCCGCTCTCTACCCATCCCCTTTTTTTCTCCACGTCTCAAATTAACTAAACTAAACTAGTCTCGACTAGAACTGTCTTGCATTCATGCGTGCACTTTTCAATTGAAAGTCTAGGTTTATATTTTTTGGGGGGAGTAAACACGTTCCGGTCTTGAATATCAGTGTACTGTGCAGTACTCTTGTATCCAGTTTCGTGTCGTCCAATAAGGAGGAAGCTCGTTTCTTTAATATATTTTTTTTAAAAAGGATTATTTAATCAGTCTGATATAGCGCTTTTCCAGCTCAACAACTACTCAAGGCGCTGACAGATACAGGAACTGACTCAAGCCGCCCGAGGCGCCTCGTCTGATGCAAGGACAACTGAGCACAATCCTGGGCGGTCGGCATTGGGGAGAAGACCTAGTGCTTACTGGTTGTAGGCTTATTTTGTGGAGCCGACACTCACCCGTGTAGCACACGATCGTCAGGATCTTGTGAAATCCGTGCTATAGAATGCGTGCGTGCACAGACTATACCCCGGTTTATAATCTCATCCAATAGGAGTAGGGGCGCAGGGTCTCAGGGTCATGTTTTTGTGGGTGTTTTTTTTTTCGGTACTCCAGTTTGGAACCACAGCATGACAGTTGAGATGTTATCGCTTGACATTCGCTGTTTCAATTGTTTTTGCCGTTGAGGACACCACTGAGCCGACGGTGTCTCAGGTCCAGATAACGTTTTGTTTCGCCACTCTAGACCATCATTCGGCTTCGAACCGCTGCCTTATACGGGCTGCCATGTTATCGCTCAACGTTCAATGTTTCAACTGTTCTGCCTATGCGTATACCACTGAGCCAACAGGGCGCCCCAAACTATTTTCTTGACGCCATCTGTTCGCGTGTACTTTTCTGTTGAAAAGCTCGAGCCTTATGTATTGGTTGTAACACGTTCAGGTTTTATATAACATATTGTCAGCATTGATTACATAAATGTACTTTTGTATGCCATAGTTTATGCGAGCCTCCCTAGTTTAGATTCAGTAATGATGGAACTCGTCTGGGGCATTGGGTTATTATTTCTTTTGCTATACCCACCCATCCATCCATCTATCGTACATCCATCCATCCATCACTTGCTATATTGCATAGGGCCCAATCCAGTGTCGGAAACAACCTTGTATTCTCAGTTTTATTACCTGAGAATTCTTTGAGTTAGGCGGGAATCAGAACAATCCAACTGTCAGTAGGTTTGACGGCCGGGATATCGGTCCGTTGCAGTACGCCGTCTCAAGAACCATGGAACTGTTTTGTTCAAAAATGTTTAGGAACATTACCAGATTTATAAGTATAAGGGGGGGGGGGGGGGGGAAAGGGACGCACAATATTCTCGAGTTTTCGCGAAGTGATCTCCGTCAACCTCAAAAGATGATGAAAACTTGGATCATCTCGTATTTGTCTGCTTCTCGGAAAGCTTTCACCGCAATAACGCGCATTGATAAACTCTTCTTGAATCATGCCATCTATCGGGTGATGGTGTGTGAGGGAAAACGCCTTCAGAATGACTTTAATATTATTAAGCAACAGATGTCAAATAATGTGAAAGGAGACCAACTGCACGCTGCATAGATCCCAAATCTATAAATAACCTTATGAACGTGTTGGGCATTTTGCAAAAGTCCGTATTCAGAAAAGTCCATACCCTCTGGTAATTTACCATGAAGAGGAGTACAATCTTTACTTTCCGCTGGTTTGGACTTGTCTGGTATTCAGAGAAGTTGACACTGCCCTGCCACTGGGTTAAACTGCCTATAATTTTACCGACGCTACCCCTCTTCCGGTAACTCGTACCCAAGCCGAGGTGAAAATGGCGAATCCAATAATTGTTTTCGCAATGATTTTGCATCGGGACAGATGAAATCCTCTAGGTATAGCCTACTTGATGATGTAGAACATTACTGGAAATTCAAATTTCGAAGACTCAACATAATGTGAATAGTGAATAAAGTAGGAGAAAGAGTTGCAGCATGCGAACCGGCATCGTCACTTCTTCCTTCACTGCAACTGTATGGGAGGGTTTGCAAGCGGGTCTCTCTGAATACGGGCCCCATGTACGGCTTCGCGGGTATATCCATTGCGTAAATGCTTCCTGGGCCCGTATTCAAAAAGGTCCGCTTGCAAACCCTTACATAGGTTGTTTATCTCAGTACTGCAGTCATTTTCTCTTACCTTAAGGTTGGAGAAAACTATAGAAAACTTAGCTCGGTATTCAAAAAGACCTACCTGATGAATGGTACCTACCACGAGCTAAATTTGAATCCCCCTCTATTACGCACGCGCTCTTCGATGACAACGACACAACAGCTTCCATGGCAGATGAAAGATCACACTAAGAAAAAAGCAACTTTTCCCATTAAAAATATTTAGTTTAAGTAGAATTGAAAGAGGAAACCAAAACCGTTTTACTTTCGTACTTTGCTTTGGTCATCAATCTTTTACAGCAATTTTACTGGAAAAAGGTTACTAGAACTGGAACCTAGTGCTAAACACAGTTGCAGTGAAGGAAGAAATAACAATGCCGGTGTGACATCGTCAAAGTTCCTAGTATCTTAGTTGGGCTGGGAGCGACTGGGAGCATTCTGATTGGTCGACTCATTATAAAATTCGACGCATGCGCACAGTGCTATCGTAGTCTTAGTAAGGATTAGAGTTAGGGTTAGGGTTAGAGGTTAAGGTTATGGTTAGGGTTACGACGCCTAAGAAATCGTGAAAAAGCCGGCCCGACTTGACCTGGCGCATGCGCAAAGGCGCCCGGCTAAAGTAAGACACCCGGAACTTTGAGGACGTGACACCGGTTCGCATTTTGCAACTCCCCTCCTATTTCATCCACAATTCGCACGATGTCGATTCTTCGAAATTTGAATTTCCTTTAATGTTTTAATCATCAAGTATATTTAGAGGATTTCATCTGTCCCAAAAGACGGTGTTCCTTCGTCTCCTATGCAACATCATTGCAAAAACAATTGCATTCGCTATTTTTACCTCGGCAAGAATACGAGTTACCGGAGGGGGGTAGTGTCGGTCAAATTATCGGCCGCTGGGCCGAGTGGCAGGGCAGTTTCAACTTTTCTGAATACCAGACAAATCCAAACCAGCAAAAAGTAAAGATTTTACACCTCATGGTAAAATACCAGCGGGTATTGCATTTTCTGAATACGGACCCAGAATACTACCCCAGATGTCGCTTGTATCGAACTGCACTCGAGTGCAAAGAAAGTGCGGTATTATCATGCACTGTGAAATAGAATGTGTGTTTAGGCCCAAGGTTTTTATGCCCCAAAAGCTCTGATGTAAACAAAAGTGTATATCAATGTGAGCCAGTGTTTGCAAAATGTTGTTAACGTGCTCGTGATGTGCTTACTGTTTTTCAAGACGATGGATCTTGATACTGAACGCGTCTTATTGCTCGTTTCTGAGCACGTGCAGAAAATATGGGAAGCATCATTCAATAATAATACTATCCTAAACTATCCCGTAACTCGAAAGTCGTTGGGGCACCACAGATGATTGTTTAACCAGCGTACTCCAGCTTTCTCTGTCCTCAGCAACCCTCATGGCTTCGCTCAGTGTCAAGCCAGTCCATTTTCGAATGTTGTCCTCCCACTTCTTTTTCTGTCTCCCTCTTCTTCTGCCTCCTTGCACCGTGCCTTGAAGATTGGTCTTTGCAAGGTCTGATGTTCTGGTGACGTGACCATACCATCGGAGTTTCCGTTTCTTCACCACTGTGAGCAGGTCATCGTGTTGCCCAACGCTTGTGTGATGGTCTGTCGGACTTCGTCGTTGATGATATGCTTGGTATAGAAAATGCCCAGAAGTCTTCTGTAGCACCTCATCTCCACGCTTTGTATTCTTCGTTGTAGGTCTGCTGTGAGGGTCCATGGTTTGCAAGCGTATAGGAAGATGGAGATGACAAAGGAGTGCAGCAGGCTTACCTTGGCGTGTAGACTGATGGTTATGTCTTTCCAAATGTGCTTCAAACTTGTCAGGGCAGCAGTTGTTTGTGCGATCCTGGAGAGGACTTCCTTTCGAGACCCATTGTCTGATACAATGGCTCCTAAATATTTGAAGCTATGCACTGTGTTGAGGAATTGGCCTGGGACTTTGATGTCTGTGTTGATGCCATTGGTGTTGTTGGTCATCAGTTTGGTCTTCTCTGCACTTATTTCCATTCCAAAGACTCTGGAGGTGATGTCAAGCCTCTATACCCGCTGTTCAAGTTCTTGTTCCTCTTTAGCCAATCCATCAATGTCATCCACAAAATGAATATGAGGGAAGGGTGATGTTGCATTATAGCGTGATAGAGATGATTGTGAATGAAGGGAGATAATGTACTATGACGTGGAGAGGGGTGATGAAGGAGAAGGTGAGCACGAGATGAATCAGGATTGTGTGACTGGAAATGCAATTGTAATAATTATTATATTTATATAAACAACTATGTCTATGAAAGAAATATAAATGATTAGAATTGAATTATTGAGATGCATGTATAAACAGGTCAAGATGGCGGACGGCTGTTGTTGTTGTTGTTTGTAGATTATAGTCACACGACACTTTCGCATATAGGTGACTACTGGACCGATTTATACTGACACCAGCGGGCCAGTTGTTGGTAAAGGGGAAAATAATATGATCACACGTTGACCAATCCGGGATTCGAACCAGCGACCTTTCGGTTACTAGCAAGACGCTCTTACCAACTGAGCTACCCGGCCCCACGGCGGACGGCGGAAGGAATATTTGTTATATAGTGTTTACGTTTTGAGGATGAACTAGTGAGACAATTTATTTGTTGACAGATTGGGCCTATCACTATTGTTATAATTCTATCATATTTCTATGGTTTTATTGTTGTACTACTGTTCCACGTGTACTTCAGCCTCTGCCTTTGCCACTGTGAGGTGTGGACGTTGCCAGGCCTCGCCACCACCACCGCCACGTCTTTCCTTTGTCGTGGGCGCCGCTGCTGGGTGTGGTCCTCCATCACTGCCGGGACTTGCCCTGGTACTTCGGACGACCGGGAGCTTTCAATCGGGGTTTACAGGATGCCAGCCACATCGCACCGACACACACACACACACCCACACACACACACACACACACACACACACCCACACACACACACACACACACCCACACACACACACACACACACACACACAGATTTGCATTTCACGCACCTAAACATATCTCCATCTTCAGTATTTCGTGTGAATTACTTCAATTATCTGTGTGATCAACTGCTATAGTTTATCATGAGCTCAGTTAAGAGACAGTTAAGTTACGAACGGTGATACCGAATTATAAGCTAGATTATTCAATACAACTGAATTGCGCCCACCGCCGTAGCTCAAGTGGTAGAGCGTTCGCCTGGCACACCGATGACCCAGGTTCGAATCCCGTGGTGGGTGAAATAAAATGTGGCCATTTTCATTGTCCATTTTAGCAGTATGATTGCTTTGGTGGTTCAGTGTTGATTTAGGTCCCTACCCCTCTTTCCCTGGGATGGTTATCCCCGTCTCGCCAATGGTGGGTGTAGACGTTAAACCTCAATGTTCGTTCACATGCTGATTTGTTTACTCAGCTTGAAATTGTAGTTATATGAAATTTAATTGATTGTTGCTATTGTTGCATATTGTTGTGGACATTTTGTTTGTGTACAGTTCTGGGGTTTCAGGTTAGACAAGGGAGGTAGATGTTCAGTAAATACTGGGTTGTGGGTCTAGATAGGGGTTGGGGGTGGTTTAGATTCCCATTATCCTGTGAGCGTGTGCGTTTGTTGTTGAATAAAAGAGTGTGATTGTACATCTGGCTTTTGTGTTAGTTCTTTTGTTTGAGTTTTATCCCCTCACTCGCTGTTTGAGCTGAACGAGGTTGCTTCCCTTATTTTTAAGCGTCCTTTGCGATCGAAGATTTCGTTTTGAGGTTAGAGAGACAAGGACAGACATGCAGCCTAGCAAGCAGGCAGACAGAAAGAGAGAGAGAGAGAGAGAGAGAGAGAGAGAGAGAGAGAGAGAGAGAGAGAGAGAGAGAGAGAGAGAGAGAGAGAGAGAGAGAGAGAGAGAAAGAAAGAAAGAGAGAGGGGACAGACATGAAGCCTAGCAGGCAGACAAAGAGCGAGAGAGAGAAAAAAAAGAAAGAGAGAAAAAAGAGAGAGCGGACAGACATGCAGCCTAGCAGGCAGACAAAGAGAGAAAGAGAGAGAAAAAAAGAGAGAGAAAGAGAGGGAGGGGACAGACGTGCAGCCTAGCAGGCAGACAAAGAGAGAAAGAGAGAGAGAGAAAGAGAGGGAGTGGACAGACATGCAGCCCAGCAGGCAGACAAAGAGGGAAAGAGAGAGGAAGAAAGAGAGAGAGAAAAAAGGAGAGGGGACAGACATGCAGCCTAGCAGGCAGACAAAGAGAAAAAGAGAAAGAGAGAGAGAGAGAGAGAGAGAGAGAGAGAGAGAACAGATATGCAGCCTTGCAAGTGGACAGAGAAAGAAAGAAAAGAGAGAGAGAGAGAGAGAGAGAGAGAGAGAGAGAGAGAGAGAGAGAGAGAGAGAGAGAGAGAAAGAGAGAGAGAGGGGACAGACATGCAGCTAGGCTAGCAGGTGGACAAAGAGAGAAAGAGAGAGAAAAAAAAGAGAGAGAGAGAAAAAAAAAGAAAGAAAGAAAGAGAGAGAGAGAGAGAGAGAGAGAGAGAGAGAGAGAGAGAGAGAGAGAGAGAGAGAGAGAGAGAGAGAGAGAGAGAGAGAGAGAGAACAAAAGTATGTTAACTCCAAAAACATTCTTCGCAATGCCTTTAATCTGACATGGAACAACGTCCTACTACAATGGGACACAATGACGTCATGTGACACAGTAGTGGTTAAATGGAATGAAATCTTGTTTTGCAGGAAGGGGCGTTTAGGGTAGAAAACATTTTATTATAATAATAATAATAATAATAATAATAATAATAATAATAATAATAATAATAATAATAATAATAATAATAATAATAATAATAATAATTTCATTAATGTCTTCAGTTAAGAGTTCATGACTTAACATTGCTGTTGAACTACTTTTTCTAACAGTCTAAATATGTTCGCAAACAAACACACAAACAAGATTTATAATATTGTTTTCCAACTTTTGTTTTTCGTGTTGTGTGTCCGTTCAGTATACACGGGAAATCATAACACGATTTGGTTTCCACCATGGGGCATAGATTTTGCGCAGAAGTAGACATCAATTGTTATGTAGCGTCGTCTCCTATTCTTGCAAACCTATGCTGATATCTATGTACCTATGCCTTATAATGGAAACCAAATCGTATTATGTCCCTGTAGTAATCAGACTTAAAATTTAAAAAAATGTAAAAAAAAAAGTAAAAAATAATTTTTTAAAGCCTAAAGTCGGCGCTGGAAAAAATTATTTTGCCATAACTCAGTGTCAGGCCTATTTTCTGGAGGAAACCAACAGAAATAGGGGGCCGTTTGGCGAGTAAATATTTTAGTTGCAGAAGAAGCCACGGATTTTTTGTATACAACTTCAGAAAGAACGGTTTACTTATACAGGTTTTTTTAAAATTTTATTTATTTATAGACATCCGGAACAGTGACTCTTTATAAAATCTGTTTTTGTTTCTTCATAAACTATACATATATCTATATATAAACTGTGTAAAGAACGTTTTAAACAAGGAAATTTAAAGGAAGGAGTGTGCAGCCAGACTTTGCTAATCAGTGACAGTGCACATGGTGTGAAGTGTATATATAGCATTATATAACGAATACGAATACGATAACTTTATTATCTCTGTTACACTCGGTTCGATGTTGGTGTTTTCTATCAGTATCTGATTCAGCCCCGATGCTTGAATTCCTGATAGTTGTGTAACTCAGATTCGTTTATTCACACAGCCCGTCCAAACAGCATACAATTCACAAAGTCGACGTATGAAGTTTTCCACTTTTATTCAGCACACATCAACAACTGCATACAATTCTCAATTCGACTCAACAACTTTCACAGCAACTTTCCAAATCACTATCAACAACTTTACTCTCTCAACACCGACTCGGCACACGATTAAATAACCTCTCTCTTTTCTGGAACAATATGGTACATGGTAGAAATGACGTACTGCCACCAATCGAACTAAAGATCGTCATCACTGGCTTACGTCATTACACATTTTCTCTACTTCCGGGAACATTCACGACCTTCGATATCCATCCGGAAACCCCCATCAAGAGCAAACACGCAGATCCAGAAACTTCGCAAACTATCAACGCTACACAAAGCCTCTCCTAACAACAATGCAAACTCAAATCAAAGGTAAATAAACTCCATTATTGAATACTTTGCAAAACGAAACGATTAGATCTATCGTACACGCTTTAGACACACTTTCGTTCGTTTCAACGTAACAATCTCAATCAAAGAGAAATTCACACGTGGTGCCAGATATAAACGTTACAAGACGATAAAGGACAGTATAACAACAATAAACAGTAAACAGTAAAACAGGATAAAAGTATATCAAGAAGACATTACTGAATTAACCATTTAAAACTGTAATCATAAGAAGTTACATGGGGAAAAACAAATACCTATCACATGATTTACGTTCAGTGTCATAATCATGATAGAAGGTATTGCAACATAACAATCACTGTTGGCAAGCAATAATCGCATCAATATACAACAACGTAAGACTTTTAGATAAATATGTTCATAAAAGAATATAAAAATCGCTAAGCACATAGGCCTACACTAAACGGAAATGTAAGATCACAGTGGCACATACTCACTATCTCATGCGGATTGGACATTAATTATATAAATCATGCCACGCACACTGTCATAATAGAAGCATCATACGTTCAAATTCTCAATCATTTAATAAAGAGATTGCGGTGGGTATAAAACTATATTTAGTGCGTACAGTTTTGAACTTTGGTGTCCTGTAGCGCCTACCCAAGGGCAGGAGTTTGAAGTGGTGCGCGAGCACGTGACTGCTGTCTTGAAGTATGCGACAAGCCTTTCTCGCCACTCGCCTTTCATACATCGCTATCATACTCACTTGTTGCACTCCCACAACCTTCCCACACACTCTCACCACTCTGTCCAACACATTCCTGCTGCCCAAAGACAACCTTCCATACCAACATACAAATGAGAAAGTGAGAAAGGAAGAGATGAACGAATCATAAAAGGTTTGGAGGATACGGTTTTGAACATGCAAGCGTCGGAGTTTCTGGAGGCAATAAATTTTAGATTGGCATTTTTTGTGAATACCATTGACGTTAGAAGAGAAGTTCAGCTTCTCGTCAATGATGTGCCAAGGTACTTGTATAACAAGACTGATCAGGGACAACAGGGGGGACATAATATGTGTGCTTGATTATTATTGTGTGTATATTATATGTATGTGTGTTAATTAGAAGCAATACAAGGTGAGAGAGTGATTTTTCTTATTTATGCCAATGTTTTGATTGTATATGTTTTAGATTGTTTTACGTTTTAAATTTGTTTTATATATTTTCTTTGGTTTCATTCTTTTGTTTCTTGATTGGAGTTTTAATTATATGTTTTATTGAATAAATGTATATTTGTATTTTAACATTTTATTTTGCTAGTTGAGTTTCTTAGTTTAGTTTAGTGGGAGAAAGGACGCTCGCGCACGCACTACCCCCCTCCCCCAAAACCCCTTCACTCCTTGTTTGAAGGAAACAGTCACCTACTTAAACACCGTAAGGAGAAAGTAGGCCTGACAAGAGTGGTGGACCTGCGGGGTATACGGGGTACGTAAAAGAGTACGGCAAGGTACACACAAACAACAGGTACATACAGGGAAACACCAGCGTGTGTCGTGAGCGTTCAGGGGAAAGAGGGTAGTAGCATAGGGACATAGGGCGCTATTTTTTGTTAGGGGTCTATTTTATATGTTGTTATCATATTTGTAGCGGGGGCATGTCTGTGAAGGGGTTTGTAGTGCGGGAAGGGTGTGTCAATCCTTTGCGGGTGTTCTCATTGTAGGATCGCAGGGGACAGGGTGCAGTGGTCGAATTTCGGTTTACGGTTAGTCGCGATAGCCAACCATTAGCATCGACAGAGGGAGGAATAAGTCCAAGTAAGGTGCAGAGAAATACTTAAGTAAATTGATAGTGCAGTACTTGTTGCTGTTGGTGTTGAGAGTGTTGAACTTGCTGTTGAGCTTGGGGCTGCAGTTGAGGTGGTTGTAGCTGTCGTTGCAGTCGTCGTTTCTGTAACAAGAGCCTAGATTTAAAACACAGACCGAGCTAAACATATAAATGTATTAAGTTAAGTCACAGGGAGATTCACTAGCGATCCCTCTCGACAATAGACGAGTGGGTAATAACATTCCATTATGCAGAGCCCAGCAACAATAGACCTACCGTCACAACTTAATTGGCGAGCCTAGCCAGGATCTGTGTATAATAGGAACTGGGTATAACCAGTGTACAATAGAATAGGATAACAGTAATAGTAGCAGTAGAATAACTTAGAATAGTTGTAAGACAAGGAGACAGTTTGGTGCACTATTTTTTTGTTTAAAAACTTTTTTTGCTTCAATTCTTTTTGTGCCTGTATGTTGCATTGCTCTTTTGCAGGTTTTGCTTAAGTAACTGTTGTATGCCATTTGACTCTTGTTTTATTCTACTATTGATTACGAATTTTATTGTCTTTGCATTGTTTTTATTGGATTGCCATATTGCTAGTGTTTTTGTACTCCACGTGATTCAGAGGTTGGTCAGACCCAGTAGCCTTGAGATTGTGCTTCAAGGAATTAGGAGAAGCATTACACTTAGCCGGAACAACTTTGCGCAGCCGGAACAGATTTAATTGCGCATATCAATGAAGAAGTAGAGAAGCAGGAGGCTAAGGCAGAGAGGGCAGCAGAGAGAGAGAACAGAAGAAACTCGAAGCGGCAGAGAGAGCAGCAAAGAGAGACCAGAAGAAACTAGAATTAGAGGCAGAACAGAAGAAACTAGCATTAGAAGCCGAAAGAGAACACAAGAAACTAGAATTAGAGGCAGAGAGAGAACAGAAGATGGTAGCAGCAGAGAGAGAAGCAGAAGTTAGGAGATGGGAGTATGAGCGGGCAGAAAGGGAAAAAGACAGACAGCATGAGTTGGAACTGAGAAGACTAGGGGCCTCAAGTTCTGCCACAACCTCTCCCCACTCAGATCAACTAGATGTAGCCTCCAACCCTGTACTAGGGATGTCATTTCCACTGGGATCATTCAACGAAAGAGAAGAAGGTCTAGATCTCTACCTAACTAGGTTCGAGCGCCTAGCAACAGAGTACAAACTAGATCCCACCCATTGGTCTTTTAAGTTTAGTCAAGGGCTTAGAGGAAAGGCATAGGACATCTACAGTAAGCAACCGACTGACAGAGTGACTGACTATCACTGAGTAAAAGAGGCACTCCTAACGGGATTCGAACCCACAGGAGAATGCTAACGGCAAAAATTCCGCACCAATCGGAGAATGAAAGGAGAAAGTTATGCGCAGTTCGCGGATCGTTTGTCCACAATACTAGATAAGTGGATTCGCCAGTCAACCACGGCTAAGACATAGGATGGACTGACCGAACTATTAGTATGGAAACAGCTACGGGAAACCATGACCCCCGAGCTGAAAACATTCTCAGTACAGCAAGGCGCAAAAAGAGTGAAGGATCTGGTCAAGGTCGCAGATAGGTACGTGGCCGCCCACGGAGAAGCCAAGAGCTTCAGGCGAGACCTAAAGCCTAACGGGAAAGAGGTACAGAAACGAAACCCTCGCCGGGAAGAGCGCACCGCGAATCGGCCGAATCACCCCAGACCTGGGCAAAATAGAGGACCCAACGCGGAATTCGGTAAAAGAGGTCCCGCAGAACAGAAACGGTATTGCTCGTTCTGCAACAGAAATAATCACTCCACTGCGGAATGTTTCAAGTTGGCTGCACAAAGTAGGGACGAGCGCGAAAGCCGGCCAGCTCATAGAGTTCTAATTCAAAGCAGCGGTAAAAATCCACACCCCATCGGTGACAGACACGGTCAAGGTCAACGGTAAGGAAGCGAACTGTCTGTATGACACAGGTCTATCATACGACGCGATAGTTTGCGAGTCTCTTGTATCGCGCGCGGACTTGACGGACAAGGCAGTCGAACTACAAGGAGCAGACTTGACGAAACCGACGACTACTTGCCCAATAGCATGGATAGAAGTAGAGAGCAGATACGTCACAGGACGAATCCAAGCAGCAGTTTTACAGAAACCCCTGTATGATCTAGTGCTAGGATGTAGGTATGTGTTTTAGGCACGCCCCCTAAAACTGTAGAGATAGCTGCAGTGAAAACCAGGGCCCAGGCTAAAACCCAACCACCCCAACCCGAGTTAGCCCCGAATCCAGGACTCGAAGAGATCAAAACAGCACAGAAAGCGGACGCCTCGATAGCCAAGTGCTTCCAGAAGTTACCCAAGGCGCCCCCCCCCCCATCCCCGCCCCGCACAAAGGAGATTTCTACATGGAAGATAGAGTTCTACATCGACAAGGAGATGGAGATCACACTCAATTAGTACTGCCAGCCACCCTTCGAGCCCAAGTACTAGAATTAAGTCACAGCATGCAACTCAGCGGACACATGGGAATTGGAGCCACAGTACAGAGGATCAGCGCATACTACTATTGGCCAGGAATCACGGAGGATGTCAAGCGGTACGTGAAATCTTGTCACCAATGTCAACGATATTCCCCGCGCCATCACACCGTACCAGTCAACTTAGAACCATCAGTAGTAGTCGGCGTTCCATTCCAGCAAGTCTCAGTAGACATAGTAGGACCACTGCCCATGACGAAGAAGCGGAACAGATTTATCCTCACACTCGTCGACGCCTGTTCGATGTGGTGCGAAGCAGTCCCGTTGCCAGCCATCGACACCAGGAAGATTGCAGATGCACTCATCGCCATCTTTACCAGAGTCGGATTCCCGGACAGCATTAGAACGGACAACGGATCGCAGTTCACCGGGCGCCTTATGCAAGAAGTGTTCGAGTTGATACAAGTTCATCACATTCGCACACCACCGTACCACCCAGCCAGCAACGGACAAGTAGAAAGACTGAATGGAATCCTTCTCACCATCCTCAGGAAAGTCGCCGACGACAACCCGGAAGCGTGGGACACCTACGTGAATGCGGCAATGTTCGCATATCGAGAAACACCCCATGCAGCCACAGGTTACACCCCGTCAACATTGCTTTTCGGCAGATCTCTAGCAGGACCGCTAGAAGCCCTACGCAGAAGTTGGACGGAAGCCAAGATAGACGACACACCCAGAGGTGCCACCATGTACGTCGCAGACCTGCAGGAAACCCTCAAAGCAACGTGGAAGAAAGCTGGTGAAGCACTAAAGAAGGCAAGAGCCCGTCAGGCGAAGTACTACAACCGCCACGCGAAGGACCAAGAACTGCAAGTCGGCGATAAAGTGCTACTCTTACTTCCAAGTGGAACCAACAAGCTGGACATCGCTTGGAGAGGACCGCACCGGGTGACTGCCAAGAAATCCAAGACAGTCTACCAAGTAGAGGTAAACGGGAGAGCCCGATACCACCACATCAATCTCCTCACAAAATACACGGACCGACCAGCGACCCCCAGCACTCACAACTTGCTAGCCATCGCCATCGCGGAGGAAGGAGAAAGCATGGAGACCAAAGCAGTAGAGTATCTCCTGCACTCCAAAGAGACCCATAAGGATGTGATACTCAACGGAGACCTAGCCGCAAAACAGCAATAGCAAGTACTACAGGTCATATGACAACATGAGACTGTGCTCACAGCCATCGACCAGGGAGGACAAACCTCGTCGAAGTAACCCTAACGGTGACCGACCCAACCCCCGTCCGCCAGAAGCTCTACCCGATGCCACTGTCACAGCAGCAAGGAAGTGATAGACACCTTACTGGCAGCCGGAATCATCTCAGCGTCTACTTCACCCTACAGTGCAGGCACGGTATTGTTGCCAAAGCCCAACGGAGAGCATCGACTGTGCATCGACTTCAGGCTTCTGAATGCCGTAACGCAGTTTCAGCCCGAGCCACTCCCGGACCAGACAGACCTATTTGCCAAGCTACAGCGAGCGAAGTACTTCTCACGCATCGACTTCAGCAAAGGGTACTATCAGATACCAGTACAACCGCAAGTCCGAAAGTACATAGTGTTTAGCACCATGGAAGGACACTTCGAGTTCAATGTACTTCCATTCGAACTACACAACGCACCCAGCATCTTTAGCGCGATGATGCGGAAACTCCTGGCACCCCTGAGCAGCGAGCACCTACACTCGTTTATGGACGACATCCTCATAGCAACACCTACGTGGGAGGAGCATGTCTCTCTTCTACAACGACTACTCGCCCGCCTCAGAGACACCGGATTGACGGCAAGACCCAACAAGTGTCAGATTGGATTCAGCCCAATCAACTCAGTTATAATTAGGGATGCTTCATTTAATTCAAAGTTCTTTGCCAGTGTTCTCAACCATAATTGGGGATTCTTTATTCAATTGCAAGTTTTCTGTCAGTCAACTCAATCATAATTAGGGATGCTTTATTTAGTTCAAAGTTCTCTGTCAGTGAACTCGTTTTGAGAGTGTAGCCACTCCTGTAGTCACGGACCTCTATGAATGATTTGATCGGCCAGGACCACCAGGCTGTTCCTCAACTCGGTTGCTGTAGGGATGATTTCAGACGCTGGAATGTCGAAGCTTCCCTCACCCCTCCTAGGCCTCAGCTCGTAGCAATAAGCGAAGATTCCCTCTTTTTCTTGCAAAGCCCAATCAAACGAGGCGCCCGACCCAGCATCTGTTTAATTTAAAAAACAAACAGTTCCAAATTTTTATTCTATTTCCACAAATCGCAAAAAAATTAAATAAACAAATAAATAATATGATGTACATTTCAAAATGGTTCAATATTCATGAAGAAGCTTTTTAGCTAATACAAATCTATAGAACCTTTTTAAAATCTAGTGCTCCTCTCTCTCCCTCCCTCCCTCCCTCCCTCTCTCTCTCTCTCTCTCTCTCTCTCTCTCTCTCTCTCTCTCTCTCTCTCTCTGACTCTCTCTCTCACTCTTTATCTCTTTCTTTCTCTTCTTCCCTCGTCTCTCTCTCTCTCTTTCTGTTTCTCTCTCTTTCCTCCCCCACCCGCGTCTTTCCCTCTCTTTCCTGTCGCTTCCTAAATCCACATCTCTCCCTCCCTCTCCCTTACTCTCCCCCCTCTCTCTCCCATTCCCCTTCTTCTGTCTCTTTCCCTTTCTCTCCCAGCCTCCTGATGTTGTAATGTGCAGCAGGAGCGTCTGTGGCCCGTGTGACTGCCAAGAAATCCAATATACGGACCGACCAGCGACCCCCAGCACTCACAACTTGCTAGCCATCGCCATTGCGGAAGAAGGAGAAAGCATTGAGACGAATGCAGTAGAGTATCCCCTGCATCCCAAAGAAACCCACAAAGACGTGATACTCAACGGAGACTTAGCCGCCAAACAGCAACAGCAAGTACTACAGGTCATTCGACAACATCATACTGTGCTCACAGACCGACTAGGGAGGACAAACCTCGTCGAAGTAACCCTAACGGTGACCGACCCAACACCCGTCCACCAGAAGCTCTACCCGATGCCACTGTCGCAGCAGCGAGCCATCAGGGAAGAGATAGACACCTTACTGGTAGCCGGAATCATCTCAGCGTGTACTTCACCCTACAGAGCAGGCACGGTATTGTTGCGAAAGCCCAACAGAGAGCATCGACTGTGCATCGACTTCAGACTGCTGAATGCCGTAACGCAGTTCCAGCCAGATCCACTCCCGGACCAGACCGATCTATTTGCCAAGCTACAGCGAGCGAAGTACTTCTCACGTATCGACCTCAGCAAAGGGTACTATCAGATACCAGTACAACCACAAGTCCGAAAGTACCTAGCGTTTAGCACCATGGAAGGACACTTCGAGTTCAATGTACCTCCATTCGGACTACACAACGCACCCAGCATCTTCAGCGCCATGATGCGGAAACTCCTGGCACCCCTGAGCAGCGAGCATCTACACGCGTTTATGGACGACATCCTCATCGCAACACCTACGTGGGAGGAACATGTCACGCTCCTACAACGACTACTCGCCCGCCTCAGAGACACTGGATTGACGGCAAGACCCACCAAGTGTCAGATTGGATTCACAGAATTAGAATTTCTGGGACACACCATAAGTCAAGGAAGCCTGCGACCTGTAGAAAAGACCGTGAAACGTCTACTCAACGCTCCAAGGCCCAAGACCAAAAAGGAAGTGCAGTCGTTTCTAGGACTCTGCGGCTTCTACCAGAAGTTCATCCCCAACTACAACAGCATCGCCGTGCCACTGACAAATGGAACCCGGAAAATCGCCCTGGACAAAGTCGTATGGACAGCCGAATGCGAGACAGCATTCCAAACCCTCAAGGACAAAATGACATCGGCGCCAGTACTCCACCTACCAGATTTGACGCGACCATTCGTTCTACACACCGACGCAAGTGACTTAGGCCTCGGAGCAGTACTGCTACAGCGCGACCACAAGAATGCAGAGACGTTATTCCCTGTCGCCTACGCCAGCAGAAAACTGAGTCCCGCCGAAACACACTACGCCACGTCGGAGAAAGAATGCCTTGGACTAGTCTGGGCCATACAGAAGTTTCAACTCTACCTGTATGGGACCCACTTCACAGTTCAGGTGGACCACCAACCACTATCGTTCCTGGCAGCCTCCAAATCTTTGAACTCTCGCCTGATGCGATGGGCCCTCACCCTTCAGGCATACTCTTTCCAAATCGAGTACATCCCCGGCAAAAAGAACCACGGAGCCAACTACCTCAGTCGCCATCTCGTGGAGGACACAGCCGCTGTCGCCCACCCAACACAACTAAGGGCCACAGCACCAGAATTCGTCCCCGTCCAGTAAAACCCTGTCACTAGTGTCCATAGCTACCTGGCATAGCATTGCATCTCAGGTAGAGCAACTTAACTAGTTTGTACATAGGACCCTAGGATAGTGCAGTGTTAAACTAGGCTCTGTAGTAGAAAAAGGTCGAATCCAGTAGTCATCGCCTTTTTTCAGTTGAGGGAGCCTGTAACAAGAGGACCTGTTTACCCTGCACATTTTGAGAGTTGTCTTGTTTAGTCAGTTAGACTTAGAAGGTTACTGTTAGTCTCTAGCAGACGACAGAAGGGATCATGCATAACACAGTTGTAGCCTGACGCCCGCATAGCAGTGACATCATCGCAGCTGACGGTAGAAGGCTTTGAATTATACAGCCACTCAGATTTCTTCAGCCCATCAGAACACAGCACCGGTAGGTAGAACTAGTTCTGACTGGGTAGGCCAAGGCTAGGTAGAGGGTCATTTGTGTTGAGAGCTTAAGGCAGTACACAGCTACTTCCTAGCAGAAATCTCTCCACTGATAGACCAGGGAAGCAGTACTTGTTGAATATTTGAATTCAATCAAGTAGCCACGGCCTGACATTGTCAAACAGTTAAATGAACATACTTCTGTTTCATCGTGATGTATTTAAATTATTGTTGAATGTTTGTGAAATTTGCTATGCATAGTATTAAATTGTTAGTCCGGCTTTGCCTGAACACGTGGCGAATCCGACCAAGAGGCGACCGGTCGACGCCATGTTGAAAGATGTATGGAACCACTGTTGTTTAACCTATATGTATGCTTGCAGACCAGTGGCTGTACCAGTAAATGTTTATAATATTATTATTTCTTTATGTGTATAGTTAGCCACGATTTATATTTATATATATAGGAAATTAGAGTGGAGATTCCAGTGGACCACCGACTTAGCAGAATGTTCGTCGCTTATGTATAGAGACGTGGAGCTATCACTGAGGGCTACTTTGGCTTTCAGTGAGACGCTCTGCACAGGGTTGTGCAGAATTTCGTCTCAAATGTTACAGACGAGCAGGCGGTATATCGTGAGCCCAACTCAGCAAATGACAACAACCACGTCGACTCGTACAGTTGGCTGCCGAGGCATCTACAGCATTGTGCGCAAATATCCCACCTGTCGAACACAAGCAACGACAACACAGCGTGTCGTAGAAGCGATCTCAACGCTGCGCTTCAACCCCACAGTTAAGTGCAACAAGAAACCGTGCACTAAAACTCTGTATAAACAGGACCACAGTAGTCCACTCATCAAGACTTCTGACTCTTAAGGCAGAAAGTAGCCAGTGCCTGATGAAGAAAAAGTAGCTGCCGAGATTATCAGTGAGCGAACCATTCGCATTGACAATTGACTTATTAAGTTAGTTTCGTACTTTGAAGATCATGTATAGAGTAGAGGAAATAAATGTGTGATTTTTACTGTTATCAAGTGGCTGGACTACATATGATTCATAGCCGTGTGAAAGCTAGTGTGACAGTGATCGTTTACCATTTTTCTATCTATCTCTGTACCCCAGCCTAAACACAGACCGAGCTAAACAAATAAATGTATTAAGGTAATTCACAGGGTGATTCACTAGCGGTCCCCATATAATAAGACGAGAGGGTTATAGCAGTCCATTGTGCAGAGCCCAGCAACAATAAACCCCCGTCACATTCACCACGTACTATTATGTATGCATGTTGGTGTGTGTGTGTCGGTGACTGGATGTAGTTTGGGTGTGCGGTAAATAACCTTTATTGATTCCTTATCATACTCAATGTTTTGGTGTGTTTTGTTTTTGTGCGTGTGTGCTGTACCGATGTATTTTATCTGAACATGTATCATTGTACTGGCTCTGTACATCTCCTTGTCTTCTTTTATTATACATGTAGTGTTTTCACGTTTCCTATTGTTTTATGCACAGTTTAAAAGGCGTTAACGACCTAAATAGTTGTATGGCTTTGGCAGATAGATGAAAATAAAATCACTACTACTAATGCTTTAATATTGTCAACAGCCCCATTATACTAGACAATGGAACAGAAGCGGGGTATGTGGTTCACACAATAACGGTATCAATGCAGCAATGGATAGCATAACATCAGAATATCTGGGAACACCAAGAATACAAACAACAACCTTGGACTACTTTGGGGTCAAAACATGTAGAAATACACAGGTTACTGAAAAAAAGCCTCATCTGATAAATCGCTCTATGATCTCAAAATATTTTTTTGAGCATACTCGTACTCGCGCTCTCGTGTAGTAGCAGCAGCAGCAACAGCAGTAGTAGCAGTAGTAGTAGTAGTAGTAGTAGCAGTAGTCTCAAAATATTTCTTTCATCGTACTCGTACTCGCGCTCTCGTGTAGTAATAGTATTAGTAGTGGTTGTAATAGGAGTAGTAGGAGTAGTAGTAGGAGTAATAGTGGTAGTAGTAGTTCTTGTTGTAATAGTGGTAGTAGTGGTAGTGGTGGTGGTAGTAGTAGTAGCTAGCAGCGGTACTAATGGAGTAGTGGTAATAGTAGCAGTAGTATAGGTGGTAGTAGTAGTAGTAGTAGTAGTAGTAGTAGTAGTAGTAGTTGTAATAATAATAATAATAATAATAATAATAATAATAGTAATAATAATAATAATAATAATAATAATAATAATAATAATAATAATAATAATAATAATAGCATTATTATTATTATTATTATTATTATTATTATTATCATCATCATCGTCATAATTATTATTTTTATCATTGTCATCATCATAATCATTATCATCATCATCATCATCATAATCATCATCACCATCAACCTCATCATCATTATAACAAGTGTTGTTATAATTACTTACAGCTCAAAACACCGAAGGCAGTGCCTAGTTCATAATCCACAAGAGGTTTCAACATAAGTTTGCCAACAGCTATCTGAAATACAAAACAATACAATACAATATATAATACAATATATAATACATAAATATAACACAACTGGAATGAAATCAACATTATTATGAAAGGTAAATTTCAAAGTATAACGAATAGAAAATCTTGCAAATGTATTTTAATCATCAAGAAAAAATAAACACAAAGGGAAAAAATAAATAAGAGAGAGAGAGAGAGAGAGAGAGAGGGAGAGAGAGAAAGAGACACACACAGACACATACACACACAAACACAATGATACACGCACATAGGATACTGTCACCGCCACTACCCCGTCGAAGCAAACGCCACAAACAAACAACTTACACACGCAGACAGCCCAGACAGGATGACGATTTCCCGCAGACGCGAAGTGATGATAACACAACGAGTATATATACAACTTTCAACCTATTTATTCATTCAAACCACACACTCATACACATACAACATTTACACGTGAAAAGAAAATAATGATGATGAAACAATCAATGGTTCAATGAAACAATGAAATGGCACGTTAGGGTGATCGAAGGTTGCTAGCCAACCGAGTCAACGTATCGAATCGTGCACAGCCAATGTCCGTTGCACGTACTAATACAAGAGGGGGGTCAAGTGTGTAGGAGGGGAACAACATGAAAAGAGCCCACCTGGAGGGGTGAAGTCCTTGTCGCCTCCTTGCAGCGTGACGGCCTACGAAGTCTCGTTAATGGTAATCCTCCCCTGCTTGTGGCTGTAGTCGGGCACGTGCTGATGATGACCATACGTGGTGGCGTCGCCGCCTCCACTCGCCTCTGACGGTGATGATGATGATGATGGTGACACTGCAGTCACGGCAGTCCTGCCGCCGTCGACGTCACGCTGAACTCCTCCAGACAGCTACACCACGACGTCGAGGCCAGACTCCGACTATCCACGTGTCCAATCACCAACGGAAATGGTAGGGTTGAGGGAAGGTGATGATGTAAACAATGGTGAGGTTGTGAAGACAAGGTGATAACAACGCAGACACACAGATGGCGATGATGTTGGTTGATCCACCTGATCAATGCTGTTGATGGTGTCGCATGACGTCGTACGACGTCGAAGGACGTCGAACCTGTAACACGCTTGTTGCAACGTTAATATCCTGCCTGCCTAACTCTGTCCCCCTCCTTCCACACACACTCTTCCCCCCCCCCCCTCTCTCTCACAACTCCCTTTCGATGCTTGAGGGGACACAACTGCTGTCTGCTTCCCCTTCCTTGACTCTCTCTCGCTTGTTTCCCTTAGCTATCGTTATTGTCTCACTCGCTGATAACATCTCATAAAACACAATGAAATCATGAATGCAATGAAACGAGCATAGCTGCAAATGAATACATGTAAACATCATCACATTATTCAAATCAAGCAATCACAACAACAGCAACCACTTCCATCCTCTCCTCCTTCCTCACCTTCATTCTCCACCTTCATTCTCCTGCAACCGCACTCCTCCTCCCTTCTGCCTTTCCACAGTGCAACCATTCTCATCCTCCCCCACGCTCACGCAAAGCTCTCGTACCCACACCCCATAGTCGACGCTGGGTTCCCAGACACAGTAAGGAAAATATCACCAATCCACTCACCCAACCGGTTCGAATGTAATCGCACTCGTAGCCCCTTTTCCACCGCACTCCTACGAATACTCCATGTAGGGTAAATCCTGTAGTGCGTAGCTTTCTTAGCGGACAATACCTCACGCTACCTACCACACTAACACAACCTTGCTATTCTATAGCGTACTCCACTTTGAGTATTAAACACCACAGAAAACAGCGACCTTTACAACTAGTATTCTCCTGGACCAGTTATTATAATTCGTCAATAACCGCCCTACCCCACATCACAGAACCCAGAGCATAAGACAAAAACCGTCCTTTCAACAGCCCTCTCAAAACCGTTCTGCCCCGAGGTGAGTATTTTTCCTAACCAGCTAACCACTCTGTACTGCTATGTCACGATCCGCACGCTTCCGCTAGTAATCATGCACACCACAACACGCAATACACACCCCCAACCCCTTCTGCTCTTCCCCCACAGACTGCCCGGCTTTCACCACAGACTGCCCTGTGACAGATACATACAAAATTACTCATACTTACAAACGAACACAAACATACACATACTCACACGCAAACAAAAACGCACGCTCACGAACACACACACCTACACACATATTTTTGTAGAAACGACGTTCTGATGACTATAGTGAAAAAAACAGGGATTATTTTGACACACTTTCCATTTCTTTGACATTATTTTGACATTTTCCAATTTTTGAAGCTATCCCTAACCCTAACCCTAACCCTTAACCTAACCCTAATCCTAAAACAGCTCTAACTCAACGGTGCACTATTTTGACGTCAAAATCGTACGGCCTTCCAAAAAAGTCAGAAGAAACCATGTGGAATTTCATGTGTGTGTCATCAGAACGTCGTTTCTACATGCCCACGCGCGTGCTCTAACACACACACACACACACACACACACACACACACACACGCACACACACACACACACTCATATATGGAAGGTTTAACTAACCAGGTCATTGAGGTTGGAAGGGGGGTTGGGCTCGAAGTTAGATTCAGTGTAGCTCCATGGGTACATCAGCAGCTGGGAATAGGAGTGGACGGACACGAAGCTGACGACTCTGCTTTTGTAGTCGGTGAACAGCCGCTGAAGGTTCTGGGTCTCAGCTTCGGAGAAGGCGAACTGGCCCGGGTAGGTATTGTATGTGCAGTCTGTCGACGTTCCAGTGGCTGTCAACAAGGGTTGAGGTAGAAGGGAAATGGAGAAGGGGAGGGGGACAAAACTTTAGTGTACAATGAGAGCACCTTTGATATAATCCTTCATTACCAGACGCTATCCTCCGGGTGGTGATGGGAGAGGGAATGCTAGGACAGATCTATCTCCCTTTATCAGCTACCATTGATAAAATCTGCATTGAAATTGTGCCTTTATTACAGATGGCCATTTGGCTGTGTCCTCAGCGCACTAGCTGGGCTTGCTGAAGACAATCAACTGATTTTTCAAAGCATAAGATAAAGCCTGAATGCAGACCTCAGGAAAAACATATTCATGCGAGAGAAAAAAAAATCCACAGCGGGGCTGCTTGGCATCAGACATTGGAAGGAACCGAACTTTTGGAAAGAGAATTCATGGCCAAAACAGGGGGTGGGAAATAGAGTGAGAAGAGGGGTACATAGCGATAAGAGCAGAGAGAGAGAGCGAGAGAAAGAGAGAGAGAGAGAAGTCGAAGTCGAAACCTTTAATAGGATAATAGCATTAGGTCCTATGGACCTGTCTTACAGCTAGTCCTTAATAAAATTGTAAAAGAAAAAAAAATCAGAACAAACAAAATAATTAATATAAAATTGAATTGATTGCAAACTAACACAAACCTTAACAATGGTAAGAATGTAAAAAAAATTACTAAGAAAATTAATGTACCGAAATACATATACTCCCTCCCCCCACCTCCCTCCAATACCCCTTTTCTACTCCCACTCTCCCCACCCCCTCCACCACAACCACACACATACACAAGCTAATTCACACATGAACAAATAAAGATATGAGGCGCATGCGCAAAGATGGCGGCTATTTAGAATTGTTGTTCAAAGAATAGGAAAATTTTTGGTCGCCTAAATCATTTTACAAATATTTGGCTTTAGTTTAAACATTAATTTGGTGTCTGTTACAATGGTCAAAATATATTTTACCATTGTTTTTGTAGAAAGTGTCTAGTGTGGAAAAAAAGGAAGTTCGTTCACTGACTTATGTGTACATGACTAACTGAATTCAGTAACGAGTGTACTCACTGTTCAAGTTTGATCTGATTGTTTGACTTTCCACTCGTAGAATACTAATTCTTTATTCAATTGTTCTCTTAAAAATAAGTTTTGCTATTGATCTAATTCATTAACTTAACAGGTAAGTGCACTTTTATTTTATTTGGATAATTTTGTAAATTTATATTGCTAGTAAATTACTAAAGGGCACTATTGGCGGAGTATTGCATTGAGTAGGCTACTGTGGTGTTATTACTATTTTTTTTTAAAATTACTATATACCTATATAACTATACTATACTAGTATTAGCTTAAAAGAAAATGTCCCAGCATCGCAATACGAAAAACAAAAAAGCTGGCAAAGCTACACAGCAGTTAGCAGCATGGCAATGCATTGTTTGTGATGTTCCGTGTGATGATGTGGAGGATGATTCTATTGAATGTTTTCTTTGTAAGAATTGGGCACACAAGGAGTGCAGTGGGTTGGATGAAGGTATCTTTCCTTCGTTGTCCGATCCCAAACAGCATAATTTACAGTGGATTTGTAAACCTTGTCTGGAAAAGAGTAGTGAACCGCAGTCAAGATTTGATAACAGGATGGACACACTTCTGGATTTGATTCCGTTGATTCACTCTCTCCGCTCTCGGCTTGAAAACATTGAAAAAGGGTTGATGGGTGAAAAGTTGGAAGAAAAAATAGAGGAGGTGGTGGACAGAAGGTTGGCTGAGATAATGGAGGAGCAGAGGGAAGTAGAGAAGAGGATGACAAATCTCATTATTGTGATTCTAAAAGAAAGCACCCAAACTGAGTTTGAGGAAAGAAAGAAGGAGGACATAGCAGCTGCTAAAACTCTCTTGGGGAAGTTGGTCACTTTAGAGAGTGATGACCTGGTAGAACCCGTCAGGTTAGGTAAGATTGGGGGCAGTAGACCTAGCATGTTAAGAGTGACAGTGAAATCAGAAGGGAAAATGAAAGAGATTATTAGAAAAGCTCCAGAGTTGAACAAAGGTGTTATGAAAAATGAGAAAAAAAAGTATGTCAACACCCAAAAGCAGCGCGAAAAGAACAAAGAACTGAGGATGGAAAAGCAAAGGCGTACAAATGAAGGGGAGGAGAACCTGGTGATAAGAAATGGGAAGATTGTCTCTCTGAAAGCAAGGCAAGGTGGGAGGTTTAGGGACGACACTGGTGCTGGCGCTGGCCCTAAACCAGCACAGTAATCCAGTTGCACTGAATGACTTGAAGGTCACAAAGATCATGTAAATAGTGTACATACTATAAATAATGTCAATAGCAATAAATGTAAAATTCATACTACTTCTAGCTGCAAATTTACTCATGGTAAGAATACAAAAATTAAAAAAAGAAATGTTAACAAAAATACTAACATAGATAGTGATGCTTGTATTATGATGTATTCAAATGTGGATGGCCTGTTAAATAAAAAAGACGAATTGTTAAGTCGAGTGGATGACCTAAAACCTTCTATTATCGCTTTAACTGAGATAAAAGCAAAAAATGCTAAATCATTTGTTGAGGAGGAGTATTATATTTCAAACTATGATATGTTTTTACATGTTAATCACAAAAGAGGGGTTGTTTATATGTGGATTCAAAATTAAATGCTAGTGAATGTGAATTATTGAATAGAAACAGTTTTTGAGGAAAGTGTATGGTGTACATTTACTAGTGCAAATAATGAAAGAGTACTCTTAGGGTGTATATACAGGAGTCCTAACACAAGTGATGAAGAAAATGATGACAAACTTTTCCAGTTACTAAAGTCAGATGAAACGATAAATTAGGATAAAATATGTATATCTGGAGATTTTAACTATCCCAATGTACGTTGGGATGGTATCTGGTCAAGACAAAATAATTATGAAATAATTGAAAAAGTACAGGATGCTTTCTTGATACAATAAGTGAGAGAACCGACAAGAAGGAGGGTGGGTCAGAATCCGACGTTAGATGATTGAATAGTTGTAAATGATAGCGATTTAGTCTCCGAAATTTGTTATCTTGATCCTCTAGGTAAGAGTGATCACAATATTTTAAGTTTTAATTTATCCGTCTAAATGAAAAAAGTAAACATGAAATAAAGTATGTCTATGATCTTAATAAGGGGGACTACTATCGACTTAGAAATTTTGTAAAAACATACGACTGGTCTGTGTTAGAACACAATGATGTAAAGAAGCTATACAAACTGGTATGGATGAATGTATCCCAAAGAAAAGAAAAGCAGATCGTAAAATACATAAACCTGTTTGGATGAATAGTAAGTTACTTAAACAAATTAAAAAGAAGTATAATTTGTATAGGAGATATCAGTGTACTAAATCTGGACACGATTATTTAAAATATGTTAAGATAAGAAATAAATGTACTAAAGCATTGAAAATAACCCGTAAAGAATATGAAAAACTGATTGCAAATGAGAGTAAAAATAATCCTAAAAAATTTTGGAAATACGTCCAGGATAGAATGAAAATTAGCCAGGGAATTAGTTCGTTAAAGAGAGCAGATGGATCCTTAGCTGAAGATGATGTTACTAAAGCTGAAACACTAAATGATTTCTTTTCTAGTGTGTTTACACAAGAAGATGCAAACTATATTCCTGTGATACCAGAGGGAGAGTATTCCAGTGGTGATTTTCTGGGCGATATAAGAATAACTTCCTTAGCGGTAAAAGACAAACTCAAAGAATTAGACCTCACGAAGGCACAAGGCCCAGACAGAATTGCATCCAAGGTTCTAAAAGAGCTGTGTGAAGAGTTGTCTGGTCCCTTGTGTCTATTGTTTAACAAGTCATTAGAAGAGGGAACATTGCCTGAGGAATTGAAAAGTGCGGAAGTGACAGCATTATTTAAAAAGGGCTTCAAATCAGATGCTGGTAATTATCGGCCAGTGAGTTTGACTTGTATTACATGTAAAGTTTTAGAGTCACTAGTTCGAGATGTCATTGTGTCATACTTTACGGATAATAAATTATTTGCAGTTTGTCAGCATGGGTTCAGGAAACGTAGGTCTTATGTGACACAGTTGTTAGAGGTTATGGAGGATTTGACGGCTTTAATTGATGATGGGAATGATGTTGATATAGTGTATTGTGATTTTAGAAAGGCGTTTGATACTGTGCCACATAATAGACTATTGTTAAAGTTGGCTGCATATGATATAGGAGGCAATGTTCTTAAATGGATATCAAGCTTTTTGTTTGAACGTAAACAGTGGGTTAAAGTTGGTTCAGAAAGTTCTAAAGATGCTAGAGTTTTAAGTGGTATTCCACAGGGCAGTATTTTAGGTCCAATTCTTTTTACTATATATATTAATGATTTACCTGAGATACTGGAGAGTACGGTTAAGATATTTGCTGATGACACTAAAATATATAATACAACATCGAAATCTAAGGTAATTCAAGATGATTTACATAAGCTACAGCAAAGGTGTGAGAAGTGGAAGTTATATTTAAATGTGCAGAAGTGTAAAGTTATGCATGTGGGGAAAGGAAACCGTGGATGCGAATATACAATGTTAATAAAAGATGAAGTTTATAAATTAAATGTAAGCGATAATGAAAAAGACTTGGGTGTAACTTTTAATTGCAAGTTAAAATTTGACACACATATTCAGAGAGTGGTAACTAAAGCAAACCAAATGTTAGGCATAATCAAAAGAGCATTCACATACTTGAAAAAAGAAACGTTTTTAAAATTGTATAAAGCTTTTGTAAGACCTCATATTGAATATGCTAACGTAGTTTGGAGTCAATATTTGAAAAGGCAGTCAGTAGCAATAGAAAAAATTCAACGGCGAGCCACAAAACTATTATCTGAGTGTCGTGACATGACATATGATGAGAGATTAAGGTTTCTGGGCCTTCACTCTCTGAAAGGACGTAGGATCAGGGGAGATTTAATTCAGACATTCCAAATAATTAATGATGCAGAGGATGTTAATACTAATACTTTTTTCTTGCTTGATCAATCTAACAGAACTAGGAAGTGTGAAGGTAACATTTTTATAAATATTGTAGAACTAACCAACGAAACTTTTCATTTGCACATAGAGTAGCTAATTATTGGAATTCTTTACCAACAAATATTAAATTTGCACCATCTGTAAATAGCTTAAAAAACCACATAGACACTGATTCCAAATTTCAAGAATTATTCTATCAATACGACTAGAAAAAATTATTTCAAATTATTGCATGCAAATCATAATGTAAACTATATATACCATAAACAATGAGGGGACGTTTTTATAAGCCGCGAGGCTTTAGGTAGCGATGCCTGTCCTACATCTACAACTACTACTACTACTAAATTAAACTGTCGCAAGATAGGAAAGAACAAAATGTATACAATCATTTTAAATATTAGGAGCAAGGGAAAATATAAATTTGTGGAGCCTAAGTTTAAACAATGATACTGATTTACTTTCCTTGATCTCTTGTGGGAGAAAATTCCACATACTTGGACCAGAATATGACAGGGATGCTTTAAATATGTCTAAGCGTGGCTATGGCAAGGTTAAATTATGTCTAAAAATTGAATAACGGGATGAAGGTTTGCTAAAAAGTACTTTTAAATAATCAGGAGCTCTATTGTTTAGTATTTTGTACATTAAAACGGCTTTATTGTAATTAAGGTGTTTGTTTAGGGGACGCATACCAGCTAGTTTTAATTTTTAATCAGTTTTGATGGAAGTGTTGGAGATAAGTAATTTTGCAGCTCTGCGGTGAATAGAATTATTTTTTTTTAACAAGGCATCACTGCAGCCGTCCCATATTGTTGATGCATAATCAATATGAGGTTTGATATAAGCATTATAAAAAAGCTTTTTAGCATCTGCAGTTATGATAGATTGAAGCTTAGACAACATAAATAATTTTTTTGAGAGAGTTTTACAAAGATTTTCAATATGTGAATGCCAACTGAGTTTGTTGTCTACGAGGACGCCTAAAAGTTTATGACTTTCAACCTGTTTAATATTATTTCCATTCACAACTAAATCAAGAGAAAGCGGAGCCCGCTGATGCTTTTGTCTAGTTGTTATTAACATTGCTTTTGATTTAGCTGGATTCACTGACATATGATTTAACCTGCACCAGTCAGCAACATTGTTAAGAGCACCTTGTAGAGATCGCTGAATTTCACCTATGTTCCTCCCCTGATTGTGCAATGTCGTGTCATCAGCTAACATATGGCATTCAACAGAATTATCTGAGAGATGTAACAGTAAATCATTAATATAAATACAAAATAAAATAGGACCTAGAACCGATCCTTGAGGAACCCCATGCATTATATGGCCTACAGAGGAATTTATTCCATGAATATGTACAAATTGCGTATGTTCATAAAAATAGGAACGAAACAAATTTAACGCAACTGAGCCATTGAGGTACAGTTCAAGTTTCTGAAGCAGTATGTGGTGATTGACGAGATCAAAAGCTTTGGAAAGATCAAGAAAAACAACTCCTGACAAAGTAGATTTATTCATTGCAGAGAGCCATTTGTCAGTTAAAGGTGCCAGGGCAGTAGCACAAGAATGGTGGCTACGGAAACCAGATTGTAGATGATGAAAAAGGCCAAGATCATCCATATATTTTGTAAGATGAGTGTGAATATGTCGTTCCAGAATCTTTGAAAGTGTAGACAGCAGAGATATTGGCCGATAGTGCTTAAGATCAGAACTGAATTTTGATTTAGGAAGGGGAATATTCTTAGCTTGTTTCCATGCAGTCGGAAATATATTTTTTACAATGCATAAATTAAAGATGTATGTAAGGGAATTAATATTATAAGGCAAAGAAATTATTAAGATCTTTGTTACACTCATTCGATGTTTCTTTGTTTGCCTGTGTAACTGTGCATGACTTAATTTATGTGTTTCATGAATACGTCAGGACTCACTTCCAAACTTGACGTCGAAGTTCCTGTTAAGGTCCACGCCGCTGCACTGGGGACCGATGTGCCTGCGGTTCTTTCTCCAAAAGCGTGCCTAACAACAGTACAAGTCAATCGAGATGGCAAGGACATTCAGACGTGTTTCAGTCAATTTCCGCCCCAAAAGCGTTTTAGTCTTTCTAGATAATATCTATTCTAATTGCCGACTATATACTATTTCATTTGAAATAGTCGGGATTCAGAACAATCGGTCGGTCGGTCCACTTGAGGCCAATGTCAAGAACCACTGAACGGATTTGAACCACATTTCATAGGAGCCTAACCCCTGGATAGTAGCCAGCTCCCGTCGTATCATATGTGCCCTAACAGAACGTTCAAGGTCGCTTGACTCACGCTGTTGCTAATGCAAGGATGAATTTCAACTCTTGACCAATAATTAAATGGCAGTCCGGTTGTCGCTCAGTTCGTCTGGACGTCGTTCCGAATGTTACCTTTTTGTTCAAAACACTTTTTTTGTTTTGCGCCTTATCTCAAGAACGACTGGACAGATTTGATTATTTTAACTGTGCCGGTACAGTAACCGCACTGGGCATTTGGACTCCTTGACCCTTTCTTTCTCAAAGGTCTGCTGATTAACTAAATATCCCACGTGCGTTTGTGTGTCTGTGCTTGTGCATGCGCGTTTGTGTGTGTGTGTGTGTGTGTGTGTCTGTGTGTGTTCATGCATCTAATACCGTAGGGAAGAGTGGGTTTATTGAATTCCTTAGGAGACTTCTTCGATATTTTGGTGGAAATTAGACAAAACCTAAAAACATGAATGTCGTTTGAAAGGTAGAAATTACACCTACGTGGCCTTAAACGACGAAAGCTGTATTGTCAATGGTTTCTGTCTGAGACTGATTTTTTAAAAACAAAAGTTGTAAAAGTCCAATTTAGACACCCTAGCGGGTAAATTGAACTTAAACGAGGGGTAAACTGGACCTAGGTTCAATTTACACACACACAATGTAAAAACCTACTAAAATATAAAATTATGAAATAACTTGTACTTGTATCTCTCTATTATACACACACACTTACGCACACACATTCACCTAGGCAAACACACTCACCTACGCACTCACACACATAATCAGTAACATCGCGCTAAAACGACAACAGCATTAAAAAAATAAAATACAGATTTTTTTATTACTTCAAAAAGACCCTTTCTTAAAACTCAAGCAATGCACTCACTTGGTATTAGGTAAAACAAAAATGTTATTCTTTCAACTACTGCCACCAAAAACGGCATACAAAATTCAATTAAAGAAAATTTTATTAAAAAAAAATAATTTTAAAAAGAGGGAAAAAAACGTAAAGAAAAATGAAAACGTTTATTTACTTGAAAATGATCGTTTTTAAAACTTCAACAATATGTTTATTTAATAGTGAACCGCTCTGCTTTAGAAGTAACACTTCTGAATCAATGATGCTAGTTAGCGTCAAGGTTCAAACTACACTCGCATCATTTTGATATATAGGGAATGATCGCTATTTTGTTTATATTCGTGTGTAAGTGTGTTCGTAGATGTGTCTGTGATCGAAAGCGCGCGCGACCTCTGTGTGTGTGTGTGGGGGGGGGGTGTGTGGGTGTGTGTGTGTGTGTGATCAGTATGACCATTGAATGAATGACTTCATTTTAAGGTCAAGGTCGCAGGGTTAACAAATGTTAGTAAAAAATGACAATTGTTACCAAAAGTTCACTTTTTTCCAAGTTATTTATTAGTATGGAACCGACGATTCTTTAATGCATATGATAGATATCAATGAACAACACATATTATGAAAATTTGGTCAATCTGACTCCAAGGTCAAGGTCATCGGAGCAGTCCAAAGTCATTTAGTATAGGCACTTTGATGTGATCATGACTCTAAACTATTTGACACAAGTCCAAACTTGCTGAATTTAGAAATGTTAGATTGATATATATATTTCATATATGTTCCGTTTTTTGTTGATCTTGAAGATCAATGTCATTTTATGCCTAGAAAAAACATTTTAAAATTATGTCATCATCCAGTTAAATGGGTGCACAACATTGGGTTATCTGACCATACGGGAGTGGACAGCATACCAGCAGAATTGCCTCAAGCAGGAGGAAAAGCGATGATTGACGCCCTCCTCATCATCTGTTAAAAGATCTGGCAGAGTGGGGAGAGGCCTACACCAAGAACCCAATCATCGCTTGTCATCATTCTTTCCAAAAAGGGTAAGCATCAGAAGTGTGAAAATTACCGCACCATCAGCCTCAGCCATCTCAGCAATGTCCTCCTGAAAATAATACTCAACAGGTTGAAACACCAAGCTGAACAAATCATATCTGAAGAACAAGCAGGATTCAAGGCAGAGCAAAGTACCACTGAACAGATTTTCAACAATCTGCGAGAAATACCTACAGCACCAACAAAATCTATATCGTGTGTTTGTAAAAAAAAAAAGGTAAAGGTAGTCCCATAGCCTTGTGGCCGTAGGGGAGCGTGATGTTGGAGATCACACTTATCTTGGGCCAGCGTAATGAGGAGGGTGATGCCCAACTCTCTCCCTCGCTGCTTTACCTTCCCCACCCTCAAGAGAGTAGGTACTCAATCACAGTTGAGTCAACTGGGGGAGTTGTTGTTTGTCGCTTCACACCTTAGCGGTCACCCATCCAAGTGCTAACCGCACCGGACGGTGCTTCACTTTCGACACAGTAGCGAGTGCTCCAACCACTGCACTATCCGACACCCCACCGTGTGTTTGTAGACTTCAAGAAAGCGTTTGACCGAGTCTGGCATGTAGCTCTATGAGCAACCATGAGAGTATACAATATCAGCCCTAACATTACTGAAGTCATCAAAGCCTGTATGACAAGGCTACCAGTGCAGTCCTCCACAACAGCGCCATCGGAAACTGGTTAAGAACAACAATGGGCGTGCATCAAGGATGCCTACTCTCTCCAACATTCTTCAACATCTTCATAGAGCGCATCATGGCAAATGCCCGAGCAGATCACGAAGGCATAGTCAGCATAGAGGTTAGAGCAATCTCCAATCTCCGTTTTGCGGATGACATTGATGGATTGGCTGGATAGGAACAAGAACTGAAGCAGCTGGTACAGAGGCTTGACACCAACTCCGGAGCCTATGGAATGGAAATAAGTGCAGAGAAGACCAAAACGATGATCAACAACACCAATGGCATCAAAACGGACATCAAAGTCCAAGGCCAATCTCTCGACACAGTGCATAGCTTTACATATTTAGGAGCCATTGTATCAGACAATGGGTCCCGACAGGAAATTCTCTCCAGAATCTCACAAATAACTGCTGCCTTCACAAGGTTGAAGCCCATTTGAAAAGACAGGATCATTAGTCTCTACTCCAAGGTAAGGCTGCAGCGCTCCCTTCTCATCTCCATCTTCCTATACGCTTGCGAAACATGGATCCTCACAGCAGACGTACAACGAAGAAAAAAAGCATGGAGATGAGGTGCTACAGAAGACTTCTTGGCATTTCCTAAACCCAGCTCGTCACCAGCGATTGAAGTCCGACAGACCATCACACAAGCCATTGGACAACACGATGACGTGCTCACAGTGGTGAAGAAACGGGAACTCCGAAGGTATGGCCACATCACCAGAGCATCAGGCCTTTCAATGACTATCCTGCAAGGCACGGTGCAAGTAGGCAGAAGCAGAGGGAGACAGAAAAAGAGGTGGGAGGACAACATTCGAGAATGGACTGGCTTGACATTGAGCGAAGCCATGACGGTTGCTGAAGACAGAGAAAGATGGAGTACGCTGGTTAAACGATCATCTGTGGTGACCCAACGAGGTACGGGATAGGATAGGATAGGACATGAGAATAAGAGGTCACGGGAAGGTCAATGTCATCATAAAGTCAAGGTCACTGAAGGTCAAGGTCATCCAAGGTCACTGTGTTTTTGGCATAATACAACTTTTGCTATGGTTTATTCGATAGTACATGAGTGTATTTGGAGCCGGAGGTCAAGATCATTTCAAGGTCAAAAGTATAGAAAGACAAAGTCGGTATTACTTTGCATTTTAATGTCACCGTTTTATTTAGTTGTTTTTTTCTGGGCACTCATTTTGATGTTAAGTATTGCATGTTTCATAGGGAGAATATGGGTCATATGGGCTTTGCCCTTCTAGTTTCCTGTGTGATTTTATTTACGTTTATAATTTTAATTACTATATTAAACCTAAAACTAATATTCAATAGTTGTGAGTGTGACGAGGCGTACAATCGAGCCCTGAGGCAGACAGCACCCACTCATCCCTCCAGTCGCCCCTAGAACGCGCGCTGGCTCATTCGCTTAAGCCCCGCCCCTCGGGCATCGCCTTAAAGCCTGACACACAACCAGACCCGGTGTCAGTTGCAAGCCTTCCAGCCTTGAAGCCACAACAACTTGTCCGAAGACACGTCCCCATCGACTGGCGACCTCTGAGCTACGGCAGTACTCGTGTGCTTCACCCCGTCTTAGTCAAGGTAAGAGAGGAAACTTACTCTTTGTCATGTAGGACCCATCACCCGTCGTTCGCCCCACGTTCGTATGTCCTGTCGATATGTACGTTCGTGTTTATAGTTTTGTCTTGATGTGTTGCTGTGACATGTATTATTGCCTTGTATATATTATCCGCCTTGTTTATATGACTCATGCCATGTTTGAATTTATACTCGTATGCTCCATGTTAGCCCCATGTGTAAATACCTCATGCCATGCTGTCCCTCCATATAGATTAAAGTCCCCCAGTACAACCCTTGCCTACAACCCCTTTGTCCTGTACCTACTCCATTTGCTTTCCCCCATGCTCCCAATGTATAAATAATTGCCCCTGTTGCCACTACCCCATCTTAATGCGCCGAAGGTATCATATATTAGCGGCTGCCAGTAAGCCCCACAATGGCCCCATAAACCTAGTTGCATTGTTAGACTGTTGGTATGCGCCGGCTCAACCTTGACCGGTTAGCCAATTTGAAATCTGAATTGGCAACTAGCGCCAACAGGCGCTGAACCCAGGATATACCTATCCCCAGCTGATACAGAGTCTGTATTGCGTTACAGACGGCTCCTGTGCAGGGCGCATACCCCCGCCTTGTATCATCTCTAAGTCGCTGACCCGCTGCAGGCCCCTGACAACCCAGGGAGTCAACGAGAAGCGTTCCCCCGAATTTCATCACTCCATAGACAGCTAGCAACGTAAGCTGGAAACTACGCCTGTGCCTCCCCCAAGATTGGCACCCTCGGTCATTGCGTCATAGAGTGACCGACTGACCCGCATCGCTACCCACGCCACGCCAAGCCTGGTCATCAGGCCACCCAGACTATCTTGGACAAACCGCCGCCCTTCAATAACCAGCTAAGTTATTGACCCACGAGCATCACCACTCGATGATTATCTGGCCAGAGACTATCCAGATACACTCTTGCCCTGTGATGATATCAGTCCACAGTAGCACTAGTACCCCCCGAAATCACCCACCCAGAATATCTCCGAGCTACTCCCTACTGATACAGACGTATCCCGTGACTCACTCGTAGCATTACTTAATATAGACGACCCAATTCGATTTAATAAAACTTCCTAGTTAGAAATTGCACCTACCCAGACTGGCCTTTGTTTTCGAATTTCTCAACTAGTGTAGTATACCATCTTTCTCGTCTACCCTTTGACTGTCTCTCATTTAATTAGTAGCCCTAGCCTTAATCTCTTGAATGTCATCGCATCATTAGCCTAACAAAGGAGGTAATACAGCTCTAGAGATTAAGAGCTTACCCTCCATTCCCCCAACCCCTTTCTTTGTGACATTAACTTTGGCGACCCCGACGAGACTAAAGACTTAGGTTCCCATCCCAACTTGACGAGACTAAAGACTTAGCTTAATTTCCACCCCAGCCCAGTACAGATAGGACCCAAGCCCCTAAGCCTAGGTAGTAGATAGCATAGCCCATAGGTCCCTTACTGGCTTTCCCTAATGGTGGTGTCTCGAAAAGGGTTTTTTTTTGCATTCATTTTTGTATTTTGATTGATTGCATTTTGTCTTTGTGGTTGTGTTGTGTTGTACTCGCCCCTGTGCAGTTTCATCGTAGCTCATCCAGCCCACCCCCTTGTTTCCGTCAGTGTACCCCCTTGTGTGCGCCCCTCATTCCGGTTAGGACTTTTCAGGGTAAGTCACCTCCCTTACCATGGCCGACCGGGGAGAGCTTGCGCTCAAGTACAAGAGTATTGGCGAGAGCTTAGGGCTCGCCGGCACCGAACTCAAGGACTACGTCCTGGCCAACGTAGATGCGGACGTGGCCGAGGAAAAGTTGAAGAGGGAAGAGAGGGCTAAGGAGCGAGAGGCGAAGAAAGAGGAGGAGAAGGAGCGCATCGCCGCGGAAGAACGAGCCGCCGCTCGTAAGCGAGAGGAGGAGAAGGAGCGCATCGCCGCGGAAGAACGGGCCGCCGCCCGGAAGATGGCAGAGGAGGAGAGAGCCGCCGAGCGGAGAAGAGAGGAGGCGAAGGAGAGGATAGCAGAGGGAGAGGGCCGCCGCACGGAGGAAGGAGGAGGACGAGAGGGTCGCGGCACTTGAGGAGAAGAGGAAGGACAAGGAACTTGAACGGCGCCAAGCACTCCTCCAGCTTGAGCGCGATCGCCGCGATCTAGGCATCGCATCGCCCGCGAGCGAAGACTTCTCGCTCATCGCCCCCAGCTTCGCCCCCAGCGCCGGAATATCCGCAATCCCACCGCCGATTCCGGGGATGAACTTTCCCCTGGACCCATTCGTCGAACGGGACGAATCGATTGAAGTTTATCTCGCCCGGTTCGAGAGAGTCGCGGGAGAAAACAGCCTTGACCCCCAGTACTGGTATCGCAAGCTCAGTCATGGCCTTAAGGGGAGGGCCTATGAAATCCTGGCCAAGACGCCAACTTCCGAGGAGGGCGACTACCCCGCCCTCAAGAAAGCTCTACTGCACGGATTTGAGCTCTCAGGTGAGCACTACCGCAAGAATTTCCGGAACTCCCGGAGAGAGAAAGGGGAGAAGTTTACGCAATTCGCCGACCGGCTAGCCACTCTACGGGACAAATGGATAGAGCAAACGGACGAACCAAAGACGTACGACGGACTGCTCGAATTGATGCTAGCCGAACAACTCCGAGGGACAATGCCAGCGGAACTTCGGACTTTCGCCGCCGAACAGGGAGCCGCCCGACTCGAAGACCTCATGATAGTCGCGGACCGCTACCTCACCGCGCACCCCGACGACAGACAGCCTCGCCGGGACCCGCCCGCACCCTCGTCACCAGATACCCGCCACCAGCCTCGCCGGCCCGTCCCGCCAGCGAATCACCGTCCACTCCCGCCTAAAGGACGCCCAAACCCCGGAGCAGAGCCTGGGAAGCGGAGCACAGAGCTCTACTGCGGCTACTGCCAGCGCCGAGGACACACCCGCGAGAAATGTTTTCGCCGCATCAGCGACCAGCGTCGCAAACAAGGCACGGTATTGGCCCTACGCCAAGTTACTCCCGACGGGAACACCCGGTAACCCCCGTCGCCACTCCCACCGATCGACCGGCCGTCACCGAGCAAGTGACCGTCAACGATCGCCCGGCCCACTGTCTATACGACACTGGACTCACCTTCGACGCCGTCGTCCGCCGCTCGCTCATCAGGGAACAGGACCTGACCGGCGAAACGATCACCCTGAAGTTGGCCGACGCGTCTCAGCCCAGCACCACGCTCCCTATAGCCCGGATCCAAGTCACCAGCCGATACGTCACGGGGACCATTCAAGCGGCCGTGATGGACCAGCCCCTGTATGACTTGATCCTAGGATGCCGCTACGTATTCTTGGTATGCCGCCCCAGCCTGTGGAGTCGATGGCCGCCGTCCAGACGCGCGCCCAGGCGAAAACAGCCGCGACACCACCCCCGATACCCAACCAGGTGCCGGAACAGATCCGGAAGGCCCAAGAAGACGACGTCACCCTCCGCAAGTGCTACGGAAAACTTCCCGCCGCACGCACTCCACCCAAGTCCGGGGACTTTTTCGTCGAAGACGGACTCCTCTTCCGTCAGAAGGACGACCATTCGCAACTCGTCGTACCTGCGACCCTTCGCCCCCAAGTCCTGGAACTTGGCCACAGCATGCCCCTAAGTGGACATATGGGCATAGGAGCCACCACTCTACGCATCAGCGCTCAGTACCACTGGCCCGGGATGACAGAAGACGTGAAGCGCTACGTCAAGTCCTGCGGCCAGTGCCAACGATACTCGCCCCGCCAACACACCGTACCGGTTACTATCAGCCCCACCGTCGTCGTCGGAACGCCCTTCCAACGAGTGGCCGTCGACATAGTAGGACCCCTTCCGCGGACCAAGAAGCGGAACCAGTATCTGCTTACCCTCGTCGACGCTTGCTCTATGTGGTGTGAGGCCGTTCCACTGCCGAAGATCGACGCCGCCCGAGTCGCCGACGCGCTCGTCACCATATTCACACGAGTCGGATTCCCGGACAACATCTTGACCGACAACGGGTCCCAGTTCACCGGAAAACTCATGCAGGAAGTTTTCCAACTACTTCGCATTCGCCATATCCGAACTCCACCCTACCACCCCGCGAGCAACGGACAGGTCGAGCGCCTGAACGGGACTCTCATCTCGATTATCCGCAAGATCGCCGACGAACAACCGGAAGCGTGGGACTCCTACGTCCCGTCAGCACTCTTCGCGTATCGAGAGACCCCGCACACCTTCACCGGATACACGCCTTCCACGCTGCTTTTTGGGAGACCCCTTTCTGGACCTCTAGCCGCCCTACGACGTAGCTGGACCGACGCCAAACTGGACGAGGCACCGGTCGACGCCACGAAATACGTCACCAAGCTCCAGGAAACTCTCAAGGCCACATGGAAAGCCGCCTCCGCCAACCTGAAGAAGGCGAGAGAGAGACAAGCCCGCTGCCATAATCGCCGCGCCCGGGACCGAGAACTGCAGGTAGGAGACCAGGTCCTACTACTTCTCCCCAGCGGCACGAACAAGCTAGACATAGCTTGGCAAGGACCCTACCCGGTGCTGGAGAAGCTCTCACGTACCACTTATCGCATCGAGGTAGGCGGAAAGCCCAGGACCCACCACATCAACTTGCTCAAGCGGTACCTGGAGCAACCCGCTCCCGCCCCCGACACCCACTCGCTACTCACGGTCGCGCTGGCCGTCGAAGTGGATGGTACAGAGACCGGCGTCGCCGAATTTCCGCTAAAAGGGAAGGAATCCTTCCGGGACGTATCTCTGGACCCCTCACTCCCCGCCGGCCAGCAACGCCAACTACGCGCCATCGTAGCAGAATACAGGGAAGTCCTCACCGACATTCCTGGGAGGACGGACCTAGAAGAAGTCCAACTAACCCTGACGGACCCCACTCCCGTCCGCCAGAAACCGTACCCCGTCCCGCTATCCCAGCAGCAGGTAGTAAGGACAGAAGTAGAGGCTCTGCTACAAGCCGGAGTCATCGCTCCCTCCCGTTCCCCCTACAGCGCAGGTATAGTGCTATCACGGAAGCCCAGCGGAGAACATCGCCTCTGTATCGACTTCCGGCAGTTGAATCTCGTAACACAGTTCGTACCCGGACCCCTGTCCGACCCGACGGACTTGTTTGCGAAGCTACAGTCCGCCCGATATTTCTCCAGAGTGGATCTGAGCAAGGGCTTTTACCAGATCCCCTTGCACCCTTCATCCCGCCAGTACCTGGCCTTCAGCACGATGGACGGCCACTATGAGTTTAACGTTCTGCCGTTTGGTCTACACAATGCCCCAAGCATATTCAGCACGATGATGCGGAAGCTGTTGGACCCCCTCCACTGTCCGTCCCTACACTCTTTTATGGACGACATACTCGTCGCCACGGAGACATGGGAGGAGCACCTGCGAGTGGTGCGCCAACTCTTACGCCGCCTCAAAGAAGCTGGCCTCACTGCCCGGCCGACCAAATGCCAGTTCGGATACCAAGAGCTGGAATTCCTTGGCCACACCATCAGCCATGGACAGCTCCGGCCTCTGGAAAAGACTGTCCAGCGCCTTCGAGACGCGCCCCGCCCCAAGACCAAGAGAGATGTCCAGTCCTTCCTGGGACTGAGCGGCTTTTATCAAAAGTTTGTACCCGGATACAACGGGATTGCCGCGCCACTATCCAGCCTAACCCGGAAGACCGCACCAGACCGAGTCGTCTGGACCCCGCAATGTGAAGCTGCCTTCCAGGAGCTCAAGGATAAACTGACGTCACAGCCAGTCCTGCGACTCCCCAACCACGGACAGCCCTTCGTCCTGCGCACGGACGCCAGCGACGTAGGCCTCGGAGCCGTTCTACTCCAACGGGACTCCTCGGACGCCCCGACGCTCTTCCCCGTCGCGTACGCCAGCCGGAAGCTAAAGCCGGCTGAACTGAACTACGCCACGTCGGAGAAGGAGTGTCTCGCCCTCGTCTGGGCAGTCCAGAAGTTCCAGCTGTACCTCTACGGCTCACACTTTACTGTCCAAGTGGATCATCAGCCGCTTTCTTTCCTGGCGACGTCTAAATCACTCAACGCCCGGCTGATGAGGTGGGCTCTGCTGCTCCAAGCATACTCTTTCCAGCTGGAGCACATCCCAGGAAAAGACAACCACGGCGCAGACTTCCTCAGCCGCCATCCCGCCGCAGACTCCATCGAGTCCCCACTGAGGGCCGACGCCCCAGCCTTCATACCCGCCGCCGCCCACTAACCGTAGCCGAGACCCGGCAGCTCCGCGGACCCCAGCCTTGGGCATCCGCCACCTACTACCAGGAACCCCGCATCGCCCCGCATCTCCCGGATCATCGCAACCATCTTCGCATCCCGCCGCTGACCTCAGAGCTGATTGGCCGCGTCTCAGTCGAGGCCTACGACCTCGCCTTTTTCCTTGGGGGGGCCTCTGTGACGAGGCGTACAATCGAGCCCTGAGGCAGACAGCACCCACTCATCCCTCCAGTCGCCCCTAGGACGCGCGCTGGCTCATTCGCTTAAGCCCCGCCCCTCGGGCATCGCCTTAAAGCCTGACACACAACCAGACCCGGTGTCAGTTGCAAGCCTTCCAGCCTTGAAGCCACAACAACTTGTCCGAAGACACGTCCCCATCGACTGGCGACCTCTGAGCTACGGCAGTACTCGTGTGCTTCACCCCGTCTTAGTCAAGGTAAGAGAGGAAACTTACTCTTTGTCATGTAGCAGACCCATCACCCGTCGTTCGCCCCACGTTCGTATGTCCTGTCGATATGTACGTTCGTGTTTATAGTTTTGTCTTGATGTGTTGCTGTGACATGTATTATTGCCTTGTATATATTATCCGCCTTGTTTATATGACTCATGCCATGTTTGAATTTATACTCGTATGCTCCATGTTAGCCCCATGTGTAAATACCTCATGCCATGCTGTCCCTCCATATAGATTAAAGTCCCCCAGTACAACCCTTGCCTACAACCCCTGTGTCCTGTACCTACTCCATTTGCTTTCCCCCATGCTCCCAATGTATAAATAATTGCCCCTGTTGCCACTACCCCATCTTAATGCGCCGAAGGTATCATATATTAGCGGCTGCCAGTAAGCCCCACAATGGCCCCATAAACCTAGTTGCATTGTTAGACTGTTGGTATGCGCCGGCTCAACCTTGACCGGTTAGCCAATTTGAAATCTGAATGGGCAACTCGCGCCAACAGGCGCTGAACCCAGGATATACCTATCCCCAGCTGATACAGAGTCTGTATTGCGTTACAGACGGCTCCTGTGCAGGGCGCATACCCCCGCCTTGTATCATCTCTAAGTCGCTGACCCGCTGCAGGCCCCTGACAACCCAGGGAGTCAACGAGAAGCGTTCCCCCGAATTTCATCACTCCATAGACAGCTAGCAACGTAAGCTGGAAACTACGCCTGTGCCTCCCCAAGATTGGCACCCTCGGTCATTGCGTCATAGAGTGACCGACTGACCCGCATCGCTACCCACGCCACGCCAAGCCTGGTCATCAGGCCACCCAGACTATCTTGGACAAACCGCCGCCCTTCAATAACCAGCTAAGTTATTGACCCACGAGCATCACCACTCGATGATTATCTGGCCAGAGACTATCCAGATACACTCTTGCCCTGTGATGATATCAGTCCACAGTAGCACTAGTACCCCCGAAATCACCCACCCAGAATATCTCCGAGCTACTCCCTACTGATACAGACGCTATCCCGTGACTCACTCGTAGCATTACTTAATATAGACGACCCAATTCGATTTAATAAAACTTCCTAGTTAGAAATTGCACCTACCCAGACTGGCCTTTGTTTTCGAATTTCTCAACTAGTGTAGTATACCATCTTTCTCGTCTACCCTTTGACTGTCTCTCATTTAATTAGTAGCCCTAGCCTTAATCTCTTGAATGTCATCGCATCATTAGCCTAACAAAGGAGGTAATACAGCGCTAGAGATTAAGAGCTTACCCTCCATTCCCCCAACCCCTTTCTTTGTGACAGTGAGAAACAATGCTTGTACTTAAAACCGAGTGAGTTTATTATTTCAATGTGTTTTGTTGTGTTTGTTTTTTTAACAGAAATTTACTGTGATTGGTTTTTTATGCCGCTTACGATTGCAGAATTGCTTACTTATAACCACGTGAGTGCATTGTTTACGGATATGCGCGCGAACGTGCACACACACACACACACACCCTCACGCACACACACCCCCTCTCACACACACACATGCGAACACGCACATGTGCGAACACGCACATGTGCGAACACACACACAAACACACCTATAAACACACACTATCACACGAATCTAAACCAAATAGCGATCATTCCCTATATAACAAAATGATGCGAATGTAATTTGAACCTTGGCGGCTTACTTGCACCACTGGTTCAATATACCAAGAGAAAGGGGACTCAATTTAACCCTACACTAGTACTTGTAAATGTGCAGTAAATGCCCAAACACTTTATTTATGAACAGAATTACTGCAGAATGACCGGGTATTGTTCACAACATCATCCATATAAATTCCATTCTTTAAAAATCAAATGCTCAGCAAAGAATGTCAAACAATGTTTTAGAAAACAATGGAAAAAACAACAAGTTGAGCTCACCATCCGCGTGTCTTCTTTTGTAAACGTCATGATACGTGTGCAGGTGACGTAATTCATATATACGCCACTAAGAAAAAAAAATCAGGGTCTAACTCTCTTTAGTTTCAGAGATAATGCAGTTGTCCAATTTACCAGGTGGTTTTCCGAACTCCAGGTGTAGGCATAACCGTCAGGGTTGACGATGGGAACGATGACGAACAAGAAGTTGTCGAGAAGAGTCCTAGCCGTGCTGTCGTTGTTTACGTAACCCGTCAACCACTGTACACAACAAAAACAACAACAATAAACAAGATGGTGAGTCCTTCAAATGTATTCCAAGACACCGAAACATATTCAGAAATTAAAATAAAATGGTGTTGTGTTGTGATGTTTTGTGTTCTTGTTTATTCACAACATAACAACAGCCTAAATAAATAAATAAATAAATAAATAAATAAACAAAATGCAACGATATAAATTAATACACACGCATATCAACACACAAACACACACGCACATACTCGCACATACACAAACACACCCACACGCACAAACACACACCCACATACACCCACCCACCCACACACCCTAAAAAAAAAAAAAAAAACCACGCACAATGACTTACCGTATCAATGACGTGCAATATGGAGGCTGTGGTGATCCACTCACGGGCATGCGCAAGGCATTCGATCATGATGACGCGCTTGTTCACATTTTGAGTTCCCACCTGATGACGTCATCAAAACATCATTTATAATAAAGAAAGTAAATAACTCCACTCCCTCCTCCCTTCCCCTCCTCTCTCCCACACCCACCACTCTGACTGTTGTATTGAATGTTAACGTCTACCACGGCCATCATTGGCGACATGGTAGTCCGGGATAGCCATCTCAGGAAAGTGTGGTAGCGACCTAAACTATCACCGATGAAACCTCATGCAGAGTTAATCATACTTCTGAGACTGCTATGTTATAAAAAAAATAAAAATTTAAGAGTCAAAATTACTTAAATTAAAAAGAACAGAATTACCAGACCCATGATGTATTTTTCCAAGCCTTTTACTTTTCAAATCTGTGCATTTAGCTTTTTCTTCAAGAAGAAAGAATATTTTGTGTGTACACACACGCACACACACACACACACACACACACACACACACAAACACAGTCATATAATTATATATGTTTTATTATAAAGCGATGCGCCACATTTTCATTGCATAATTGTTTGTGAAGAGAGATCTATGGACTTGACGTGGCTTGAGATACTTTCAGAAGCAGTCGAGCTCCCTAATGCGGTGGACGAATCTAGAAAAGGCTGATTAGGCCCTTAACCTCAAGGTAGTGTTACACTCGATGTTGTTTTTTTTATCAGTTTTTGATTCAGCCCCAATGCTTGAATCCTGATAAGTGTAACTCAGATTCGTTTATCCATGCAACCTGTTCACTCAGCAACAAGGCAGGAGTCGTCTTATGAAATTTTCTAACTTTATTCAGCGTACATCAACAACTGCACACAATCGCTTAGGGCTTTTCACTTTCTCTCTCTCAACTTTCAACTCTCTCAACTGAAACAGTGCGATACATATATAGTCTCTCTATACTCGAGAGAACGTTCGAATGTTCGAGCGCGACACAATTATAACCAATAAGAATAAACTTCGTCATCACTGTCTTACGTCATATAACCTTATTTAGGATGGAAGCGTCTCGTAGTTACCACTAGATTTATCCACACGCTTCGATCGATGGTAAACAACCAACTCTAGAAAATTCTCAAATAATATTGACCAACTAAAATTACGAACGTTATACAAAGCTTCTTTTAACAACAACGCAAACTCAAATCAAAGATAAATACGCTCTGTTATTGCATGCTTTGCAAAATAAAACGATCTGATCTATCGTGCGCGTCTCACACATACTATCGTGCGCGTCTCAAACGTAACAGGTAGGAAATGAACATGGATGTCCAAGCGAGACCTACTCAAAATGGCCGCTTGTAGAATGGACTGGAGACGCTTTTGTTAATGCCTCACCCGCCCTTCAATTTTCTTTTCTCCCGACGTCCTGCTGCCCTTGTAAAGGACTCCTAGAGTGAAAGGGATGGAGGAGGAGGTGGAGAGAGAGACGGCGTGGAGGTGGAGGGAGGGACAGAGAGAGAGAAAGGGGTGAGATGGAGGGCGAGAAACAGACAGAGAAGATATAGACCGACAGACAGACAAAGAGTCTACAAAGCTCACCTCCAAATAGTAGATGGGACGACCTTCTTGCTCCGAGTGGTTAGGGAGGGTTTTGCGAACGATGATGTTGGCGAAGTTAGAGTTATTTTGCCACGACATCATGAGGTCGTTCACCTGTACCCAAATCGAACACTAATAAGTGTAATAATAACAACCCGCCAATGTCAATCTCATCAGACATCCAATCAAAATAAAGATAAAGCCAATCGATGAATAATTCTTTGAACAGCATTAAAAAGAACAGTAAAATGGTGGCCAAGGACGTCGCCTGATGATATGCGTGACCAGGACTATTGACGAGATGATGAGGATGATGATGACGATGACCATGATGAAGATGATGACGACAACGTTGATGATGATGATGATGATGATGATGATGATGATGATGATGATGATGATGATGATGATGATGACCGCAGCAGCTGAAATAACTTTTTGTGTTGCTAGTTAGTTAGTTATTTAATTAGAAAGTTAGTTATTCATTGTTTAATAGAGTCCAGCGGACTGCAAAGAGCCGAATCAGGACCACAGTTACTTATTCATTATTTATAGAGTCTAGCGGACTGCAAAGATCGAATCAGGAACACATCTTGGTTGAAAGAAGACTCACACCCTGATCCGTATAAAAGATTTGCTGAAACACCTTTAACGGTAACACTGAATGCACTCCACAAGCTGGCTACTTTACAATAAAGGCATCCTAGGCAGGGGACGCTGAGGCTTTACTCTAATTTATCGAACCCACGATTACAAAAACAAAATAGAATTTAAACATCATTATAAAATATTAACGAAACACATACTTATAATCCGGGAAGGCCCGTTGCACCTTTTGGGACCCGTAGAAAGATACCCCCATCCCAAAACTAAAGGAATGCATTTTAGAGCTTTTATAACCAGTGCAGTCCTCCACAACACCGCCATCGGAAACTGGTTCAGAACAACAATCGGTATGCGTCAGGGATGCCTACTCTCTCCAACAATCTTCAACATCTTCCTAGAGCGCATCATGTTAGATGCCCTTGCAGACCACGAAGGCACAGTCAGCATAGGGGGAAGAGCAATCTCAAACTTTCGTTTTGCGGATGAAATTGATGGATTGGCTGGAGAGGAACAAGAACTTGAACAGCTGGTACAGAGGCTTGACACCACCTCCAGAGCCTGTGGAATGGAAATAAGTGCAGAGAAGACCAAAATGATGACCAACAACACCAATGGCATCAACACGGACATCAAAGTCCAAGGCCAATCCCTCAACACAGAGCATAGTTTCAAATATTTAGGTGCCATTGTATCAGACAATGGGTCCCGACAGGAAGTCCTCTCCAGGATCGCACAAACAATTGCTGCCATGGCGAGGTTGAAGCCAATTTGGAAAGACAGGACCATCAGTCTACATTCCAAGGTAAGGCTGCTGCGCTCGCTTGTCATCTCCATCTTCCTACATGATTGCGAAACATGGACCCTCACAGCAGATCTCTAACGAAGAATACAAAGCATGGAGATGGGGTGCTACAGAAGACTTCTGGGCATTTCCTAGACCCAAAACATCCCAAACGACGAAGTCCGACAGACCATCACACAAGCCATTGGACAACACGATGACCTGCTCACAGTGGTGAAAAAACGGAAACTCCGATGGTATGGCCACGTCACCAGATCATCAGGTCTTGCAAAGACCATCCTGCAAGGCACAGTGCAAGGAGTTAGAAGAAGAGGGAGACCGAAAAAGAGGTGGAGGACAACATTCGAGAATGGACTGGTTTGACACTGAGCAAAACAATCAGGATTGCTGAGGACAGGGAAAGATGGAGTACGCTGGTTAAACGATCATCTGTGGTGCCCCTACGACCTCCGAGATATGGAGAGGATAGGATAACCAGCAAAGCCCAGTAGCCCCGCTGTGGAACAAAACTACAGCAAGGGAAGCTACTGGGAACCGACTAAGCAGAGACCCGTTATTGCAAATGGCAGTTACCACATGGTTCACCACAAGTGAACGATTGTGCAACGTTTGGACTTATCCAGATCTAAATAAATGTAAGTTTCAAACTTTTTATCATCGTAAACATGCCAATAAGATGTTAATGTGTTGAAAGAAAACAAACTCCTCGACGATGTTATGTTGGGTTCTTTATACGATTTTCTTTTTCAAAACTGAAGATCCCAGGGGGGCTAACGGGACAGAAGGGGTAACATCTGATGACCCCAGAGGGGCTAACGGGACTGTAGGTATCCAGAGCAGACCAAACATTTGACTATTCAAATTGGTGTGCGTAGTGTGTCTGGACTATCTATTTATACATATTTATGTCTGAATATATGTGTGAGAGACTCCGAGAGCTATGACTATGAGTATGCCTGTGCTGATTCTATTACTGTTTCAAGTATAATGTGTTTATTTATGTTTATAATGTGTGTGGACCCCAAGAAACATGGACCCTCACAGCAAATCTACAACGAAGAATACAAAGCATGGAGATAAGGTGCTACAGAAAGCTTCTGGGCATTTCCTATACCCAGCACATTACCTACGACGAAATCCAACAGACCATCACATAAGCCATTGGACAACACGATGACATGCTCACAGTGATGAAGAAACTGAAACTCCAATGGTATGGCCACATCACCAGAGCATCAGGCCTTGCAAAGACCATCCTGCAAGGTCAAAGAGGCAGAAAAAGAGGGAGACAGAAAAAGAGGTGGGAGGACAACATTCGAGAATGAACTGGCTTGACACTGAGCGAAGCCATGAGGGTTGCTGAGGACAGAGAAAGATAGAGTACGCTGGTTAAACGATCATCTGTGGTTCCCCTACGACCTTCGAGTTACGGGATAGGATAGGATAGGATAGGATAATATGTGTGTATGGCTGTGTCAGTGTGTGAGTATGTTTTGAGTATGGCTTTTGAGATGATATATTGTGACATAACCCTAACTCTAAACCCAGAACAGTTGAGTGAGATATAGTCTTGGATGCACTTTTTCTGTGTGTCTCTTTTTCTATGAAAAACCTACTTCAATTGTGATTATTTTTGGTACTGAGATGCCATAGGACTTGGTTATTTATTTATACTGTTTTATTTTATGTTTCTTACTCTTTGTCATTTACTTATGATGTTCTATTTGTGTTTATAAGGGTCCCCAACATGGCTGCCTCCAGTACACATCGATTACGTCCTCAACGGTACAGTTTCTCCTGAATATATATATACCAGGCCTGTCAACTTTACCACTGAACAGATTTTCAACTTCAGAATAATCTGCGAGAAATACCTACAGAAACAACAGCATCTTTTTAATGTGTTCGTAGACTTCAAAAAGGCGTTTGACCGAGTCTGGCATGCAGCTCTGTGGGCAACCATGAGAGTGTACAATATCAGACCTAAAATTATGAAGTCATCAAAAGCCTGTATGACAAGGCCACCAGCGCAGTT
>CM072524.1:50923578-50936078 GCA_036898135.1 Oncomelania hupensis
AATAAAATGAATTAAATGAAAGGAAATTACATTTAAAGAAATAATTATGAACTGCTTGGTTCATGGACCAAGGATTGTACCCGTACCCTATCGTCCTCCACCCTTCACACCCCCTCCACCCTTCTCATTTCCCTTTTCTCCCACAGAATAGAACAGTATAAGTGTTAAATATGAAACAAAAGTTATACCCTTTAAAGTGTTCCGAATATACCCAGTATATAAAAGATAATTATCGAAGCTTTTCAGAATCGTGTTCACATCAGTGATCTGTGATACATGTTACATTTTGCCCACATCTGTGATACTTACTAACTGCAATATTCGTAGACGCAGGCAGCTTGAAAGTAGTAGTACCAATATTATACTTCAATGCAAACTGTATACTTTATTGATAATTGTACCATTTAGCGTGCTTTTACAACTATTTTAAATTTATTTGATGGTACGTGATCAAGATAATGCCAGTTGAGATAATGAAGTATTTGTATCAACTTTGCAAGTCAGGAACTTTCATTTTGCAGTTTATCTTTGCAATTAACTTAGCATGCTCAATATAATATCATATGCAAACAGTATACATCTCTTTACATTTTATTTTATAGTACGTGATTCGTGAGACTGTAATTTTTCTAACTATATCGTTGAGGTACTATTTTTGAAATTAATTTGTTATATCGTTGTGTAGCAAATGAGTAGGGACAAATAATTTCTTATACGTAATAATACTGACCTTTGCATATAATATACATGGGTCTATATGGCATATTGTGGTATTGATATAATTTTGAAGAAAATGTGTAGCTGTCGTACACTATGGACCAACATAGCTGTTTTTCGCGGCTTATTATTAATAATAATAATACAGTACATTTATATCGCGCGGTACCTCGCAAACGGTAAGGAAAGCGAGCTCGCCGCGCTTGACAACACACGTGCAATCACACACACACACACACACACACACACACACACACACACACACACACACACACACACACACACACACACCCACCTACACACACACACACGCACACAGAACACGTATACACTTATCAAATGATTAAATAATTACAGTATTAAAAAAATAATAATAAAATAAAAGAATTAAAAAAAATAAAAATAAAAAATACAATTTTCCTTATATTTGATTTTTTGTAGACCCGTTTAAGCTAAGTAGGCCAAGGCCTACATGGATGGTTTTGGAAAATAATTATGGCGAAATTTGAAGGATAACTTGAGCTGGCTTTCGTGGATAAAAGCGCCGTACACTCTTCCTTCAACAGAATGTCATTTTACTCAGAGTTATTTTCTTTGATGAAAAATTTTAATGTATATAATCTAGTTTACAGAATATGCGCGTTCGTGTTTAACTTTAGTTTGACATTTAATTATTTTACTCATGTATAACGTGTTATGAGATATCTGTTTTATGTGTATGCTAGTTTTACAACACAGACGTTTTCTTATTAACATTTTAGTTTATAGTGTGCACAAAACCTTGAAAACACGTGCAATGATTTGTGGGTATATTAAATTGTTTTTTAAAATGTTCTGGCTTTATCCCTGTGTTTACTTTTGTAGAATACGTTAATCTGATATTTACAATATTATAAATAAAATGTTTATTAACAAATTCCATATAAGCTGGGTTTTTTATTTGCACTATGAAAGTTACTGTGTGCTACAATGACTGACTATACTATAGCAGTTTTTTTGTACTGTATATAATATATATTTATATATATATCCTATTTGTTTTTGTTAATGCACTATATCAGCTGGTGTATGTCAATGTTTTACATTATGTTAGACTAGGTAACGTAGCACAGAAGTGATTGCGTGTTATAAACTGTTATGTACTTTCCATACTACGTCGTTACTCGGTATTATATATAAACATAATTTTTTGTACACTATATATATATATATATATACACACATATATATATATATATATATATATATATATATATATATATATATATATATATATATATATATATATATATATATATATATATATATATATATATATATATATATATATATATATATATATATATATCCTATTTGTTCGTGGTAATGCACTATATCAGTTGGTGTATGTCAATGTTTTACATTATGTTAGACTAGGTAACGTAGCATAGAAGTGATTGCGTGTTATAAACTTTCCATACTACGTCGTTACTGTGAGAATTCTGTGAGAATTTGTTTTACATTTTTTATTACATAATTTACTACATAAATTAATAGTGTGGGTGTGTATTTGTTTGTCCATATATAATCGTATCCTACATGTTGTAAAGATTTTAAACAAATATTACTTTATACTATGTTTAATTTTTTACTTGCATTTTTATTTTTATTTTCATTTTTATTTGTTTTATTTTAGTGATCAAGTGCCTGTCATAATTCCTTGTAAGAGGTAATAAAGATTTGTTGAATTGAATTGAATTTGTTTAATTGTTACTCGGTATAATATAAACATAGGCTGAGTTATGACACAAGTATTTCCGGCCACGACTTTTTTTTATTAAATGTTGTAACTATGAACGTTGTAATGCATTTTATTGTGTTGTGTTATGTTGTATTGTACTGCATTGTCTTTGTTGGTACATCTTATGTATATTTTGATTGCTATGTTATTAGCCAATTTAGATGTTTTATATTGTTAATTATTTCTTTTTAGCACTGTAAACTATATTACATTTTGCTTTATCTTGCGTGGTATAGTGTTTACTTCAATTGTTATGTTTATTAAAGGTTCCATAACATAACCAGTTCGTAATCCGTTATTTGGAAATGTTAACATGCCATTCCCATGTCCCCCACCCACCTCACTCCCTATTACCCTTGTGACTAAGACCTATATCTTGTAAACAGGTATATATGATCTATTATTGGTGTTGTTGTTGTTGTTGTTATTATATAATAATAATAATAATAATAATTATTATTATTATTATTATTGTTATTATTATTTATTATTATTATTATTATTATTATTATTATTAATTATTATTAATTATTTATTATTATTATTATTATTATGCAAATATACACAGTAGTGTAGATCAGCTTACTTTTCAGCTAATACCGTAGTCCGTTAATGATTTTTTAAACATGTATTTGGATTGTTAAATGTATCTCACAGTTGGATTATTAACATTTCATAATTGTATTCTAAAATTATACATCATATTACATGTATTTGTTTGATGTGGTGACATTGATACAGTTTGATGATGTGGTTTTATTAAGTTCTTACTGTAATTGTAATTTTAGATGCATGAATAAATTTAAGTGGTATCGAGTCCTATTGGTGCTTAATCTGTCCATGTTATAATTTAAAACATGCTCTTCCTCTCTCTCTCCCCCTCTCTCTCTTTCTCTCTCTCTCTCTCTCTCTTTCTCTCTCTCTCTTTCTCTATGTTATGTGGGTGTATGTGCGTTAGTAGTAATGAAGAACCGGAAGAGATTGTGTGTGATAATGATTTTATGTATAATTCTATTGGTTTTAAAAAACAATTTTGTTCTCTTTTCTTCCTTTTCTTATTCGCTGAGATGCAGTGTGCTGTATGAATTCTCCATTGTGCAGGGATGGATTTAACCGGAAATTACCGGTATTTTACCGGTTTGAGAATAAAAATACCGATTAAAAAATCAGTAGCCGGTAGAGCCTACCGGTTCTTATTTTGTTTGACTGGTTTCAAAAATAAAGAAAAAGAGAAAGAAAAAAAGAAAAACAAGAGAAATGAAGAGAGAGAGAGAGAGAGAGAGAGAGAGAGAGAGAGAGAGAGAGAGAGAGAGAGAGAGAGAGAGAGAGAGAGAGAGACAGCCAGCCACGCTGATTATGTGTTTAGGGAGTGTAGACGGAGAGGCCTGCGAATGCGTTCAGTAGCCTTGCCATATTCTTTGAAGTAATTAATACAGAATGATATAACATTGGCGGGCGCAAGGCTATCATGAATACGGATAAATTAAACTCGCGCACTTTTCGATTTTTTTCTCGTCAGTATGTATTGCGACATTGGCAGATGGGCTAGTAATAATGGTAAAAAAAAAAAAAAGGTAAAGGCCTTGTGGCCGTAGGGGAGCGTGATGTTGGAGATCACACTTATCTTGGGCCAGCGTAATGAGGGTGATGCCCAACTCTCTCCCTCGCTGCTTTACCTTCCCCACCCTCAAGAGAGTAGGTACTCAATCACAGTTGAGTCAACTGGGGGCGTTGTTGTTTGTCGCTTCACACCTTAGCGGTCACCCATCCAAGTGCTAACCGCACCGGACGGTGCTTCACTTTCGACACAGTAGCGAGTGCTCCAACCACTGCACTATCCGACACCCCAATTTTCTAATGAAACTTAAAGTGCATTAACAGAGTCGCCATCTACTTATATAAAATAGTGACGCATTATTAAGCTTTGCTATAGGTCATACCGGTTTCCGTGACTGGCTTACCGGTTTGCGTTCGAGTGGGTTTGTTTACTGTGACGTCGTACCGGTTTTGCAAATCCCTAGGACGATCACTGATTGTGGGTAATAACCATTTATTGACTTGACTTAACTTGATTCTCTCTCTCTCTCTTTTTTATACATACGCGCGCGCAGGTGCGCACACACACGCACACTCGCACGCAGTGGTAATTTAAACAAAGAAACCAACTTGAGCTACAACTATAACTGAGTGGTGTAGATTACACTAAGCAATTGTTGGATGTAGCCTATGATTAGGTTTTGTCTCCTCTGTTTTCCTCCCACCCTTAACCCACTCTTTTTGTGTTCCATTCCACCCTTTGGTTCCCCCCTTGTAAACCCACTCTTTCTTCTTCTCTTTGGAGCGGGGGATAGGGAAGATGGGTGTGTGTGTGTCCATTTTTGCGTTCCACCCTTCTTGTGTTCCGTGCTTCCATTTTGTTTTCCATCCCACCCTTCTGGATTCCCGTCTTGATGTTGGGGGACATTACATTACATGATTATTGCTTTAGGTCCAGCGGACTCTTCCGAGCCAAATCAGGACCAGAAATGTTGGGGGACAGGTCAGCCGCAGGAGCCAATAATGACTATATAAGCCTATGCGACTTTGAGTTCAATGCACTCTTTTGTGTTCCATTCCACCCTTTTGTATTCCATTCCACCATTTTTTGTGTTCCATCCTACCCTTTTTGTGTTCAATCTTATTTTTTTTGTGTTCCATGCTACCTTTTTGTGTTCCATTCTACCCTTTTTGTGTTCAATCCTACCCTTTGTGTGTTCAATCCTACCCTTTTTTTTTTTATTCCACACCACCACCGCTTTAATGTTCCAATTCTCCATTTATGTAATATATCCCACTGTTTTTGTGTTCTCTCCCATCCTTTGTGTGCTCCATCCCATTATACTTCAAGTTTTGTGTTCAATTCACCCTTTTTTGTCCAATCTCTCACTTTTTGAGTTCTATTCCACCCGTTGTGTGTTCCATCCCACTCGTTTTGTGTTATGTCTTTAAAACTCGGTTTTACCATAAAACAGTAGTGTTGGCATTAGCGTTATGCATTATGATGAATTTAAATTTAGTACATTTATGTACATGTAATGCACAATATTGAAACGGGTGAAAAAAAAAAGAACCTTTCAAACGTAAGAAACTTACTTCTTAGAAATTCAGCTGACTTTTCTTATAATAACCTAGCAGAAAATTAAAACTAGAGTAAAGTTATAGCCTGCCATTTGAGGGTTATCTTCATTCGAACAAATAAATAACGCCTTATGTTAAACCAGAAATTCCCAATATAAGTGTCAAAAGTTAGCTGAAGGGACTTTCCAAGATTTTGCGCTAACCATGGGAAGCCTTGAACCATTACCGGCCCAAGGAATTCCCGAAGGTTATAGCAAAGAGAGTTAGACTTGGAGACTCTAAAAATATTTCTGGCCAATTTTCATTAGAAGGTGGAAGTCAACTTATATAGGCTATAGTACGTCTGGGCATTGTTAGAACATAGACGATGGCAGTATCCACAAACTTTACTAATCGGTTTAGTTAGGTCAGCAGGTTACTATTCCGCCCACGGCAATGACGTCCTTATATGATCTCATACGAACACTGCAAACCTTAGTAGGAAACAGATTATGAAAATACACTACTTGGTGAAACTGACTCCAAATGACATTTCCAGGAAATGTGCAGCTGTCATGAGTTCGGCGCTACCCAGGAATGGGAGGATAACGACAAGCTAAACTTCCTGTAAACAATACCTGTCAAACTGCGCAGTCAACTTTACAAGTAAGTTTATAAACACTGACTAGATGAGAGGTGCAAAAGAGATTACCAGTGCAGTTAGCCGGTCATATCTTTATTGTTGCTCGGTGCCGGGCATTATGAAAGCACTTAAAAGGTTGCTTATTGCTGATGCAGAATACACCACTACTTTGCGTGTGTCACACAGCACAGAACTTTTATCCTGGTGAGACAAACAATGACTACTTAAAGCCCTAGCTTAACTGCGCGAGACAAACCCGAACCTTGTCTCGGCGAGACACCCGAACCATCCTTGCCCTTAACTAGGCTCGGCGAGCAATCCGAGACAGGATCGGCGAGAACATCGAGACGTGTCTCGCCGTGTCGCGGGCCGGCCTTTCGTCTTGCCGTTCGTGCGCAGCAAACCTGCCCGATACACTATTTTGATTTGCTGAAAAATCTATCAATGCCAATGACAACTTATCTAAAGAATTACTACAACACTTAAAATAAGTAGGTGCACCAAATCCAAACTTAATTTAGACTAGAGAACAGTGAAAATACTGAATCAGTAAAAATAATAAATCATTGAATAGCCACTGAGCTGTTCAGCCAACTCTTGCACCAGTGCATGAAATGCACCTTGCTGGTGCCTTTGCAACACATAGGGAAGTGTTGCCTTTTGCTTTCTTTCTCTTTCTGCTGCCCCTTCGTTCTCGCTTAGGACATACAGCGCTAGAACAACGCCAAAATCTGCAGTTTTCAATTCAAGGCCGCCATTGTTGCTAACATAACTTTGTCAGGTATGTCAGTTTCGACGCAGCTAAAAATAGACCCAGTTCAGAAACGAAAGAGCTCGCCGTGACGCCCGATCTCCTGTCTCGTCTCGGCTGGTCTCGGGAAGACCCAATTAAGAATGAAACCGCATTTTTGACCTTTGGTTCGCCGAGAAAAGGTTCGGGTTTGTCTCGCCCAGTTAAGCTTAGGCTTAAATGGTTCTCAGTCGCTTTTGACGGGGCTCCCATCAACACAATAATTTACCTGGCTGTGGTGCCTTATACCAGCGGTACCGAAATGGTTAAGGCATATACATTACAATCCCAAACGAACATCGTAATTACCAAACGTAACGTATAACATTCATTGTAGGGAATAGCTTTGTCCGACTGTCCTCTTTAGGAAAGTTAAACATAACTAAGGGAACTTTGACACTATAAAGTTCAAAGCAAGTAAGGCAAAGTCTTAAGATGTTGGGTGGGGGAGATGGTGAGGTAAGTCAGAAACAGCTGTACCAGACAAGCTTGAATTGCACTTTAACGACCTGATCCAGAGGAACTTTCAAATTACAATTATGCTGCGCTGGAGAGCATACAGTTTCTCAGGAATAGGTAACAGTCAATGTTCCTTGTTCAGGTTTGCAAACATTACTTCAGCACTAAAACGCATGTGCAGACAGCTTACAAGTAAAATGATGTAGAGCTATTTCTGTAAGTTACAACAGGGCAGTTCTGTGTTAATAAAACTTATCAGACTACTAGAATAATACGATCGGTTATTTATAAGTACACCACATACACTATGCTGATGACGAATGAAATGGTGGAAATATAACCCCAACCATCTTGCGTTGTTATTTATAGACACAGCGCATATATTCCTGTTGTTACGAACACTGCAAGTAGCGACGTATGCTATTTCACGCGCTGGGCCCATTAAATTAAACACCTAAACCTCGACGCAGTTGTACCGCTAAACATAGAGACAGCGAACGCTTCTAACAATTTAGAAAACGTATAACATTGGCGTCGTCTTTTCGTGATCACACGACCTACGATGCAACTAGGTTTATGTCGAGTGTTAGAGGAACGAGCCTAAGCCCAAAATGAGTAATTTAGCAAACATACTCTCTTTACAAATAGCTAGTGTAATGTATTCTAGTTGAGTACATGAAATGCACACCACCACAACTTGCCCATCTCCCCTCTTCCTCCTCCCACTCACCCTCGCCCTCTGCGCACCACCCTGACCCACAATACAAAAATGTGGAAGAAGAACGGAATGTCCTTGAAACAAATTCCGACCTTGTCACTACTGACCCACTGCCCTTGTCGAAACCCCGGAAGATCGCTTTGTAGGGCAAAACTATTATCAATACAATTGAAAATAATATACCATTAAGCAGCTAACGGCCTGTCTTGAATGGAAAGTTGGTGGAGGTTCAAAAACTTCATTTCGAGGTTCTCAGATACCGAACCTAGGTTCCTGAACCTTTCTTTGGCCAAAAGGTTCAGCAACCTAGATTGGGGATGTGAGAACCTCAATAACAAGTTTTTGAACTTCCACGAACCTTCCACGGGCCTTCCAAGACATGCCTTTATGAATTCCTTTATCTGTCTGAACTCAGAATTAGCAGAATTATATTATTACTATAACAATAAATAGAAGTAAATATAGAAGAAAAACAATATAATTCAAAGCATAAAGAAATTCTGTGTGTGTGTGTGTGTGTGTGGGTGTGCGTGTGTGTGTATGTGTGTGTGTGTGTGTTTGTGTGTGAGTGTGTGTGTAAACATTTTGATTGTTAAGTACACTATGGAAGTGAGAGTGCAGTTGTAATAATTAGTACACAAATCAAGTAATACGTAATGTACATTAGTAACACCCCCCCCCTCACCCCTGGGTCCGGCCCTGCATTAGAAACACGATGGCCATGTGAGAGGCAAAAACAAGTAAGCACAACAGGTTATTTGCCTAATAGGAATTAGTCAAGATAGGAAAACATGGTGTAAGTTAATAATGTCACGTTACAGTACCTTCATTGGAAAAAAAATAGCATCTTAATTATAGAACGAAGTGTTTCGGACGAGAGTATAAAATGAGGTTTATTCTGTTCACGCGTGCATTCCATCGCACGGACGTTTGACGCTCATGTCCTAGACCGGTGAGTGCCATCGTCACAAATACACTCAGCAAGCACTACCCTCTCGTTCTTGATGGCGCTGCACTGCGGCTGCCGCACTTTCCCTACGAAGGCAACCCGAATTTCGCCGGCAAATATTATCCAACAAACCACACATCTGAAGATCTCTATGGTCTATGCTCATACTATCCCTTCCTATAGATCACACCGCCGAATGGGCGGGACCATTGAGATAGGTGTGTCATCTCGCACTTCGCTGAGCCGCAACGCATGCAAACCACTGCCTCTTGCTTGAGCCTCCTATCTTCCTTCACACTTCGCATACATGGCCTCGTCCAAATCATACAGAAGAGGACAAGCAGGGAAGATAAAAGGGATTATCCTACCCCGTGTAAAGTGTATTTAATCTGTTGTTTATTATACAATATAACACACAAATGTGCTAATAATGATAGGGTCACAAGTTTTTTTAAGGAAGCATAATTATATTAGTTAGTGATATCTACAGAAGTACTAGTGCTTTGAGAAACGCGCTTTTAAAAGAAGTATTAGACCACGGGTCCTTGTGAGAGAAATAAAAGTCGTATTGTATTGTATTGTATTGTATTGTAGTTAGCAAGCTTTAGCCTATAAAGCATGACGATAAAGCAAGCGTTCTCTTATCGCCGCCTGGAAATAATACTTCAATCTTCAACAATAATACTACAATAATACTTCATACAAATCTTCAGTAAATAAGGTAAGTGCACATGGAATTTATTTATTCTGAGCGTTTTATTATTATTATTTTTTTAATTCATTGCCAACGATGTTGTCCTGGTCATGTTTCACTAACTGTTACGGTGCCCACAGAGTCACGTTTCATTGTGTACATAAGGACAATCAATCATGTTGTATCTTGAACCGAAGTGAATAGTGAGTGACGCAATAACAGCAACATTACTGCCTAGCTAACAACTGTATCGTTTACCCTTCTTGCAAACCATACAGAAAGAAATAAGACAATTCGTGTCATTATAATCAAGAAATAATTATTTATTTTCAGTTTTGTTTTAGAAGAAGAAGAAAAAGAAGAAGGTGGAGGATGAACAAGAGGAGGGAATCAGTGAAGGAATCAAAAGGGGTGAAAAGAAAAGGGAAGGGAGGAGGGAAGAACTGTGTTTCTATGAAAATCTCCATGGACACGCATTCCGTTGTTGCTGTTGCTATTATTGCTGTTGTACTTTGAGTGTTGTCATAAATACAGTACACAGCTTTATTATCTCAATAAGGATTATAACACGCGCAGAAACCCACTTTAAACCTTATACAACTCTAACCATTTTCATCCGCATCATATCACATGCATCTTTTAAAAATCATTCCAAACAGCCTCACTCGCATTAATACAGAAGCAACGACAATCCGTACTAAAATGTACTGTATTTGTGAGAAAGTTACTGAATAAACAAAATTAGAGCATACCGCAGAAAAAGTCTCTATCAAAACGACATTATAATAGTATCATTATGTTTAATTAACTAGCCTTTGACTATTTGTCAAAGTACCTACCGTCTGTGATTATAACGACACAACCATGTACAACGCCTTTGTGATATCCTATCCTGTCCTATTCCGTAACTCGAAAGTCGCTGGGGCACCACAGATGATCGTTTGTGATATCATCATCTTGATTTGACAATTCATCATTTCACACTTTCAAGAACTTACAACAACCCTTGTTAATTTCCACAAGACTTGGGATCACTGACTGTGTAAGAATTAGTAATGAAATGACGAAATTATGTATCGTAGCGCACTTACCAGCTCAGAACAGCCCCAAGGCCGTGTCAGAATCAGAATCTGTATGGTCCCCATGAAAACACAAGGAAATGTGTGTGTGGCGTACACTTCATCAACACAACGGCACTAAAGCAATGAAACACAAAAGACTTCAGGGATTAAAACAACACACCACAAACAACAGAAAAGCAGTTGTACACAACATGAATGTAGCTTATCAAATAATAAAAGTCATGCATCCTACTTTCTAACCCCTAACACAAAACACCCACCTACACACCCACACACCCACACACACACACACACGCACACGCGCGCGCGCGTATGTACTACTTATAGCATGCAAAGACAGGTAGTGGGCTATAGAAATACAGTTAAAGTGACTATGTTACTATACAACGCCTGTCCATATTTAGTATTGTATGATGAAACTGAGAGATAGGTCACTCTGTCTCGTTTGAACAAATGTACGTTTGTGTGTTTTAGAAGAATGAATTGAGTGTTTGTTTTGTTCAATCATATTGACAATAATGTAATCATGCTTTTATTATTTTTGGGGGATCATATTTAGCCATAGGTTGCATACATAGATAGTAGATATATAAGGACAGAGAAAGATGGAGTACGCTGGTTAAACGATCACCTGTGGTGCCCCAACGACCTTCGAATTACGGGACAGGATAGGTCATACACTTATAAATGAACAGTATCCCAATCCAAATGTTTACAGATGGGTCATCATTAAATAATAATAATATTATTAATAATTTTTAAAAATAATATTATAAGATCAGAGTTTGTGATCCCAGCGTTAAAAATTACCAAGTCTTATCATTTAGGTAAACAGTATTCAATATTTACAGCTAAAATAACTGCTAAATTAATGGCTTTAAATCATTTGATACATTCGCAAACGTGTGGATTCAACATCAATATTATAATTATGCAATGCAAAAAGTACGAGGAGAATAGGAGTACTTCCTAAATAGCTGTCAACATGTATTTTGTACCGCACTTCAGGGGAAGCAACTCTCATTGACCTACTTTCGGTTTATTTAGGATAGCTGTCAACATGTATTGTGTACCGCTTTAAAAGGGAAGCAACTCTACTTTCGGTTTATTTAGGGATAATGCCTATTTATATGTAATATTATACATCTAATTAATGAACTAATACATAGGGGAACGAGTGTAAGTTCCTGTTGGATACCATCTCGTTGTAGTTTATTATATAATGAATGGGCAGATGGAGCCAAAGTAGGAGCAAAGAATCAAGATTAGTCTGTGATACAAAATTAATATTTATTATCACTACAAGAATGTTACAGATTGGGGAAAAAATAAGTATCAACTAGACTCCAAATGGCTTAAGAAATTTAGTGCGGCAATATGCACCTACAATTGTACAACAAGTAATAAAAATGTGTGTTTAATTTTTAGAATGAAATTAAATGCTTTTCAAACCAAATTTTTATCCGATGTAAAGTGTGTATGTGGTGAACAAATTAATATTTATCATCTTGTATTTGTCTGTAATATAGTATAACCTATGCTTCCTGAAAATGTAATAGGAAAAAAAAAGAA
>CM072524.1:50941078-51061078 GCA_036898135.1 Oncomelania hupensis
CCTGCCTCCTGCCTCCTGCATGTTACCTGCTCGCTTTCAGGTTCTGAACAGACCGGCTCGTGGGTGCAAACGGGAAGAGAAGGGAAAATACTGTGATGAGGTGTGTGTGTGTGTGTGTGTGTGTGGGTGTGTGGGTGGGTGTGTGAACCTGTAAAGAGGACACAATGGGTTCCACAACCGTCTTTTTGAATACAAAGTGGGTTTATTTGCTGTGACCTCATTTTGTTTCATGAACCCATTTTGTTCTAAGTGCACGGGAGTGCTCTTTTAGTGCAAGGGAGTGCAGTTGTAGTGCATGAGAGTGTTTTAAGTACACAGGAGTGCTCTATCCGGGACGGAGAAAATCCAGCCAATTTTCGGAAAACTTTGAAGCAAAAATCGACCTATTTCGTCGCTCCTAGGAGACGAACTAGGTCAACTTTTTTGACGGAAAGAGCCAATTTTGACTTAGATTCTTACATTTCTAGAAGAAATTTGCGTTCTTTCCGTCAAAAAAGTGCTTTCCGACTCCTACATTCTAAAAGTACCCCATTTAGCCATGAATACAAGTATGTGTGTGGGTGGGTGTGTAAGTGTGTGTTGGCTTTTGGTTTCATAAACAACTATGTCTTATGAACTGCGTTGTGAGTTTGTTGAGTGTAATATCATTATAAAGCACATAAAGCTGTTGGATATATGGGTTAGATCAAATTGCCAGTAATACCAAAAAAAAAAAAAATAAATATATACTCCGCCTGGACGAAGAAACAACTGTACAGCTTTGGGGTGCACAAGGAATGTTCAGACTTTCAAATGGTTGATTACGGCAGTTCGGTATATTAAAAAATAGTGTAAAACTTTATACAGTACCATAATTTGCGCTTCTCCGCTAGGAGGTTCTCTACATCGTCATGGTGAATGTAATGATTTTTGTCTTTCGTTCAATCATTTAACAGATGAAACCTTAAACATGTAAAATTATCAATAAATCAATGAGAAACTATACTTACTTGTTCTGTAGCATTGGATACACTGACAACGGTCTGGCAGAATGAGCTGCTGCGACGTTTGTTCTCCTCAACTGCAGCAAAGATGACAATCGGCTGAAGACGTGGGTCTGTGCTGGGAATGGGGTGGGAACCACCAGGTACTGGTCGGTTGGTTCCTCCTGCAAGGGTGATTTGCATTTATCTGTAAAATCAACACACACAGAGAAAGAAAGAGAGAGACAGACAGACAGAGAGAAAAACAGACAGACAGGCAGACAAAACGAATAGAAAGTTTAGGTGAGAAAAACGTTTCACTGTGTATGGTCTCAACACAAGTCCCTGCCTGACGCCTTTTGGAACACTGGAAACAATGTGTCACATTTATTTTTTAGTTTTAATGTCCCCTGGTTATATTCATAAAGATTACAGTTAATCAAAAAAACATAAAGTACATGTTTATAACAATTCTAGAAAGTTCCCACGTATATAGAGAGTAATCAATCTTCCTCTCTCCTAAAGAGTCAAATCACTTTTTAATCTTACCAGTTACAATCACGAATACAGCTACAGCAGCAACAAAAATGATCACACAAGTTTTGCTGAACATCGTAACCTTATTGCGACTTACTACCACCGACTATAAATCGATACTACTAGTATTAAATGCTGAAATCTAAACTATGTATCTACGAAAGTAACGTAGAACAAGATTATTTAACTATTTCTCTGCTCTGGGTTGCGTTCACGATGGCACTATGTATGACTATGTATTGCTGCGCAGCCGTTCACAGTCACTGCGTATGAACACGTAGTGCTACTTTTTCCTACACCTCTCGAGCGCGCAGTGGATAGACCCATTTTCAGTTTCGGAAGTTCGCGCATGCGCATTTGTTGTCCGAAAGTCTTTCGAGTAAACGCTGCCATTTTCATTCGAGTTACTCTTCGTCATCATGGATTTGGATGAGATTTCTATTGAAAAACTTCGTTTGTGGAGTCCGGACGCCTTGAAATATTTTCTGAGTGTCAGAAAGAAGAATGTTGAAGGTTGTTTTGACGAACTTGTGGCTAGGTAAGCTTTATTTATTTATGGTTTTAACTAAGATGTAAACTGGGTGCGTCTCCTGTGATATTACTCACTTTCGCTTTCACATCAGGCGAGCCGAGAGGCGTTGTACAAAGATTAAAATGAATATCTAACTCGTAACAGTTTTGAAGGTTGCTTGTTAAGTTATTTCCTCAGGGTAGGGTTCGGTTCAGGAATATAAATAAATACTGTGCTAGGAAATTCCCGCTTGTTAACTTAAAACATTATTTTAATCTAGAGTAGATTTGGGGGGGGGGGAGTGGGAGGGGGGGGGGAGGATTGAAATAATCATAATGCAGCGTGCACGTTTAGTATTTTTCATTTACCACTCGAGCTTTGTGCGCCTATTAATAATAAAACATGTGTTATTATACATTTTTTGTGCAGAGCATTTGCTGCACATGAAGAAAAGATGCCAGTGCATCCTGAGGCAGAGAAGTCGGAGAGACGCCTGTTGTCAGAGTACCTGAGAAGAATACCCCTGAGAAAGCTGAATCAAGGTCAGGTGCTGTCCCAGAAACATGCCTATTTTGGCCAAATTCAAGGGCAGTTGGGGATAACTGGGCTGAACTCATGTGAGCTGTTTGTTTACACTGAACATGGGAGTATGAGTGTGTGTGTTGATTTCAACGAGGAGTTTTGGAGCAGAATGTTGTCAAACTTGATTCTGTACTGGAATGAGGTGGTTGCCCCTATGCTTTTGGAGCCAACTGGAGATCAGGCAAAGGACACTGCTGAACTGGAGCCTGTACTGTAGAAACCAGTTCATCAGAGCATCAGAAGCAAAGCGCAGTTGTTGGGGAGCAAAATGCAGATGTGGCAAAGAAGAGAGCCGCTGAGCCCAACTCTGAGCTCTCAGCGAAAAAGGCGAGAACTAGTAGAAGTAGAAAAGAAAAAATAACTATTGGTGTGAAGAGAGTGTATATGTGTGGGATTTGTTTGAGGGAGCTATCAGAGGAACCTCGCGATTTTGCAGAATGTTCAGTTAAGTGTGACATGTGCCCAGAGTGGTACCACCAGATGTGTGTTGGAATTGTTGAGGATTGCGAACCAAGTGATGATGATGTATGGGTGTGTCCAAAATGTTGTAAATGATGTGTATGTGCTCTTAAGCTAGAATCAAAGTCTTGTGAATTTTCTCGGTGTGGGCTATGACGGTGCCTAGTTTTGGACAAGCTGCTACGACGACATGGAGGTGTGGAGAGGGAGGGTGATGCCCATGTGTTGTGACGTTAATTGATGTTGATTAATTTGCTGCCATAGACATGCATGTAGAGGCGGGTGGGGGTATATAGGTTGTAATACTATTTGATGTGACACACTGACTGATTCTTTCTTTGCTGGGCACCATGTGTGAGTGTGATGAGGGTAGGGGTGATGCTGTTTAATGTTCACATATTCATTGATATCTGTTTATGAGGCGTTATCAGCCACAATCTCATTTTGTTTTAAGGAAGTTGATGAACATTTCCTAAATTAAAAAATGCTTTGGAGCATATAAACATTGAAATGTTTGTGTATGCTGCAGACTGAATAGCTTTCGCTCAATAGTTTGACCTTCTGGAACAAACACGATTATTCTTAAGATATTAGTTGTGATCAACAGATCTATTCACTAAGCTAAGGTTTACAATTTATTTATACAGCGTATCTTGCCTGATAATAAATGTTGAGCACATTTTGACATTCAGTGTGTATGTGTTGGAAGTGAATGTATGTGATTTTTTTTCCAAACATTGACATATTTTTCTGTGTACGTATTGTCTTTAATTTTGCATGGTTATGAGGGAGCGTGCCTGCATTACAATTTGTTTACGTGCACATATAATCATATCATGTAAAATCAAAGAGCTTAAAATTCCGTGATCTTTTTAGGACTCCTTTAATTCAACGTTACTGGCGATTTTCATACAATCGGCTTGTTCTCAAAGCAAATGGACAGTTTATGTATGTACAGCTCTGTAATTAATAAGTGTCTGCCCATTTGCAGCTACATAGTTCCTGAACAAAACCAGAATGCATAAATTTATATAATCCATAAAACTGCCCATAGAAGATTCTTCATGCATACCTTGGTCATTACACACAAAATAACTGAAAAAAAACAACAAAAGCATATATAAAAGTTAGTCAGCAGGGGATGAAAGGTTTTGGTGTGAAATATTTATTGTGAATGCCTGTACTTTAAGTGAGACCTGTGTGAAGACGTTTGAGCCTGATTGATTTGGGGAAAGGCGCGTATATAGCATCCTGTATTATTATTATTATTATAGTAATGACTCGCAATAGAAAAACGCTAAATTCACTGCCTTTCTTTTATCAATTTAATCATGATAGCACAAATACAGTGCGATTCAAGATCACTTTGACTAAGCATCAATTTTAAAACGTTTACGTCTTTCAAACTATGCAGTCAATCCATAAATGTTCATAGGGGTTTGCCAACAAGATAAAAAAACTAAGAGAAACAAAACACTTGTTAAACAATAATCACATAAACATGCTTAATAACATGCTTACTAGATACTTCACACATTTTCGACTGGATTGTCTGCAAATTGATGATTTGTTCTTTTAAGTTCTGGTTCTCTCGCTTCAGAAGCTATTTCAGTTCACACACAACAATGCACACATTTCTACAAACATCCTCTTAATCTGTCTGCCAAACAGTAAGACCACAGACAGTAATGTGAATATTTTTATTAACAATCCATCCACCAAATGTGCAGTGTTGGCATTGGGTAACACCTCTAGAGTATGACTGGGATCCTCGGAGTTATGTAAGCGCCCCCCCTTGCAGCTCCTTTGCACCTGACTGACTGTCTCCTAGTCCTATGCATGGTTCTGTGCGTGTGTTGATTGATGATGCACCCATGTATGTATTCCTGGCTTGGACCACATCCATGTTCTCGTAGTGGTGCTGGGCCAGTACTCTTTCAACCTGAAATACAACACCCACAAAAACTATTATGCATTACCAAGCAGGTGTTTTTTTTTAAATTTTAACCTCAGCTAAAAATTATATTAATGAGCAGCTGCTTTCATTTTTTAAAAAGAAAGTACATAAAAAATCTAAGAGAAACAAAACAAAAAATATAAGATCATCTTCAATAGTTACTGAAAAATGCCCTTTAAAAGTTGTGAATTTGCGGGTTGCATTGCCATTAGTGTATTCATAACTGGCATACATGTCCCTGTCTACAATGAAAATGTATAATAAGTTTAAAATAATGTTATGATTGCTTATTATTTAGTTTATTGTTTTTTATTTTGTATTATTATTATAATTATGTTTGCTAAAAGTATAAACACAAAACAAACATACAGCAGGCAAGACAAGGACTTGATCTTTCTTTTGATACCAAGTTTATTAAGATCTATGCATTACTGACAGTCTTTACTGAGGTGAGAAAACAAGCAATTTAGAGACTTTCAGTTTTTACACTAACAAAAGTCAATGAACTGAAAACTTAACTGGAAGTGAGAAAGTGTTTGATTTTCAAGAAAAAGAAAAAATTAAGTATTAGTGGTTAAGATGATAGCTTAGTTCGCGTTTTTAAATTGTTATATTATTAATCTTTTTTTTAGGGGGAGGAAGGGGTCTGAAATCACTTTGTGTATAGACCTTAAATGAAATAATGACATTCATTTTTTTCCATCTTTTGATGGTGTGTGCCGCTACCTACCGGCTCATGTAACCCTAAACATGAGAGACACATTATTGGCCTAACCTAGATAATTTGTTTTGTTCAATACATGTACATAAAAGTAAGAATGATGGATACAGGCCTTTTTCTCAAAATCCGGATATCCCAGTTTTACAGTAGGAAAAGGGGCTGCTGGTGTTGGTTCCCCATCCACAAAGTGCTCTGAGCATACACGGTGGTCTTTTGACGGAGACAACAGCTTTTTTGTCACGGGGTTCACTCGGTTGATAAGCACCATCCGTTTGTCTCTTTCCTTGGGTCGTGTCTTCCTGGTCGGGATGGTGTGTAAGCTGAGAAATATACAAATAACAACATCGATAAGTAATTCAGTGTAGACTACTTATCTTTTTCATGACTCAAGTACTAATGGTTCAACACAAATTAGACTATCAGGCCTAGGACTAACCAGTGGACATAATAAAAAGAAATAATAATAATACACAATTTATTTAATTTTTTTTACTAACAGAATTGTAACAAACTGGACCAGCTTACCACCTGAGAGTGTTAATCATTCAATGCAAAAACTTTAAATGCTTTTAAAAATAGTCTGGACAGGGTTTTGAAAAGAAAACACATTATAAGTAAACACAGCCTTGGGTTTTGGTCACTTGACCCTCATTAGTTAATATCGAGAGTTAAAGTCTAAAAAAGCCTTAGGCTAAGTTAGTAAGTACTGCTATATAATCTATGACTAATCTCTTCCCCGCCAGTTTCTTTTGTCTTTCTTTCCAAGCTTTTCATTCCAAGATCCCGATGGTTCTGATGCACAATTACATCATAAATTTGTTATGTACTTCATTTATCAAGTTAAAAATATTAAAATGCCTCGTTGAAGCAAACCATAGATAAAACTGAGCAATACACAATCAGAGTCTAATAGAACAGATCTCCTACATCATGATCAGACTAACCTGAACAACGGTCTGCAACTGCAGTCGTCAGATGCGTGTTTAACTCCATGAATATCACACTCGGCGTTTTTCCACTTCTTTAAACGATAGCTGCCATTGTGGCACTCCTTCATCACACAATGATACGACATTTTCTTGCGATGCGATCAAGTAAGGCGTTTTTCTACCCGTCTTCGTCAACACTCAAGAAACAGAGTCGCCAACGAAAACGAAAGGCTTTGATCGATTTCCGGTTCGTCTGCGCAGAGCGGGCTGCGCGGAGCTCTTTCTTTGAGTCATGCTTTTCAAATGGGTCTATTGTATGAAAGCTCATACAAAAATGGCGGACGCTGGCGGTAGCGAAAGATATGTGCCACAGTTTTTTTTTATTTGTCCATAAATTGTCTTTAACGAGTCCCCTCTACATTCGTCCTCGTCCGAATCGTCAATTAACTCCAACATAATAGTCTGAAGTAAAGCTTTTAGGTTTTCTTCGACACTGACGACAGCCATTCTTTTTTCCGGACTCTGTGAGCATGCGCGTAAATTTGCTGCACTACACACGGTTCACGCGCACACTGTAGCGGCCTCTACATATTGTATGAGGGTAGGGGAGCGTTGTTGTTGTTTGTAGATTATAGTCACACGACACTTTCGCATATAGGTGACTACTGGACCGATTTATACTGACACCAGCGGGCCAGTTGTTGGTAAAGGGGAAAATAATATGATCACACGTTGACCAATCCGGGATTCGAACCAGCGACCTTTCGGTTACTAGCAAGACGCTCTTACCAACTGAGCTACCCGGCCCCTCTAGGGGAGCGTGAACGCAACCCAGTTTATATAGAACAATTTCAATGCCCAAGGGAAAGAAGTCAAGGCAACAACAGAAACTGCTAGGATCGGGGTCACGAGACGCCAACTGTGTTGCTACATATCTATATCCTCACAGCTCTGTGTTTCCAAGCGGTATGTTCCCAAACACCTTATATTGCTCTATCTTCATGCAGCTTTGTGTTCACGCAATGCAATGTTTATACAGTATTCTACGTTCTCGTTGTTCGATGTTCCTCCCCTGTTGGGGTGCCGGGGGTTTCAGTATAAATAGTACCCCCACTTTCTGGAAATTTAGTGCTTTAAATTCCCACTGTCGCTGTCTTTCTCATTTGTTCTTTCTCACTCCTGCTCTGTTCTATCAATCTGCTATACTATCTTCTTCTTCGCTAGACCAGTCACCTACTTTTTTCCTTGAAAACTCTTCCGGGACAAGACTCCTTATTTGTGTGTGAGGTCTGTTGGATCAGCTTGGGAATATTGGACGCTTTCTGCCAGGTGGTCACTAGGGCTTCCTATGATGTTATTATTTAGCAATGTAGGCATTTTATATGTTGTGTTTTGTTGATATTTTATAATGATGTTTGTATTCTCTCACGCACTCACCATTATCTGTAACAAGATCTGGCAGTGTGGGGAGTGGTCTACACCATGGACCCAGTCACTTGTCATCACTCTTCCAAAAAAAGGTAACCTTCTGGAGTGTGAAAATTACCGCACCATCAGCCTCATCAGTCATCCCAGCAAGGTCCTCCTGAAAAATAATACTCAACAGGTTGAAACCCCAAGCTGAACAACTCATAGCTGAAGAGCAAGCAGGATTCAGAGCAGGGCGAAGTACCACTGAACAGATTTTCAACCTCAGAATAATCTGCGAGAAATACCTACAGCACCAACAACATCTATATCATGTGCTCGTAGACTTCAAAAAAGCGTTTGACCGAGTCTGGCATGCAGCTCTGTTGGCAACCATGAGAGTGTACATCAGCCCTAAAATTATTGAAGTCATCAAAAGACTGTATGACAAGGCTACCAGTGCAGTCCTCCACAACAGCGCCATCGGAAACTGGTTAAGAACAACAATCGATGTGCGTCAAGGATGCCTACTCTCTCCAACACTCTTCAACATCTTCCTAGAGCGCATCATGTCAGATGCCCTTGCAGACCACGAAGGCACAGTCAGCATAGGGGGAAGAGCAATCTCCAACCTCCGTTTTGCGGATGACATTGATGGATTGGTTGGAGAGGAACAAGAACTTGAACAGCTGGTACAGAGGCTTGACACCACCTCCAGAGCCTATGGAATAGAAATAAGTGCAGAGAAGACCAAAATGATGACCAACAACACCAATGGCATCAACCCAGACATCAAAGTCCAAGGCCAATCCCTCAACACAGTACATAGCTTCAAATATTTAGGAGCCATTGTATCAGACAATGGGTCCCGACAGGAAGTCCTCTCCATGATCGCACAAACAACTGCTGCCCTGGCGAGGTTTAAGCCAATTTGGAAAGACAGGACCACCAGTCTACATTCCAAGGTAAGGTTGCTGCGCTCCCTTGTTATCTCCATCTTCCTATATGCTTGCGAAACATGGATCCTCACAGCAGATCTCCAACTAAGAATACAAAGCATGGAGATGAGGTGCTACAGAAGACTTCTGGGCATTTCCTATACCCAGCACATCACCAACGAGGAAGTCCGACAGACCATCACACAAGCCATTGGACAACACGATGACCTGCACAAAGTGGTGAAAAAACGTAAACTCCGATGGTATGGCCACGTCACAAGATCATCAGGCCTTGCAAAGACCATCCTGCAAGGCACAGTGCAAGGACGTAGAAGAAGAGGGAGACCGAAAAAGAGGTGGGATGACAACATTCGAGAATGGACTGGTTTGACACTGAGCGAAACAATCAGGGTTGCTGAGGACAGGGAAAGATGGAGTACGCTGGTTAAACGATCATCTGTGGTGCCCCTACGACCTCCGAGTTATGGGATAGGATAGGATAAGATAGGATAGGATAGGATAGGATAGGATAGGATAGGATAGTTTGTATTCTATTTTGTTTTTGTAAACGGGCTTCGATAAATTAGTATAGCCTTAGCGTCCCCTGCGTGGGATGTCTATTGTAAAGTGACTGGCTGGTGGAGATCCTTCAGTTTTACCACTAGGGTTGTTTCAGCAGATCTTTTATGCGGATCGGGGGTTGCCCGGCCCTGATTTGGCTCGGAAGAGTCCGCTGGACCTAAAGCAATATTCATGTAATGTAATGTAATGTTCGATGTTCCGGTTCCTATATTATAGGCGTTTTGAGCCCAGGCTTTTAGTAAAAATCGCGCATAACAAAAGCTTAGTAGTAGTAGTAGTTGTAGTAGTAGTAGTAGTAGTAGTAGTAGTAGCAGTACTAGTAGTAGTAGTAATAGTAGTAGTAGTAGTAGCCTAATAGCAGTTGTAGTAGCAGTAATAATAATAATAATAATAATAATAATAATAATAATAATAATAAGAAGAAGAAGAATAAGAATAATAATAGTAGTAGTAGTAGTAGTAGTAGTAGTAGTAGTAGTAGTAGTAGTAGTAGTAGTAGCCCCAACCTATCATTTCCAACAGCTCTATGACCTCAAGGCACTCACTCACACACTGATTGTTCTGGATCTAAAAGTATTTGGCAAAGAGTTAGGTTTTGACCTTGAGGTTCTTTTTGAACACGATAAGAGACTGGGAGTGCCGGCGGTTGGAGGACAGAGAGTTCCAAAGAGTTGGGGCAAACACAGAGAAAGATCTCCTGCCAAAGGACTCAGGCGAATACCTAGAAATTGAGTGTTGATTTAGGTTCTTGCTCATCCCCCGTTCCCCCTCATCCTCCCCAACCTACTCCTTCCCTGGGATGATTATCCCTGTCTGCCATATCACCATTTGGGGATGTAGATGCTAAACGTCAAAATTGGTTCGTTTGAGCTCATTATTATTATCATCATGAACAAAACAGCCTGACAATCACACCGTTGAGTGGCAAATGTGCGTTGTGTAAGAGTGTTTGTAATATGTGAGCGAATGTGCTGGTTACAGATCGCCGATCTTTGAGTCTGGTTTAGGAGACAAGCGCTTATATAGTATCTTTTGTTTTAAAGTAGTAGTAGTATGGAGTTGTTTTTGTTGTTGTTGTTGTTGTTCTTTTTCCCCACACATGTGTATACTGTGATAATTACCATATTAGTATGTATGTGAAAGTTGATGATGCAAGGACAAAGATTGTAATATTTGGCTGATAATCTAGAATCTTCATCCTTGCTGTAAATAGAATATCTGAAGATGAATCTTCTTTAACAATAGTAAAGTTGTATTAAGTTTGTATGGCCTGTGTATTGCATTCGCGTTGTATCGTGTGCATTTTGTACATTTGAAATCACAATAACGTGTTCATTTCCTGGCCCATCAACAGGATGTACCGTATACTTGTTGAACTGTTTACGGATGACTCAGGGATCATTCTCCTCATTCACCTGGTCAGCAGGCCAGGCGGTAACAGGTTTTACCCTCTCCATGAACTGCTGACTTATTTATGCAGTTCATTTAATAATCAGATTGATGTTGTTGTTTTTTTTTTTTAAAAAAAAGGATTTTAATTATTATTTTAATCTAGGTCGTCAACAGGTTTGGAACCGCTGTCTTTACAGGCTGCAATGTTATCGCTTGACATTCAATAATCCGTTGTTTTGCGTTTTGAGTTTACCACCGAGCCAAGTGGGTCTCGGGTCATGTTAGTATTTTAAATATCAAATGCATAGCAATGTGAGTCAATGTACTCACCGCCCCTCCATCCTCCCCTCCCCCCCATGGGATCCCACACGCGCCAACATTTTATTTTTAATCCAGATTTTTGCAAATTTGTGCGATGTGAGTCCTAAATAGTCCAAAACCGACATTTAACAATCGTCGAAGTTCCATAATAAGCACATGATTTATATTGGCTTTAATTTAAAAAAAACAACTAATCTGTCTTTTTATTATTTTTTGGGGGGCTGTAGCTCTGCAGGCGGTGTTGTCTTGTTGTGGACACTCATTGTCATGTAAAATATTGCAAGTTACATAGGCCTACTTTTTAAGGCCGTGTTGTCTTGTTGTGGACACTCATTGTCATGTTAAATATTGCAAGTTACATAGGCCTACTTTTTAAGACCGTGTTGTCTTGTTGTGGACACTCATTGTCATGTAAAATATTGCAAGTTACATAGGCCTACTTTTTAAGGCCGTGTTGTCTTGTTGTGGACACTCATTGTCATGTTAAATATTGCAAGTTACATAGGCCTACTTTTTAAGGCCGTGTTGTCTTGTTGTGGACACTCATTGTCATGTTAAATATTGCAAGTTACATAGGCCTACTTTTTAAGGCCGTGTTGTCTTGTTGTGGACACTCATTGTCATGTTAAATATTGCAAGTTACATAGGCCTACTTTTTAAGACCGTGTTGTCTTGTTGTGGACACTGATTGTCATGTAAAATATTGCAAGTTACATAGGCCTACTTTTTAAGGCTGTCTTGTCTTGTTGTGGACACTGATTGTCATGTTAAATATTGCAAGTTACATAGGCCTACTTTTTAAGGCCGTCAAGGGACCACTGCCTGTACGAGCTGCAATGCTATCGTTTAACATTCGTTGTTTTTGCTGTTGTGTACACCACTGAGCCAACTGCGAGCCTCGTACAAACAGTAACGCCTGTAGAGGACCTGTTGCTAGCCACAAAGAACGTATAGCTAAAGCTTTAGCTATACGTTCTTTGCTAGCCATGACGTGTTATTCATACGCTGCTTAGCCAGCGGGTCAGTGACTTGCAGCAATAGTTGGGTTGATTAGGTTAGAGGGCTTTTCTTCTTCTTCTCGTACAGGAAACCTCGAATATAGCATACGAAACAAGATGGCAAGCCATTCCCATTCAAATTTATTTCCAGGAACTCACACATATAACCGAAAAAGAAACAAACATAGAAAAATAGATCACTGTCTGAACTATCTGCATGCCAAAAAAAATTATCCAATCGCTGTAGCCAATTTTTAGATAAGCCTACGGCGCAAAACGTGTTTAAAAATGGTGAAGCTCAATTACCTTGGCCTTTGAAAAAGCGTAAATACGACTGATTTATCATGTTTAAAAATACGAGTGTCATTCAATAAATAAGGTGAATTTTTCGGTATAAGGACTTCTAATACAGATAGAAGCTTACTTTTTTTTTTAAACTTCTATTTCACATGGATGTAATTTCTTTTGCAGATTGAAAAAAACTTTGAGAGTTTTAGCGATTAACAAAGATGGCCGACCAAGAAGCATGCTCCAGGATTGAACAGCGGTCAGTTATCAAGTTTTTGGTTGCTGAAGAGTGCAAACCAGTTGAAATTCATAGGAGAATTTTCAGAATACAAAATACACATGTGGGCACATCTGCACAAACCACGCTACGCTGCACCATAATAACAAGGACACTTCTAAATTCTTCATCGTCTATACAAAGTCTTCTTTCTTTATCTCTATGTCCCTTTCCATATATCAAATCTCTTACTAACTCTGCTAACATCTCACTACAGCTATGCTCTCTACATTAAGGAAAGAGCCGTAAGTCTTGGGGTCCTAAACTTTTATTATTCTAAACAATGGCGTCCGGAACTATAGAGTTCAATGGACCGACACAGCCGATAAAATAAGTATTTTCAAAAGTGTTTTTTGGTTGGTGGTGGCCTTGCAACTCGGCGTTATTCTCAAGAAGCAAAATGAAACCGTGTAATAATAAGCCACGATATGAACTATCGGCAAGGGAAAAAAAAGGATCCACCAATTTTTAGATACAACATGTTTAGAAAATGGTGTAGCACTCTGACCTCGACCTTTAAGAAAGTACCAATACGGATGATCCAACATGCTTAGCAGTAATTAAAGTATCCTATCCTTTCTATCCTATCCCGTAACTCTGAGGTCGTTGGGGCACCACAGATGATCGTTTAACCAGCGTACTCCATCTTTCTCTGTCCTCAGCAACCCTGATGGCTTCGCTCAGTGTCAAGCCAGTCCATTCTCGAGTGTTGTCCTCCCACCTCTTTTTCGGTCTGCCTCTTCTTCTACCTCCTTGCACTGTGCCTTGCAGGATGGTCTTTGCAAGACCTGATGATCTGGTGACGTGGCCATACCATCGGAGTTTCCGTTTCTTCACCACCATGTTGTCCAATGGCTTGTGTGATGGTCTCTCGGACTTCGTCGTTGGTGATGTGCAGGGTATAGGAAATGCACAGAAGTCTTCTGTAGCACCTCATATCCATGCTTTGTATTCTTCGTTGTAGATCTGCTGTGAGGGTCCATGTTTCGCAAGCGTATAGGAAGATGGAGATGACAAGGGAGCGCAGCAGCCTTACCTTGGAAATGTAGGCTGATGGTCCTGTCTTTCCAAATGGGCTTCAACCTTGCCAGGGCAGCAGTGGTTTATGCGATCCTGGAGAGGACTTCCTGTCGGGACCCAGTGTCTGATATAATGGTTCCTAAATATTTGAAGTTATGCACTGTGTTGAGGGATTGGCCTTGGACTGTGATGTCCGTGATGATGCCATTGGTGTTGATGGTCATCATTTTGGTCTTATTTGCACGTATGTCCATTCCATAGGCTCTGGAGGTGGTGTCAAGCCTCTGTACCAGCTGTTTAAGTTCTTGTTCCTCTCCAGCCAATTCATCAATGGCATCCGCAAAACGAAGGTTGGAGATTGCTCTATCTCCTATGCTTACTGTGCCTTCGTGATCTGCAAGGGCATCTGACATGATGCGCTCTAGGAAGAGGTTCATCTGCATGATGAATTAAAGTATGCACACAGTAAAAATGATGAATTTCGGTTCAGTTATTCTTGAGTAAGACTGCCTGGAAATAAATTTGAATGGGTTACCATCTTCTTTCGTAATGTGCATTGGAAGTTATCTGTACGAGAAGAAGAAGAAAAAAGCCCTATACCCTAATTAACCTAACTATTGTTGCGTTGAACAGCATGTCGCTGAGCCGTTAACAATGCAATGAATGAATCACACGTAACGGCTAGCAGCACAGCAGGCGTGTATTGGATTAAAATAATAATTAAAATATTTGACCTTGATGATTAAATTAAATAAATAAATACGTCAACACTTCATGGAGAGTGTTAAACCTATTACCGCCTGGCCTGCTGACTTGGTAAATGAAGAGAATCTGTACATTTCAACAAGGATACAATGCAGTACAACCTGTTGATGGGCTCTCTCTGACCTAATTCCTGGTGCGTGCGAGCGTGCGGGCGAGCGTGTGTGTGTGTGTATGTATAGGTGGTGGGGAGGTAGGAGGGGTGTTTTGCTGGAGATTACAATGTGCGTGATGTTGTTGTTGTTTTGTGTATAATGCTTTTTTGTTATGTACGTTTATTATTTTTATTTCCTGGAGTGTCTTTTATGTCTTTCATTGTTTTATGCCGCTGTGTTGACGTGTATATGTATGACGCACAAATGTGAAATTACACATTTCTTTACTATTTTTATGAGGACAATAAAGATTCTGAGTGTGATCCTTGTCATAAACTTCCCGTGCGTGTTATAAAATAATTAGCTTTATTTTCAGAAGATTCCTACAAACTTGATATTAATTTGTCAACAGTTTTTTTACGTTCCAATTTCACGTATACACGCATTCATCTGATGTTGGGGCTAGAGATCCACCGTGCACAAAATATTGCCGACGTCAGGATTCGAACCAAAATCGCCCAAGATGTAGACAAACACTCGAGGCATAGACCACTGATTCGTTTTTGCCCGCCTGCAAAATAGTAGTAGTAGTAGTAGTAGTAGTAGTAGTAGTAGTAGTAGTAGTAGTAGTAGTAGTAGTAGTAAAACTGGTGGTAGTAATACGTAGTACTGGTAGTGGTGGTTAAGGTAGTAGGCCTAATAGTGAAAGGAGGAGTAGTAATAACAGTACCCATAGGAGGTCAGAGGATATGAAGTCGGCCTAGGAAGTCTTTGGCCAAGGTAATCTATAAATGTAAGCGGTCAATATTATAGCAGGGAGAACAGGTGATTCTAAGGGAATGTTACTCAAACACGGTTCGGCAATATGAAACCAGGCTGCATTGCATCAGTCAACCTTGGCCTTCAGAAAACTGCAGGTTCTAGGACGCGCAAACCTATTTTTCTTAAGTTCACGATGTTAATTTTGGGCGTCTCTTCGGGAATTCCCGGAAAAAAAAGAAGAAAAAAAAGAACGTAGGCTAACTTTGGTGAAAGCAACATGGCGGTACACGCGGTTGATAGAAAAAGGCATTGTCGCCAGCGTTGACGGTTTATTCTGTAACCGACATTTGCAGTGGATTGTTCATAGTTGTGCCGAGGCTTGCACCGAGGTAGCTTTTTTGCATTTCTCAGTTCTGAGTTGCGCACTACTATTTAATGTTATTATACCTATGCACTGAATAATTATGTGTAGTGGAGTGTTGTAATTCATAACCGTGTCAATTCCTTAATTATTAAAACAAATTTAGGAAAAAAAAAAGACATGACTGTTAATTGTAATACAGTTTTATAATCGGAAAAGATCGATGGAAACTTACGTAGGCTAATAACTGTGCATGTGCAAAATCCCTGACGTATGAAAGATCGAGAAGAAGAAGAAGAAGAAGAAGAAGAAAGGAAGGAAGGAAAAAGAAAATTCCGGTAGAAAAGAAGAAGAAGAAGAAGAAGAAGAAGAAGAAGAAGAAGAAAGGAAATTTATGGTATTGTAAACTTTCATATTCTTTTTCTGTCTTAGGTTATTTTGTGATAGCAGACTTTGAGTGCGTTAGTAGGCCTATCTGAGCTGTGTGTGATGAGCGTTAGCCGAAGAATTCCCCGTAGTATTGTCATTTAGGCTAATATTGGTGATTATTATTTTTTTCCATCGCTAAAGGCAATTCTCGATTCTTTCTAAAGAAATTACGCATGGGGAAAAACAAATATATGGTCAGTTATATAATATTTATTTGGTAGAATTTTCAAGGAAACGCGCGCATGCACGCACATACATTTATTTAATCGTTCTTATATAGCGCTTTTCCAGCTCAAGAGCTGCTCAAGGCGCTGGCCGATACAGGATCTAACTCAAGCCGCCCGAGACGCCCACCCGCAGCCTTTGGGCGCATGGTCTGACGCACGGACAACTGAGCACAATCCTGGGCAGCCAGGAATGGGGGAGAAGGACCTAGGTGCATGCTGGGTGTTTTCTTGTCACCGGCACTCACCCGTCTAGGACATGAGCGTCAGGATCTTTAAAGTCGGTTATGATGGAATGTATGCGACACAGACTAGACCTCGGTTTATACTCTCATCCGAAGGAGTAGGAAAACAGGAGTAAAGTGTCTTTCCCAAGGACACAACACAATGGCCCGGCCAGGGCTCGAACCCGGGACCTTCCGATCCGCAAGCCGAAGCACTACCATTAGACCACAGTGCCTCCTACATCCACCTGAATACCCCATTATAATGACTTCAAGAAACCCCACATACGTTGTATTGAAATTTTGTCCTCTTTTTAAGGACCTTAAAATTTTCTCACACTAAAGCTAACCCTAACTCTAACCAAACTTGATATTAATTTGTCAGCAATTTTTTACGTTCCAATTTCACGTATACACGCATTCATCTGATGTTGGGGCTAGAGATCCACCGTGCAAAAATATTGCCGACGTCAGGATTCGAACCAAAGTCGCCCAAGATGTAGACAAACTTTCGAGGCATAGACCACTGATTCGCTTTTGCCCACCTGCAAAATAGTAGTAGTAGTAGTAGTAGTAGTAGTAGTAGTAGTAGTAGTAGTAGTAGTAGTAGTAGTAGTAAAACTGGTGGTAGTAATACGTAGTACTGGTAGTGGTGGTTAAGGTAGTAATAGTGAAAGGAGGAGTAGTAGTAACAGTAGGCTAAACCCATAGGAGGTCAGAGGATATGATGTCGGCCTAGGAAGTCTTTAGCCAAGGTTATCTATAAATGTAAGCGGTCAATATTATAGCAGGGAGAACAGGTGATTCTAAGGGAATGTTACACAAACACGGTTCAGCAATATGAAACTAGGCTGCATTGCATCAGTCAACCTTGGCCTTCAGAAAAATGCAGGTTCTAGGACGCGCAAACCTAGTTTTCTTAAGTTCACAACGTTGGGGCGTCTCTTCGGGATTTCCCGGAAAAAAAAAAAAGAAAAAAAAAGAACGTAGGCTAACTTTGGTGAAAGCAACATGGCGGTTGGTAGAAAAAGGCATTGTCGCCAGCGACGGTTTATTCTGTAACCGACATTTGCAGTGGATTCTTCATAGTTGTGCCGAAACCTGCACCGAGGTAGCTTTTTTGCATATGCAGAGATGGATGAGGGCTAGGAGCCTATGGAGATAGTGCAGAAATGTACTGACATTATTTATATGAAAAATTGGTTGAGTGGACGAACACATGAATGCTTAAATTCATTAGTAAAAAGTGCAAAGCGTTGCATCGGGCAAAAATCTCCAGTATGAGTATTTTATGAGTGACGGAAATGAAAGGTGTAAGACTGAGTCGACTGGTGCCGAGAGAGAGCTTGGGGTGATTGTGGATACAGAACTCAGCATTGAAACTCACATTGAAAGTACTGTCAAGAAAGCCAAAAAAATATCAGCCATACTTGTAAGAATCATCAGTAAGAAATCTAAGGACATCATGGTCCCAGTCTTTAAGGCACATATACGTCCCATATTGGAATATGCTAACCCTGCTTCGAGTTCATTTTGAGAAAACGTTGATTTGACCGAGGGTGTCCAGCGCAGATTCACTAAGAAGATTTGTGACATTGTCTGGACTCTCTTACGAGGAGAGATTGAATTCACTACGCTGCACAGTTTGGAGTATAGTAAAAGGACGAAGTTCCAAAAAGACAAAGACGGGATGGAGATTTAATCGATTTTTTAAAAATGTTTGTACAAATAACGCCTTCACTACGACATGCCACATAAATCAAACAAAACATACACAAATAAATAAATAAATAAATAAATAAATAATAAATTACTATTACAAAACGAACAAACAAACAAACACTCACACATACACACACACTCACACACATTCACAAAATAAATAAGCATTCAAACAAAGACAAATAAATATGTAAATGTAAATAAATAGTCTAAATACAATTTAATCACGCAATAAACAATACAAAGGCCGTTTAGCGAATTAAAACATTTGCATTATTATTATTATTATTTTAAAAATCTGCACAAACAATATGAAGTAGCTGAAGCATAACCATGCACTAGTTTTCACTGCAATTATTCACGTTCTATTTTCGTTCTGTCTGTCGTCTCCCCGTCTCCTTCTGTTTCCTTCTCTTGTTCCGGTCCATAGTCAAATTAATAGAATAATATTATTTCCATGTTCAACGCAATGAAGGCCAAAGATAAATTATTAAACAACATCGCTCTGATGGCCACAACATGAAAACACTAAACGTAACAAACAAACAAAAACAACAAAAACAAACACAATCAAACAAACAAACAAGAATTAATTTCGAATAAGATTATAAAAACATTTATATTATAAACATATTTTTAAAAGTAAGTAGACTATAAACTGTTTGGCAAAACATCAAATAGGCTGCCAACGGGGACGTTACGCTAACCTTCGTCCCCTATACGCTTTGGTGTTGGGGACGCAAATTTAATCCCAACGTTACGCTACTGCATGTGTCCGCGCGCAAACTTGTTTTTTCCAACCTAGTTCCAGTCATTCGCCCAAAAAGGCAATCACCGAAGTCGAACGAAGCTCTCCGATGTGTTACGAAATGATGCTTGCATGACTATGACTAGCTGACATTAAAAATGATCGCTGTTGCTTCTAATTCTGTTCGATTTACACAGATTATCATTTCGCAACGGTATACTTTGTTATTATCGACCATATTTAATAGTTGCGTTCCTTGATTTGCATTTTGTTAGTTCTCAGCAATAGGCTAATAATAGTATTCCCCATTTCCTGCCTAGAACCAAGTAGACACTGTTATACAATATACATAGGCTTAATTTACTTTAGACCTGTATTGTTTGTTTTATACGTTAATAAATGTATAAACTATATCTATTCTAATTAATAATATTTAGGCCTATACTTTATAATATTTGAATCTTTAAATTTCCGAAGAAGGACGAGTAGGCTAAGCGAATTTATGTTTAAAAAATAACTCGAGATCAGAGTTCAAGTAATAGTTAGTTAGTTATTCATTGCTTACAGGGTCCAGCGGACTTCAAAGAGCCGAATCAGGACCACAAAATCAGGACAACTCGAGATCAGAGTTAAATTAATAGCTAATTAGTTATTCATTGCTTACAGGATCCAGCGGACTTCAAAGAGCCGAATCAGGACCACAAAATCAAGATCACAACTTCGCTAGTTGCAGTAGTAGTAGCAGCAGTAGTAGTAGTAGTAGTATAGTTATTTAGTTAAATCTTTAATTTATTTATTTGTTTAGTTATTATTATTATTATTATTATTATTATTATTATTATTATTATTATTATTATTATTATTATTATTATTATTTGTTTGTTATTATTATTATTATTACTTTTTTATTTGTTTAAATTCTTATTTAAAATTATTATTATTATTATTATTATTATTATTATTATTATTATTATTATTATTCCTACCTTAAAAAAAAAAAGAATAGTGTGCTGCTGTGCGTGCTCAATGGTGTAAATATGGTCAGTGACGTTTTGTTTGTTTTTGCTGAAGTTGGGTGTAACCCGAAATATTCAGATGGTGTTACTGGTTATTTTTTTCTTATAGATTTACCAAAGTTTTCAGATGATTTATGGAACTTTCCGCCTGCCACGCAACATTTTTTTAAGACGTGTTTCTCATTAAAATACATATCATTGAAATACATATAACAAATTTACTGTATCAGTTAAAAAGAATAATATTAGTTAAATAAATAATTGCTTTGGTGCTTGCAATAAAAATGTCACTGTTTTTTTGAGACCATTTTAAACTTGCTTTGCCTTGTTGTGCTGAAGGGACATCAACGTATCCATAGCGCTTTGAAGTTTTGTCATGGTTTTTATTGGTGATATAGATGTGAAATCGGTGTATTTGTGCATTATGTATTATGTATTACTTTTACTCTATATTACTAATTGTGTCAATATATTAATCATCATAAAATAATAATAATACTAACTGCTTCAAAATGCGATTCTCGACTTGACTTACAGCTTGAAACTGTGCAGATCGAAATAGAATTAGATCTAGGAATAACGAAGCTTAACATCCTATTGCGTTAGCGTTAAGGACGAATCACCACGTCGCCACCCTGACTACAATGATCATCATCATCATATCAAAACTTAATCGGCTATTTTTATGCACGGATGTTTTACCACAGGCTCTGAAGTCTGAAGGCTCTGAAGTCTGAAAAAAAAAAAAAAAAATTGTTAGATTAGATTACCAACAGGAGAGTCCAGCAATACTTTGGACAGTTTGATTCCGAGTTGAAAATCTACATCACTGAAACTGACCTTCCCTTGCAATTCATATGGCAGTAAAGGCTTAATTTGATCACAAAGCGCTTCTCTTTGTCGTTGTATTTCTTGCGCTTTGGTGGAGGTGGATGTCCGATGAGAGCATGTGTGACGTTCAGTCGAGAAAGTGATGCTTCTCGCACCAGGGCCTCGATCAGTTTGAACAAGTCTGGGTGTTGGCACGCGAGGTTTGCAGCAAGACGGCTGTGGGAACCTTCTGATGGATTGTTAGTCCTTGGTAAGCCGAGTCCAGCTCGGTCGTGCACATTCCAGCTCGGAATTGGAAAGAGAGGAGGCCTCCAACGCCCGTTTCGATGGCGCTTCCCGATGTACGTGGACTCAAAGTACTCCACCACTGGCTCAAGTTCATCTGAGCAAGCATCTGCGAGTTCCACAAACCCATCAATGACGTCATCTGGGGGCAGGAAAGGGAGTGCCATCAACATCCGAACATGCAGAGACAATGCATCGTCATTCATGTAAGCCTGCTGCAATCCTTTCCCCTGAACCTGCCTGAATACGTTCTGGCACAAATGGAAATGACAGTGAGACACCTGCACTCCATCGAAAGATGCGTTCATTGCATTCTTCATGGCGCATTCGAAATCCATCATCACAGATTGAGGTCTCATATTCGGCCGCAGCTCCAACATCCTCTCCAATAGTTGGCGATATGTTTCCTCTCTCTTGTTGGGAAGAAGAGCGTACAAACATGGCACGACTCGGTCTTGAACTATTGCGTGAAAAGTATATAGTTGAAAAAAGATAGTTGGTGCTGACTTGAAAGTTTCGTCGCAGAGCCAATGCGTTGAGTTCTGTAAAAGATCCAATCCGTCGTATGTAGCAAAGATAAGAAGACGGTCTGCCCCTCCAGTGTCCACTTGAAGGAACTGTTGACCGTCTGCCGTTTTACGATAACGCTCAGGAAGGTCAACATCTTCCCTGTTAAGCGGTGCAGGGAGTGGCTGGGCTGCTCGTTGGCGATGTCTCCTGATTGATCTCCGCATCACTTCAACTGCCGGGAGCTGGCCCATCCCAGCCTCGGAAACTCCACTGACAGCTTGCGTCAGGATTCGCTGGGTCTCTGCTAGGGACGTTGCTGCTGAGGTGGTCATTCTTGATATTGCAGATCTTGCCTCGTACTGGCCCGCGTGTCCAGCAGCAGCACATGAGTGACTACTGTCACAAAGAAAGGGGTTGGGGGGATGGGGGTAAGCTCTTAATCTCTCGCACTGTATTGCCTCCCTTGTTTAGGCCAATGTTGTGATGACATTCAAGAGATTAATGCTAGGAGTTACTAAATAAATGAGAGACAGTCAAAGGGCAGACGAGAAAGATGGTAGGCTAAACTAGTTGAGAAATTCAAGACAAGGGGGAAGTCCAGGTACAGTTTCTAACTAGTCAGTTTTATTAAATAGAATTAGGTCGTCTGTGTTAAATAATCTAAGGGTGAGTCACTGGATATTGTCAATAATAGTTGGGAGTATCTTGGAGATATTCTGGGTGGGCGCTTTCAGGAATACTAGGGCTACTGAGGACTGCTATCATCACTGAGCAGGAGGATATCTGGATTGTTCAGGGTACTTGGCCAGATTGTCTGCGGATTGTGATGCTCGTAGGGTGAGAACTTAGCTCGGTTTGCGAAGGGCGGTGGTTGGTCCAGGATAGTCTGGACGGTCAGTTGATCAAGGCTAGCTTGTGGCGTGGGTGGCCAATGCGGGTCAGTCGGTCAGATTCTTGAGTAATCGTTCGATGGTGCAACTTCTGTTGAAGGCACAGGCTTGGGTTTCAGCTTACGTTGCTAGCTGGCTGGGGAGTGATGAAACTGGGTAGATACGCTTCGCGTTGACTCCCTGGGTTGTCAGGGGCCTGCAGCGGGTCGGGCGACTTATAGCTGGTACAGGGCCGGGGTATTCGCCCTGCACAGGAGCCCGTCTTGACTAAGACGGGTCGAATCACAAGAGTACTGCCGTAGCTCAGAGGTCACCGGTTGATGGGACGTGTCCAGGGCAGGTTGTTGTGTCTTCGAAGATTTGAGGCTTGCGTCTGACGACGAATCTGGCTGTGTGCGAGGTTTTAAGGATGATTCCCGAGGGGCGGGGCTTAGGCGGATTAGCCAGCGTGCGTGGTATGGATGACTGGATGCGTGGAAGGGATGACTAGGCGCAGCGAGCCTCGGAGCTGGGTTGCCCGCTCGTCACAACTACTAACGTGTTTCACCACAACGCCATCCTGTAAAAAAAGGAAGAGAAATAGACGTCAGGCAAATTAACATTTAATATGGAAGTTTCTATACACATTTTTCAATCATTACAGCCATTCAAACATAACGTACAAACATTCTGCTGGTTCCCGCTCATTCTCCATCTCTGGCCCTACAATTTGGAACTCTCTCCCTATCTCTGTTCGCAGCTCTCCCAACATCACCATTTTTAAATCCAGACTGAAAACGTTCCTCTTCCGCAAATCTCTATCGGACTAGTCCTCTTGCTCTCTGTCTCTGTCCTACACCACTAATTATGTTTTCGTGCACTTATCTATTGTACATAAATGTCTTGGTTGACTGCTTTTTGAAAGCGGGTGTATGCGGGTGAAACACGCTTTGAACCCAGGTACCTAGGAAAAAGCGCTATATAATTAACCTTATTATTATTATTGTTAGGATATTTATATCGCGCTTTTTCCAGTGAAAGACCTGCTCAAAGAGCTGGTCGATACAGGATCGAACTCAATCCGCCCGAGGCGTAAATACACAAAAAAACATTTCACGTGTGCTATTTACAAAATACAATACAATTTTTTTATGCACACATTAACATTCACATGAATAAATACATACCTTCACATGAATTGATGCTGGACACTTGGTGCATCTGTTGAGGTGGCACAAAAAACGTTTCTTGTCGTCTTTCAAATTTTTGTGAAAATAGTAGACGAAACCATTCTCTTCGAACATGCTTTTTCCATGAGAAGACGCAATCGCATCCATCCTATCAACTTTGTTGGAGTGTGACTGAGAACTTTACTTCACAGCCTGACGTCCGATTGTTTTGTTTACACAATTTTGTCAACTTGATTGAAGTGTGAACTTTAGTTCACAGTTGGACTAATGTTTTGATGTTTGATTTGTTTTTTTAATCGGAAAACATTTTTGTCAACCTGATTGGAGTGAGACTGTGAACTTTCGTTCACTTAATATACACTTTAAAAAACCAAAACTGAAGCTGTATTTGATTTTTTTTCATTACCAACTGTATAGGTTATCATTTTAAGACATGGTGGCATTTGCACTTTCCGGTGGCGATTGTCCAGTTGGCGATTGTCCCAGGTGGCGATTGTCCGGTTCGCGATTGTCCCAGGTGGCGATTGTCTGGGTGGCAATTGACTTGGTGGCGATTGTCCGGTGGCGATTGTCCGGGTGGCGATTGTCCGGGTGGTGATTGTCCGTGTCACGTCCCCCGAGCGGGTTCTGTGACGTCAGCACATAAAGCGAGTGAATAGGATATAAAACTCAAACAAAATGAACTAACACAAATGCCAGAATACAATCACACTCTTTTATTCAACAATCAACATAGCAAACACAGGACAAATGGGAACTAACCTTTCCCCCAACCCCTAAATAGACCCCCGTCCCAATACTAACTAACAATTACCTCCCCTTGTAACAAACCCCAAATAGAACTAAACAACAACAGTTTCTTTACAAAGTGTGTACAGCAAAATCAAAATCAACAAATCAATTCAAAATGTAAATCTTCAAATAATAAGCAATGGCGTTGAATCATAAACTATTATCTAGGCGAAGCTGTGGCACAGAAGTAATGTCTCAATGTTCTTGTCAAGTAGCTCAGAGAGCTAAACAGTCTCTTTCACAATAAGCGGATGATTCTTCTAACTAAATGAATATGTTTTTAGGTGTGGTGCAATGTGAGTCTGTGTGTGCATGAATTAGGTATGAAAACCTCCTGTAAATGTGTTGCCTCGATACATAGGCAAAACCTGCAGCAGTGTAAGAGATCACCACAACACTACTCTGTTGTAGAGGCAAAGGCACCCCACCAGGCTGGTTAGAATCCAATCAACGTCAACAACAGCAACATCAGTACGGCATAACAGGCAACATCAGAGGCAACAGCGTTGAAATAATGCGTAGAAATAAACAGGTAGAAGAAATACGTAGAAGTAATACGTAGAAGTAATAGCCCACACCTTACAGGCCCCGGCTTGTGACACCCTTCCCTCCAACACCACAACACGACACAACACTGTCACAATACACTGGGTTAGTCTTTTTGAGAGTCACTTTCTCTTGCTATTGCACGTTATTTCACTTTCCAAATAACACTTATGCTGAGGATGAGGTCACCTTAGCTCTATCACAGACGCTAAGTCTTGGTGGGTGTTCAATCGAGAACTACACACACCTTAAGTATGTAACTCTACATTCGTCGACGAATGGCAGTTAACATCTTCCTTCGAATTCTAAACATCCTTATCCCGACGAGGGCATAAGACCTTGGGTGGCTATATAAACAATAAACACACCCTTCCAACAGTACCCTACACTACAATGACCTCTGTCACAGGGTTGCTGCCTCGTTAGAATTCGTTCCTCTCGCAACAGCATCTCAAACCACTCTGCCCTCCAAAACCGCGCCGGCCACAAGCAAAATAGTCGAGCTCTCGTCAGTATGCACGTTCTTTATTACGCGTATCCCTATTCGAAATTGGCCGACTCCCTGTCTTCTACGAATCGCACGGACTTTACGAAACTGCACTTTCATACGCAAAAGTAAATCGGTCACGCTATTCTATGTACAACATATACGGAGAAGTGTAACTTCGTAAAAAGTATAATTCTCCCTGCTACCTGAAAACTCGTGTCGTCACACAACCCCCCCCCAGTTCTTAACACCTTGAAGAACCTTAACTACGACGCGAATTCCCTACCCCTACTCTACTGAGCGTTTCTGCTGAGGAAATCTGCTGGAACGTTGTCCTTCCCAGAAATGTGCTCCACAGACATTGAGAAAGGGTTGCAGCTGAAGTGCCCATCTCATCAGTCGGCTGTTGGTGTTCTTCACCTGCTGTAGGTACTGCAGTGGCATATGGTCAGTCTGCACTACGAAAGTACGTCCGTACAGGTATTGACTGAACTTCTGCACACCCCACACCAACGCTAGACACTCCCTCTCAATGGTCGAATAGTTTCTCTCGGGTTTCGACAGTTTCTTGCTTGCACACGCAATAGGCTGTAGTCCCTGTCCCCTGTCCTGGCTCAAAATGGCCCCTACTCCATCCTCCGACGCATCTGTCTGTAGCACAAACGGTAGGGTGAAGTCCGGTAGACAGCACACAGGGTCAGAGCACAGCTTCTCCTTCAGTGTGCAAAATGCAGCTTCGCATGCTTCGGTCCATTGTACCGCCCCTGGCTTGCCTCCCTTGGTCAAATCGTGTAGTGGTGAAGCAATCGCTGAAAAGTTGGGTACGAACCGCCTGTAGTATCCGGCTAAACCCAAAAATGAGCGCACTTGCCGCTTGGTCGTTGGTCGCGGTGCATCTCGGATTCTCTCCATCTTTGACACCTCAGGACGAATTTCTCCCTGTCCAACCACGTGCCCAAGATACTCTACTCTTCGGAAACCCAAGTAACACTTTGATGGTTTGGCGGATAGCTGCACCTCACGCAACCTAAGGAAAAGACGTGCCAAGCATTCCAGGTGTCTCTGCTTGGTAATGGTGGCTACCAACAAGTCGTCGACAAAATTGTCGATCTCCGACATTCCCAGGGGTGCTAGTAGCTTCCGCATCATGCGAGAAAAGACTGCTCCCGCCGTCTTCAGCCCAAATGGCATTACGGTCCACTGAAATTGTCCCTCTGGCGTTGTAAATGCTGTCTTCGCTTTATCTCCCTTGTTCATAGGCACTTGCCAGTAACCTTTGGTCAAGTCGATCTTGGTGAGATACTTGGCCCCTGACAGTTTGGAAAACAGGTAGTCGATGTTCGGCAATGGTTCCGCGTCGAATACGACGTGCTTGTTTAACTTCCGGAAATCTACGCAGAAACGCATCGTGCCCTCCTTCTTCTTTACCAACACGATGGGCGAGCTGTATGGCGAACTGGCCCTCTCAATGACGCCCATCGCTAGCATCGCTTCCACTTCCTTCTTGATGGTCTCGTGATGCGAATGGGGAAGTGGGTACTGCCGCGTCCTCACTGGAATGTCGCTGTCCACCGTATTTCGCACACGTCCAGTGTAGTGCGTAGTGGCAAGTCGGTTAGGACATCCTCAAACTGCCACACCAGCTCCTGCAATTCTCCCCGTATTTCTGGGCAATTGTCGTCCATCTTCACGTCGCGGGGCGTCTCTGATGCTGTCAAGGTGATTACGGGAATATCCCCAAACACCGGCATAGTTTCCTCCTCCTCTACCCCCTCGTCGTCTACGACGATCGTAGCCACCGTCGCTCTGGTATGGAACTTCTTCAAGAGATTGGCGTGGTATAGTTTGCTTTTCCCACGCATCCTGATCCGGTAGTCGCACTCTCCCACGCGTTCGATCACCTCGTACGGTCCTCGCCATGCTAGCTGCAACTTGTTGTGCTTTTCTGGCAACAGTAGCAACACTTGATCCCCCGCGTTGAACAAACGCCGTTTCGCCTTCTTATCAAAGTGCCGCTTCTGCTTGGCTGACGCGGTTCTGAGGTTTCCTTGTGCCAACTTACATGTCTCCTCGATGCGATTACGCAAGTCTACCACGTACTGGCTACTCAGTTTCACCTCTTCCTCTTGTATCTCCTTGGTCCAGAGGTCTCGCAACACAGCCATCGGTCCCCGCACGGTCTTTCCATATAGAGCTCGAAGGGAGAGAACCCTGTAGACTCCTGTGCTACTTCTCGGTATGCAAATAGTAGCGCTGGAATGTAGCGGTCCCACGCTGTAGGTTGTTCTGTGGCTAACTTCTTGAGCATGGACACTAGCGTCCCGTTGAATCGCTCAACCAGTCCGTTGCACTGTGGATGATACGGCGTGGTGGCTTTCCCGTGGATTGACAGTAGTCTGTTCATCTCCCGCATGACTTCAGACATGAATTGCGTCCCTTGATCTGTCAAAACTTCCCTAGGAACGCCCACCCTCGACCAAATCTCCCACAGCGCTTCTGCCACCCTCTCTGCTCTATGCCCTTGAGCGGTACAGCCTCGGGATAGCGTGTGGCATAGTCTACTACCACTAGGATGTACATGTTACCCCGATCTGACTTGGGTTTGATGGGTCCCACAATGTCTACAGCCACCCTCTGAAATGGCTCGTCCACCAGCGGAAGTTGCTGTAGTGGTACCTTCCTCACCCGTCCCCTCGGTACTACCTTCTGACATTCTGGACAACTGGCGCAATACCTCCGTACTTCGGCACACATTCCCGGCCAATAGAATGTTCCCCAGATCCGCTCCCTGGTACGTTTCCCTCCCAAATGCCCAGCCATGGGTGGATCATGAGCCAACTGAAGGATCCCCCCTCTCAACTGTTTCGGGACTACCAGTTGCGTGACCTGGCTACCTCTCTTCGTGTGTACCCGGTACAACACCCCCTTCTTCTTGCGAAACTCAGCTGACGCCCTACCTGACGCTATCGCCCCACCACTCTGTGCCAACGTTCTCGCCTTCGCGAGCGTCTCGTCGGTCTCTTGCATCCTGATCAACTCTGGGGTGCTAACAGAGATCTGGGATGGTTCGACTACTGCTAAGGGTACCTCCCTCTTCTTCTCGGCCTTCACCTGCGCCCGAGTCTGCACTGCTGCAGCCATCGCGCATTCACCTCCGAACAAGGAAACAGGACTCTTTTCCCCGCTATCAAACGTTACCCAGTTACCCAGGATGATATCGGGCCCGTCCTCGAAAACCACCAGCTCCACTCTCCCCCTGACCAGCGCACAATCCAACTCCACCCAAGCTGTAGGTAGCAGACCCACGTTCGATCGATTCGCCAAGCAAATCTCGACAGTCCGACCCGTCAAATCAGCTGGTTTGACTAACCTGCTCGCGACTGCCCCTATCTCCGCCCCCGTATCTCTCAATACTCGAACGTCCTGCCCGTTCGCCCTACCTTGGCCCCATGGATCATAAGGTTTGATTGCACACACGCTAGCCCGAGGTGCGGTCTCCGTGGAAATAGTCCGTCCCACTGTAACCTGGCCTACTGTCTGAGGTTTGACCTTGCAGTCCCTGACCACATGCTTCTCCGACCCACATCGGTAGCAACGACGTACCCCACTACCCCCTTCCGTCCTCCCTGTCTTCTGACCCTGACTTCCCCTGTTGCTAGGTTGCTGAGGAGCCTCCGGTCGTCTGGGAAAACTGCGTCTCTGACTGGGTAGTACGGGTGCCGGTGCTGATGCTGCCCGCTTGGCATCTACCACACGCTGCGCTAACTCTGCTGCGGCATGGCTAGTTTCAGGCAGATTCTCCCTCACGTAGATCTCTAACTCGGTAGTCATGATGGAGAAAAGCTGCTCTCCAATGAAGGTGTCTAGTACCTGCTCTACGTCGGTGATGTCTTTGCCGGCGAGCGAAAACCACTTCTTCACTAACGACCCTAGTCTCACCACTAGCTGAGGAAACGTCTCTGCAGCTTCCTTCTTGGCCTCTCGAAACTGCCTACGATAGTAGTCGGCGTCCTTCCTGAAGCGTTTCAACAGCGCATTCTCACAATGTCGAAATCCTGGGCTTGCTCAGGCGTTAGACGAAGGTACGTATCCCGGGCTTCCCCTTGTAACAAAGGCGCTAGCCTAACCGCCCATACCTCCCTCCGCCAACCCTGAACCTCGGCCACCCGTTCGAACATCTGGAGGTAGGCCTCCACATCCTCTCTCCTCCAAGGGTTTCAACTTGACTGAGTAGTTTGCCCCTCTATCTCTAGCCCTATTCTCCCTCTGATCAGCTCGGTCTTCATCTCTGATTCTACGTTCCTCCTCTAGCCTCATCTCAAACATCCTCCTTTCCTCTTCCTTAGCCTCTCTCTCTTCTCGCTTCTCATCTTCCATCCTCTGCTCCAACCGACGCCGGTCTTCCCTCTCGGTTTCTAATCTAAGCTCTAAAAGCCTCCTCTCATCTGCCCTCGCTGCCTTTTCTGCTTCTAACCTAGCCTCCATTCGACGACGATCTTCTTCTCTTTCTTTCCTTTCTTCCTCCCTAACCAACCTCTCTGCTGCCTCCTTCCTCATTCTCTCCCTCTTCTCTTCTTCCTTCTCCCTCCGTTCTTCTTCCCTTCTCATCTCACTAACTACATAGTGCGCTAACGCTCCGTCTCGGAAACCCAGACTTTCCCCAATCTGTCTAAACCTCTCACTATCACCGAGCGCGACCTCGACTTTGCTCTGTGCACCGGGCGATCTGGCATACATCTTAGGCATAGTGGTCTGAGTACTCGCTGCGTAAGGTTCCTCCAACAACCCTGTCACTGAGCCGTCATCACCGAGGTCCCGATCCTCCTGCTCAGCCTCCTCCTTACGGGTCCTAGCGTCGCGGCGCATCGCGGCTCGAGCATCCCGCGTAGCCATGTCAGAAAAGAAGGGAAGAACAAATGTTAGTATACACAAAACAAATAACACTTAACTGATACAAACACCTAACGAATGAATACGCAACACAACAGTCACAGGAGCCGAGGAATCGTTCACCGTCGTACCCCTAAAGGCGAGCAAGTGAACCCTGCAACCCAATTCCCCGTTAATGCTGCACTCCGAGTGTGATCCCTAGTGCAATACACCCACACTCCCGCCAACCGCCCGCTGCGTACCCTTTCACACAACAACTCAAACCACACAACATACACATCTGGCGCTACCCTAACAAAATAAATGAGTCTATCCCACTTCTGACACCAAAATGTCACGTCCCCCGAGCGGGTTCAGTGACGTCAGCACATAAAGCGAGTGAATAGGATATAAAACTCAAACAAAATGAACTAACACAAAATGCCAGAATACAATCACACTCTTTTATTCAACAATCAACAAGCAAACACAGGACAAATGGGAACTAACCTTTCCCCAACCCCTAAATAGACCCCCGTCCCAATACTAACTAACAATTACCTCCCCTTGTAACAAACCCCAAATAGAACTAAACAACAACAGTTTCTTTACAAAGTGTGTACAGCAAAATCAAAATCAACAAATCAATTCAAAATGTAAATCTTCAAATAATAAGCAATGGCGTTGAATCATAAACTATTATCTCGAAGCTGTGGCACAGAAGTAATGTCTCAATGTTCTTGTCAAGTAGCTCAGAGAGCTAAACAGTCTCTTTCACAATAAGCGGATGATTCTTCTAACTAAATGAATATGTTTTTAGGTGTGGTGCAATGTGAGTCTGTGTGTGCATGAATTAGGTATGAAAACCTCCTGTAAATGTGTTGCCTCGATACATAGGCAAAACCTGCAGCAGTGTAAGAGATCACCACAACACTACTCTGTTGTAGAGGCAAAGGCACCCCACCAGGCTGGTTAGAATCCAATCAACGTCAACAACAGCAACATCAGTACAGCATAACAGGCAACATCAGAGGCAACAGCGTTGAAATAATGCGTAGAAATAAACAGGTAGAAGAAATACGTAGAAGTAATACGTAGAAGTAATAGCCCACACCTTACAGGCCCCGGCTTGTGACACCCTTCCCTCCAACACCACAACACGACACAACACTGTCACAATACACTGGGTTAGTCTTTTTGAGAGTCACTTTCTCTTGCTATTGCACGTTATTTCACTTTCCAAATAACACTTATACTGAGGATGAGGTCACCTTAGCTCTATCACAGACACTAAGTCTTGGTGGGTGTTCAATCGAGAACTACACACACCTTAAGTATGTAACTCTACATTCGTTGACGAATGGCAGTTAACATCTTCCTTCGAATTCTAAACATCCTTATCCCGACGAGGGCATAAGACCTTGGGTGGCTATATAAACAATAAACACACCCTTCCAACAGTACCCTACACTACAATGACCTCTGTCACAGGGTTGCTGCCTCGTTAGAATTCGTTCCTCTCGCAACAGCATCTCAAACCACTCTGCCCTCCAAAACCGCGCCGGCCACAAGCAAAATAGTCGAGCTCTCGTCAGTATGCACGTTCTTTATTACGCGTATCCCTATTCGAAATTGGCCGACTCCCTGTCTTCTACGAATCGCACGGACTTTACGAAACTGCACTTTCATACGCAAAAGTAAATCGGTCATGCTATTCTATGTACAACATATACGGAGAAGTGTAACTTCGTAAAAAGTATAATTCTCCCTGCTACCTGAAAACTCGTGTCGTCACATCCGGTTGGCGATTGTCCCAGGTGGCGATTGTCTGGGTGGCAATTGACTTGGTGGCGATTGTCCGGTGGCGATTGTCCGGGTGGCGATTGTCCGGGTGGTGATTGTCCGGTAATCCGTACGTACGTAGTATAGTATGTAACTGAGGCCTACGAAAGACGAGACTTCCCAGCCTGTGGTTTCACGTAGTCCTGCCAGCAATCGTTTGTAAAACATCGGATAGCTTCGCTCGACTCGGAGAGCTTCGTTCGACTTCGGTAATTGCCTTTTTCGGCGAATGACTGGAACTAGGTTGGAAAAAACAAGTTCGCGTCCGGGGATGGTAAATCTATCCACGCAACGCAACGCAACGTTGCCAGACCTGGTTTGGTAAATTATTAGTGATGAGGGCTTTTTCGCCCAAAACTATTGTCCTTAACATTTTATAATCATAGGACGTAAAGCTTCGCTTGACGACGTCAATCTACCTACCATACCTATCACCTCTATACGCTCAATGTGTCCAGGGACGTTAATTTTACGCCTATCACCTCTGATTAGCCAGTAGATCTACATAAAGAAAAAAAAATCAAATAAAATATTAGGTCGATATAATAAGAATATTTAACTATAATTTATTTTTGGTGCGTGATAGTCTACAAAAGGCTTATCACAAACAAGCTCATATTTGGGTGTAAACTATTTCACAAGCCATAACACACCCAGCTAAATCCGCCCCATCTGTCTCCTTCTTATCACCCATAATTATCATTATTCATCGCTTTGCCAAACTTGCTGAATACCAATCGACATGAACGGCTGAATCAGGATTGACGATTAATCTATCGGGAATTCCCGTTGCAAGTAATGTTGAATAATAATTTGCATTCCCGATAAGAGTAAAGCTGAATGATATTTTAACTTCCCGTTGAGTAACGTTGAATGAAAATGAGTTTTCCCGATTTCAATAATGCGTGTGGACAAAACGGTATCAGCAGGTCTGTCGTCAGCAATAGGACTCTGTGTGACAGTGTGTGTGTGTGTGTGTGTGTGTGTGGAGGGGGGGGCGTGCGTGTGCGTGTGTGTGTGTGAGAGAGATAGAGGGGGAGAGATTGCTACTTGAGAGAGAGAGAGAGAGAGAGAGAAAGAGAGAGAAAGAGAGAGAGAGAGAGAGAGAGAGAGAGAGAGAGAGAGAGAGAGAGAGAGAGAGAGAGAGAGAGAGAGAGAGAGAGAGAGAGAGAGAGAGAGCTACGATTAGAAGAGTGAGAAAAATTTTTTTTATTTAGCTCTGTTAAGTGTTGTACTAAGAAAAGAAAGAACATAGTTTTAGCCAAAGAATGACGCCTCTCTGGAACAAAACGCCTATTGTATAGCCTACAGTTTAAAAAAAAAAGCTAACAACCTTAACACCTTAAAAAAAATCTTCTGGAAAAGGTAAATTTCATTATCAAACCAAAAATTTTATTTTGATGACTGATTGTCATTTTAATATCAATTGCTTAAACAACTGCAAAACAAACCTTGCGGAACCCTTAGCCTGCTGACATGTTTTTCCTGCTCTGTGCTAAAGAAAATTTTGACTTACGATTACAACACACATGACTTATTATATATGCCATTGTTGCTAAACTATTACACCTAGATATATAAAAGTATACATCAAATGAAAGGAAATTGAATAAAGATTCCAAAGAACAGACACAAAAAAGTGTAAGATTGTTGGTTTGTACAATTATGGGATGGAAAGTTAGGGGCATGAGCAAACAAATTCACGCTCACTCAACTGCACACCCATTCTTGAAGTCATACGCAAAGAATTGCAGAATCGAAATAAGATTTATTACCAAAAATTCTGAGAACCAAAATGGACTGTAATCAAAGCCTGATAAATACAGAAATAGTCTGTGTAAAAGGCAAATAATATTATTATAGATCTAGTGAAAATAAAGTTTTTTTCACCTACTGTCGTCTGCTAAAGATTGTAGACGGCAATCTTCTTCTTCGTCCGAATCGTAGGCCCCTAATCCCTCCCTCCAGCCTCCGTCAAATAAACATCATCACCCGCATCAAAATCTTCATCCCCACTATTATCATCAAAGTTTTCTTCCTGAAACATTTGCGCCACCTCTTCTGCCGTGTAGATCTATGTTCTGCGTGCCATAATGGCGACGAACGAGGCGGAAAATTTCGCCAGCAACCCGCAAAAACTGCTTCGACTGTGGCTTCTTGTTTGAAAATTACCTCTAAAGCGAAAGATTTTTCTTTCCAAAACATTACAGTTGAAGGGAAACAACTTTTGTTTCATAATCATGACCAAGGATTTATTTTATAAACGCTTTTACCTCCCTTCCGTACAACGTACGGATACATCGCATTACGATGGCGCTAGACACCCCGTGCTACGTACGTTGACAGCGCAGCCTAAAGGTTAAACTTTGTCCCTACGAACTGAACTGAACTAGTTAAATTTTAACGAATTGAAGAAGAAACCAGCTTGTTTGAAGAGGGTTTTACTTTTAGAACTTATTATTATTATTATTATTATTATTATTATTATTATTATTATTATTATCATTATTAATTGATTGACTCACTCACTTTCAGAGTAGGCATACGTTGGACAAGACAGCACAATGCAGACTTCTGTAAGCCTACTTGTGTCTGAACTAGAGACAGCCCGGTGTCACGAAGCGGAAGACGCAGACAACATACCCAATGAGCTGCTCTGTCCCGACAAAATGCTAGGACCAGGTTCACCAGAAGCTGGGGATACACAGGCACTGCCGTGTTTGTACAGGGTATAGTCACTCTTTGACTTTTGACTATAGTAAAGTAAAAACTAATATTCCCAACACTACTTTTCAATTCCAATATCTGAAGGCAAAATCTGTCCTGTGGCAGTTGGCTATGGTGCTAGTTTCCCAAGCTGAAGGATATCATGGGTGTGATGCCCGCCGGCTACGACCTCAGGTCACCGAGGGTTTTCTCCGCGTACTCCTGTTTTCTCCTTCACTTATTAACGGTACGCACTAAATTTAGATTTGAAGAAAACAAACTTTCTATATTCTTAGGCCGCCGACTTTGAGCTTGACTGAGAAATAATAGCGTGTGCATAGCATCCCGTACTACTACTACTACTACTACTACTACTACTACTACTACTACTACTACTACTACTACTACTACTACTACTACTAAATAATAATAACATAGGCTGTATTATTAATTAATTAATTAATTTATTATTATTATTATTATTATTATTATTATTATTATTATTATTATTATTATTATTATTATTATTATTATTATTATTATTATTATTATTATTATTAATTCTTTCCGATGAGAATACCATTGTGGATTTTATTTTGGACATGGAATATAAATGTTGGAACTATTCCAGGATTCAAAATCCAGAATCCATCAATGGTATTCAAACAACGTTCTAAGCTGCAAATTGTTCAACAGGCTCGGGACGAAAGCCGGCGACAAGGCAAGCGACCTCTGCGGCTATTTAGGAAGGACTTGGCGATGCTCAGCATCAAGGCCCGTAGACAGAGTTTCGAGAACGACGACAACGATGTGAGAGGCGATGAGAACCAGTGCCCTGGACAAGAAGCAAGAAGGATTAGGCCAGCGTGGAACGGGCCGTGTCCCAAAATTATGGCTATGGCGGGCTTTCAGCGAGTGTCTTCCGGTCAGTGCAACTCATCCAATATCTCAACATCTTAACCTGTTCCATAAGCTTAATTGTTACGCATTCACCACGTCTTTAACATAGACCATCAAGTATATAGTACAGCGTTGTTTGTGTTTTTGACTCAAACTGAATAAAACCATAGAAAACGATCATTAATGCCTGTTTTCACAAGATCGTGCTTTTAAGTAATGAAGTATTATATGACTATTATATACTTATAATGCATCATGTCAGATGCCGCTTCAAGTTGGCTGACAAGTGTTAAACAGCCCAAGGACTCCACGATCCAAAGCAAGTCTGGCATATGCCTTACAGAAGAACAAGAAGTCTTGGATAGATGGACAGAGTACTGCTCTGACCTTTACAACCAAAAAACCAAAGGAAGACCCATCAGTTCTAGCATGTCCCCAGAACAGAGAAGAAGAAGGAATCCTCCAATTCTCCGAGAAGAAGTTGAAGCAGCAGTGCAATCGCTGAAGAAGGGGAAATCAGCGGGAGTGGACCACATACTCGCGGAATTGCATTCAAGCAGGGGGAGAAGCGATGATTGACGCCCTCACCATTATTTGTAACAAGATCTGGCAGAGTGGGGAGGGGCCTACACCATGGACCCAGTCGCTTGTCATCACTCGTCCCAAAAAAGGTAACCTTCAGGAGTGTGAAAATTACCGTACCATCAGTCTCATCAGCCATCCCAGCAAGGTCCTCCTGAAAATAATACTCCACAGGTTGAAACCCCAAGCTGAACAAATCATAGCTGAAGAACAAGCAGGATTCAGGGCAGGGCGAAGTACCACTGAACAGATTTTCAACAATCTGCGAGAAATACCTACAGCACCAACAAAATCTATATCGTGTGTTTGTAGACTTCAAGAAAGCGTTTGACCGAGTCTGGCATGTAGCTCTATGAGCAACCATGAGAGTATACAATATCAGCCCTAACATTACTGAAGTCATCAAAGCCTGTATGACAAGGCTACCAGTGCAGTCCTCCACAACAGCGCCATCGGAAACTGGTTAAGAACAACAATGGGCGTGCATCAAGGATGCCTACTCTCTCCAACATTCTTCAACATCTTCATAGAGCGCATCATGGCAGATGCCCGAGCAGATCACGAAGGCATAGTCAGCATAGAGGTTAGAGCAATCTCCAATCTCCGTTTTGCGGATGACATTGATGGATTGGCTGGATAGGAACAAGAACTGAAACAGCTGGTACAGAGGCTTGACACAAACTCCGGAGCCTATGGAATGGAAATAAGTGCAGAGAAGATGATCAACAACACCAATGGCATCAAAACGGACATCAAAGTCCAAGGCCAATCTCTCGACACAGTGCATAGCTTTAAATATTTAGGAGCCATTGTATCAGACAATGGGTCCCGACAGGAAATTCTCTCCAGAATCTCACAAATAACTGCTGCCTTCACAAGGTTGAAGCCCATTTGAAAAGACAGGATCATTAGTCTCTACTCCAAGGTAAGGCTGCAGCGCTCCCTTCTCATCTCCATCTTCCTATACGCTTGCGAAACATGGATCCTCACAGCAGACGTACAAACGAAGAAAAAAAGCATGGAGATGAGGTGCTACAGAAGACTTCTTGGCATTTCCTAAACCCAGCTCGTCACCAGCGATGAAGTCCGACAGACCATCACACAAGCCATTGGACAACACGATGACGTGCTCACAGTGGTGAAGAAACGGGAACTCCGAAGGTATGGCCACATCACCAGAGCATCAGGCCTTTCAATGACTATCCTGCAAGGCACGGTGCAAGTAGGCAGAAGCAGAGGGAGACAGAAAAAGAGGTGGGAGGACAACATTCGAGAATGGACTGGCTTGACATTGAGCGAAGCCATGACGGTTGCTGAAGACAGAGAAAGATGGAGTACGCTGGTTAAACGATCATCTGTGGTGACCCAACGAGGTACGGGATAGGATAGGATAGGACATGAGAATAAGAGGTCACGGGCAGGTCAAGGTCATCATAAAGTCAAGGTCACTGAAGGTCAAGGTCATCCCAAGGTCACTGTGTTTTTGGCATAATACAACTTTTGCTATGGTTTATTCGATAGTACATGAGTGTATTTGGAGCCGGAGGTCAAGATCATTTCAAGGTCAAAAGTATAGAAAGATCAAAGTCGGTATTACTTTGCATTTTAATGTCACCGTTTTATTTTGTTTTTTTCTGGGCACTCATTTTGATGTTTCATAGGGAGAATATGGGTCATATGGGCTTTGCCCTTCTAGTTTCCTGTGTGATTTTATTTACGTTTATAATTTTAATTACTATATTAAACCTAAAACTAATATTCAATAGTTGTGAGAAACAATGCTTGTACTTAAAACCGAGTGAGTTTATTATTTCAATGTGTTTTTTTGTGTGGTTTTTTTAACAGAAATTTACTGTGATTGGTTTTTTATGCCGCTTACGATTGCAGAATTGCTTACTTATAACCACGTGAGTGCATTGTTTACGGATATGCGCGCGAACGTGCACAAACACACCCACACCCACACACACACACACACACACGCACACCCTCTCACACACACCCATGCGAACACGCACATGTGCGAACACACACACACACAAACACACACCACACGCACACGCACACCTATAAACACACACTATCACACGAATCTAAACCAAATAGCGATCATTCCCTATATAACAAAATGATGCGAATGTAATTTGAACCTTGGCGGCTTGCTTGCACCACTGGTTCAATATACCAAGAGAAAGGGGACTCAATTTAACCCTACACTAGTACTTGTAAATGTGCAGTAAATGCTCAAACACTTTATTTATCAACAGAATTACTGCAGAATGACCGGGTATTGTTCACAACATCATCATCCATATAAATTCCATTCTTTAAAAATCAAATGCTCAGCAAAGACTGTCAAACAATGTTTTAGAAAACAATGGAAAAAACAACAAGTTGAGCTCACCATCCGCGTGTCTTCTTTTGTAAACGTCATGATAAGTGTGCAAGTGACGTAATTCATATATACGCCACTAAGATAAAAAAAAAAAAATCAGGGTCTAACTCTCTTTAGTTTCAAAGATAATGCAGTTGTCCAATTTACCAGGGGGTTTTCCGAACTCCAGGTGTAGGCATAACCGTCAGGGTTGACGATGGGAACGATGACGAACAAGAAGTTGTCGAGAAGAGTCCTAGCCGTGCTGTCGTTGTTTACGTAACCCGTCAACCACTGTACACAACAAAAACAACAACAATAAACAAGATGATGAGTCCTTCAAATGTATTCCAAGACACCGAAACATATTCAGAAATTAAAATAAAATGGTGTTGTGTTGTGATGTTTTGTGTTCTTGTTTATTCACAACATAACAACAGCCTAAATAAATAAATAAATAAATAAATAAATAAACAAAATGCAACGATATAAATTAATACACACGCATATCAACACACAAACACACACGCACATACTCGCACATACACAAACACACCCACACGCACACACACACACCCACATACACCCACCCACACACACACCCTAAAAATAAAAAAAAATAAAAAAAAACCACGCACAATGACTTACGGTATCAATGACGTGCAAGATGGAGGCTGTGGTGATCCACTCACGGGCATGCGCAAGGCATTCGATCATGATGACGCGCTTGTTCACATTTTGAGTTCCCACCTGATGACGTCATCAAAACATCATTTATAATAAAGAAAGTAAATAACTCCACTCCCTCCTCCCTTCCCCTCCTCTCTCCCACACCCACCACTCTGACTGTTGTATTGAATGTTAACGTCTACCACGGCCATCATTGGCGACATGGTAGTCGGGGATAGCCATCTCAGGAAAGTGTGGTAGCGACCTAAACTATCACCGATGAAACCTCATGCAGAGTTAATCATACTTCTGAGACTGCTATGTTATAAAAAAAAAAAAACATTTAAGAGTCAAAATTACTTAAATTAAAAAGAACAGAATTACCAGACCCATGATGTTTTTTTCCAAGCCTTTTACTTTTCAAATCTGTGCATTTAGCTTTTTCTTCAAGAAGAAAGAATATTTTGTGTGTACACACACGCACACACACACACACACACACACACACACACACACACACAGTCATATAATTATATATGTTTTATTATAAAGCGATGCGCCACATTTTCATTGCATAATTGTTTGTGAAGAGAGATCTATGGACTTGACGTGGCTTGAGATACTTTCAGAAGCAGTCGAGCTCCCTAATGCGGTGGACGAATCTAGAAAAGGCTGATTAGGCCCTTAACCTCAAGGTAGTGTTACACTCGATGTTGTTTTTTTTATCAGTTTTTGATTCAGCCCCAATGCTTGAATCCTGATAAGTGTAACTCAGATTCGTTTATCCATGCAACCTGTTCACTCAGCAACAAGGCAGGAGTCGTCTTATGAAATTTTCTAACTTTATTCAGCGTACATCAACAACTGCACACAATCGCTTAGGGCTTTTCACTTTCTCTCTCTCAACTTTCAACTCTCTCAACTGAAACAGTGCGATACATATATAGTCTCTCTATACTCGAGAGAACGTTCGAATGTTCGAGCGCGACACAATTATAACCAATAAGAATAAACTTCGTCATCACTGTCTTACGTCATATAACCTTACTTAGGATGGAAGCGTCTCGTAGTTACCACTAGATTTATCCACACGCTTCGATCGATGGTAAACAACTAACTCTAGAAAATTCTCAAATAAAATTGACCAACTAAAATTACGAACGTTATACAAAGCTTCTTTTAACAACAACGCAAACTCAAATCAAAGATAAATACGCTCTGTTATTGCATGCTTTGCAAAATAAAACGATCTGATCTATCGTGCGCGTCTCACACATACTATCGTGCGCGTCTCAAACGTAACAGGTAGGAAATGAACATGGATGTCCAAGCGAGACCTACTCAAAATGGCCGCTTGCAGAATGGACTGGAGACGCATTTGTTAATGCCTCACCCGCCCTTCAATTTTCTTTTCTCCCGACGTCCTGCTGCCCTTGTAAAGGACTCCTAGAGTGAAAGAGATGGAGGAGGAGGTGGAGAGAGAGACGGCGTGGAGGTGGAGGGAGGGACAGAGAGAGAAAGGGGTGAGATGGAGGGCGAGAAACAGACAGTCGGTCGGTCTAGAGGACAGACAGAGAAGATATAGACCGACAGACAGACAAAGAGTCTACAAAGCTCACCTCCAAATAGTAGATGGGACGACCTTCTTGCTCCGAGTGGTTAGGGAGGGTTTTGCGAACGACGATGTTGGCGAAGTTAGAGTTATTTTGCCACGACATCATGAGGTCGTTCACCTGTACCCAAATCGAACACTAATAAGTGTAATAATAACAACCCGCCAATGTCAATCTCATCAGACATCCAATCAAAATAAAGATATAGCCAATCGATGAATAATTCTTTGAACAGCATTAAAAAGAACAGTAAAATGGTGGCCAAGGACGTCGCGGACTATTGATGAGGATGATGATGACGATGACCATGATGAAGATGATGACGACAACGTTGATGATGATGATGATGATGATGATGATGATGATGATGATGATGATGATGATGATGATGATGATGATGATGATGATGATGATGACAAAAAATTACCGCTGCAGCTGAAATAACTTTTTGTGTTGCTAGTTAGTTAGTTATTTAGTTAGAAAGTTAGTTATTCATTGTTTAATAGAGTCCAGCGGACTGCAAAGAGCCGAATCAGGACCGCAGTTACTTATTCATTATTTATAGAGTCTAGCGGACTGCAAAGATCGAATCAGGAACACATCTTGGTTGAAAGAAGACTCACCCCTGATCCGTATAAAAGATTTGCTGAAACACCTTTAACGGTAACACTGAAGGCACTCCACAAGCTGGCTACTTTACAATAAAGGCATCCTAGGCAGGGGACGCTGAGGCTTTACTCTAATTTATCGAACCCACGATTACAAAAACAAAATAGAATTTAAACATCATTATAAAATATTAACGAAACACATGCTTATAATCCGGGGAGGCCCATTGCACCCTCTGGGACCCGTAGAAAGATACCCCCATCCCAAAACTAAAGGAATGCATAACCAGTGCAGTCCTCTACAACAGCGCCATCGGAAACTGGTTCAGAACAACAATCGGTGTGCGTCAGGGATGCCTACTCTCTCCAACAATCTTCAACATCTTCCTAGAGCGCATCATGTCAGATGCCCTTGCCGACCACGAAGGCACAGTCAGCATAGGGGGAAGAGCAATCTCCAACTTTCGTTTTGTGGATGACATTGATGGATTGGCTGGAGAGGAACAAGAACTTGAACAGCTGATACAGAGGCTTGACACCACCTCCAGAGCCTATGGAATGGAGATAAGTGCAGAGAAGACTAAAATGATGACCAACAACACCAATGGCATCAACACGGACATCAAAGTCCAAGGCCAATCCCTCAACACAGAGCATAGTTTCAAATATTTAGGTGCCATTGTATCAGACAATGGGTCCCGACAGGAAGTCCTCTCCAGGATCGCACAAACAATTGCTGCCATGGCGAGGTTGAAGCCAATTTGTAAAGACAGGACCATCAGTCTACATTCCAAGGTAAGGCTGCTGCCCTCGCTTGTCATCTCCATTTTCCTATATGTTTGCGAAACACGGACCCTCACAGCAGATCTCCAACGAAGAATACAAAGCATGGAGATGAGGTGCTTGTCACGAGACGCTGACGTAAGTCAGAATCCCGCGAACATTGTTAGCCCATACGACCCGAGCACACCCCACCCACACACTAAATAAGAACACAAACACCAGTGGTAAGTTAACGAAACAACTCTTTTATTCCCCAAACGTACTAACTACCCACCCGTCCCTCTAACAGCATACACTTCCCTCACTCACACTCACAAGCATACACAACATATTTAACAATAAACAAATGATATTTACAAATGCAATGATGAAATGAAAATTAACAAACCGATTTATGAAAACCTGTTTCTATATTCGCTCTGTTCAAAACTCTGAAAAAATATGCGCATATTAAGGCCTTTCTTGTTATACTTTCATAACCTATTACTCAAAGTCGTTTAAGTTCTTTTTTTTCAGATTTCCTTTTCAAACCGAAATGAAACACTCCTTGACGTCGACCTTCCTGTAGACGATACAGAATTACCACCCCTGAAGACACAGCAGCGCATAGGCAGCCCTCACACGGTTCCCATCTGAACCGCGCACGGTCCTCAGTACAGGGGAAAGGTAACTCGGCTGGGTGGCTCCCGCGTAGCTGACCAGACCTCTCAGCGTCCAACCCAAGTCGGACCGGAACCAGAATCAGTTCGACCTCAGCCGCTCAGATCGTCCCGGCAGATGTTCAAAACAATCATCATCATCACCGGCATCAACATCAGCATCAGCATCAACATCAACGTCAGTGCACTGAAAATACAGTCAGATATCCTAACATTTGCCAACACGATTATATTTGCCAAAACTGTCACCATCGTGTTGTCTTCACTGTTTTCCGCGCACAAACGTCATCATGAATAAAATCGTAACACTAAAACTGTCTCAATGTCTATGTTTTCATTGTTCATACGTGTTCCGATTCATGATTATTAAATGTCCTTCATCGTACACAATCTTAACTATACTCTCTCTAAATTGTTCACTTTTGCCTTCAGCTCTGAGATACTCCAGCACAAATCTTTACTATTGACATCATGCCTTATGAAGATACATAAAAGATGAAATTCAACAATTGTTTAGATACTAATCACAATCAAACCTTTAATGATATAGCAATGAAAAATACTTCCATTCAATTTATATTTTATTTTAACTGCAGTCATTCTTCTACTAAAATACTTATTAAATTTCCTTTTAAAAATACTGATAATATACTGACAAATTATCTCCCTTGCGAAAATAATGAAAACAAGGTATATGTACAGAATAATTCTCTCCCCTCATTTAATAAAACGATTATACTGTATTCAATAATTTATTTCCTATTAAATAAATGATAATAATAAGAAAAATCCATCATAAAATAACAGAATAAAATCCCCCCTATGAACGTATTTACCCCAGAACAATGACTTAACATAATGGTGAAAAATATTACATTCTACACGCTTACCTATTTACACACTCATACACCAGAGAATGCGGCACGCCACTAAAGAAAAGCATGAGTATTTACCTCCACTGGTGATGAAACCTCAACTGGCAACGTAGACAACACAAAGACAAGACAACACAAGTTGAGGCGTCCTTCAGTCTCCGCCGCACTCCTCCGGGTCACAGGGCATCCAAGTCAGGGTTACTGAAAATGGCTTTGCAGGGGATCCAATAGAGTTTCCACTACTGCTTACTAAGGATATCAAACACATAGATATACGCCTAGTCCTACCCTCAGTGCGAACATCCGTCTTCTCTGACGCTTTCTGACTGACTGACCTCTATCACTTCAGTACAATACCCGTTGTAACCTTCTAGAATAGTGAACATGCTCAGCAAACAGCCGACCAGGCCTAAGTTAGTTTTCTCTCTATCACTTATGCGTACACTCTTGCTCGGAATTGACAGCTAAACGAACAGTAGCAACTAACTTACGAAAAGCACGAGTTTATGTACAGTTAAAAAAAATGTATGGTAGCCGGCGCGTGACACACCTCCTCCCCAGATCAAACACCCGGGTTTGATTATCTTCTGGCTACCTGACTATTTTTCTTTTACTCCCTTCAAGTGATGTACATTCTGTCTAAATGTTCCTGCTAAGAAAATCGGCTGGTACATTTTCCTTTCCTGGGATATTCTCTATTCGGATGGAGAACGGTTGTAACTGTAGCGCCCATCTCATTAGCCTACTGCTAGTGGTTTTCGCCTGCTGTAAATACTGCAGCGGTCTGTGATCGGTTTGTACCACAAAGGTTCTGCCATAAAGATACTGTCTAAACTTCTGAACACCCCAAACTATGGCTAGGCATTCCTTTTCTATGGTAGAGTAATTACGCTCCGCTTTTGACAGTTTCTTACTGGCGCATGCGATCGGTTGCAAACCACTCCCCATGTCTTGACATAACATCGCTCCTACACCTCCCTCTGACGCATCTGTCTGCAGGACGAACGGACGATCAAAGTCGGGCAGCGAGCACACAGGACCCGAACACAACCTGGCTTTCAGCGTTTTGAAAGCTGTCTCACACGCATCGGACCACGTCACCGACCCTGCTTTACCCCCTTTTGTCAAGTCTGTCAATGGAGCGGCTATGGCTGCAAAGTTTGGGACAAACTTCCTATAATAGCCCACCAACCCCAAAAACGACCTAACCTGTCTTTTTGTCTGCGGTCTCGGCGCATCTTTGATGCGTTGCATCTTGTCTTCCTCAGGACTGATCTGACCGTTCCCTACAGTGTGTCCAAGGTACTCTAGCTGTTTGAAACCTAGGTAACAGTCTTCTTAGGTCTGGCTGCCAACTGAACCTCTCTCAACCTACAGAAGATCATGGCTATGCACTGTAGATGGCGCTTCTTAGTCTCAGACGCTATCATGACGTCATCCATGAAGTTACTCACTTCTGACAAATGCAACGGTTCCAGGAGCTTCCTCATCATTCTCGAAAAGATTGCCCCGGCTGTTTTCAGTCCAAATGGCATCACGTTCCACTGGAATTGGCCTGCTGGTGTGGTAAATGCTGTTTTCGCTTTGTCACTTTCAAGCATGGGTACTTGCCAATATCCTTTTGCTAAATCCAGCTTGCTGAGATATCTTGCCTTCGCTAGACGTGAAAACAAATACTCGATGTCTGGCATCGGCTCGGCATCGAATATGACTTTCTGATTCAGCTTCCTGAAATCCACACAAAACCTGATGGTCCCATCCTTCTTTCTGACCAGTACGATCGGCGAGCTGTATGGCGAGTTTGCTCTCTCTATTACCCCCATTTCCATCATGGTTTCGACTTCAGTCTTAACGACTTCCAGCTGTGAATGAGGTAATGGATACTGTTTCGTCCTAACAGGTATTTCATCCACCAGGCGAATTTCGCACGTGTCCAGGCTGGTTCTTAACGGAAAATCTGTGAGAATATCACTGTACTGACTAGCCAAAGTTCTCAGCTCGAGATGGATCTCGGGACAGTTGGGATCTAAGTGTATGTCTGCTGGACCCTCGGACGCTTTTAACGGGACTGTCGGTACATCCCCTCTCAGCACTGACATCTCTTCCTCTTCATCCTCATCCCTTTCCTCTACTACCACTGTGGACAACGCAGCTCGTTCCTGGAACTTCTTAAGCAGGTTGGCATGATAGAGCTTAGTCTTGCTGCCCACACGTACGCGATAATCACACTGGCCCACACGTTCTATCACCTCAAATGGTCCCTGCCACGACATCTCCAGTTTGTTGTGCTTTACGGGTAGCAATAACAACACCCTGTCGCCTGCTATGAAACAACGCTGCTTAGCCTTTCTGTCAAAATGTTGTTTCTGCTTCTTCGATGCTGCTTTCAGATTGTCCCGGGCTAACCTGCACGTTTCCTCGATGCGATTCCGTAGATCTACAACATACTGGCTAGCATCTCGTATGTTTTCTTCCATCTGCTCCTTAGTCCACAGATCTCGCAGCACGGACATCGGTCCCCGGACTGTCTTCCCATACAACAATTCGAACGGCGAGAAACCTGTTGATTCTTGGGGTACTTCCCTGTATGCAAACAGGAGTGCGGGAATATACCTATCCCAGCTCTTTGGTTTTTCTGACGCTAACTTCTTTAACATGGCCACCAAAGTACCATTGAATCTCTCTACTAGTCCATTCGACTGCGGATGATATGGTGTTGTACAATGGCCCTGAATACAGAGTAGCCTGTTGACTTCCTTCATAACCTGAGAAGTGAACTGTGACCCTTGGTCTGTGAGTACCTCCCTCGGGATACCTACTCTGGACCAGATCTCCCAAAGTGCTTCGGCCACCCTTTCCGCATCTATCCCCTTCAAAGGAACGGCATCGGGATACCTAGTAGCATAGTCCACTGTCACCAAAATGAACCGGTTTCCCCTGTCGGACGCTGGTGTGATGGGGCCCACTATATCCACTGCTACTCTTTGGAATGGTTCTTCTACCAACGGTAAGTGCTGCATAGGAACTCGGGGCACCCTTCCCCTCGGCACTACCCTCTGACACTGCTCACATGACTCGCAGTACCGTCTGACTTGACTGCACAAACCGGGCCAATAAAAGGTCCCCCATATCCTCTCTCGGGTCTTCTTCCCTCCCAAATGTCCTCCCATCGGCGGATCATGCGCTAGTCTGACTACCGTCTCTCTCAGCTGCTTTGGTACTACCAACTGTGACATCTGACTTCCACCTTTTGCGTACATTCGGTAGAGAATACCCTTCTTTCTACAGAACTCTATCAGTCCCTTTCCTGAGGTGATGGCCCTACCTTCATCTGCAAGCTTACGTGCTCTGGCCAAAGTCTCGTCTTGGGTTTGCCACTCTATCAATTGAGAAGGTGTCACATCAAGATCGACCTGCTTGCTCAACTTCAAAGGACCCTCCCCCTTCTTTTCTTTCTTTGCCTGCGCTCTAGTCTGGACAGCTGCTGCCATGGCGCACTCACTAGCGTCTACGGTCACTGGGCTACGTTGTCCGTCAGCGAAAGTCACCCAATTACCAAGTATAACGTCTGGTCCCATGTGCTCAACCACTATGAGTTCGATATTCCCCCTTACAAACGGCGAATCTAACTCAACCCAAGCAGTAGGATACTTAGCCGATTTGCTGTGGTCTACGGGATTGACGTCAACGTGCCTCCCTGATAACTGTTCTGGCTGCACCCACTTCGCTGCAATCGCGCCCATGTCGGCACCTGTATCTCGCATAATGCGGACTTCTCTCCCTTGGGCTAATCCCTTACTCCAGGGGTCAAAAGGTACTATGGTTTTCACCCCTACAGTTACCGGCCCTGTCATTGTGGTTGACGTTTCGGGAGCTATTGTCACTTGGTTGACGGCTACTTTATTCTGACAATTCCGGGCTACATGTCCTGGTTTGTGACACTTGAAACACAGCCGTTCTTCCGGTTTCTTCCCCGAACTAGACTGTTCCCCTCTGGTTTCTACCTTGGTTCCTGTACCTCTGTTGGGTTGTTTATCCCTTTTGAACTTGAAAGGACCCCCCCATAGGTGGACGGGTAACTGCCCTCTTAGCATCGAGATGGAGCTGTGCCAGCTCTGCTGCTTCCTCCCCATCCCTCGGGCGTTTTTCCCTAACAGTCATCTCCAATTCCGGGTTCATGACCCCATACAGTTGCTCGGCCAGAAACATGTCTAACACTACTGCAACGTCTTCGATGTTTTTGTCAGCTAAAGCAAACCAGCGCGTTACTGCGGTCCTTAGCCTAACATACAGCTGAGGAAAAGTTTCTGCAGGTTCTTTCTTAGCCTCTCGAAACTGACGGCGGTAGTACTCGGCGTCTCGCCTGAACCTCTTAAGCAACGCCCCCCTTACTACCCCGAAATCCTTGCTCTGCTCAACAGTTAACCTAAGATAGGTGTCACGGGCCTCTCCCTGTAACAATGGAGCTAAACGTACCCCCCATACCTCCTTCGGCCAACCTTGCGTCACGGCTACCCTTTCGTACATCTGTAGGTAGGCTTCGACATCCTCTTTGTCGTCTAACGGCTTCATCTTTAATGAAAAGGACTTACTCGCCTCTGACGCTTTCCTATCCGCTTCGGATTTCTTCTCTGACGCAGCTATCTGAAACTTCAGCCTTCGCTCGGCGGCTGCTAATTCTTCCTGACGAGCTTCCCTCTCTGCGGCTAACCTACGATCTGCAGCTTCCCTCTCTGCAGCTATCCTACGTTCGGCCACTGCTAATTCATCCCGACGAGCTTCCCGTTCTGCAGCTAACCTACGTTCCAAGAGACGCTCAGCAACCTCCTGCTCTCCCTTACGCCTGACCTCGGCTATCACAAACTGCGCTAATGCTGCACCAGTGAGGCCTAAACTCTCCCCTAACTGTTTGATGTGCTCATGCGGGCTTACCCTAGTTCCTAACCCCTCCTTAATTTCCGGGTTATCACCAAGAGTCAGACCTGTCGCACCAGGGGTATGAGTAAGCGTACTCACTGTGGTTTTCTTCCCTGATGGGGTAGCCAAAATGGCTCCTTCCTCGCCTTGGGACTCGTCCCCCGGTTCGCTTCCCGCGGACTCAGCGCTGGGCCCCGCGGTGGCGCCACGCCCCGTCCGAGTTGGTCGTCCCTCCCGCTTTGGCGGCATCCCTGACACGAATGCCCGACGACCCGGCGGTGACGACGGTTCCCGTCAGGACACCTGCCCAACAAAAAACAGAAAACGATTAGGACTAGACAACGAATGATAACTAGACAGACAACGACAAGAGCCAGAGGGTTCCTACCACCTGGTACCTAAATGGCAGGAGGCAAACACTCACGCCCCCCTCCGTTCACGCGTGCCGCACTCTCTGGCCGTGGCCCTCAGTGCAACACACTCCCACTCCCGCCAACCGCCCGCTAGAACACATTCGTACGCAAACACGTACACACACGACCACTGGTACACACAACTACACAAATCCCACTACACTACCTAATTACCTAAACGGTTACCTCCCCCTAATCCTATTCTATCCCACCGCTGCCACCAATTAATGTCACGAGACGCTGACGTAAGTCAGAATCCCGCGAACATTGTTAGCCCATACGACCCGAGCACACCCCACCCACACACTAAATAAGAACACAAACACCAGTGGTAAGTTAACGAAACAACTCTTTTATTCCCCAAACGTACTAACTACCCACCCGTCCCTCTAACAGCACACACTTCCCTCACTCACACTCACAAGCATACACAACATATTTAACAATAAACAAATGATATTTACAAATGCAATGATGAAATGAAAATTAACAAACCGATTTATGAAAACCTGTTTCTATATTCGCTCTGTTCAAAACTCTGAAAAAATATGCGCATATTAAGGCCTTTCTTGTTATACTTTCATAACCTATTACTCAAAGTCGTTTAAGTTCTTTTTTTTCAGATTTCCTTTTCAAACCGAAATGAAACACTCCTTGACGTCGACCTTCCTGTAGACGATACAGAATTACCACCCCTGAAGACACAGCAGCGCATAGGCAGCCCTCACACGGTTCCCATCTGAACCGCGCACGGTCCTCAGTACAGGGGAAAGGTAACTCGGCTGGGTGGCTCCCGCGTAGCTGACCAGACCTCTCAGCGTCCAACCCAAGTCGGACCGGAACCAGAATCAGTTCGACCTCAGCCGCTCAGATCGTCCCGGCAGATGTTCAAAACAATCATCATCATCACCGGCATCAACATCAGCATCAGCATCAACATCAACGTCAGTGCAATGAAAATACAGTCAGATATCCTAACATTTGCCAACACGATTATATTTGCCAAAACTGTCACCATCGTGTTGTCTTCACTGTTTTCCGCGCACAAACGTCATCATGAATAAAATCGTAACACTAAAACTGTCTCAATGTCTATGTTTTCATTGTTCATACGTGTTCTGATTCATGATTATTAAATGTCCTTCATCGTACACAATCTTAACTATACTCTCTCTAAATTGTTCACTTTTGCCTTCAGCTCTGAGATACTCCAGCACAAATCTTTACTATTGACATCATGCCTTATGAAGATACATAAAAGATGAAATTCAACAATTGTTTAGATACTAATCACAATCAAACCTTTAATGATATAGCAATGAAAAATACTTCCATTCAATTTATATTTTATTTTAACTGCAGTCATTCTTCTACTAAAATACTTATTAAATTTCCTTTTAAAAATACTGATAATATACTGACAAATTATCTCCCTTGCGAAAATAATGAAAACAAGGTATATGTACAGAATAATTCTCTCCCTTCATTTAATAAAACGATTATACTGTATTCAATAATTTATTTCCTATTAAATAAATGATAATAATAAGAAAAATCCATCATAAAATAACAGAATAAAATCCCCCCTATGAACGTATTTACCCCAGAACAATGACTTAACATAATGGTGAAAAATATTACATTCTACACGCTTACCTATTTACACACTCATACACCAGAGAATGCGGCACGCCACTAAAGAAAAGCATGAGTATTTACCTCCACTGGTGATGAAACCTCAACTGGCAACGTAGACAACACAAAGACAAGACAACACAAGTTGAGGCGTCCTTCAGTCTCCGCCGCTCTCCTCCGGGTCACAGGGCATCCAAGTCAGGGTTACTGAAAATGGCTTTGCAGGGGATCCAATAGAGTTTCCACTACTGCTTACTAAGGATATCAAACACATAGATATACGCCTAGTCCTACCCTCAGTGCGAACATCCGTCTTCTCTGACGCTTTCTGACTGACTGACCTCTATCACTTCAGTACAATACCCGTTGTAACCTTCTAGAATAGTGAACATGCTCAGCAAACAGCCGACCAGGCCTAAGTTGGTTTTCTCTCTCTCTATCACTTATGCGTACACTCTTGCTCGGAATTGACAGCTAAACGAACAGTAGCAACTAACTTACGAAAAGCACGAGTTTATGTACAGTTAAAAAAAATGTATGGTAGCCGGCGCGTGACAGTGCTACAGAAGACTTCTGGGCATTTCCTAGACCCAGCACATCACCAACGATGAAGTCCGACAGACCATCACACAAGCCATTGGACAACACGATGACCTGCTCACAGTGGTGAAAAAACGGAAACTCCGATGGTATGGCCACGTCACCAGATCATCAGACCTTGCAAAGACCATCCTGCAAGGCACAGTGCAAGGAGGTAGAAGAAGAGGGAGACCGAAAAAGAGGTGGGAGGACAACATTCGAGAATGGACTGGTTTGACACTGAGCGGAACAATCCGGGTTGCTGAGGACGGGGAAAGATGGAGTACGCTGGTTAAACGATCATCTGTGGTGCCCCTACGACCTCCGAGTTACGGGATAGGATAGGATAGGATAGGATGTCAACTTTCGTCAGTGCTCATTCAAAGTCTTAGCTAACTTGTACAAATATATTTCTAAAGTTTCAGTTTTATGTTTCTAAATAAACAAAACAAACAAAATGTGGTTGTTTTTTGTGCGAAATGATTATACATTGTACTAAGAATTCACTCTTGCCAAAGCCCAATGTCCCCCATGGGAAACATGTCAAATTCCAACCCAAACCCAATGTCCCTTATGGGGGGCAGTGCCAAAAATATCCATGTTTATTTTTTAATTTGTGTAATTATATATCATAGAAAGCCCTAGTGACCATTTGGCAGAAAGCGTCCAATATCCCCAAGCTGAGCCAACAGACCCCATACACAAATTAGGGGATTTTTTTTTTGGAGTAAAATTTACGTCCCCGGACACATTGAGCGTGTAGGGGTGTGGGAGAGTTTTCAAGAAAAAGGTAGGTGACCGGTCTAGAGAACAAAGTACAGGTAGTATATTGATAGAACAGAGTAGGAATGAGAAAGAACAAAGGAGAAAGACAGCGACAGTGGGAATTTTAAAGCACCAAATTTCCAGAACGTTTGGATACTATTTATACAGAAAACCCCGGCACCCCACGGAGGGGCGGATGGTGGGGGTGGAGGGGTTATGTTGGTAGGCGACGAATGGAAACACATTAGCTTTTGTTTTTTTGTTTTGTTTTCTTTTACATAATTTTTCTCTTGTCATTTCGATTGAATAGACATTAACAAATTAATTCACTCATTCATTAAATTTTATTAGTTTATTACAATTTAAAACATTAATGGGAAGTTTTTAGTTGGACTAAACGATATAATAAGCCGTATCTAAGGTACTGGCGTGTGATCTGTGTCTGTGCTGTATCGGTGAGTAGCTAGACCACGCATGAATGTTCACCTGTGCAAGAGTTCGGTAAAAGTCGTGCTGAGCGGTGGTACGACCGCTAGACATCATCCTGCCTTCCAGAACAGCCTTTCTGCTGTTCCTCTCGTTCTCCGCCATGTTGGCATCAATCTCCCTGCCCAAATAAACCAATGAAACGAAAGCTGATTGCTGCAGTGATAGCAAAAACTATGTCCAACCTATCCTGTCCTATCCTATCCCGTAACTTGAAAGTCGTTGGGACACCACAGATGATCGTTTAACCAGCGTACTCCATCTTTCTCTTCTCATTTAGCAACCCTCATGGCTTCCTCTGTGTCAAGCCAGTCCATTCTCGAATGTTGCTCTCCCACCTCTTTTTCTGTCTCCCTATTCTTCTGCCTTCTTGCAGGATGGACTTTGCAAGGCCTGATTCTCTGGTGACATGGCCATACCATCGGAGTGTCCGTTTCTTGGACACTGTAAGCATGTCATCGAGTCCAACCGAGAGGAAAAAAATGGCGGCGCGTCGAGTTTTAGTCTTCTTCAAAAGGCCCAACTGATGTTTTGTGATAGCTCAAAACATGTGGTTTTTCCTGTAGAAAAGGTTCGCGTTAACGAACACTGGATAATCATGTAGAATAGGAAATAATAACTCAGCGTTCACAAATGAAGGTTTTCCGTCTACTCTCAACCAACAATGGTCCTCCTATATATATAATTGAGTGGAGGAAAGAATTCCAGAAAGACGATCAAAGTGTGGACATAAGACAATGTGGTACTTTCAATGTTTGTGAACTATCCTATCCCTATCCTATCCTGTCCTGTAACCCGGAGGTCGTAGGGGCACCACAGATGATCGTTTAACCAGCATACTCCATCTTTCTCTGTCTTCAGCAGCCCTGATGGCTTCGCTCAGTGTCAAACCAGTCCATTCTCGAATGTTGTCCTCCCACCTCTTTTTCGGTCTCCCTCTTCTTCTACCTGCAGAATAATCTTTCCAAGACCTGATGATCTGGTGACGTGGCCATACCATCGGAGTTTCCGTTTCTTTACCACTGTGAGCAGGTCATCGTGTTGTCCAATGGCTTGTGTGATGGTCTGTCGGACTTCGTCGTTGGTGATGTTTTGGGTATAGAAAATGACCAGAAGTCTTCTGTAGCACCTCATCTCCATGCTTTGTATTCTTCGTTGGAGATCTGCTGTGAGGGTCCATGTTTTGCAAGCATATAGGAAGATGGAGATGACAAGGGCGCGCAGCAGTCTTGCTTTGGAATGTAGACTAATGGTCCTGTCTTTCCAAATGGGCTTCAACCTTGTCAGGGCAGCAGTTGTTTGTGCGATCCTGGAGAGGACTTCCTGTCGGGACCCATTGTCTGATACAATGGCTCCTAAATATTTGAAGCTATGCACTGTGTTGAGGGATTGGCCTTGGACTTTGATGTCCGTGTTGATGCCATTGGTGTTGTTGGTCATCATTTTGGTCTTCTCTGCACTTATTTCCATTCCATAAGCTCTGGAGATGGTGTCAAGCCTCTGTACCAGCTGTTCAAGTCCTTGTTCCTCTCCAGCTAATCCATCAATGTCATCCGCAAAACGAAGATTGGAGATTGCTCTATGCTGACTGTGCCTTCGTGATCTGCAAGGGCATATGACATGATGCGCTCTAGGAAGATGTTGAAGAGTGTTGGAGAGAGTAGGCCTCCTTGACGCACACCGATTGTTATTCTGAACCAGTTCCAGATGGCGCTGTTGTGGAGGACTGCACTTGTAGCCTTGTCATACAGGCTTTTGATGACTTCAATAATTTTAGGGCTGATGTTGTACACTTTCATTGTTGCCCATAGAGCTGCATGCCAGACATGGTCAAACGCTTTCTTGAAGTCTATGAACACATGATATAGATGTTGTTGGTGCTGTAGGTATTTCTCACAGATTATTCTGAGGTTGAAAATCTGTTCAGTGGTACTTCGCCCTGCCCTGAATCCTGCTGGTTCTTCAGCTATGATTTGTTCAGCTTGGGGTTTCAACCTGCTGAGTATTATTTTCAGGAGGACCTTGCTGGGATGGCTGATGAGGCTGATGGTGCGGTAATTTTTTACACTCCTGAAGATTACCTTTTTTGGGAAGAGTGGTGACAAGCGACTGGATCCATGGTATAGGCCACTCCCCACTCTGTCAGATCTTGTTACAGATAGTGGTGAGGGCATCAATCATCGCTTCTCCTCCTGCTTGTAGCAGTTCCGCGGGTATGTTGACCACTCCCGCTGACTTCCCTTTCTTTAGCGATTGCACTGCTGCCTCAACTTCTTCCCCGGAGAATTGGGAGGATTTCTTCTTCTTCTCTGTTCTCGGGACATGCTAGAACTGATGGGTCTCCATTTGGTGAATGGTTGTAAAGGTCAGAGCAGTACTCCGTCCATCTGTCCAAGACTTCTTGTTCTTCTGTAAGGCATATGCCAGACTTGCTTTGGATCGTGGAGACTTTGGGCTGTTTGACACTTGTCAGCGGCTTCACAGTCTGGTAGGCCTTCTTGCTGTTGTCCTTGACTGTTCTCAATTTCCTGGCATTGATCTTCTATCCAGTTCTCCTTTGCTGTGCGCATGCCTTTTCGGATGTCATTGTTGATTTTTCGGTAGACATCAGCTCCCTGTGAGGTGTTCTTTTTCGTTTGTGAACACTAAATAATTACATCATTCTCTACAAGGGTTTATCCTGGTCAGCGTTGCCGAAATATTGAAAAGAAATGTTTGGCGCGGACTGACTAAACCTTCTAATGGCTAGTCTTAACTGGAAGGTTCGTGGCGGTTTACGAAGTTCTCAGATCCCGAACCTAGATTCTTGAACCTTCTTTTCTCTAAAGGGGTCATGAACCTTGGTTCTAGATCTGTGAATCCCCCAAAAAGGTTGTTGAACCTCCTCGAACCCTCTAAATAAGACAGGCCATAAAACTATCTTAAAGCGATTTGTGGACGTAGGCTACTTTTAACAAATTAACAGCCCAGACTTACGCTCCCAGATCCTTGGAGATTACTTGAGGCTGGAGATCAGACTGTTGCAGGAAACCGACTATGGATTCATTGACGGTGGAAGACACCACAATCTCCAAGGCAACGTTCATGGCACCAGGATATTCCATGAACAGCAACTGAAATAAATATTATTGAATGTGTATGTGTCTACCAGAATTGCTATAGTATTCCTAGTGTGTCCATATTGTATTGAATACATGGAATAATGTTAACGCAGCTTTTGATTTTTGCTTTGTCTATGACGTTAATTTTTGTTAGACTTGGCTGAAATCTCCTCTGAGGCTAGAAACTTGAAACATTTATTTTCTTTTTTTTTATGTAATCGTTGTCGTTCTCGCCTTTTACGTCCGTCGAATTTGTAATCCATGTTGTCGGATCGATTTCTTCCTTTCTACTGGCAAACTGCTCGAGAAACGTAACGCGACGTTACATCTTGTACACATGAATTGTTTTGTCCATATAGCGCGCACTCTTATGCACAAAGGGCTGCTCAAGGCAATTAGCCAACACACACACACACACACACACACACACACACACACACCACCACCACCACCTCCACCACCACCACCACTAGTGTGCCTAAGAAATACCCCTGAACCTTCAGCATGTTTTAAGTGCAGTGCTGCAACTGGGTCCCCTGGGTTATCCCAAAGCTTGGAATGAAATTATCGACACCGCTTTATTGGTTTAAAGTCTATGTTATTTGGCAAACTGACATGTACACATAATACCGTATGGGACATAATTACTGCACGGACTAGACCTTGGTTTATACTCTCATCCAAAGGCATAATAGAAAGAGAAGCAACAAAATGCGCGGACACACACACACACACACACACACACACACATACATACATACATACAGAGAGAGAGAGAGAGAGAGAGAGAGAGAGAGGTCGATTCCAATACACCCCCACAAACGTAGTATATAACCAGGAATTGTATGCAGGCAGACGGACACAATGATAACACGGGAAAGACTCACTTCTTCGCGGAACTTGTCGTGAAGAGTTTTCAGGGTAGACAACTGCTCCTCTGTGGTAGCCTTCACTGAGATTACGGAGTGACTGCATGCAACATCGAAAGACAAATTTCACTACACACTCATAAAATGTGTCATTCAAGCTGATAGAATAAAATTATTATGCTTAATTAGTTTACACATTTTTTTTAATATCTGATAATTATTTGTGATTGCAAACAAATCAAATCAAATCAATCTTTAATTTAATGGCTGTTCACACATTTAGGTGATATTAGACATTGAAAATGTAACTTTTAAAACACTTTAACTATTTAAAAACATAATTTCAAAACAATCTATAAAAGTCTACCAACAGGAGATTTAGCAATAACTTTCACAATGTCTGTAACATTTGGATGATATAGAACCATGTCTACAGAATGTCCATAGTCAGTTATGCTATGTCCATTTACTTTAAATACATCTCTTAAAACTGAGCATTCAAAGAGAAGGTGATGTACTGATAGACTTGTATTACATATACATTTAACATCTACTGAGTATTTAGTGCTCCATGCATTCATTCTTAATTTATATATTAATTTAGAAAGTGGTCTTGCACAATTCGGTATAGATATATTTTTAATATTATTTTCATGATACACTGCCTTTTCTAGCAAAGAAAACATTTCATGATTACACATATTCAAATTTGTTATAGTTATAGAATCTGATGACCTTTGTGCTCCCTCCTTAGCTAATCTGTCACATACCTCATTCCAATGAATTCCGCAATGTGATGGAACCCAACAGAAATCAATATTTATTCCTCTAGAAATCACACAGTGTATCCTATGTTTAATTTCATAGATAAGCTCCCGTCTATCTTTACAGTTACATTGTTTTAATGCATACAGAACCGCTTTTGAATCAACGCAAACTAATATACCAAATAATTCTAAAGGTGACGTCATGATGAAATTTAAAGCCATTAAAATAGCATAAAGCTCAGCTGTAAATATAGAAAATCCCTTTCCTAAATAATATGACCTTCTGATATTTATTTCAGGAATAATATATGCTGATCCACTATCCGAAGAATCTAAAACTGATCCATCAGTAAAAATCTGCATATGGTTTTTGTAATTACTTTCAATATGCTTTTTTACATCAGTAACTAAACTAATATATTAGGATTATTCTCTTTTTTAGTTTGGCTATAGTCAATATCAATATGTGCACATGTATGCTCCCATGGTGGAATCAATGGTGTTAATGGAAGAACTGAAACTGATGTGATATCAATGTTGCACTTTTCAAAAAGGTCTTTTGTATAGTTTCTAATTGGCTGCAAGTACTTCATAGTTTTAGTTCTTTTTGGATAATCTTGTTGAGCGTCAATATATATTTCATCATACACCGAATTTGGAACAGATAAACATCTTAACACATATTTGGAAGTAGCCAGTTGACGTTGTTGATTTAATGATAATATTCCAGCTTCTTGGTATATTCGTAGAGTCTTAGCATGAACTGGAACTCCTAATGCAATTTTAATAGCCCTACTGTCAATACTTTGTAATTTATTTAGTAATGAATTATTTGCTATAAAGTATGCTTCTTGACCATAAATAAGCTTTGATCGAACTAGTGATATGGCTAAATGTAATAGGGATTTAGTGTTTTGACCCCATATTTGCATATTAATAATTTTTAATAAATTCAAGGTTTTTCTTGCTTTGGTTATTAAATGTTCAATATGTAACTTCCAGTTCAGCTTAGGTGTTAGGTAAACTCCGAGAAATTTTACCTGCTGCTTGTAATCAAGAACTTCATAATTTAATTTCAAAACAGGTAATAATTTAGGATTATTTCCATTATTGAAAAGCATCAAATAAGTTTTCTCTGTAGACAGTTCAAGACCGTTATTTTTCAAAAATATAAAAAGATTATTCAGTTCTTCTTGGAAAAGTTTCTGTACATACATTACTACTCTCTGTTTAGTATGCTTTCTGAGAGACGTATTAATCCACATAGCAATGTCATCCGCATACTGAACTACATTTGCTGATTTAGAAATAACTGTGGGAAGATCATGACTGAGGATTGAAAACAATAAAGGGGCAAGAATAGACCCCTGAGGTATTCCCATATCGATGTTATAAAAAGATGAATAAGCATTCCCCACTCTTGTGCATATAGATCTGCCACTTAAATAATTGTGTATGTAATGATACATATGACCACTTATTCCAATATGTTTTAATTTATACAGAAGTCTAGCATGCCAAACACTGTCATATGCCTTTTTGATATCAAAGAAAGCGGCAAGAGTACTTTTTCTATGAGCAAACTGTTTCTTAACATGACTAGTTAATTTGACAAGATGGTCAGTAGTATACCGACCCTTTCTAAACCCTGCTTGAATTTTAGGGATTATATTATTTTTTTCACAAAATTGAGTTAACCTGTTTAAAATTATTTTTTATAATACTTTTTCAACTTGAGACGTCAATGCAATTGGTCTATAATTATTTTCTGATGCACGAGACTTACCTTGCTTATGTACTGGAATAACTACAGACTTCTTCCAGATAGTAGGGAGAATTCCACTTTGCCAACATCTTTGGCATAATGAATGTAGTAATTTTTTCCATGTAGCTGGCAAGTGATTCAGTAATTGATAAGAGATACCATCTAGACCAACAGCAGTTTTGTTTGATGAAAAAGATTGTAAGGTTTCTAAAACCTCCTCATAATTAATAGGAGCATTTAAATAATGCAAATTGTCTGGTATAGGATCTGCATATTCTGCTTTGATTTCTTCTTCTTTTCTAAACATTTGTGTATGTAAATCAAGACTATTGGACAATGAATTTACTGAGAAATGTTTTGCAAATGCCTCTGCTTTATCCTCAAATGAGGGGAAAATATTGTCTTGCAATTTAACAGGATAATACTGTAGATTAAATCCAGTTTTCATCTCTTTAACTTTTCTCCAAACCTTATACATATCTTTCGAATCGGTTATTTCTGACATGCAAAATTCTGACCAATAATGTTTCTTAGCACTGGCAATAATTCTGTTACAATGTATTTTAGCATGTTTCATGATTGTAAAATTGTCAACTGTTTTATTCCTAATCCAATATTTATATGTGAACTTTTTATTGTTAACTGCTTTTTCGCAATCATTGTTCCACCACACATTTCCTGAAGGAGATATTCGCTTCTTTTGTTTGCATCTTGGAATACTTTTTTCTGCTGCTTTCAATACAGAATCTCTAAATTTTGAGTAAATATTTTCTACATCTTCATCATAAACGTTATTAATACAGTATCAGTATTTTCTAGACATGTTTTAAAGAAGTCCCAATTTGCATATTTATATTTGAATTTAGGTATTTTATCTTCTTTTTGTCCTTTTTGTGATTTCAAACGTCGTGGCCAAAGCATGCTAAAAGATCGTCAATTCACTGTGCGTGTTCTTTTGCCTGTAACAATTTTAAGGATTCGTACTGTATAGTGGCACTTATTTGTTAATGTTCCTCTTTGGTTTCCACCAAATGAATACTTACTCATAGTGCCAAACGTGTTTCGCTTACCCATGATACGTTTCCGGTTCTTCAGCCGACACCACAGCCGCCAGCAGCAGACACGCAAAGGCAAGCACTCGCATTTTTCGTTTAGGTTGGCTAACTGTGATTGCTGGCCTTGAATATTCTCTTCTGCCGAGAAAACAAAGTCATTATTATTATTATTATTATTATTATTATTATTATTATTATTATTATTATTATTATTATTATTATTATAAGTGGCAGAATGGCAGGCTGTGATGATATTCTGGGGAAGATACGTTTATCTTACTAGGGGGTAAGACTTATTGATAGATGGGCGATGCGCTACCACTATCGATCGTTCTTTTACCAGAAGTCCTAAAGTGGTGTGAGAGACAGATCACGGTACTTTGGTCACATAAAATTTATATTTGTTCTCGGGAATTTTAGTATCATTTGGCTCAACTTGAGAACCGGTGATGACTAATCAAAAGACTAGATTATTATGTCTCAAGAGAAGAAAACTAATAACTACACAACAATACAAATAGAATGACACCAGTCGTATGTATGTAATTTCACTTTTTATATATTCAACACAAACTTTATCATTTCTGCATTAATCGGTAAATTAATAAGTAATATAGTTCCAAGTGCTGGGAAAATGTTTTAACAGGTTTCTTTCGTCATTTGCTACCTGCGGTTACGATTTTCACTGTTCGTAAGTTTCAAAGGTTCTAGTTTCTCGAGGGTATGACTCAGTTTTTGTGGGTGACTTAGCTAAGGTAAGTCGGGTCGCTCTTGAAGCTGCGGGGTTTGGACGTGGTCAGGTAGAATCGTGGTAGTTCTCCTTGGTTCCACGGGAGCGACGGTCAGGCGTTCGTCTCCACAAACTTTGATGATCCCAGGCCCGACCTGTAAAAGTCGGAGCTCTGGCTACAGTATTCTCGTTAGCTATAAGGGTGCGGTCTCCTCTGCAAAGTGTCTATAGCATCAGACACCTGCAGGGTTCCCATATGCACAATTCAATTCGAATCTTAAGGCTAAGGTACATCAAACCACATGCATACTGTCTCAGAAACAATAATCTGTTTCTGCAACTATATATATCAAGAACATATTATTTATACATGGCAATCAATGTACAATAAACATACACATATCAAAACTATTAGTGTTATCTTACTTGTAGACTCTGGGACTCGTGAAATCGTCTTTTACGTCTCTAGCACCCTCTTGATGAGATGGAGATAGACGAACACTGCAGTTTGTTCCTTTGGTCGACCCACACAGCTTGGTAGTTATTTTGCGACTAACCAGCTGAGGTTTGGTCCCCAAAGATATGCAAAAGTCCCTAGTAGTCTTCTGGCCAATCGTTTTTAGCTCTCGTTTTCGTTAATCTCGCCTCTACAGAATTATGGTTCTAATTTGAATAGTTCCTCCCCTTCTCTCTCGTCACTGGACACGCATAATCACTTTTCAAGTGGAGTATCAGGGATAGAGTGAAGAACAGATGCAATAATGATAAGCGGTGCCTGCTCAATACGGGTGACATCATCTTGGTAACTTTTGGCTGGAGTGAGCTACTTAGTGTCTCATGGTGCAGTAAGTTAGTTAATCGAAGACAACGCTATGGTTAGGTTTTGACTAAAGTATGCTATTTAGAATTCTTGGTCGCCAAGCCTGTTGATAGTATCGGTAGCTATCGGCGGTGTGACTGTCTCAAGGAAGTTAATTTGCCATGTGTGGGCTGCTTGTTAGCTAACTGTTGTATTAATGTCCAGTTTCGTTCGATGGTATCTCTGTTTTGCTAAGCTAATTTCCTACATGTTTGTCGTCAATATTTCTGCTGTTACATAGGCCCCCCAAAAAACTATTCTTACACGTAGGTAAGAATTGGTACTGAAATGGTGGCGCAAATATGTACATGCATTATTTACATAGAGTACTGGGGAAGAGGTCACTGGGGTACAAAGCTGGGTGCATCCACCCGCAACTGTGAGGGGTTGGAAGCAAGGTTAGGTTTGTCTACAGTGGGCACGGGGTATCTGCTGAGGTAGTCAGCTCCATGATTACTCTTCCCGGGTATGTATTCTACATGAAATGAGTAGGGCTGTAGCAAGAGTGACCAACGCATGAGTCTGGCGTTGAGTTTCTGCGATGACGCAAGGAAGGTTAAGGGTTGGTGATCGCACTGCACCTTGAAATGAGCGCCATACAAATACATCTGGAATTTCTGGATGGCCCAGACCAATGCCAAACATTCTTTTTCTACTGTTGCGTAATTGTGTTCAGCTTTGTTTAATTTCAAGCTGGCATACGCGACTGGCAGGAGAAGTGTAGGGTCATTGGGGTCAGATTGTAGTAGGGTTGCTCCTAAACCTTGATTGCTCGCATCTGTGCGTAGCACGAATGGTTGGGTTGCATCGGGCAACTTCAGGATGGGTTGTGAGGTGAGTCTAGCTTTCCGGGTTTGGAACGCATCTTCGCACTCGGCATTCCATTCTACTTTCTCGGGCGCTTTCTTCTTGGTTAGATCAGACAATGGCGCGGCGATGGAATTGAAGTTGGCAACGAATTTCTGGTAGTAGCCACATAGGCCTAGAAACGATTGCACATCCTTTTTGTTTATCGGGCGCGGTGCCTTGTTCATTTTCGCGATGTTCTTGTCTTCCGGAAGAAGACTGCCGTGTCTGAGTGTGTGACCGAGAAATTCTATCTCTTCGTACCCTAGCAAGCACTTTCTCGGTCGGGCTGTTAGTCCGGTTTCCCTAAGTCGCTGAAGAACGGTAGAGAGAAGTCTTAAATGGTCATCCCAGGTGTGGGTCGCAATTAAGATGTCATCCATAAAGTGATGGAGTTCTTCCTCTTGAATGGGCGCGAGAAGCTGTTTCATCATGCGTGAGAAAATGCTGGGTGCGTTGTTAAGTCCAAACGGTAAGACATTGAACTCATAGTGGCCATCAGCTGTACTGAAGGCTAAATACGGTCTTAGGTGCTCTGGCACCGGTATCTGATAGTACCCTTTGCTTAGGTCTATTCGCGAGAAGTATTTTGCGTTATGCAATTTCGCGAACAGTTGTGCTGTGTCTGGTAGCGGTTCGGCTTGGAATTCCGTCACGGCATTGAGTCGGCGGTAATCGATGCATAGGCGGTGCTCTCCGCTCGGTTTGCGTAATAGAACTATTCCAGCGCTGTAGGGGGAGGTTGAGGGGGAAATTATTCCTGCCTCTAATAGGGTGGCTATCTCCTGCTTGACAGCGGTTTGTTTGGCAAGAGGGATAGGGTACGGTTTTACTCGGACAGGGGTAGTGTCAGTCAAGGTCATTGTCACTTCAACTAACGGTGTCTGTCCAGGTATGTCCATCAACACTGCTTGGTGTTGTGCAACTATCTCCATTATTTGTCTTTGTCTGTCTGTCGATAGTTTTGGGTTGATAGCTACGTCTCTGTAGGTCTCGCTACTTTTCAGCGGATACTCGATAGCTAAGTCCTCTGTTGCTTCGACTTCTTCTGCTATAGACAAAGCCATTAAATGATCGGTGGATGTTGCGGCGTCGCGTAGGGGTTTGCGCTTTTCTGTGAGCGGCAGTGGGCCTACGATCTCTACTGCTACTCTGTGGGATGGGGTACCGGTTACGGGCGTTTCGCCTAGCATTACTGGGACTCCTATCTCTGGTTGGTCTACCTTCTGGCACTGGGGACAAGAGCGGACAAAGCGCGTAATGTCTCCTGTTATTCCCGGCCAATGATAGTGAGCGGAAATTCTCTGAATTGTTGCACTCACGCCCATGTGCCCGCTATATGCAATGGCGTGTCCTACCTCTAGTACCTGTGGTCTATGTTTGGCAGGGACAACTAATTGAGAGTGGTCGTGGTCTGTTTGTCTGTACAGTAGTCCGTTTTTCTCAAAGAACTCTCCTTTCTTAGGTGGGTTATGCGCCTGAGGGAGTTTTTTGTAGCATTTAGCTAGTGTGGGGTCAGCTAGTTGATCTGCCCTCATCTCGGCTGGTGCCGGGTTAGCAGGGAGATTATCTGCAGCGTCCTGTCTGGTCTGTGCTCTAGTTTGGACCGATGCAAGCACTTGAGGCGCAATCGGAGTCCCTAAATACACATATTTGCACCCTAGTATGATGTCATACAAAGGTACATCCATTACTGCCGCTTTTACTTTTCCTGACACATATCGGGAGTCTACATGGACCATCGCGATTGGTAAGGTGGAAGCGGGTATGGATCGATCAGGGCCTTGCAAAGTGACGGTCTCGTCGGTGATGTCCTCAGCCGCTACAAGAGTTCGACTGACGATTGCATCGTACGATAATCCGGTGTCGTATAGACATGACGCGGTTTTTCCGTTCACTACAACGGTTTCACTGACTGGGGGTCGAGACTTATCTGAAGTCTCCAGTTCAACGGTACTAGTTTGACTTACAGCCACTGTGTGCGTTTGATTCGCCGGCAATCAACGGTGTTATGGTTAGTTCTTTTGCAGTTAGAACAATATTTCCGGGGGTTTTGACCTTGACCGGGCGGTTTCACCGAGTTTTGGGTTTTCTTGTTATCCGAATTCTGCTGATTCTGGTTAGACTGCTGTGTTTGTTGTGGGTGGAGTTTCTGGTTGTGTCCATCTCGGCTGGGTTTATCTGTTACTTTGCGTTTAGCTTCATTTTCATGTGCGGTGGTGTAACGGTCCGCTAGTTTGATTAGATCAGCTAAGTTCTCGGCACCTTGTTCCGCGGTGAACATCCTAGTTTCTGGCGTCATCGATTCGCGTAACTGTTCGCTAAGGATTAGTTCTGTTAGTTCGGCGAATGTTTCTCCTAGGTGGGATAAGGCTAACCATTTACGCAAGTAGGTTTCCAATCGGTCTACAAACTGACTGTGGCTTTCACCTTTCTCTCTCCGCGAGTTGCGCAATTTCTTACGGTAGGTTTCGGAGGTCAACTCGAACCAAATCAAGAGTGCTTTCTTGAGAGCTGCGTAATCGTTACTTTGTCCTGTGGGCAATTTCGCGTACACGTCATAGGCTGTACCTCTCAATCCTTGAGATAATTTTATGTTCCATTTGTTATAGTCAAGTTCGAATTCCTGTGCTAAGCGCTCAAACCGATCAAGATATGCATCTATCCTATCAACTTTCTCGTCAAATGGACTTAGAAAAAAATTCATGCCTGGAGTGATGGACGGAGGTTGGGGAGGGTTGTCAGATGAGATTGACAGTAGGCTAATATTCGGGTCAGTTGCCCGAGCTGCTATCAACTGGTCCCTTTCTTTTTCCCTTGCTTCAATTTCCATCTTTTTTAGACGTTCTGCCATATCTAATTCCATGCCTTTTAACTTTTCAGCAGCCTTGTCCGCACGATCTCTTTCTTCCGCTCTAGCTTTTTCTGCACAGATTCTTTCCTCTGCTCTGGCTTTTTCCTGCTCAGCTCTGAATTTTTCTAGTGTCTCCCACTCCGAGGTTATATACGTGAGTAAATCTTGCCCTGTCAAACCTAGTGCTTCACCCTCCTGTCGGAATTCCCGGCGAATCGTAACGAAATCGGCCATTCTAGATTTCTAGATTTCCAGAGTCCAAAAGCAAGATAACCTAACTACTCTTAGTCACTAAGGTTTAACACAAGTACAATCAAAATATCCCTATGTGAGATGTTACCAGCAATCCACAACAATTTTCAATCAATGCATAAGAAACAATTATCTTACATCAATCAATACATACATGTGCATACAACAATCAATTCAATTCATGCAATTCAAAAAATCAAGAAAAAAGTTTTTCCCAATGTAACTGAGTCAACTCTCGGATTTTGTACTAGACCACTGTTACGAATCCTAAGTGAGGTAATGTTATCTATTCGTTATTATCTCAGGTTACTCAAGATATAGATACAAAAATTTATTATCCCGGACGAGCCCCCATATGTGATGATATTCTGGGGAAGATACGTTTATCTTACTAGGGGGTAAGACTTATTGATAGATGGGCGATGCGCTACCACTATCGATCGTTCTTTTACCAGAAGTCCTAAAGTGGTATGAGAGACAGATAACGGTACTTTGGTCACATAAAATTTATATTTGTTCTCGGGAATTTTAGTATCATTTGGCTCAACTTGAGAACCGGTGATGACTAATCAAAAGACTAGATTATTATGTCTCAAGAGAAGAAAACTAATAACTACACAACAATACAAATAGAATGACACCAGTCGTATGTATGTAATTTCACTTTTTATATATTCAACACAAACTTTATCATTTCTGCATTAATCGGTAAATTAATAAGTAATATAGTTCCAAGTACTGGGAAAATGTTTTAACAGGTTTCTTTCGTCATTTGCTACCTGCGGTTACGATTTTCACTGTTCGTAAGTTTCAAAGGTTCTAGTTTCTCGAGGGTATGACTCAGTTTTTGTGGGTGACTTAGCTAAGGTAAGTCGGGTCGCTCTTGAAGCTGCGGGGTTTGGACGTGGTCAGGTAGAATCGTGGTAGTTCTCCTTGGTTCCACGGGAGCGACGGTCAGGCGTTCGTCTCCACAAACTTTGATGATCCCAGGCCCGACCTGTAAAAGTCGGAGCTCTGGCTACAGTATTCTCGTTAGCTATAAGGGTGCGGTCTCCTCTGCAAAGTGTCTATAGCATCAGACACCTGCAGGGTTCCCATATGCACAATTCACTTCGAATCTTAAGGCTAAGGTACATCAAACCACATGCATACTGTCTCAGAAACAATAATCTGTTTCTGCAACTATATATATCAAGAACATATTATTTATACATGGCAATCAATGTACAATAAACATACACATATCAAAACTATTAGTGTTATCTTACTTGTAGACTCTGGGACTCGTGAAATCGTCTTTTACGTCTCTAGCACCCTCTTGATGAGATTGAGATAGACGAACACTGCAGTTTGTTCCTTTGGTCGACCCACACAGCTTGGTAGTTATTTTGCGACTAACCAGCTGAGGTTTGGTCCCCAAAGATATGCAAAAGTCCCTAGTAGTCTTCTGGCCAATCGTTTTTAGCTCTCGTTTTCGTTAATCTCGCCTCTACAGAATTATGGTTCTAATTTGAATAGTTCCTCCCCTTCTCTCTCGTCACTGGACACGCATAATCACTTTTCAAGTGGAGTATCAGGGATAGAGTGAAGAACAGATGCAATAACGATAAGCGGTGCCTGCTCAATACGGGTGACATCATCTTGGTAACTTTTGGCTGGAGTGAGCTACTTAGTGTCTCATGGTGCAGTAAGTTAGTTAATCGAAGACAACGCTATGGTTAGGTTTTGACTAAAGTATGCTATTTAGAATTCTTGGTCGCCAAGCCTGTTGATGGTATCGGTAGCTATCGGCGGTGTGACTGTCTCAAGGAAGTTAATTTGCCATGTGTGGGCTGCTTGTTAGCTAACTGTTGTATTAATGTCCAGTTTCGTTCGATGGTATCTCTGTTTTGCTAAGCTAATTTCCTACATGTTTGTCGTCAATATTTCTGCTGTTACACAGGCGATTGGTTCATCCTTGGGAGAGAGATTGTCTACCTTCCATTTGTTGGTTAGTCTAGCCTTGGGTGGCTCCTGCTGTGTAGAATCCTTTGGTGTGGCCATTAGGTTATGCAGGACAAGGCAAAACGACATATGTTCTGTTCGCCTGACCATTCTTCTTCTGCTTTTGGTGGTGAGCAGGACTACATTGTTGGCAGGCATTTTATGCAAGTCAGTGGCAGTGACTTGTAGAGAGTGTTGTGGCACTAGTAGCGGGCAAACTAGTTTATTAACAACACACTTCGCCGCCTTGCCGGGCAAATGTTTTTATGTCCCTCTTGCGAGGGATAAATGAAAATTAGCAGTTCGGGTCAGGCCGTGCTCTCAAGGAGGCGAAGTCAAATACTCCACTCTGCTACAAGTAGTGCAAAACAACTGAGGATGATGCTGGACCGTGGTAACTGTGGAAGGCAATTTTTCACTGTTATGTCAGTGAATGGAGACTAACTGGGTCACAGGTGCTTGTATCTGGACATGCAAGCGCCTATGCCTGTGACGCGTCTCCCTTTAGTTATCTATTATACCTATTATAGATAACCAAAGGGAGACGCATCACAGGCATAGGCGCTCGCATGTCCAGATACAAGCGCCTGTGCTAGCTATAGTGGAGTATGCGCGTAAGAACAGAGGTGAGGCAAGGTACTTTCAGTTTGTTAGCCACTGCAACGGCTCGAGAATGCCAAGGTCTCAAGCTTTAGCAAGGTGAAGGTGCACTGGAGTAAGAACAGTGGTGAGACATTGACCCCGCCAATAAAATGAATGTATGCCCTCCCCACACTCACATCAATTACACAGACAATAACAAGCAATATGAGACTCACCCCCTCCCCACTCATACACAACACTTAAAACAATCAACAAGCAAAAATGGGACTCACCCCCACTTACCTTACCCACCCTCATTATCATCATATTGTTAGTTAATATAAAATAATACTTTCCCCCATCACCCCCTTATCCCGCCTACTGTCGCTAACATCAAGCCTTATGACTCTATTATCATCACCCCAATAACATTAAGCCTTTCTATCATCATATTATTATTATTTAATTTAACTCCAGCGGGTATGAACTGATTGATTGATTGTTGCTTTAGGTCCAGCGGACTCTTCCGAGCCAAATCAGGACCGGACAACCCCCGATCCGCATAAAAGATCTGCTGAAACAACCCTAGTGGGAAAACTGAATGCCCTCCACCGGCCAGTCACTTTACAATAAAGACATCCCACGCAGGGGACGGCTGAGGCTTTACCCAACTACTCGAACCCCCGGTTACAAAAACAAAATAGAATACAAACATCATTATAAATTATCAACAAAACACATACATATAAAATGCCTATAGTGCTAAATAATAACATCATAGGAAGCCCTAGTGACCACCCGGCAGAAAGCGTCCAATACTCCCAAGCTGATCCAACAGACCTCATACACAAACAAGGAGTCTTGTCCAGGAAGAGTTTTCAAGAAAAAAGGTAGGTCATTGATCTAGCGAAGAAGAAGATATTATAGCAGAGTGATAGGACAGATCAGGAATGGGAAAGAGCAAATGAGGAAGACAGCGACATTGGGAATTTAAAGCACTAAATTTCCATAAAGTGGGGATACTATTTATACTGAAACCCCCGGCACTCCAACGGGGGTACTGTTGCCGCAGTGAATCTGTCATGCCTACAAAGGAAAGACAGGTTTTCAACTGGGGCTTTCACTTTTCCCTTTATAGGTTTGAACAATCTACAGTGGCAAGATTGCTCATGACCCCAAGGGGTTGATGAAATGAAGGAAGATGTTTACGTAAATCACTTTTGTTAAAATATCCAGTGACAAATTTAGGAGCGTCCGGCGAGAGAGTTTGTAGGTCACGCACGACCTCAGCGACCTGTGCGGCTGCACGTGTCTTGTCGGCCCACGTATGAATGTATACAACCAAAGAGCTTATAACGGAAAGAGAGGGAACTTCCATTATGTCCTATACAAAAATGCGAGACGCTCTCACGGATTATTTCCCTTTGCTCGGGGTGGCTATATTTCACCATCTGCTATATGAATGATCTGTGCGTGGTAACTTATTGAGCCTATGCCATTGCAAAAGAACATTTTTATGGCAACGTTTGCAAAAACCAAACTTTTAACCATCATTATTTTTAACATTCCGCTACTGCTGTCTTTTTTTGTGTGTTTTTGTTTATGTTTACTTATTGACATTTATTAGGTGCTTTTATGCTGCTTATGTGTGTATGTCTTAGGTTCGTTTTCTGCCCTGGAATTTATTATTTTTTAATCAACGACAGATATTTTAAAATTAAAATATGCATGACAGACCGTTTCATTTATTCGAAACTGTAAATCCGTAATCGTGAGAGAGAGGAGTGAGAGAGAGAGAGAGAGTGAGAGAGAGAGAGAGCTCTGTCATTCAATCAATTAATCACAATAAAGCACAATAACAAAATGTTTCACTAATAGTGTGAATTTAATTTATATCAGGTGTCCCCCTATCCCCCAACCCTCTCACCTCCCACATCACTGGCTTAATAACATCAGTCACTTCATGGAAAATAATTAATTAATCAGACAGAACAATCAGAACCTACTGGCTAAACTATAACATTCCACGCAATATAGATCTAATGCACAGAAATTCACAGATCAGAACAAGGACTGAGTTTCTACATTACATTTTTTTTCCCGTTTACTCTCAAACGAAAAGGGATTACAAAAGATCAAGGACCATTTTTGTGCCTAGGTAAGGGGTTATCTTGCACAGTATTTGATCACGAGGAGAAAACAGACTTAGTCTAATTTAACTTGTTAACATAAGCAGTTTGACGAAGCCAAACTGCCAATCTGACATCTACTTTTGAAATATAAGCACAAATATAGTCAAACAACCTAGCAATAACGTAAACAGTGAGCGACCTGTTGAACGTAAACTGTCAGCAAGCAAACTGTTTTGGATTTAGCACATAGGTATAGCATGAATCATTCAAGCCGCTCTCCGATTGTTTTAACACTAACAACACTGCAGCGGTCTTAGTTTAGGCCTACATAAACACAAAAAAATGAAGTTTTTCAATTGCAATTTACCTTTCTTTGTCTCTTAGAAATTTGAAAAAGGACTTGCCAACACAACTTTTCTTGTATCTTGAATTATGGCAATTGATAGCTGTGCAAAAGTCACCGCCCTGTTTCACTCAGTCGCCTTTTGACTTTCTGCCACGAGCCATTTTCAGCATGTCGACAAGGGAGCATAACTCGTACATTTCGTCTCGCGGTTCTGTACCATGTTCCGCCTCTTTCTATCATAAGCTCTTTGATACAACTGTGACGTAGATCTGCTGACCGAATTCACGGGGCAAGTACCAAGGTCGGAGCGACACGGACAACAACTCAACATCCTGTGTATTCAATTGCTTACGCACAGTAACACTATTCCTACTACACCACCGTTCATTCACGTACAGGCACACGCCACCGCCTGATTTCTTTTTACTGACTTCTACATCTCTATCAGTCCTGAAGGGCTCACCAAAACCGTTGAGTGCAATGCTACCATCATCAATCTTATGACAGAGCCGTAACTAGAAGGTTACTAGGTTACTAGAATTATAGGGCCGTTCGGCATTGTATTTTTTAAATTAAACTTATTTTATCTCAAGAATAATTGTAAGATCTTCAAAGTCTACAATTTCGTTGTTTTGGTTAGTTATTTTGAAGCAGACGATGATAGTCTTGACTTAAGTGACGTTTTTTAGGCAGGAATTTTAATGAAACTGAATCGCAGTAAGATTCTCTAGGAGTTGAAATTATCCTTAGCAATGTACTAGGAATTCCGTTTACTAAGTTTTCCGATGTTTTCAGTTAATAAGGGTACACAAACAATCTATTATTAATTAACAAATTCATAGGTTTTGATCCACTAAATGTTATAGTACTGGCGGTGCTGGCGGTGCAGCTGGCGTTGCTAGTGCTGCTGGTGGTGGTGCTGGAGTCAAAAGATGAAGATAATTCGTTGCCAGTGAAACCTAATATTTCGCAGACCTGATAGTTCTCCGCGAAATCGCAAAAATCCGCGAAAATGAAAACGGGAAAAAAAAAGAAAAAAAAAAGGAAATGCGAAACAATCTGCGCACACTTAAAAATTTTTTTGTTTTTTTTTTGGGTTGTTGTTTTGTATCGGAAGACGAAAGTTGCTTTACTCGCTTCCGGTTTTGCGGCGCCATACTTTGTTTTGGAATAGTGGTGCAGCGTTGACGGTTTTTGTGTATATATTTTCGCCGTTCAAGTTGTGGATTTGTGGACGTCATCAGACTCATTGGACTTCAAAATGTCTGTCACAAGGCGTGACATAGTCGCACGTTCCGCGGAAACCTCTCTTAGATCACTATCAGGTCTGTTTCCGCCAGCTTTGGTGCAAGTGTGACGCTGGTAATGTCTTTATGTTGGATTTTTATATAAAGTTAGTTACTAACAAGTTTGCAGGGTTCATTTTTGATTCGATCAAATGAGGTTTAAACAATTCTTCAGTAAGTCTGCAGAAGTCATAATAGCCAGTTTGAATACGGTGCCGTTTTTTTTTTTTATTAATCATTATCCAGTTGTTGTTTAGATCATCATCATGTCTAATATTTACCCATTTAATCGTGTAGAATATTTCGTGTAGGATTATTTTAAGGTCCCTGTTTTTGTTGTCAATAGGATGGCGAAGAACATATTTTTAACACAGTAATAGAAATGTATGTGCCATATAAATATAATAAAGCTGCAAAGTATACTACAGGGCCTTATTATTAAACGAAGTTATTATTAATCGTTGTTATATAGCATTTATCCAGCTCAAGAGCTGCTCAAGGCGCTGGCCGATACAGGAAGGGAGACAGACAGACAGACAGACAGACAGACAGAGAAAGAAAGAGCGAGAGGAAATAACTTATAGAGCGCTTATTCAGCTCAAGAGCTTCTCTAAGAGCTGGCCGATACAGGAAGAGAGACAGACAGACAGATAGACTTTAGACTTTTAGACTTTAACAGTTTATTGCTTTATGGCCATTCGCCCCTGCAAACACACGCGCCACATGCGCGAAGACATTCACATTCACACGCTTGTGGTACAGTGGGGGAAGGGACAGTCGCGAGTGATACTCTTCTGCCATATCATAATTATGTAAAGTCTATACTTCCAGTACTGTACACAATTTGTGTTCGTTTCTACCAAAGCAACACTAATTCACAAAAACCGGGTTTACTTTCCCTACAATTAAGAAGCAACATATACATACACACACATATATACACACACATATATATATACACATATATATACACATATATACATATACATACATATACATGCACATACATATACATACATGTATCTGTCATAAGCAGTTGAGGGGAAAACAAACAACATGAGGACACATTTTAATTATCTTAAGACAAACAAAAGCGTTATCTAGTTAATATTTTTTGTAAAAAATAAAAAATATCTAGGTATCATCAATAGCTTCAGCTAATTTCTTTCTTCTACAAATGGCGTGATAAGTATACTTGCTAACTGTTGTGTAACGTTTACTGTTGTGTAATGACAGGAGATTGGAAACATTACTTGGCTGGTTGCTTAGGAAGCGGGATCTTAGATCGTCATACAGGGGACAATTAAACAAAAAGTGTTGTTCATCTTCAATAATGTTTTTGCAAAAAATACAATATTTATCACTGACTGTTTCGGAGTATCTATACATATTGCTATTTATTGGAAGAACGCCAAATCTGAGTTGAGTCAGAGCAACGCGGAAACAATATATGTCAATGTTGGTAATGTAGCTTTCTTCTTTAAAATCATATTTAAATGATCGAAATAATGAATAGCGCTCTTTTGAGTGAATGGCAGCATTCCACTCTTGTCTAAACATGTCTTGAAGACGTAATTTAAATTCTTTCAAGAAAAGGTTAACATTTCCAACGCCCTGGTTCAACCAGACAAAATAAAAACCACAATCTGACAAAATTTGGCGAATTTTAGATGCCAGTTTTGTTTTCCATTTGTATTTATGTTAAGCAGCATAGTGTAAGCTTGTTTAGGTAGACGGGACAGACAGAGACAGAGAGAGAGGAAATAATTATATAGCGCTTATCCAGCTCAAGAGCTGCTCAAGGCGCTGGCCGATACAGGATCTAACCCAAGCTGCCTGAGATGCCCACCTGCAGTCCTTGGGGGCATAGTCTGATGCCCAGACCACTGGTCACAATCTGGGATGAATAGGACCGAGCGCTTACTGGATCTTTATGTGTATTCAGCACTCACCCGTCTAAGACACGAGCGTCAGGATCTTTAAAGTCCCTGCGGTGGAATGCATGTGCGAACAGACCAGACTTCGGTTTACAGGACACTCATCCGAAAGAGTCATATGAGACAGTGATGATACATTGTAGTGAGGGACGTTGTCACAGAAAGGTGGGAGAGAAGCGTGGAAAAGGAGATGTGAGAGAGAGAGGGAGAGAGAGAGAGAGACTGAGACAGAGACAGAGAGAGCGGGGGAGAGAGAGACAGAGACAAAGAGATAAAGAGAGACAGCGACAGAGGCACAGAGAGAAACGAGAGTATAAACCGAGGTCTAGTCTGCGCACGCATCCATTCCATCGCACGGACTTTAAAGACCCTGACGCTCATGTCCAAAATGCACCCAGCAAGCACTAGGTCCTTTCTCCCCCCATTCACTGTCGCCATGGATTGTGCTCAGTTGTCTAAGCGTCAGACTATGCCACCAAAGGCTGCAAGTGGTCACCTCGCGCTGTTTGAGTTAGCTTTGTGTATCGGCCAGCGTCTTGAGAAGCTCTTATGGAGTTATGTAAAATATTTTAAGATGTTTAAAAACAGTTAGACAACAACCCATATTAAGTCATTAGCAAACAAACACAAAAATTCCTTAAAATAATACTTTCTTAAAAAATTATTCTTTTTAAAAATTGCGGCCAAATGAGGTTTAAAACAAAGAAAAGAAGAGAAATGAAATTGTTAAACTCGCTTTACTACAGTCTTAAAATTGACTAGTTCTGTTAAGTTGGTGGGTTTTTTTTGGTTTGCATTTAGGTATTTTAAGTCAATACAGAATGTAAAAGGAAAATCCTCAGGAAACTACTAATGCGAATGGAACGTTCTTTGAAGAGATACAGAAATGCTAAATAAATAAAGTTCATCTTACCTCACAGTCACATCAACAGACAGCGTTTGGTATCAACAGTTTCTGTGCAGAAAACAGGCTCTGGTTTAAATGTAGTTAGTTAGGTAGTTATATAGATTAACGTCCCCGGACACATAAGCGTATACGGGACGATTTGTATTATGCAGCGGCTTTATAAATACCCTCAATTGCGCAGATGCTTGGAGAGAGGGAAGAGGGTGGTAGGACGAAGGAGCTGAGGTGTGTGTGTGGGGGGGGGGGGTGTGGATGAGCGTGGGATGCACTTTAAGCATTTCTCGATTACCAACCCTCCATCTCACCCCTAATTCTCCACCAACACCACCAACTCCAAACGCACCCCTCTTTTCAAAAGACCTTGGACACTATACTAACTTCGACATTTAATGTCCAAATATCACTTCGAGTAGTTCGCTCCTTGATAGGTCTATGCGGCTACTCATTGGGCTAATAGTGCTTTCTGTCCTACTGGAATATTTCGTTGCACTAAAAGCTCTGTGGTATTTTTTAGCAACTTGGTTTATGACCAGTTGAGATTACTGTCTGACACATTATATGTGTGGTGCTCCTGTGGCAATTACGTTGTTCATGTGGTTGTGAAGTTCAATGGAAGTTCTCACTCAGTTGTGTTTACTTCAATACATACACTGTAGCAGTAGGCATCAGTAAAGATAGGCCTAGCGCGTTGGAAGTTTCTTCAGAACTGGAAACTGTGTGACGTTTTGTTTTTGGTTTTTTGATTGTGTGATGTCCAACCCTAGAGGGAAAATGAAAAGACCTCTTTTTGACTCTCCGTGTTCAACAAAGAAGGAAAGTAAAAAGTTGAAATCGTCTGCAGATTATAAAAGTGAGTCATCTGTGTGTGGGATGCAGAACATTGATTTTGACACTGCGAAGATGCAAGAGTCTATCGAGCAGAAGGTAACTGACGCCTTATCAATCTTTAGGGTTTCTGAAGAGGACCCCAACGACCCAGTTGTCAGGATGATCCCTGTGTTGGCAACAGCTTTGTCTGTGGTGGTGAGTGAGGTGATGAGGGGTGTGATGGTGGAGTTGCAGTCTAAAGTGTTGTCTGTGATGCAGCGTCCATCTCCTCAACCCCACCTTGCATTTGAGAAGGCCATGGCAGCGGTTCGCGTACTCACATATGAAAATGACCGTCTTCAACAGTATACCCGGCGGGAGTCTATACGTGTGTTTGGTGTCCAGCAAGGAAACGACGAGACAGCAGAACAGGTTGAGGAAAAAGCAGTGAAAATATTCAAAGATCTGGGCCTTGATGTTAACGTTTCGGACATTGCAGCGTCTCATCGCACCGGTAAACCTGTCAGAGGTGCACGCCCTATACTTGTGAAGTTTGTTTCCAGAAGGAAGAGGAACGAGATTATGAAGAAGAAGAAAAACTTGAAAGGGATGCAGGGATATGACAAAGTGTTCATTAACGACGACATCACCCCTCTCAGGGCTCGGATTCTGGGGATGGTGAAGAAGATGGGGTACAGTGCATAGACCGTCGACGGTAGGATTTACTGCACCAAAAGGGCCCCATTGGGTCTCCCTGTTTCTGATAGGCCGAAACCGGTGGTGATTGAGACCCCTGATGATCTCTTCAAGTTGGGGGTCTCCAGTGTTGATTACACAGCCCTGGGCCTAAAGCATCTCTCGGAGATCACAGAGGTGGCAGCAGCCAATGCTGATGATGCTTCGTGTGAAGAGCCGATTGATGTCTCCATCCTCGACCATGGAGAATAGAGGCGCCCATGGAAGCTTTCTGTTTAACCTTCACCCTCTCAGCGGCAGGTATTTGATTCTGATGTAGTGAACTGCGAAAATGTTGAAGGTGATTTGTCTTGCAGCACTGTTTATAACTTTCATGTTCCGAACGGCGAAGAAAGTCTGAAAACTATAGTAAAAAATGCTGACAGTGTGAAGTGTGATTTGTCAGATTTCGGAATAGTCTTCGTTTCTACCCTTTCTTTTACATATTATGATACACTGGCCAGAATAAAATATTGTGATCAAGATTAAGATGAACAAATGGTATTAAATGACCAAAATAGCACTGTGGTCTAATGGTAGTGCTTCGGCTTGCGGATCTGAAGGTCCCGGGTTCGAGCCCTGGCCGGGCCATTGTGTTGTGTCCCTGGGAAAGACACTTTACTCCTGTTTTCCTACTCCTTCGGATGAGAGTTTAAACCGAGGTCTAGTCTGTGTCGCATACATTCCATCATAACGGACTTTAAAGATCCTGACGCTCATGTCCTAGACGGGTGAGTGCCGGTGACAAGAACACACCCAGCATGCACCTAGGTCCTTCTCCCCCATCCCTGGCTGCCCAGGATTGTGCTCAGTTGTCCGGGCGTCAGACCATGCGCCCAAAGGCTGCGGGTGGGCGTCTCGGGCGGCTTGAGTTAGATCCTGTATCGGCCAGCGCCTTGAGCAGCTCTTGAGCTGGAAAAGCGCTATATAAGAACGATTAAATAAATAAAATAAATAAATAAAGGATGTGTAAATAAGCTGTCAGTTGAATTTGAAGATTTTCAGTCTGTGGTAACCAGTCCTCATGAATATAATTTAACTGAATGTGATAATGTGTTGAAACCTAAAGGAAATGTTTCACCTGTGTGTGATAGTGTCAGTGGAGTAGCAGACAAAAGTCTCAGTGATCTGTCTGTGGTTTTGTTTCCTTTGGTCTTTCATAATAATCAGCGCTATGGTTATGATAATGGTGTGCATGTTGATATGCCTGACATTCCTAGGTTAATTGTTGATTGTCTAACAACAGATGATGATTATATTAATGATTGTATTAATGATGATATTAATGATGATATATTAGTTACTTGTGAGTTTAATGATGATAATGGTTGTAGTGCTAAATACATGTCAAGCATCTTCAGTAGTGATGATAGTGGTGGTTGTGAACAGCTTTTCTCAAAACATTTTGATTGTGATGATGGTGTTGCCCATACTGATATAAAGCTAGAAAATGTGTTATTATGCAACACAAATAATGATCTATACTCGAGACTAGGTACTGATGTGCCCTGTTGTGTTGATTGTGCACTTAATTGTGTAATTCGTGTTTCTGATAAGTTATGCAATAGTGATTATAAAAGAAGAGAGTTTGCTGTTGTTTGTCATGATGAAAGTATTGATGTTTGTCATTTTATGGTTGTAAATGTCCTCATAAGTACCTCAGTAGCATGAGAGATCATATAACTGACTTGGAAGGTATTCGTGAGCTTGGAACCAGAACTGAATCTCATTACACAAATAATGCATATAATTAATTTATAATACTGACGGTTATGGTTGTTTCAATAATAATGTTGTGCATGAGTATGAGTATGAGTCTGATGCTTACTTTGCTTGTGGTAGTGGTGATTTTAATGGCTATAGTGAGGAGTGTGTTGCTGTGGGTGAAGAAATTATTAAAGAAATTATTAATTTCCATGATGTTGTTGACGATGTTGATAGTGATGGTGGTGATGTCGGTGGTAGAGGTGGTAATGACATTAACATTGAACACGCTGATTATGATTGCAGTGATGCTGATATTATGTGTTGTCCTGACAGTAATAATAAATGTTGTGATGATGATGATGATGATGATGATGATGATGATGATTATGATGATGATGATATCGATTACCATAAAGATGATAGTGATGGTAATTGTAGTGGTGTTGGTAGTATGTGTTGTGACAACAGTGATGATAAATGTGGTTGTGTTGATGATAATGATTGTCATGATATTGTAAGTGTCTGTAGTGTTTGTAAGTGCAGTGTTGTTGACATTATGTGCTGTATTGGTAGTAGTAAACATAATGACTCTAATGATGTTAACAACAATATTGACAATAACATTGACAGTAATGATAATAATGATAACAGTTCTACTATAACAAATAGTGATGATGATAATGATGATGATGATGATGATGATGATGATGATGATGATGATGATGATGATGATGATGATGATGATGATGATGGTGGTGGTAGTGAGGATCTAAATGATGATGATGATGATCTAAATGATAATAATGATGAGCCAGGTAACAGTTCCCCCTCTATAGTCCTAAGTGATGCCAGTTTTTCTTTCTCTTCTCTCCGCTGTCTTTCACTGAATGTTTGTGGTTTGTTGTCAAGGTTGGCGTGTCCAGAATTTCAGGATGTTATAAGGCGTTCAGATATAATATGTGTGTCAAAAACGAAGCTTGATGATTTTGATCATGTAGACATTGAGGGATATTCTTGTTTTATGAAAAATAAAAAGAGGTATAGAAAGAAATCGGGTGGTGTTGCCCGTTTGGTTAGAAATGAGCTTTTAGATTATATTAAAATTGTAGAACGTCATTCTTTTAGTAAAAGAATGCAACCCGGACATGATAAGTATTATCGGTTAGTGCATCACCCAGTTTCTGACGATGGTTTATTTTTTGAATTATCAGTTCCACGTGTGGAGGTAGTCGAAACAATCTTGTGTGTAGCAGTTTATATTACCCCCGAAAATTCAGTGTATGTAAACAGGAATGCTTTTCAAGAGCTGGCTGATACTTTAATAAACTGGAGTGATGACGTTAATGTAGTTTTGTTCGGAGACTTTAATGCTAGAACGGGAAATGTTTGTGACTTTGTAGACGAGGTAGAGGAGGTTGATAATTTTATTACTAGTACAGCTGAATTAATTGATATGTACAGCATCCAAAAAGTCAGAGTGTCGAAAGATAGTAATGTAAATAATTTTGGCAATTCTCCTACTTTCTGGAAATTTAGTGCTTTAAATTCCCACTGTCGCTGTCTTTCTCATTTGCTCTTTCTCATTCCTGCTATGTTCTATCAATCTGCTATACTATCGTCTTCTTCGCTAGACCAGTCTCCTACATTTTTTCTTGAAAACTCTTCCGGGAAAAAGACTCCTTATTTGTGTATGAGGTCTGTTGGATCAGCTTGGGAATATTGGATGCTTTCTGCCAGGTGGTCACTAGGGCTTCCTATGATGTTATTATTTAGCAATGTAGGCATTTTATAAGTATGCGTTTTGTTGATAATTTATAATGATGTTTGTATTCTATTTTGTTTTTGTAAACAGGGGTTCGATAAGTTGGGGTGAAGACTCAGCCGCCCCCTGCGTGGGATGTCTTTATTGTAAAGTGACTGGCTGGTGGAGACCTTTCGGTTTTACCACTAGGGTTGTTTCGGCAGATCTTTTATGCGGATTGGGGGTTGTCCGGTCCTGATTTGGCTCGGAAGAGTCCGCTGGACCTAAAGCAACAATAATGTAATGTAATGTAATCGATTTGTGGATTAGCCAGAACATATTGATTGTCAATGGTAGAGCGGGTGATGATGCGAGTGTGGGTAGGCCTACATGCAAAGATGTGAGCGTTGTAGATTACATAGTTGCCTCCCCTGCTGTGTTTACTCATGTTACTATGTTTGCCATTGGTGATTTCGATGAATGTCTTTCCGATGTACACTGTCACGTTGTTTTGACATTGTCTTTTGAAGATGTTTTATTTGACGATAACTCTTTAGCCAAGGAACATAGTGGCCAGTCTGAAATTGTTAACAAATCTTTCAAACCAGTATGGATAAAGGAGTCTGAGAGTGTTTTTGTTAACAGTATTGACCAAGAGCGTGTTATTGATATAAATTGTGCTCTATCGAATCTGTTAAGGAATGTTTTAGACGTGACACAGTTAGATGTTAATAATATAACTAAGGAAGTAGTAGCTGTTCTGCTGTCAGCCGCTAGTGATGCTGATATGTTGAGGCATACTAATAGCAACAACAGAGCAGAGAGGACGAGGAAGAAGAAGAGAATGCCGTGGTTTGATAATGAATGTAGACAGAAAAGAAAAATATTTCGTAACACAAAACGTAACCACGCGCGTGTGCGCGACCAGAAGTCAAGAGAAATTAATAAACAGGCGTACAAAGAGTATAAAAGTACGATTAGAAAAAAGTTTGGTCTATATAGAAAAAATATGCATACCTATATACGTGGATGAAATGTAAGGACTCCAAAGCGTATTGGAAGTTTTTAAATAATAGTTCTTCAAGTAATATGCCGTGTAATGTAAATATACCTACCCATGATGATTTTGTTAATTATTTTGAAAACCTTGGTAACATTCCTGAGGAAGACATCCTCCATCCTACTGACCCTCTTGATCCTGAAGTTAACTTTATAGATAATTCTAGTCTGAATTCCGACATAACCCGTGACGAGGTAATGAAAGCTGTTGGTAAACTAAAGAATAATAAAGCTTGCGGTTTTGATTGTATTTTGAATGAATTTTTGAAAGCATCTTTTCCTAAGTTGTTAGATACTATTACTATGTAATTTAATCTTGTTCTAAGCAGTGGCAAAATTCCTGAAGACTGGTCAGTTGGCATAGTTTGTCCACTATATAAAGGGAAAGGAGACACGCTAAATGTAGACAATTACAGAGGTATAACTCTTCTTAGCTGTTTGGGTAAACTTTTTACAAGCATTATTAATATTAGGATTAATTTATTTCTAGAGTCCAATAATTTATTAGGTAATGAAGAAGCAGGTTTTAGAAAAGGTAACTCAACCACTGATCATGTTTTTGCACTGCACTGTCTAATTGATATTTACTTACAACAAAAGAAAAGATTGTTTACTACATTTGTAGATTATACAAAGGCATTTGATAATGTACAGCGTAATATGCTTTGGGAAAAATTAATCAACAATGGTATTTCTGGAAGAGTTTTGATAGTGATCAAAGATATGTATCAAAAATCTAAATCTTATGTTAAAAGCCCTAATGGTATATCGCCTACTTTTTTTTACATGTAATGCTGGAGTGCGGCAAGGTGAGAATTTATCACCTATTCTATTATCATTGTTTCTGAACGATTTAAGGTCTTTCCTTGCCGAACATATAGATGGTTTATCGTTGCCACGGAATATTGGTAATGGGTTCAATTTCTCAGATGTTGACCAGTATTTTAAATTGTTTCTGTTATTATATGCTGATGACACAGTCATTTTATCAGAGTCAGCTGAAGACATGCAGAAAGCTCTAGATATTCTTAATTTATATTGTGCGAAGTTTGGTCTGTGTATAAATATTGCAAAAACGAAAGTTATGATTTTCTCCCGCGGTAAAATCAGAAAGTTGCCTGTCTTCAAGTTTAATGATGTAATCCTTCAAATAGTTTGGGAATATAAATATTTAGGCACCCTTTTTCATTATAACAATAAATTTCAAAAGAACTTAAAAGCCCAGAGCGTGTCAGCTGAACGTGCGATGTATGCAATTTTAAGGAAGTGTAGAAAGTTAGATTTGCCGCTTGATGTCCAGCTAGATCTCTTTGATAAATGTATCAAACCGATTCTATTGTATAACTGCGAGTTGTGGGCTCACGAAAAATTAAAAATAATAAAATGTGATAGGTTGCAACTAAAATTTTTGAAAATGATCCTTAACGTAAAAACTTGCACGCCGACTTGTATGGCTTTGGGTGAGGTTGGCTGTATTCCTGTCTCTTTGGATGCCAAATGCAGGTTACTTTGTTTTTGGTATAAATTGTGTATCGATTGTTGTAACGATTCCACAAAAATATCGGTGCTTATGTTTCGTCTGTGCTCTTATTTATTTTTTTAATAGTGAGTATAAATTATCTTGGTTAAATACTGTTCGTTCTCTTCTGGACGATCTCGGTTTGTCTTTCATATGGTTGCGTGGTTGTAGATATTCTTTGAATTATTTTAAGAATCTAGTCAAACAACGCCTGAAAGACCAATTTTTGCAAATCTGGCATCATAATATAAATGAGCATAACAGTTGTATTACTTACAGAATTTTTAAGGAAAAGTTTTGTTTTGAGGATTATTTAGTTAATTTGTCACCATTTTTTAGAATAAATCTGTTAAAATTTAGACTCGGTTGCCACAAACTTCCGATTCAAACTCAAAGATATATAAATATTCCCAGAGAAGAAAGATTGTGTTCTTTGTGTGATTTAAATGAAATAGGTGATGAATTCCATTATTTGTTTAATTGTACTAATCCCCTTCTAAAAGACAACAGATTTTCCCTATTGCCACGGTATTTTAGGAATCACCCAAATGTCTTCAAATTAAATCAGCTAATAAACTCGAAATCAAAAAGCACACTGGTAAATTTAAGTCGTCCTTTTGGAATATTACTTTCACTTTTTAAGTAGTACAGCACTGGTTATTTATTTTTTTATTTTTATTTGTTTTCCTCCAATATTTGAGTACTGTTTGGTGGTCATGCATGTGTGCTTCACTGTTCTGGCATTTTTTCCCTTGTTCTTTCACTTCTCTGATGACTGTTGTTTTTGTTTTATCTTGTATCTTTATGCGATTGTTCTTTTGAGTGGATATCAATTTATTATTATTATTATTATTATTATTATTATTATTATTATTATTATTATTATTATTATTATTATTATTATTATTATTTTATTTATTTATTTTAATTTATTTATTTATTTTTTTTATTTCATTATTTTTCTTTTTTTAAGAGGTGTCACAAAATAATGTTTGAACATTGTTGTTGCTTTTTCATTTAGTGCATATGTTATTGTTTGTGGTTAGAGGCTGCTGTGTCTTGTAATATAGTGCCGTTCTTGTAATCACTATGTATATATTGTGTATCCCTATCCCCCTATCTTCCCCCCCTTGTCTGGCTATACGGCCCCCCCCCCTGGGCTAGGAGCCTAACTTGATAATTTGCTGTTTTATCATTTGTTTAATAAAAGGACAAAGTTCTAAAGTTCCAAAGTTAAGTTTTCTGGAAGAGTGGATTATCGCACAGTCCTTCTAGAGCAGTTTTGGTGCACGGTTTCTATTGACTTAGCTTTCTAGTCGATGAGCGGTGTTGTGGTGGTGTCTCCTCCTGGTTGGTAGACTATTGGGCTATTGTAGCTCAGTGCTAGATGCTCCACTGCAGGCCGAATGTCAAGGGTGACTCTCAGTGGTCTTTCTCTTGCATCGGACCAACGAGCCTGCTCGTCTGCACAAATAAAATATGGTAAACTGATATATTTTTGCCACACATAATATGACAGAGTCCAAATTATGGTTTTAATATAATGTTAGAAGTGTACTACAGTTGTTGGAATTGATGTAACGTTTTAACAAATTTTAGAAGCGTATTACAGTTGCTGGAAATGCTTAGCTCTGATCTAAAGAAGTCTGTGTTAGTGTTGATAATAAGAGGTTATATAAACGAAAACGTAATTAGCGCCGAACTTATCCAAACTTTGAGGAGGTGTAAGATACATGTGTTGAGATGGATAATAAAAAGTGGTGGTGGAAATGTCAGAACTTGTTGTGGGTTTTGTGAAATTAAAACAAGAAACAGGAAATAAGAAGTAAAACAAGAAATATGTTTGTTGATTATGGGAGTGGGTTATAAAGGAAATGTGTGAAGCGTGAATATAAATGAAGACATTGACAGGTTTGATTATTCAGCAATACAGAGTTAGTGTATAATAAATTTGTAAATATTAAGAGGTGTGGAGATGATTACAAGTATAGATGCACTATTAGTAATTTAGAAATAATGGTTTAGAGGTTAGGCGAGTGTTTAAAAGTGATAAGATAGTGAGGCGATGTCTTGGTGTGGGAAAGTAAATTTTAATCAAAGTTAGAGGAAAGACGTGGAGGATGGTTAATGTAGTTTTGTTTCACCTTTAACATCGTGGAGCCGGTTAGGTGGCGAGTGAAACTCCACAGAATGGTGTAAGGATGGTAAGAGATAGACGGTTTTGGAAAGTTTCTAGAAAATAATATTAATAAGAGAAAGAGCGCATGTTCATATAGGTGTTGTTATAAATATTCATAATTGCACAGTTGACCAATCGTTATTAAGTTGGGAGGCGAAATGTTGAGGCTGAATACCCATTTGATATATAAGATGATGCACGAGTGAAGGGAGCTAGCCTCCGCTCTCTGTCTCAGCTCTCAGTTCTTTGTTCTCTGCCTCCACATTAAGTGATGGAATTATACTAGAAAGGTAGGATGAAGATTTTGTATTTGGATATTTTGATGTGTGTTGTCCAATAAATAAATAGTTAGAAAAACAAAATGAAAGAGTTGGGGTTTGTAACAGCAGAAATAGTGACGACAAAATGTAGGAAATTAGCTTAGCGCAATATAGATAGCATCGAATGAAACTTGACGTTAATTCACCAGTTACCTAAAGGAAAGCAGACATATGTTAAATTAACCTCCTCCAGACAATCACGCAGACAGACTTGGCTAAACCAGGAATTTTAAATAGCTTACTTGCCAAAACTGACCAGAACGTCGTCTCCGTTAACTAGCCATGCACCTCTTATCGTGATTGGATCTATCCTCCACTCTCCCTCTGACACTCCAATTCAAGGATAATTATACTTGTCTTGTAAATAGGGCAGGTGTGGGAAATATTCAAATAAAAACGAATAATCCCGTATATGCGAGATTAACTAAAACGAGAGTTAAACGATTGGTCAGAAGATTATAGGGAGCCCTGCATATCCTTGGAGACCCAACTTTAGCTCGTCAGTCGATTTTTACCTACGAAGCTGCGAGGGTCAAACCAAGGAACAAGCTGCAGTGAACGCTTATCCTCAGCCTTATCATAAAGATAGACTAGAGACGGTTTCACGGATCCCAGAGTCTAGAAGTAAGATAACATTAGTAGTTTTGATATGTGTATGTTTATATTGTATATTGATTGCCATGTATTATAGTAAGATAACATTAGTAGTTTTGATATGTGTATGTTTATATTGTATATTGATTGCCATGTATTATAATATATATATATATATATATATATATATATATATATATATATATATATATATATATATATATATATATATATATATATATATATATATATATATATATATATATATATATATATAGTTACAGAAACAGACTATTGTTTCTGAGACAGTATGCATGTGGATTGATGTATCTTAGCCTTAAGATTCGAATCGAATCGTGCATATGGGAACCTTGCAGGTGTCTGATGCTATGGACACTTTGCAGAGGAGACCGCACACTTATATCTAACGAGAATATTGTAGCCAGAGCTCCGACTTTTACAGGTCAGCTCTGAGACGGTTTGTGGGGACAAACGCATGAAGCTTGCTCCCATGGTACAGAAGGAGAACAACCAAGATTCTACCTCTCCACGTCCGACCCTCGTAACTACAAGAGCTAGACGACTCACCCGATCAACCTGAGAGTCAAGACTTCTCAGAAGGACCCAAGCACTCTCAATGACAGAGCAGCTAAGTCACCCACAAATGCAACTGAGTTCTACCCTCGAGAAAACATAATCGACCACTAGATCATTTAGTGAACTATGAATATATTCGCGTAGCATATGATGAAAAAGACCGGCTGACAAACTTTCCCAGCACATCGAACTCTTAGAATTATTAATTTACCTGTTTAATGAAGTGCATGTAAAAGTTGTGTTGAATATATAAAATGAGAAATTACATACATACGACTGGTGTCATTCTATTTGTATTGTTGTGTAGCTATTAGTTTTTTTTCTCTCGAGACATAATAATCTAGTCTTTTGATTAGTAATCAACGGTTTTCAAGTTGAGCCAAATGATACTGAAACGCCCGAAAACAAATATAAATTTTATGTGACCAAAGCGCAGTGATCAGTCTCTCACACAGCTTTGGAATTCTGGTAAAAGAACGATCGATAGTGGTAGCCCATCGCCCATCTATCAATAAGTCTTACCCCCTAGTATGATAAACGTATCTTCCCCAGAATATCATAACATGGTTTAGCAAATTAAATCTCTCAAAACTGTCCCTCAAGCTGTTTGTGTAAAACATTGTCTCCGTAGAATGCTATAGTTGATCCCCGGACGTGAAGGCGATGAGCTGACCACGTCATACATACACTGAATATCTGCTGAATATTTAGTATTCAATGAGTTCATTCTTAAATTGTATATTAATTTTGACAACTGTCGTGAACAGTTCGGAATTGGAACCTTTTTAATGCTAGTATCTTGACATACTATTTTTTCTAATAAGGAATACATTTCTGAACAACACATACTCAAATTGTTGACAGAATTGGAATCTAATGATCTTAGTGCTCCCTCTTTAAGCTTTGCCTAACTTGTCACACACTTCATTCCAATGAATTCCACAATGTGCTGGAACCCAATGTGCTGTAAATCAACAACTATACCTCTAGAGAATATACAATGGATCATATTTTAATTTGATATATGAATTCATTTCTTACTTTGGAATTACCCTGTTTTAAAGCATACAAATCCGCTTTTGAATCGACACAAATCAATAAACCAAAGAGCTCTAACGGTAAAGTCATAATGTAGTTGAGAGCCATTATAATAGCATAAAGCTCACTCGTAAATATAGAAAACCCATTTCCTACATAATATGAGCGTCTTACATTTAATGCAGGAATGATAAAGGCCGATTCACTATCTAAAGAATCTAATACCAAACCATCTGCAAAAATCTTTAAATGGTTTAAATATGCTCTTTTACCTCAGTAACTAAGAGATTAAAGTTATGATCTTATTTTAGTTACACTATAATCAATGTTAAAATTTGCATTTCTGTGCTCCCATGGTGAAATAGGTGATATTAATGGCATAACGGGAATGGCTGTGATATCAATGTTACACTTTTTAAAAAGATCTTTTGTATAGTTCTTAATTGGCTGCAAATAATTAATATGTTTAGTTCTTTTTGGATAGTCTTCTGCATCTATAAACATTTGTTCTTGTACTGAATTAGGGACAGATAAACATCTTAGCACATATTTTAAAGTAGCTAATTGACGCTGTTGGTTTAATGGTAATATTCCAGCTTCTTGGTATATATAAAAATTGTATTAGCATGAACTGGAACATTTAATGCAACTTTAATAGCTCTACTGTCGATGCTTTGTAATTTTTTTTAATAATGTGTTGTTTGGTGAAAAGTACACATTCTGACTAAAAACAAGCTTTGAACGGACTAGTGATATTGATAAATGTAGGAGGGATTTGGTATCCTGACCCCAATTTTGTACACTAATAATTTTTAATATATTTAGGGATTTTCTTGCTTTGGTTATTAAAGTTCAATATGTAGTTTCCAGTTTAATTTAGAAGTTAGCTGAACACCAAAACATTTAACCTGTTTCTTGTATATAAGAATTTCATCATTTAATTTCAAACTTGTAAACATTTAGGATTTATACCATTATTAAAAAGCATTACAAACGTGTTTTTTTTCTTCAGATGACAATTCCAGACTATTATTTTTTATAAATAAATTAAGGATTTTCAGTTCTTCTTGAAACAGTTTCTGTACATATGTTATTGCTCTCTGTTTAGTATGTTTTCGAAGAGATGTATTGGTAATATCATCAGCGTAATGAACAACATTTAATGGATTAGAAATAACAGTGGGAAGATCGTGAATGAGTATTGAAAACAATAATGGGGCAATTATAGAGCCCTGAGGAACATCATTATAAATTACTAACAAAACACGTACATATAAAATGCCTACATTGCTAAATAATAACGTCATAGGAAGCCCTAGTGACCACCTGGCAGAAAGCGTCCAATATTCCCAAGCTGATCCAACAGACCTCATACACAAATAAGGAGTCTTGTCCCGGAAGAGTTTTCAAGAAAAAAGGTAGGTGACTGGTCTAGCGAGGAAGAAGACAGTATAACAGATTGCTAGAACAGAGCAGGAATGAGAAAGAGCAAATGAGAAAGACAGCGACAGTGGGAATTTAAAGCACTAAATTTCCAGAAAGTGGGGATACTATTTATACTGAAACCCCGGCACCCAACGGGGGTTAGTCGGCCAACATTCACTGTAAATGTTTAAAGGAGCTGTGGAGGCGCATGGTTCAATTAAGGTATTTAAAAACAGCATTGCAACTACTACAAACCATGGTACTGTGGAGTTATGGACTGCCGTGAGATGATAGCAGAACAGCAGTGCCATCTACATGTAAGACAAGGGGGAATAATCCAATACAATGTTCACTCACTGGTATGGCGCACACTTCTATTTGACAGAAACCCAAGACTCAGATAAATCTCTTCTAGTCTTATTCTTGATTAAATGTAATCAGCAGTATAAAAAAAAACACTGTGGAATTTCTAGATCTGTAGTGTCAATGGCGTATAGATTAAAAGCTATAAAGACCAAGTATTGCAAAAATGTTAAAATTAATGTGTTTGCAACGAGACGTTTTCTTTGAAACATTTGCTGTTTAAGCACAATGATTTCAGAGTCCTCTTGCCTAACAATGTACCATCACTAGGCAGAAATAGTTTTGATAGTTGCATTATTTCAGTAAAAAAGTGTATGGGTTCTTCTGTTGGTTCTTTTCTCTGATAAACATTAGTAGGCTTATATGTTTCCTAATGATGTGTCTGTAATATTATCGAAATATATATATATATATATATATATATATATATATATATATATATATATATATATATATATATATATATATATATATATATATATATATATATATATATTATTTTGAGTACTGGTTATGATTTATTATTTTGTTCATTATTATTAGTAGTAGTATGTATTTATTTATTTCTAATTAATTTATTTATTATTGTATTAAGATTATTCTATTATTATTATTATTATTATTATTATTATTATTATTATTATTATTATTATTAATTTATTATTATTAATAATTTTATTAATATTAATATTATTATTATTATTATTATTATTATTATTATTATTATTATTATTATTATTATTATTATTATTATTATTATTTAATGTATTTATTTTTATTTTATTGTATTTATTTATATTCATTTACTTTAAAAAAAAAAGGGGGACATTAAAACAACTGAATTGAACTGAACTTTTATTCTTGACCTGGTCCCACCCAAACACGCTAGACACCAGTACGGGGGCCAGTGTCAACAGCTGGGTCAGCCGGGGGACCGAATGTAGCCATTTATCATCCTGCCTGTGGACATGGCCGTCAGCAAAGTTGAAACAGCAGATGGCAAACAGCAGTGAAGGTGAGCACGACGACAAATAGCACGTCCTCATTTATATTCCGCTTAATTAAAATAATCATTAATGATAACGTCCCGTTTCTTCACCCATCATTTTAGTCACAGTAACGTTTGCCAGGGTGGTTTTTTTTCTTCTGTGCAGGTTTTTTTTTTTTTTTTTTTTTTTTTTTTTAATACTCGTGGCCCACACTGTCACAGGGCGGTCTGTGATGAAAACCGGGCAGTCTGTGGGTGAAGAGCAGAGAGGGGTTGAGGGGATGTAACTGCGTGTTGTGGTGTGCGTGATTATTATAGCTGAAGCGTGGAAGTGTGCAAAACGAGACTTAGCAGCACGAGCGGTTAGCCGGTTGGGAAATATACTCACAGTTGGTCAGAACAGGTTTGAGAGAGCTACGGTAACGACGTATTTGTCTAGTGCTCTTGGTTTTCTGTGTGTTCTGGTGAAGTAGGGTGGGACAGTTGTTTAACGAATAATAATAACTGGTCCAGAAGGATAATACTAGTTGTGAAGGTTGCTGTGTTTCTGTGGTGTATTTTACTCAGTGAGGAGTATAGCTATGGAATAGCAAGTTGGTGTTAGTGTGGTAGGTAGTGTGAGGCATTTTCCACTACGGGAACTACGCACTACAGGATTACCCTACTTGGAGTATTCGTAGGAGGGCAGTGGGAGAAAGGCTACGAGTGCGATTACATTCGGACCGTTTCGGTGAGTGCAATGGTTGTATTTTCCTTGCTGTGCCCGAGAACCTAGTGCTGGCTTTGAGGGTGTAGGCACGAGAGCTGTGCGTAAGGCTAGGGAAGGATGAGTATGGTTGCACTGGTGAAAGGCAGAAGAAAGGAAGTGTGCGACTGTGTGGGATGAAGGATGAGAATGGTTGCACTGAGGGAATGAGAGGGAAGGATGAGTGCGGGTGCAGGAGAATGGAGGTGAGAAAGGGGAAGAGGATTGAGAGTGGTTGCTGTTGTTGTTGTAGTTGCTTGATATGAATAATGTGTTGTTGCTTACATGTATTCATCTGCAGCTTTGCTCATTTCATTGCATTCATAATTTCATTGTGTTTTATGATATGCGGTTTTGCAAGTGACAATAACAATAGCTAAGGGGAATAAGCGAGAGAGAGCCAAGGACGGGGAAGCAGACAGCAGTTGTGTCCCCTCAAGCAGCGGAGGTAGTTGTGAGTGAGAGAGAGGGGGGGGGGGTGTGATTGGAGGGAGAGGGACAGAGTCAGGCAGACAGGATATTAACGATGCAACGAGATTGTTACAGGTTCGACGAGTTAACGTTGTTCAACGTCAACCAACGTCGTGCGTCAACGACGACAGCACTTGGTCAGGTGGATCAAACATCATCTCCATCTGTGACGTTTACATGATCGTCGTTTGTCTTCACATCATCATCTCTCCTCAACCCCACCAACCCCGTGGTGGTTGTGACTTGGGCAAACGGAGCTTGGCCTCGACGTCGCGGTGAGGCTGACTGGAGGAGTTCAGCTGTGTGACGTCGACGGTGGCAGGACTGCCGGGACTACTGTGTCACCATCATCATCATCATCACCGTCGGAGGCGAGTGGGGGCGGCGACGCCACCACGTATGGTCATCTTCCGCACGTGCCGACAACAGCCACAAGCAGGGGAGGATATCGTTACGGGACTTCGTAGGCCGTCACGCTGCAAGGAGGTGACAGGGACTTCACTCTTCCAGGTGGGCTCGTTCTTTGTTGTCCCTCTCCTAAGCACTTGACCCCCCTCTTGTTTAGTAGGTGCGAACGGACATTGGCGGTGCACGTTTCGATTCGTGGACTTGGTTGGCTAGCAACCCTCGATCACCCTGACGTACCATTTCATTGTTTCATCAAACCGTTGATTGTTTCATCATCATTAGTTTCGTTTCATGTGTAAATGTTGTATGTGTATGAGTGTGTGGCTTGAATGAATAAATAGTTTGGAAGTTGTATATATACTTGTTGTGTTTTCATCACTTCACGTCTGCGGGAAATCGTCATTCTGTCTGGGTTGTCTGCGTGAATAAGTTGTTTGTTTGTGGCGTCTGCTTGGACGGAGTCGTGGCGGTGACACACACAATGTGAATTTACGCCGATGAGTCCCGGTTTCTTTGTGTCACGTTATTCCTCGATTTTTCCTCTGCATCATTAATATGACTGCTTTTTCTTCACGCCTCAAAATGCATCTACTTAGCTTTCGTTCCTTAATCTGCCGTGAGGGGAGGAATCCAGGGCTGAGATTTAGCAAGCCAGGCTAAGGAGCCAGCCGGGCTCCTAACCTGGGAAGTTGAAGTTGCCAAAATATTTCTCAGGTTGCCAGACCCCTTGATTGAAAGCACGGTCATTTTTTTTAAACTGTATAACTATTGCAGCTAATAAACAAGATAAATTTCAACAACAACACTGTTTCATTTTTTAAAACAAGCACTGTATAATTTATTCATCATCGACATCCTCCTCCTCAATGTTCCAAAACTTGAAGGAGCTTGGGTGTGCCTTCTTCAGCTGATTTTTTTTCTTCTTCGGACTTTTTTTTTTTTGCTGGAGGCTCCGAGACACCGCTTAAAAAGCGCCACATCGTTCGAGATTGACAAAAGACTGAGAATGGGGAATATCGAAAGTACGGCAAGTCTCGCGTGACTCATCAAGGAAGTCAGAGACTCGTTCCGATACACGCAAGGAAGCAAGAAGGCTATGATTTCGCAGGGCAGTAGCGTTTCGCGGAGAGGGAAAGAAGAAAGTCTCGCGATAAAAGGCTATTTTTACTTCGCAAATCCCTCGCTTTGCTAGTGTTACCTAACTTCCTAGCATGCATCGGAACGGGTCTCCGGTGCTGACTGCAGAAGCGGTTGGCGCGTGTTTTGTTTTACATTGCAAGTCAAAAGTCCGTGTACAGGTACACAATCTCTACCACTGGCGGTATTTTCAAGTCGCCAGCCGGGCGAATGGTACCCCAAATCGAGCTCGCCACACACTATTTTTAGGGGCCATTGGCGAGTTGGCGAACGTTAAAGCTCAGCCCTGCAATCACTGAAGGCAGAACTTCCAATACAGATTCAAAATAGTTACAATGTCGCAGCCCGTGCCAAAGGCAATTTCCACTTGTATGTATTTAATGTCAAAGTTGGACAACCAGGAAGATGTGTTGTGTTGTATTGTTTTGTATAAACAGTGTAAAAAAACAAAAAAAAAACTATATCATGAATCCGGCAACTGACATACATTTCCAGATTACTGGATGTAGTCTTATGATTCTGCACTTTTTGAAATTCACTTTTTGCATAATCATCATCATTATCATCATCATCATCATCATCATCATCATCATCATCATCATCATCATCATCATCATCACCTGTCTACAACAGAAGCGTCAGGATCTTTAAAATATTTTACAGTAGATGCATTTATAGTATAGTATAGTATAGTATAGTATAGTATAGTATAGTATAGTATAGTATAGTATAGTATAGTGTAGTGTAGTGTAGTGTAGTATAGTATAGTATAGTATAGTATAGTATAGCATAGTATAGCATAGTATAGTATAGTATAGTATAGTAACAATAAATCATAAATTGGGTATTTTTATAGTGCAGTATCTCGTCTGTTTTTGCAGGCAAGCTCACCGCGCTTCACTCCTACACACACGCACACACACTCATATATATATTTATACACTATGATTGTTTGGATGTAAAACCAGTGTAAAATTAGGTATCAGGTCCTTGTGCGATAACTCCGTTATAATTAGGGATGCTTTATTTAATTCAAAGTTCTTTGCCAGTGTTCTCAATCATAATTGGGGATTCTTTATTCAATTCCAAGTTTTCTGCCAGTCAACTCAATCATAATTAGGGATGCTTTATTTAGTTCAAAGTTCTCTGCCAGTGAACTCGTTTTGAGAGTGTAGCCACTCCTGTAGTCACGGACCTCTCTGAATGATTTGCTCGGCCAGGACCACCAGGCTGTTCCTCAACTCGGTTGCTGTAGGGATGATTTCAGACGCTGGAATGACGAAGCCTCCCTCACCTTGGGTCCTAGGCCTCAGCTCGTAGCAATAAGCGAAGATTCCCCCTTTCTCTTGCAAAGCCCAATCTTCCGAGCCGCCCGATGCAGCATCTGATGAATTAAAAAACAAACAACAGCTCCAAATGTTTATTCTTTTCCACAAATCGCAAAAATAAATAAATAAATAAAAAATAAATAAATAAATAAATAAATAAATAAATAAATAAATAATATGATGTACATTTAAAAATAGTTGACGTATAAATTCCTGAAGAAGCTTTTTAGCGAAATACACATGTATAGAACCTTTTAAAAATCTAGTGCTCTCTCTCTCTCTCTCTCTCTCTCTCTCTCTCTCTCTCTCTCTCTCTCTCTCTCTCTCTCTTTCTTTCTCTCTCTCTCCCTCTCTCTTTCTTTCTTTCTCTCACTTCTTCCCTCGTCTCTCTCTCTTTCTGTTTCTCTCTCTCTTCCCTCCCCCCACCCCGCGTCTTTCCCTCTCTTTCCTATCGCTTCCTAAATCCATATCTCTCCCTCCTTCTCACTTGGGGTGTCGGATAGCGCAGTGGTTGGAGCACTCGCTACTGTGTCGCAAGTTAAGCACCGTCCAGTGTGGTTAGCACTTGGATGGGTGACCGCAAAACGTGAAGCGACAAATTACAACGCCCCCCAGTTGACTCAACTGGGACTGAGTACCTACTCTCTTAAGGGTGGGGAAGGTAAAGCAGCGAGGGAGAGAGATGGGCATCACGCTTATTACCCTGGCCCAAGATAAGTGTGATCTCCAACATCACGCTCCCCTATGGCCACAAGGCTCATGGGACTACCTTTACCTTTTTTTTACCTCTCACTTACTCTCCCTCTCTCCCTCTCCTTCTCACTCACTCCCCCCTCTCTCTCTCTCTTTCTCCCTCTCTCTCTCTTCCGTTCCCCTTCTTCGCTCTCTTTCCCTTTCTATCCCCGCCTCCTGTTCTGGTGTTGTTATGTGCAGCAGGAGCTTCCGTGGCCCATGGCGTTGCCCGTGGTCTACTTATATACATTCAAGTTGATCCTATCCTATCCTATCCTATTCCGTAACTCGAAAGTCGTTGGGGCACCACAGATTATCGTTTAACCAGCGTACTCCATTTTCTCTGTCCTCAGCAACCCTCATGGCTTCGCTCAGTGTCAAGCCAGTACATTCTCGAATGTTGTCCTCCCAAATCTTTTTCTGTCTCCCTCTTCGTCTGCCGCCTTGCTCTGGCAAGGTCTGATGCTCTGGTGACGTGACCATACCTTCGGATTTTTTTTTTCTTCACCACTGTGAGAATGTTATCATGTTGTCCAATGGCATGTGTAATGGTCTGTCGGGCTTCGTCGTTGGTGATGTGCTGGGTATAGGGAATGCCCAAAAGTCTTCTGTAGCATCTCATCTCCATGCTTTGTATTCTTCGTTGTAGATCTGCTGTGAGGGTCCATGTTTCGCAAGCGTATTGGTAGATGGAGATGACAATGGAGCGCAGCAACCTTTCCTTGGAGTGTAGACTGATGGTCCAAGTTGATATACATGATAAATCGAAAGGTTCTTCTCCAAGTATTATTCTGTATACATGATGGTGTGTACGTGGGTGACTGGATGTAAGTTTGGGTGTGTGGTAATTAACCTTTATTGATTCATTATCATACCCAACGTGGTTTGTTTTATTTTTTTGTTTTTGTATGCTTACTGATGTCTTTTATCTGAACATGTATCATTGTACTGACTCTGTACATTTCCTTGTCTTATTTTATTATAGTGTTTAACTTTTCCTATTGTTTTATGCACAGTTTAAAAGGCGTTAACGGCCTACATAGTTGTATGACTTTGGCAGATAGATGAAAATAAACTCACTACTACTAATGCTTCAATATTGTTAACAGCCTTATTATACTAGCACTCGCCACTGTGTCGCAAGTTAAGCATCGTCCAGTGCGGTTAGCACTGGGATGGGTGACCGCAAAACGTGAAGCGACAAATAACAACGCCCCCAGTTGACTCAACTGTGACTGAGTACCTACTCTCTTAAGGGTGGGGAAGGTAAAGCAGCGAGGGAGAGAGATGGGCATCACCCTCATTACGCTGACCCAAAATAAGTGTGATCTCCAACATTACGCTCCCCTACGGCCACAGGCTCTGGGATTGTTTGTTGTTTGTTGGGTAGATTAAAGTCTCCGGACACATAGCGCATATAGGAGACGTAGATACGATGTTCGATGAAATAAGAAGTCATTTTGGAGTAAGAGGAGTTCGATGAAGAAGAGGTCATGTTGCAGTAAGAAGGTCGCATGAAGTGGAGCGCACGAAGCAGCTTCTACAGTCAGATGAAGAAATCATGTTGTCAGGAAAGCCGTTGGAGTAAGAATGTCTGGATGAAGGAGGAGCGCATGGGTGCGCAGAGGGTGAAGTAAGAGTGCCGAGCAGGACACGGGGCCGGTCCTAAAGTGCCGATATGGCTCGTGTGGAAGTGCCGAAGTGGCTCGTGTAGAGGCGCCGACGAGGCCGCAAGAAGATGCCCAAGCAAGGCCGAAGGAGGTAGGGTAGGCGAACGCAGGGAGCCACTGGGGGTTAAAAACAAAACTGTTGTCCGGAGGTCGCCACTCTCCACAGGGAGCCCTACGTCGCCCAATCGTGGAGAAAGATGGAGGGCTGCCGTAGGCAAGGCGAACGGAAGTCAAGCGAAGCGGGCCCACAACGCAGCACGACCGTCGCCGAAACCGACGTAGCCCTATCGAGGTGAAGATGAATGTTGAGGGTTGAAGTAGAGTGACGCATCGGGATCTCCCACAGTCGGTGACAACAGCTTCAACTTCCGGACAAGCACCGCCGGACAGGCCCCCAACCATACCGACAGTGCGTCCTCATATCTAGGCATGCTGGACCGCTGTGGGACTGAGCGTCTCTGTGAGCAGGTGTGGGCTCAAAGAAGCCAACGGACCGCCGCAGTGGAAAATGCTGGTCGGCAACCGCCGCAGTGGAAGATGCAGGTTGGCTAGGCTGGCTGAACAGCAAACCGCCGCAATGGAAGATGCAGGTTGGCAGATGGTGAAGAAAAAGGGTGCCCAACAGCTCAGCGAGTGGTCAATGCTGGAGCTCGAAAAGACAGACTCCGAGTCTGCCAGCCGAGACTGCCAGACCCGTCCTTGCCTGTCGCTGTTCAGCGAGTGTGCCGAGAGTGTGATGATGAGGCTCTGGGACTAGCTACCTACCTTATTATACTAAGAACGGAACAGAAGCGAGGTAAGTGGTTCACACAATAACGGTATCAATGCAGCAATGGATAGCATAACATCAGAACGTCTGGGAACACCAAGAATACAAACAACAACCTTGGACTACTTTGGGGCCAAAACATGTAGAAATACACAGGTTACTGGAAAAAAAGCCTCATCTAATAAATCGCTCTATCATCTCAAAACATTTTTTTCATCATACTCGTACTCGCGCTCTGGGTGTAGTGGCAGCAGCAGCAGCAGCAACAGCAGTAGTAGTAGTAGAAGTAGTACTAGTAGTAGTAGTAGCAGTAGTCTCAAAATATTTCTTTCATCGTACTCGTACTCGCGCTCTCCTGTAGTGGCAGCAGCAGCTACTTCAGCAGTAGTTGTAGAAGTAGTACTAGTAGTAGTAGTAGCAGTAGTCTCAAAATATTTCTTTCATCGTACTCGTACTCGCGCTCTCGTGTAGTAATAGTATTAGTAGTGGTTGTAATAGGAGTAGTAGGAGTAGTAATAGTAGTAATAGTGGTAGTAGTAGTTCTTGTTGTAATAGTGGTAGTAGTGGTGGTAGTAGTAGTTGTTGTAGTAGTAGTAGCTAGCAGCGGTAGTAATGGAGCAGTGGTAATAGTAGCAGTAGTAGAGGTGGTAGTAGTAGAAGTAATAGTAGTAGTAGTAGTAGAAGTAGTAGTAGTTGTTGCTGTTGTTGTTGTAATAATAATAATAATAATAATAATAATAATAATAATAACATTGTTGTTGTTGTAATATTAATAATAATAATAATAATAATAATAATAATAATAATAATAATAATAATAATAATAATAATAACATTATTATTATTATTATTATCATCATCATTATCATCGTCATTATTATTATTTTTATTATTGTCATAATCATAATCATTACCATCATCATCATCATAATCATCATCACCATCAACGTCATCATCATCATCATCATTATTAATATTGTTGTTATAATTACTTACAGCCCAAAACACCGTAGGCAGTGCCTAGTAAATAATCCCTGCCAGATCCTTCAAGAGCATTCAACATAAGTTGGCCAACAGCTCTCTGAAATACAAAACAATACAATACAATATATAATACAATATATAATACATAATATAACACAACTGGTATGAAATCCACATTATTATGAAAGGTAGATTTCAAAGTATAACGAATAAAAAATCTTGCAAATGTATTTTAATCATCAAGAAAAAAATAAACGCAAAAGGAAAAAATAAATAACTGAAATAAAGAGAGACACACACACACACACACACACACACAGAGTGATACACGCACATAGGATACATACAAAATTACCCATACTTACAAACGAACACAAACATACACATACTCACACGCAAACAAAAACGCACGCTCACGAACACACACACACCCACACACACATTTTTGTAGAAACGACGTTGTGATGACTGTTGTGAAAAAAACATACATTATTTTGACACACTTTCCATTTCTTTGACATTATTTGGACATTTTAAATTTTGTTGAAGCTATCCCTAACCCTAAACCCCTAACCCAAACTCTAACCCTAACCCTTAACCTAACCCTAATCCTAAAACAGCTGTAACTCTACGGAGCACTATTTTGACGTCAAAATAACGGGGCCGTCAAAAAAAAAACATGTAGAGTTTCATGTGTGTGTCAAAGTAACGTCGTTTCTACATGCCCACGCGCGTGTTCTAACACACACACACACACACACACACACACACACAAATACAGTGTCTACGTACATATACAAATACTCATACACACCTGCACAAATATACAAACACATAGAAACACACAAACACACACCCCCACACCTCAATACACACCAAAACACACACACCCACTCACACACACTCATATATGGAAGGTTAAACTAACCAGGTCATTGAGGTTGGAAGGGGGGTTGGGCTCGAAGTTAGATTCAGTGTAGCCCCATGGGTACAACAGCAGCTGGGAATAGGCGTGGACGGACAGGAAGCTGACGACTCTGCTTTTGTAGCCGGTGAACAGCAGCTGCAGGTTCCGGGTCTCAGCTTCGGAGAAGGCGAACTGGCCCGGGTAGATGTCACTATTGCACTTTGTCGACGTTCCAGTGGCTGTCAACAGGGGTTGAGGTACAAGGGAAATGGAGAAAGGGGGGGGGGGAACCAAAATTTAGTGTACAATGATACGAAAACGAATACGATCACTTACTTTATTATCTCAATCAAAGAGAAATTCACACTGGTGCCAGATATAAATGTTACAAGACGATAAAGGACAGTATAACAACAATAAACAGTAAACAGTAAAACAGGATAAAAGTATATCAAGAAGACATTACTAAATTAACCATTTAAAACTGTAATCATAAGAAGTTACGTGGGGAATAACAGATACCTATCACATGATTTATGTTCAGTGTCATAATCATGATATAAGGTATTGCAACATAACAATCACTGTTGGCAAGCAATAATCGCATCAATATACGAAACGTAAGACTTTTAGATAAATATGTTCATAAAAGAATATAAAAATCGCTAAGCACAAACAATACAACATACAACATAGGCCTACACTAAACGGAAATGTAAGATCACAGGGGCACATACTCACTATCTCATGCGGATTGAACATTAATTGTATAAATCATGCCACGCACACTGTCATAATAGAAGCATCATACGTTCAAATTCTCAATCATTTAATAAAGAGATTGCGGTGGGTATAAAACTATTTTTAGTGCGTACAGTTTTGAACTTTGGTGTCCTGTAGCGCCTACCCGAGGGCAGGAGATTGAAGTGGTGCGCGAGCACGTGACTGCTGTCTTGAAGTATGCGACGGGCCTTTCTCACCACTCGCCTTTCATACATCGCTATCATACTCACTTGTTGCACTCCAACAACCTTCCCACACACTCTCACCACTCTGTCCAACACATTCCTACTGTCCAAAGACAACCTTCCATACCAACATACAAATGAGAAAGTGAGAATGGAAGAGATGATCGAATCATAAAAGGTTTGGAGGATACGGTTTTGAACATGCAAGCGTCGGAGTTTCTGGAGGCAATAAATTCTAGATTGGCATTTTTTGTGAATGATAGCACCTTTGATATAATCCTTCATTACCAGACTGTAACGAACGGATATTTTAGTGTGGGTGCCTGTTTATACTATCTGAGTGCATGCAAAATATATCTGACTCCTAAACGAAAAAAAAACGTGCGTGTAAGACTTCTCTGTTAACTGTCACACCCACAAACGTACGGACTCTTCTCAACACAAACACCAACACAAGATATCCGTTCCACGTTCTCAAAATTTATATAAACAATCAACAATAATTCTTATCAATCTTTCGCTCAACTCTTTCATACAGTCAATCTAACGTAGCTGGGCTTATCCCAATGTCTCACACATATGTGACGTCGACGAGTCTGAACACTCGAGACGGATAATCGAGACCAGCAATTTCTTGTCCTGGCCAACACAACAAATACGCAAGATTCACAGTACCTTATTATCTCCGAGGATCACGGATTCACACAATCTGGCACACGAAGCCAGCGATGCGTCGACAAGAGATGAGCGTCGATGAAAGATGAGCGTCGACGAAAGATGAGCGTCGACGAGCGGAGGGACTAGCCTCCTGCCCCAGTCCGCCCGGAGATAACGTTGTCTTGGGCGAGCGTGAAAATAGAGACGATCCCCCTCCGATGCCTCAGAAGTCACCTTGTCCTCGTCTCGGACAGGACGGAGCCACTTCTGCTCCCAGTAGGCCACTAGCCTCCAAACAGGCCGCTATTATGACATACATATACAGACGTCAATTCTCTGACTCGGATAATTTATTTATTCTTCTTTAGTTTTCACCCTTTCTCACCTCCCTTTGTTCATTCATGTTTCATCTCCGTTTCGTATGCGATCACCACTTTCCTTCCTTACCACTATTATTCATATCCAGGTAATCACTTCATGAATGAAAATTACTTTCAACCAAGCTCACGCCTTTCATTCATATTTCATTATCTACTACTCTACAACTATCGCCCCACGTAATTAATAATATTTTTACATCAATGAAAATCCAATATTCCATCTCAGTGGACAACAGCTCACTGTTACAACAAATGTAATACAAAAATATACTTATCCGCCATTTTACAATCATGAAAAACATTATAAATACCTGTAATTTCTACAGCACAAAATAATCACTTCCAGAGAGAAAGCCACAAACCAATACACCTTGATTAGTTTCAATGCTTTCTTCCTCTATATATTTCAACGTTATCTTTCGTTTCTTTTCTTTCAACTTTTTTACGTCTTTTCTACTTTTCCGGCCTACTACACACACTCGACCACACAGTTCGACACCAACAATTCGACTGAGCAATTTTTTCCTCTAATTCAAGCTATCGCTTCATTCATTGGCTCAAGGCTTTTAGCCAATCAAAAATCATTAATTAATTTTAATTTAAAAATACCGGAAAATTCCCGTTCTCTACACTACCCCCCCCCCCCCCCCCCCCCCCTTCTACGAAAAAAAAGAGACCGAAAAGAGCAGTCTTTTCCAAAATAGAAGTTCTTCCGCAACAGCTACGGCACAAACTGATCGACAGCAGAACGCGACAGAAGATCAGCAAGAATGTTGCGAGATCCCGGAAGAGGCTCAACACGAAAATTTTACTCTTGCAAAGACAGAGCCCATCGCATGATTCTTGTATTCTTGAACCTACATGTCTGCATGTATGTGAGTGGGCTGTGATCTGTCTGCAAGATGAATGCAACACCCCACAGGCAACGTGAGGACTTCGAAACAGCCCAAACAATGGCAAGACATTCCCTCTCAATGGTACTGTACCTCACTTCCCTGGGCAGCAATTTCCTGCTGGCGAAACAGACCGGATGCAAGGCACCCTCCATCTCCTGCATCAAGACAGCACCAATACCAAACGAACTGACATCTGTACGCAGTACAAACTGTTCTTGCAATCGTGGCAACTGCAAGACTGGTGCAGTGGAAAACAAACGTTTCACCGCAGTCAACGCCTCATCACACTCAGCTGACCATACAATGGACCTGACCTTTGAATCTTTCGTGAGATCCGAAATGGGTGCAAGTAATGCAGAAAAATTTGGGATGTAGCATCTGTAGAATCCCAACAGCCCCAGAATCGAACGCACCTGTTTCTTGGTTGTAGGGGGTAGGGATGGCCAAAATCTTCTCAATCCTCTTCCCCTCAGGCCGCAACACTCCCTCACCAGCCACATGTCCAAGAAACTCCAGACTGCGAAAACCAGCAGCAATCTTCGATGGCCTAGCAGTAAGACCGTACTGCTTCAGCTTTTGCAGAACCCCTCTCATATGTACCAGATGCTGTCGGAAAGTTTCACTGTGCACAAGGATGTCATCAAAAAAATTCATGGCAGAAACTTCCTGGAGTTCCAACACCCTCATCATGCGAGCAAAAACAGCAGGAGCAGAAACTAACCCAAACGGCATTCTAACCCACTGAAACAAACCCATGTGGGTGGCAAAAGCAGTCTAATGCCTATCCACAGGATTGACGACAATCTGCCAGTATCCCTTGGCTAAGTCAATGCGAGTGAAAAACACACTGGCTGCAAGTCTTGTGTACAACTCGGTGACATCTGGGATAGGTTCGGCGTCAAAAAGAGTAACCAGAAACATACCCAAGTCAAATAAACCCGGTATTACTGTCAAAATAACAGCACAGGCAGAAAAAACAGAAAATAAATCCTGACGATCTGAAACAGGCAACACCTCATCAAAAACCACTGACGAAATGTCCTCATCAGTCATAGATGATAACAAAGGCAAAGTTGGCAGCAAAACATCATCATCTTGATCATCCTGGACAACACCCACAGACGCCAAAACTTGTCTTGTTGTCTCTTCACACACCACAGCAGAATTCACCACTGAAGAACCCACTGAACAACAACCAACGTGACGATGATGAAAAACCTTTTCCTTATCAACATCAAAAAACCTGTCTGAAATCACATCATCACACTCTACCATCTCACCTTCACAAACAACTGTGTCAACACACACCTCAACTTCAGCAACACGTTGGACAACCACCAACGGTACCTTCGAAACCTCTCCTTTCGACCTCGACTTCTGGCACACATCACAAGTACGAACGTACCTTGAAGTATCCGCTGACACTCCAGGCCAAAAAAACTTTGAAAGAACTCGCGTCAAAGTACGACGAGTACCACAATGAGCAGCAAGCAGCTGATCATGTGAAGTAGCCAAAACAGCAGCACGCAACTTCTCTGGAATAACAATCTGCTGTAGAATTTGACCTGGCTTTTCGTACGAACGATACAAAACACCTGCATCCTCAAAGAAAAAGTAAGTAGCAGAACCAACAGCTTTCTTTTCTCCAGACTGAGCACACGTAAAACATGAAGCAAGACTGGAATCTGATTTCTGAAAATCAATCAACTCCTGACGAGAAACGCCAAAATCTTGAGAAACATCAACTAAAGGAGTATGAGGAAAATCTTTCTTCGCAGTGCGAGCTCGAATAGTGACAGCCGCCCCACTCAACTCAACTGAAACCTGAGCACCAACAACAGAATCTGTCAACCCAGCAATGTTTCCAATGACCAAATCAGCAACCGGGTCAGGAAGCACAGCACAAACCAACTGACCTGAAAAATACGGAGTGGACACTGCAAGTTTGGCAAGTGGATAAACAGTAATCTCACCTCCAAAAGTCTTACAACGAACTTGTCCTTCGATGTACTCGACAGATGACACCAATCGCTGACGCACACCACAAATCGTAGCACCTGTGTCACGAAGTACAGAACATGGTGTACCCTTCACTGTACACAACTCCAAATGTAGATGACCAACAGCAAGACTAGCAACTGAACAGACAACTTCAGGATCAACAGGCAATGCAGCAGAAACAACCTGAGTCTTTTGTGTATCTGTTTTGAGTGCAGAAGTAGCAAACGGACAATTTTTCTTAACATGTCCCCCCAACCCACAAATGTAGCATGGATTTGTCGGATTGTTTCTAAGTGGACATTTGAATGAAGAATGGCCACTGCCTTTGCAAAGCTGGCATTTAGCAAAAGTCATGGACGAGCCACGTCCGAATCCACCACGACTTTGACCTTGATAAGAATCTGGAACAGTGGATGGCGCACTTCGATTAAAGTTCCAGCGGCCACGGTAACCAACCTGACGTCGATAACCACCGTATCCACCGCGAAAATCCGAACGACCCGAAGCGGCATTAGTTTCAGCAACGGTATTGAACTGACCAACCGACGCGAAGGCAGAAGTACTGGCCTTGCGAGCCAAATTCTGCAAGACGGTAACTTTCGGCACAATTCACCATGTCTTCGAGGCTGACCAATCCTCTTTCGCGAATAAAAGTGGCAAGATCTGCAGACACACTCTGGAGAAATTGTTCACCCAGTACCAAATCAACTATGCCATCTAGCGTACGTTTAACACCCGAAAGTGCAACCCATCGATCAAACAATCGATTAAGTTGAATGCCAAAAGTTTGAAAAGGTTCATTTGCGTCTGGTTTGGTGGAACGAAATTTCTCTCTGAAACCTTCTGCAGTACATTGGAATTTCTTCAACAAATTATCCTTCAAAATGTCATAATCACAATGTCCATTTGCAGCTAAACTATGATATAAACTCAAAGCATTTCCTTCAAGCAAAGCAGACAAATAAACAACCCACTGTCCCTTTTCCCAGCCAAGTGCAGTAGCATTTGTCTCAAAACGAAACAAGTATGAATCAATATCATCAGTCTTCTCTCTAAACATGGGAAGTTTAGGAAAAAATTGGTCTAGCTTTAAACTGATGCTTCGCATAAGTCTGATCATGATCTTGATCTTGACCAGCAACATGACCACCCTGATTAGCCTGTATTTCTAACTGTTTTGTTTTTTCCCTCTCAAGTTCAATGTCCATTCTTTTGGATTCCATTTCTTTTTGTGTTTCTAGCTTCTTGGCTTCCATTTCTTTGTCTATTTTCTTGGATTCTATATCCATTTCTAGTCTTTTGGACTCTTTTTCTATTTCTGTTTGTTTAGCCTCCCGTTCCCTTTGTCTATCAAGTCGCTGAAAACATTCTTGAACATACTTATGTTTGTCAACCACTTCCAAAGTAGTAGCTTGTTTAAGAAACTTTTCAAAAAGATCATCATAGTCATCCATGTTTAAATTTTTTTCAAAATATAAATCAAAATCAGCACCTACCTAAACTACTATATATACACTAAGTCCCAAATACCCAAGAAAGAATGATAAAAATAAAAACTAACAATAGCCCAAGTCAAGCTTAGTCAACCAAAAAAACTCAAAGTGAAACAAATCTAAGTAACAAATAGCAGTAAACCAAAGCAATAAACTGATGAAGTACTAACAATCAAATATCAACAAACCTAACTAATAAATAGCAGTAAAGCAAATCAATAAACTGATAAAGTACTAACAATCAAATATCAACAAACCTAATTAATAAATAGCAGTAAAGCAAATCAATAAACTGATAAAGCACTAACAATCAAATATCAACAAACCTATCTAATAAATAGCAGTCTATCCTATCCTATCCTATCCTGTCCCATAACCCGAAGGTCGTAGGGGCACCACAGATGATCGCTTAACCAGCATACTCCATCTTTCTCTGTCCTCAGCAGCCCTCATGGCTTCGCTCAGTGTCAAACCAGTCCATTCTCGAATGTTGTCCTCCCACCTCTTTTTCGGTCTCCCCCTTCTTCTACCTCCTTGCACTGTGCCTTGCAGAATGGTCTTTGCAAGGCCTGATGATCTGGTGACGTGGCCATACCATCGGAGTTTCCGTTTCTTCACCACTGTGAGCAGGTCATCGTGTTGTCCAATGGCTTGTGTGATGGTCTGTCGGACTTCAATGTTGGTGATGTGTTGGGTATAGGAAATGCACAGAAGTCTTCTGTAGCACCTCATCTCCATGCTTTGTATTCTTCGTTGGAGATCTGCTGTGAGGGTCCATGCTTCGCAAGCATATAGGAAGATGGAGATGACCAGAGAGCGCAGCAGTCTTACTTTGGAATGTAGACTGATGGTTCTGTCTTTCCAAATGGGCTTCAACCTTGTCAGGGCAGCAGTTGTTTGTGCGATCCTGGAGAGGACTTCCTGTCGAGACCCATTGTCTGACACAATGGCTCCTAAATATTTGAAGCTGTGCACTGTGTTGAGGGATTGGCCTTGTACTTTGATGTCCGTGTTGATGCCATTGGTGTTGTTGGTCATCATTTTGGTCTTCTCTGCACTTATTTCCATTCCATAAGCTCTGGAGGTGGTGTCAAGCCTCTGTACAAGCTGTTCAAGTTCTTGTTCCTCTCCAGCCAATCCATCAATATCATCCGCAAAACGAAGATTGGAGATTGCTCTGCCCCCTATGCTGACTGTGCCTTCGTGATCTGCAAGAGCATCTGACATGATGCGCTCTAGGAAGATGTTGAAGAGTGTTGGAGAGAGTAGGCATCCTTGACGCACACCGATTGTTGTTCTGAACCAGTTCCCGATGACGCTGTTATGGAGGACTGCACTGGTAGCCTTGTCATACAGGCTTTTGATGACTTCTATAATTTTAGGGCTGATGTTGTAAACTTTCATGGTTGCCCATAGAGCTGCATGCCAGACTCGGTCAAATGCCTTCTTGAAGTCTATGAACACATGATATAGATGTTGTTGGTGCTGTAGGTATTTCTCACAGATTATTCTGAGGTTGAAAATCTGTTCAGTGGTACTTCGCCCTGCCATGAATCCTGCTTGTTCTTCAGCTATGATTTGTTCAGCTTGTGGTTTCAACCTGTTGAGTATTATTTTCAGGAGGACCTTGCTGGGATGGCTGATGAGGCTGATGGTGCGGTAATTTTCACACTCCTGAAGGTTACCTTTTTTGGGAAGAGTGATGACAAGCGACTGGGTCCATGGTGTAGGCCATTCCCCACTCTGCCAGATCTTGTTACAGATAATGGTGAGAGCATCAGTCATCGCTTCTCCTCCTGCTTGTAGCAGTTCCGCTGGTATGTTGTCCACTCCCGCTGACTTCCCTTTCTTCAGCGATTGCACTGCTGCCTCAACTTCTTCCCGGAGAATTGGGAGGATTTCTTCTTCTTCTCTGCTCTCGGGACATGCTAGAACTGATGGGTCTCCATTTGGTGTATGGTTGTAAAGGTCAGAGCAGTACTCTGTCCATCTGTCCAAGACTTCTTGTTCTTCTGTAAGGCAAATGCCAGACTTGCTTTGGATAGTGGAGACTTTGGGCTGTTTAACACTTGTCAGCCGCTTCACAGTCTGGTAGGCCTTCTTGCTGTTGTTCTTGTTCAGATTGTTCTCTATTTCCTGGCATTGATCTTCTATCCAGTTCTCCTTTGCTGTGCGCATGCCTTTTCGGATGTCATTGTTGATTTTTCGGTAGACATCAGCTCCCTGTGAGGTGTTCTTTTTCTTTTTTAACTCTCTTCGTTTATCACACAGATCCAAAAGTTCAGGTGTGATCCACGGCTTCTTCTTTGGTCGGTGCTTGCCAAGGATCTCAGTGGCGGCATCTGTTACAGCTGAGTTGAAGGTATTGGTCATGGTGTTGACATCTACTTCGCCTGCCCCCAAAATAAGCAGTGGTGCAAATTTCCCTCCAATTGTGGCCTGAAATATTTTTGCCACCTCCGGGTCTTGCAGTTTGTCCAGGTCGAACTTCAGCCTAGTGCACTTTGCTGTATTTACTCTCTTCAAATGGAGCCGGAAAGACATCATCACGAGATCGTGGTCACTTCCAATGTCTGCTCCTGGAAAAGTGCGTGTCCTGCCAATGTTGATGCTTGATCTGAAGCGTTTCTTGACCATGATGTAGTCGATCTGGTTGTGATGTTCCCCGCCGGGACTGTGCCATGTCCATCGTCTGGATTTTTTGTGGAGACCAAGCGTGTTTGCCAGTACCAGATTGTTGTATCTGGCAAACTCCAATAGCCTCAGACCCCTGTCATTTGTCTCGTTGTTGCAGTGGGGTCCGCATGTGTCTCCCCAGTTGTGGTGCGCATCTTGGCCAACCTTGGCATTCCAGTCGCCTTGCACTATGACTATGTCCTTCTTCGGCACTTGGTCAAGGACCGCCTGTATATTTTCATAAAAATCCTCCACTTCGCTGTCTTCATAGTCTGATGTTGGGGCATAGGCCTGGATGATGGTAATGTTGAAAGGGGTTGCTCTCAGACGGATGGTAATGAGTCTACTGGAGACTGGGCGGCAACCCATGACAGTGGCTAGAATGTTCTTGTGGACCAAGAATCCAACGCCGTGTTCGTGCCTGTCATCTCTACCGCTGAAATAGAGCTTGTGGCCTTTGTCAGTCGTTGTTTCACCTAGGCCTTTCCAGCGCAGTTCGCTGATACCTAGAACGTTCCATCGATAGTGGTCCAGCTCGTGGGCCAGTTCTTCTAATTTTCCTTCCGCAGTTAGGGTCCTGACATTCCAGGTTCCTATGACGATGTTGTTTCTCGTGCGGATCTTGCTAATTTGTCCATCAGTAGCATACTTTTCACCTCCGTCCTGGTGGCCAACGGAAGGCGCGGTCCTTGTGTAGCCGGGCGACCAATAGCAGTAAAGCAAAATAATAAACTGATAAAGTATGAACAATCAAATATCAACAACTATAATTTCCTTTTTAAAAATAAATTCTTTTTATAATAAACAATAGTCTAAGACAACTCAATACTAAATCAATAACGGCACTGCTCAATTAATCTAAGTCCTCAAATGTCTAAACCCTATGAATTATTTCCAAAAAATAAAAAATAAAAAATAAAATTTTTCAATACCTCAAAGTCAACACTACCCTAATAAATATAATGAAATAAAAACAAGTATGACGAATGCTAACACCTACTAAGACTAAACAAGGATAATATAAAGAAATCAAATATCACTAACTCAAATAATAACGTAAGTTCAAACAATAAGTTCAATCAATAATGAAATATATATACACAACAAAGGAACAATTCAACAGAAAATTTCAAAATTATTAATGTTCAACTTAAAGAAACAGATAATGAATTATACCCACATTAAGCAACAATATAATCAACAAATAATTCCAAAGTTACTAATAATAAAGTCAAAGAACAAATCAAGAAGTATATTAACACTAAGCAAAGAAAATTTCAACAATCAATTGCAAAATTACTAATAATAAAGTTGAAAGAAAAAAATAATCAACATTAGATTAACACTAAGGGGCTTTGTAACTAACCTATAATAAAAAAAGAACGTGGAACTACTAATTCATTCACTGATTCACACACACACAAAGTTAGGCCTACAGAACAAAGATAACTACAAGCAATGTAAACAAACCAATACTAGTAAAGCAGAAAGAGCAATGAAAAAGAATATAGACCCCACAGGTAGAAAAAGATACTAAGCCCTTGAGCAACTCTGAAACTATACAGGAGCGCCCTACCGTGAAACTGGAGACGGTCTAAAAAACACTACTTATTAACAACAAACATCACACAATCGCAAGTCACAAACCACTTCACAGGCAAACAAGGGAGTCAATCTAAACTCTACCCAATAATATGTAAGAATTGACCTAATAAACCTTTGAACTACACTACTAGCACAGAGAAAAAGGGTCACCAGATGTAACGAACGGATATTTTAGTGTGGGTGCCTGTTTATACTATCTGAGTGCATGCAAAATATATCTGACTCCTAAACGAAAAAAAACGTGCGTGTAAGACTTCTCTGTTAACTGTCACACCCACAAACGTACGGACTCTTCTCAACACAGACAAACACCAACACAAGATATCCGTTCCACATTCTCAAAATTTATATAAACAATCAACAATAATTCTTATCAATCTTTCGCTCTACTCTTTTATACAGTCAATCTAACGTAGCTGGGCTTATCCCAATGTCTCACACATATGTGACGTCGACGAGTCTGAACACTCGAGACGGATAATCGAGACCGGCAATTTCTTGTCCTGGCCAACACAACAAATATGCAAGATTCACAGTACCTTATTATCTCCGAGGATCACGGATTCACACAATCTGGCACACGATGCCAGCGATGCGTCGACAAGAGAAGAGCGTCGACGAAAGATGAGCGTCGACGAAAGATGAGCGTCGACGAGCAGAGGGACTAGCCTCCTGCCCCAGTCCGCCCGGAGATAACGTTGTCTTGGGCGAGCGTGAAAATAGAGACGATCCCCCTCCGATGCCTCAGAAGTCACCTTGTCCTCGTCTCGGACAGGACGGAGCCACTTCTGCTCCCAGTAGGCCACTAGCCTCCAAACAGGCCGCTATTATGACATACATATATAGACGTCAATTCTCTGACTCGGATAATTTATTTATTCTTCTTTAGTTTTCACCCTTTCTCACCTCCCTTTGTTCATTCATGTTTCATCTCCGTTTCGTATGCGATCACCACTTTCCTTCCTTACCACTATTATTCATATCCAGGTAATCACTTCATGAATGAAAATTACTTTCAACCAAGCTCACGCCTTTCATTCATATTTCATTATCTACTACTCTACAACTATCGCCCCACGTAATTAATAATATTTTTACATCAATGAAAATCCAATATTCCATCTCAGTGGACAACAGCTCACTGTTACAACAAATGCAATACAAAAATATACTTATCCGCCATTTTACAATCATGAAAAACATTATAAATACCTGTAATTTCTACAGCACAAAATAATCACTTCCAGTTAGAAAGCCACAAACCAATACACCTTGATTAGTTTCAATGCTTTCTTCCTCTATATATTTCAACATTAACTTTCGTTTCTTTTCTTTCAACGTTTTTACAACGTCTTTTCTACTTTTCCGGCCCACTACACACACTCGACCACACAGTTCGACACCAACAATTCGACTGAGCAATTTTTTCCTCTAATTCAAGCTATCTCTTCATTCATTGGCTCAAGGCTTTTAGCCAATCAAAAATCTTTATTAATTTTAATTTAAAAAATACCGGAAAAATCCCGTTCTCTACACAGACGCTATCCTCCGGGTGGTGATGGGAGAGGGAATGCTAGGAAAGCTCTCTCTTCTTTATCAGCTACCATTAATAAAAACTGCATTGGAATTGTGCCTTTATTACAGATGGCCATTTGGCTGTGTCCTCAGCGCACTAGCTGGGCTTACTGAAGACAATCAACTGATTTTCCAAAGCATAGGATAAAGCCTCAATGCAGACCTCAGGAAAAACGTATTCATGCGAGAGAGAGAGAAAAATCCACAGCGTGGCTGCTTGGCATCAGACATTGGAAGGAACCTAACCTTTGGAAAGAGAATTCATGGCCAAAACAGGGGGTGGGAAATAGAGTGAGAAGGGGGGTACATAGCGGTAAGAGGAGAGTGAGTGAGTGAGAGAGAGAGAGAGAGAGAGAGAGAGAGAGAGAGAGAGAGAGATTGTATCATTATCTTTCATCATTCTTTCCTTGTGTGTCTTTAAACGTCAATACACGTCATAAATGTGTGAGTGATGGTTGGTTGTTTTATTTACGTCTTTTCCACCAAAAATGATAAGACGGAGGGGGGGGGGGGGGGGGGGGTAAAAAAATTTAAAAATAAATAAATAAATAAATAAAAATAAAAAATAAAAAAAAAATAAAAAATAAATAAAAATATTTACACAAATCTAGCCACAGAAGAATCCATCAAAAGTGTTGCTAACAATGCACTTTGATGAAAATTAATATCATCTAATGTTTTTATGTCATGCAGATGCACAGTTAGTACAGGCAGAAAATGACAGCAACCAAAAAGTAAATGATATAATGAAAAAGTCTCAGGGCATACACAATGGACATCTGGACAATACTTTGTTTTTATGGCATTAAACATTATTCTGTTAGCCATAGTAAAAACTGTTCTCGAAAGTCTACAGTCTACAGCAAAATGTGTATTAAATGCAACATGTTTCGTTGACCTCTCTTCGGTCATACGTTTAATTTCCTTAGGGGATTTTTTGAGTTGAATACTCCTGAGCATTGATATTTTTAGCTCCTTTCTTTGCGGCTTTGTCCGCACTATCATTAAACAGAAAACCACAATGTGAAGGTAGCCAACAGAAGCTTGCCTTTGTTACCATTAATAATGAGATTGTGGACTAAATGTTGAATTTCTAAAATAATTTCATGCCGTTCAATATGACCATAAGATTGTAAAGCATGTGTGAGTGACTATGGGTGTGAGGGGTGAGGGGTGGGATGGGACGGGAGGGCGGGGAGGAAGGGATGTTTCTGTGTTTGCCTGTGTAACTGTGAATGACTTAATTTATGTGTTTTATGAATACGTCAGGACTCACTTCCAAACTTGACGTCGAAGTTCCTGTTAAGGTCCACGCCGCTGCACTGGGGACCGATGTACCTGCGGTTCTTTCTCCACAAGCGCTTCTAAACAACAGTACAAGTCAATCGAAATAGCAAGAACATTCACAGATGTTTCAGTCAATTTCTGCCCCAAAAGCGTTTTTAGTCTTTCCAGATAATATCTACTCTGATTCCCGACTATAGTTATACCAAAGAGCTTAATGATAGAAAGAGGGGGGAACTTGGTACAGAACCGCGAGACGAAATGTACGAGTTATGCTCCCTTGTCGACATGCTGAAAATGGCTCGTGGCAGGAAGTCAAAAGGCGACCGAGTGAAACAGGGCGGTGACTTTTGCACAGCCATCAATTGCCCTACAAGTTTTTCTTTGAATGTCTTGAAGATCTCTTGCCTGTCATCACCTCCATCATGAACTCTTCACTCCAGTTTGGTTCTGTTCCTCCTTCGTTCAAACATGCTCTCATCATTCCTCTTCTGAAAAAAGCTACTCTCGATCCCGAAATACTGAAAAACTACAGACTTGTCTCCAACCTTCCGTTCCTCTCTAAAGTTCTTGAACGAATCGTTCTCTCTCAACTCCTTTCTCATCTCCAGACCCACAACCTGCTCGAGCCGTTTCAGTCTGCCTACAAAAAGAGCCACAGCACTGAGACCGCGTTGCTGCTTGTAGTAAATGATCTGCTCATGGCGGCTGACTGAGGCCGGGTGTCCATTTTGACGCTGCTGGATTTATCCGCAGCCTTCGACACTATAGACCATGACATTTTTTGTGCACGACTCCAGTCGGTGTTTGGCTGCACTGGGACGGCTCTGGCTTGGTTCCGTTCATACCTTTCCGACCGCACTCAATCTGTTCTTGTCAATGGCACTCAGTCTTCTTCTTTTCCTCTGAAATTTGGAGTTCCACAGGGTTCTGTTCTTGGTCCTATCCTCTTCACCATGTACACTCAACCTCTCAGCTCAATCATCAAAACTTTCGATCATCTGTACCATTTCTTTGCTGATGACTCTCAAATTCACAACTCCGCTCCTCCAGCCGACATCCCCAGCCTTGCTGGTGATTTGTCGCGCTGCATCAGCTCTGTCGCAGACTGGATGGCAGAAAACAAGCTGAAGATGAATGATGATAAAACTGAAGTCATCGCCATAGGTACAAACAGCAAGCTCCGCCAGCTCTCGACACACTCTCTGCAAGTCAATGATCACTCTATCCCTTTCTCAACTTCTGCTCGAAATCTGGGTGTACATCTAGATGAGAGTCTGTCCATGGAATCTCACATCAACAATCTCTGCAAATCTCTGAATTTCCATCTTCGCCGTATCAGCAAAATCCGCCAATATCTTTCTGTTGATTCTGCCAACAAGCTTGCCGTCTCCTTCATCCTTTCTCGGCTTGACTATTGCAACTCTCTCTTGGCTGGACTTCCTAACAACAAACTTCAAAAACTTCAGCGCATTCAGAACCATGCCGCTCGGCTGGTGCTCCAACAATCCCGACGCGCTAGCGCCACTTCCGCTCTGACTGCTCTTCACTGGCTGCCAGTGAAAGCCAGAGTTGACTACAAAGTTGCCTCTCTTTGCTATCAGTCTCTTCATGACCAACATTTTCCTGTCTACCTCTCTGAACTTCTCAACCCTTACAAGCCAACCCGCACTCTTCGCTCTCAAGACGCTTATCTTCTGACAGTTCCTCGCTACTCTCTTGAAACATTTGGCAAGAGAGCCTTTTCCGTCTATGCTCCTACCCTGTGGAACAAACTCCCATGCAGCCTTCGCCAATCTCCATCTCTTGACTCTTTCAAAGCCCAATTGAAAACCTATCTCTTCAGCTTACACATGTAGAACATCCTCCCTTGCGGACACCCTGTCGCGCTGACATCTGAAATGTATGTGTGGGTGTGGGTGTGTGTGTGAATGTGTGTGTGAATGTTTGAGTGAATGCGTGTGTATGTGGATGCATGTGCATATGCGTGTACTTGTCTAAAAATTGTTTTGCTTTTTAAATGAAATTTGATCCCTCTTAATTTGTTCTCACTGTGAATGAAATTAGAATTGCTATTATTATTATTATTATTATTATTATTATTATTATTATTATTATTATTATTATTATTATTATTATTATTATTATTATTGGTGTTGTTATTATTATTATGTGAATCACAAATATGTTTTCGTTTTAAACCAGATTAATGCCATTACACAAGCTTTTATTCTCTTCATCTGGCCTGTCATATGTTGTGACGTTGTTTAGTTATTCAACGATTATTCTATTTTTAAAACTGCTGTATTTCACCACCATTTATATTTTATATCTTAGATGAGGTATTGTTGATCTGCCTCTTTTGGTATTAACGTCCCTCTCTTAAATTTTTTCTTTCAAATTATTCATTTATTTTATAAGTTGATTGATTGATTGACTGATTTTATATTTTTATTTGTTGGTTTGTTACCTTCACTAGGTTTACATGTTGTCTTGTTTTTAAATGCAGAATAGATTTATTATGCGTGTGTATCTGTGTGTGGCTGCGTGTGATCAAGCGCTTTGTGAAGCATTTTATGTTTGAATTGCGCTATACAAAATAAATTATTATTACAAGAAAAGTTGTGTTGGCAAGTCCTTTTTCAAATTTCCAAGAGACAAAAAAGGGTAAATTGCAATTGTAAAACTTCATTTTTTTGTGTTTATGTAGGCCTAAACTAAGACCGCTGCAGTGTTGTTAGTGTTAAAACAATCGGAGAGCGGCTTGAATGATTCATGCTATACCTATGTGCTAAATCCAAAACAGTTTGCTTGCTGACAGTTTACGTTCAACAGGTCGCTCACTGTTTACGTTATTGCTAGGTTGTTCGACTATATTTGTGCTTATATTTCAAAAGTAGATGTCAGATTGGCAGTTTGGCTTCGTCAAACTGCTTATGTTAACAAGTTAAATTAGACTAAGTCTGTTTTCTCCTCGTGATCAAATACTGTGCAAGATAACACCTTACCTAGGCACAAAATTGGTCCTTAATCTGTTGTAATCCCTTTTCGTTTGAGTGTAAACGGGAAAAAAATATAATGTAGAAACTCAGTCCTTGTTCTGATCTGTGAATTTCTGCGCATTAGATCTATATTGCGTGGAATGTTGTAGTCTAGGTTCTGATTGTTCTGTCTGATTAATTAATTATTTTCCATGAAGTGACTGATGTTATTACGCCAGTGATGTGGGAGGTGAGAGGGTTAAAATTGGGGGGTAGGGAGACACCTGATATAAATTAAATTCACACTATTAGTGAAACATTTTGTTATTGTGCTTTATTGTGATTAATTGATTGAATGACAGAGCTCTTTTTTTTACCCCCCCCCCTCTCTCTCTCTCTCTCTCTTTCTCTCTCTCACACACACACACACGATTACGGATTTTACACAGTTTCGGATAATTGAAACAGTCTGTCATGCATATTTTAATTTTAAAATATCTGTCGTTGATTAAAAAATAATACATTCCAGGGCTGAAAACGAACCTATGAAATACACACATAAGCAGCATAAAAGCACCTAATAAATGTCAATAAGTAAACATAAAAAAAGACAGCAGTAGCGGAATGTTAATAATAATGATGGTTAAAAGTTTGGTTTTTGCAAACGTTGCCATAAAAATGTTTTTTTGCAATGGCATAGGCTCAATAAGTTACCACGCACAGATCATTCATATAGCAGATGATGAAATATAGCCAGCCCGAGCAAAGGGAAATAATCCGTGAGAGCGTCTCGCATTTTTGTATATGACATAATGGAAGTTCCCCTTCTTTCCGTAATAAGCTCTTTGGTACTATATATACTATTTCATTTGAAATAGTCGGGATTCAGAACAATCGGTCGGTCGGTCCACTTGAGGCCAATGTCAAAAACCACTGAACCGATTTGAGCCCCATTTCATAGGAGCCTAACCCCTGGATAGTGGCCAGCCTCCCGTCGTATCCTATGTGCTCTAACAGAACGTTCAAGGTCGCTTGACTCACGCTGTTGCTAATGCAAATATGAATTTCAACTCTTGACCAATAATTAAATGGCAGTCCGGTTGTCGCTCAGTTAGTCGGTTCGTCTGGACAGATTTGATTATTTTAACTATGCCGGTACTTTAACCACCACTCAGCGTTTGGACTCCTTGACCCTTTCTTTCTCAAAGGTCCGCTGAGTAACAAAATATCCCACGTGCGTGTGTGTGTCCGTGCTTGTGCATGCGCGTTTGTGTGTGTGTGTGTGTCTGTGTGTCGGTGTGTGCGTGTATGTGTGTTCGTGCATCTAATACCGAACTCCAGGTGTAGGCATAACCGTCTGGGTTGACGATGGGCACGATGACGAACAGGAAGTTGTCGAGAAGAGTCCTAGCCGTGCTGTCGTTGTTTACGTAACCCGTCAACCACTGTACACAACAACAACAAAAACAACAACATTAAACAAGATGGCGAGACCTTCAACTGTATTCCAAGACACCGAAACATATTAACAAATTAAAATAAAATGGTGTTGTGTTGTGAAGTTTTGTGTTCTTGTTTATTCACAACATAACAACAGCCTAAATAAATTAATAAACAAAATGCAACAATAGAAATTAATACACACGCATACAAACACACACGCACATACTCACACATACACAAACACACGCACACACGCACACACACACACACGCACACACCTACATAAACACACCTTAAAAAAAAAACAAAAAAAAAACCACGCACAATGACTTACGGTATCAATGATGTGCAAGATGGAGGCTGTGGTGATCCACTCACGGGCATGCGCAAGGCATTCGATCATGATGACGCTCTTGTTCACAGTTTGAGTTCCCACCTGATGACGTCATCAAAACGTCATTTATTATAAAGAAAGTAAATAACTCCACTCCCTCTTCCCCTTCCCTCCCCTCCCCTCCCCTCCTCTCTCCCACACCCACCCATCTGACTGTTGTATTGAATGTTAACGTCTACTGCGGCCATCTTTGGCGATATGGTAGTCGGGGATAGCCATATCAGGAAAGAAGGGTAGCGACCAACGCCAATGAACCCCCAGAGTTAATCATACTTCTGAGACTGATAGGGTAAAAAGAAAAATTTGTTAACGAGTCAAAATGACTCTAATTAAAAAGAACAAAATTACCAGACCCATCTTGTATTTTTCCAAACCCTTTACTTTTCAAATGTGTGCATTTAGCTTTTTCTTCAAGAAGAAAGAATATTTTGTATGTACGCACACGCACACAAACACAGAGTCACATATATATATATATATATATATATATATATATATATATATATATATATATATATATATATATATATATATATATATATATATATATATATATATATTTTATTATAAAGCGATGCGCCACATTTTTATTGTATAATTGTTTGCGAAGAGAGATCTATGGGCTTGACGTGGCTTGAGAAACTTTCAGAAGCAATCGAGCTCTCTTAAAATGGTGGACGAATCGAGAAAAGGCTGATTAGACCCTTAACCTCAAGGTAGGAAACGAACATGGATGTCCAAGCGAGACCTACTCAAAATGGCCGCTTGCAGAATGGACTGAAGACGCTTTTGTTAATGCCTGACCCGCTGTTACACTCAAATCGATGTTGGTGTTTTTCTATCAGTATCTGATTCAGCCCCGATGCTTGAAATCCTGATAGGTGTAACTGATTCGCTTATCCACGCAGCCTGCTCACTCAGCAGCAACAAGGCAAAGTCTTCGTATGAAGTTTTCCACTTTTATTCAGCACACATCAACAACTGCATACAATCGCTTTTTCCACTCTCAACTTTTTACTTTCCAACTCACTATCAACAACTACACTCTCAACCCTATTTTGAAACAGTGCGGCGCGTTTAATTAGTCTCTTGATACTCCAGAACAATTTAGAACACGGTAGATGACGCACTACCACCAATCAAACTAAAGATCGTCATCACTGTCTTATGTCATACATCTCTATACACATTCCCGGAACGTTCTCAAACTTCTACAAGTTTCTATCGACAGTAAACACGCAGATCTGGAGAATTCTCCAATAATATCGACTAACGAAAATTATCAACGTTATACAAAGCTTCTTCTAACAACAATGCAAACTCAAATCAAAGGTAAATACACTCTATTATTGCATGCTTTGCAAAATAAAACGAACAGATCTATCGCGCGCGCTTCACACATAATATCTTCACACGCACCATCATGCGCGTTTCAACGTAACACCCGCTCTTCAATTGTTTTTTTCTCCCGACGTCCTGCTGCCCTTGTAAAGGACTCCTAGAGTGAGAGGGATGGGGGAGGAGGTGAAAAGAGACAGGGCGTGAAGGTGGAGGGAGGGAGGGACAGAGAGAGAGAAAGGGGAGGAGGGTGTGGAGGGCGAGAGACGGACAGTCGGTCGGTATAGAGGACAGACAGAGAAGATATAGACCGACAGACAGACAAAGAGTCTACAAAGCTCACCTCCAAATAGTAGATGGTACGACCTTCGTGCTCCGAGTGGAAAGCGAGGGTTTTGCGAGCGACGATGTTGGCGAAGTTAGGGTTATTTTGCCACGACAGCATTAGGTCGTTCACCTGTACCCAGATCGAACACTGATAAGTCAAACAACCCGCCAATGTCAATCTCATCGGACATCCAATCAAAATAAAGATATAGCCAATCAATGAATAAATCTTTGAACAGCATTAAAGAGAACAGCAAAATGATGGCAACGTACGTCGCCTGATGATATGCGTGACTAGGACTATTGACGAGGCGATGAGGATGATGATGACGATGACCATGATGAAGATGATGAGGACAACGTTGATGATGATGGAGGTAATACACATTGCTGCGATCGGTAGAAAGTATCGCCAAAACTCCCGCTAGCAGCAGGTGAAATTATTCCCTCTATCCCTTCAAAGTATACCTTGGGCTCGC
>CM072524.1:51066078-51168578 GCA_036898135.1 Oncomelania hupensis
ATAATTACTGCAGGGACTAGACCTCGGTTTATACTCTCGTCCAAAGGCATAAGAGACAGAGAAGCAACAAAATGCGCGGACAGATGCAGAGAGAGAGAATGAGAGAGAGAGACAGACAGACAGACAGACAGACAGACAGAGACAGAGAGTGGGGCCGATTCCAGTACACCCCCACGAACGTAGTATATAATCAAGAATTGTACGCAGGCAGACGGACACACTTTTCTGCTATCCTATGCACCAACGGGAATCCCCTCAATGAAACATACTTCCGGTTTCTTTCTCCGCGTGTTTTAGTGAGTTATTTCCAAATATTCAAGAATAATAACATGTGTCACTGGCCACCAGTATCGTACCCTCACTTTTTTTTTTGCTGCAGTTTATTATCCCTTTCTATCGCCAGTGGCGCGCCTAAACCCTACCTACCTAACATTATTTGTGAATTTTTGAAAAATATTCGGAAAAACATAACGCCCGGATGATGGCTCGAACCCACACCTGTCAGGCGCCATTGGTTTCAGGCTTATGGACAAGGCAAGTTAGTCCCGCCTTAGCCCACTTGGCCACAACGCTCGCCTAACATAGTCAACTACTTCGTGTTTTGTGAAGGTTGTGACGGCGAAGCTATGGAGTCTTCAGGTCCTGTTTCACTTTCTGTCGATGATCGACGCACCTCCGAAGTCGCCACAAATACAGGCCTCTACGATTGTTTTTTGCATCCTTTCACTGAGCATGTACTTCCTCCACCGTTTTTATACTTATCCCACTCGTTTTCTGGCTCTAACAATCGTCGTTTTCGGCAATTTGCCATATTTAAAAGTCACGCATCAAGCTTTGATAAAAGCAAAACAAACCAGACCGGAACTTGGTTTCATTCTAACCTCGTTTTAATTTATAATGGCGATACCCATGAGTTTTTATGAGAGGTGCCGGAAAGTTGTGAATAACACGGGAAAGACTCACTTCTTCATGGAACGTATCGTGAAGAGTTTTCAGGGTAGACAACTGCTGCTCTGTGGTAGCCTTCACTGAGAGTACGGAATGACTGCATGCAACATCGAAAGACAAATTTCACTACACACTCATAAAATGTGTCATTCAAGCTGATAGATGACAATAATTATGCTTAATTAGTTAACACAATTTTGTTATATCTGATAATGTATTTGTGATTTCCAACGTCGTGGCCAAAGCATGCTAAAAGATCGTCAAATAACTGTGCGTGTTCTTTTGCCTGTACATTAACAATTTTAAGGATTCGTACTGTATAGTGGCACTTATTTGTTAATGTTCCTCTTTGGTTTCCACCACATAAGTTCTTACCATTAGCGCCAAACCTATTTCGCTTACCCATGATACGTTTTCCGTTCTTCAGCCGACGCCACAGCCGCCAGCAGCAGACACGCAAAGGCAAGCACTCGCATTTTTCGTTTAGGTTGACTAATTGTGATTGCTGGCCTTGTCTATTCTCTTCTGCTGAGAAAACAAATAAAGTCAGTAGTAGTAGTAGTAGTAGTAGTAGTAGTAGTAGTAGTTGTAGTAGTAGTAGTAGTAGTAGTAGTAGTAGTAGTAGTAGTAGTAGTAGTAGTATTGTGGCAGAATGGGAGGCGATTGGTTCACGCTTGGGAGAGAGATAGTCTACCTTCCATTTGTTGGTTAGTCTAGCTTTGGGTGGCTCCTGCTGTGCAGAATCCTTTAGTGTGGTCAATGGGTTATGCAGGACAAGGCGACACGACATATGTTCTGCCCGCCTGACCATTCTTCTTCTGCTTTTGGTGGTGAGCAGAAATACATTACCGGCAGGCATTTTATGCGTTAATGGCAGTGACTTGTAGAGAGTGTCGTGGCACTATTAGCGGGCAAACTAGTTTACTATCAACACGCTTCGCCACCTTGCAGGGCAAATATCTTTATATTCTCTTGCGAAAGATACATGAAAATTAGCAGTTCGAGCCAGGCCGTGTTCTTAAGGAAATGGCCGAGAGGCGCGAGTGAAATACTCCGCTTTGCTACAAGTGGTGCACAACGACCGAGGACAATGCTGGACCGTGGTAACTGTTGAAGGCAATTTTTCACTGTTAAGTCAGTGAACGGAGACTAACTGGGCGTAGTCAGTGGAGGTGGTAATAATAATGTAGCTGAGAGGAGTATTTGACTCCCGCCTCTTTACCACCTCCTTGAGAACTGCTAATGTTAATTTATCCCTCGCAAGAGGTACATACAAGGTGTCCTGCAAGGTGGGGAAGCGTGTTGACTGTGAAATAAAATAAAATCTATATATATAAATTGCTTAGCCGGAAGTCCTTCTTCGCCACTACTATAAAGTTTGTCTCCTATGGACGCTGATCTGGGCAGGTGCTGGAGGCCGCCGATCGGCCTGCTGTGTGCTCAAAACCCACCAAATCGTTATAGCCGACATTTCCTTACCGAACATGTAACCGTTTTTGAGATAAATAAATAAACAAAATGTCCACAAACTGCAATAGCCTCATTCCGCGAGCTTCCATTAAAAATCAAATTGAGGTTTCAGCATGTTTTCCCATATAGACCAAAAAATTTATTGTTTTTGTACGAAGCGTTGATAGCTCAGTTGGTAACACTTTCGCCGACCGTTTAGGGCGAACTAAGTTCGAATCCGATGCGGGCCATATTTTTTTTTTATTTTTTTTTCCCACTACAATATGGATATTTTTCTTTTTAATTTAGGCTTATTATTATTATTATTATTATTATTATTATTATTACTATTATTATTATTATTATTATTATTATTATTTATAATATTATATCTTATATCAAATTTTCTTTTAAAACCTTAGTGTTTATGATTTCTATTTGTATTATTCTATATTCATTATTATTATTATTATTATTATTATTATTATTATTATTATTATTATTATTATTATTATTACCAAGGATCGGGATGGGGTGGTACGTTATTATTATTATTATTATTATTTTTATTTTTATTATTATTATTATTATTATTATTATTATTATTATTATTATTATTATTATTATTATTATTATTATTATTATTATTATTTATAAACTAATAATAATAATTATTATTATTATAATTATAATATCTTATATCAAATTTTATTTTAAAACCTTGGTGTTTTTTATGATTTCTATTTGTATTATTCAATATTATTATTATTATTATTATTATTATTATTATTATCAAGGATCGGGATGGGGTGGTACGTGTAGGTAAAAGGGGGCTACGGGTAGGTTTAAAGGGGCATGGGTAGGCATAACGGGGATACGGGTATATATAAGGGGGTATGGTGATGGTCGATTCCTTTCATCCATACCTGCGATTGATTGATTGATTTATTGTTGCTTTAGGTCCAGCGGACTCTTCCGAGCCAAATCAGGACCGGACAACCCCCGATCCGCATAAAAGATCTGCTGAAACAACCCCAGTGGGAAAATTGAATGCCCTCCACCGGCCAGTCACTTTACAATAAAGACATCCTACGCGAACCCCCGGTTACAAAAACAAAATAGAATACAAACATCATTATAAATCATCAACAAAACACATACATATAAAATGCCTATAGTGCTAAATAGTACAATCATAGGAAGCCCTAGTGACCACCCGGCAGAAAGCGTCCAACACTCCCAAGCTGATCCAACAGACCTCATACACAAACAAGGAGTCTTGTCCAGGAAGAGTTTTCAAGAAGAAAAGTAGGTCATTGATCTAGCGAAGAAGATAGTATAGCAGAGTGAAGGACAGAGCAGGAATTGGAAAGAGTAAATGAGGAAGACAGCGACAGTGGGAATTTAAAGCACTAAATTTCCATAAAGTGGGGATACTATTTATACTGAAAACCCCCGGCACTCCAACGGGGTTACTGTTGCCGCAGTGAATCTGTCTTGCCTATAAAGGAAAGACAGGTTTTCAACTGTGGCTTTCACTTTTCCCTTTATAGGTTTGAACAATCTACAGTGGCAAGATTGCTCATGACCCCAAGGGGTCCATACCTGCGAAACGATCAACGGGGAAGTATCAAGGAGGGTACAGGTAGGCTACAAGGGGGGTACGAAAGGTATCAAGGGGTTATGGGGAGGTATCAAGTGGGTTCGGGAAGGTATCAAGGGGTATGATGAGGCATCATGGGGGGGGACGGGGAGATATCAGAGGGGGGGGGTATGGTGAGGTATCAAGGTGGATATGGGGAGGTATCATCGTCCAAATGAAACTCGCAGACAACAGTTGTCTCTCTGTCTACATTTTAAACAGCAACCTGTGTACCCTGGCTTGCCAGGGTACAAAAACCACTAGTACATAAATAAAGTTTAAATAAATAAATAAATGTAAAAAGCCTAATAACTATAAATAAATGAATAACCGAACAACCAGACGACTACAAAATGAAATAAATACAATTAATTAATTACTAATAAACAAAGAAACAAACAGATAACAATAAATAAATAAGTAATATTATAACCAAACCAACAAACCCAATACAAATAAAGGTAAGCAATAAATAAACCACATACATAAATAATAACTAAACAAACGAACGAATAGACTTTTTTTATCTATTAAATTATACAAATAAATAAATAAATAAATAAATAAATAAATAAATAAAACGTTCACCTTCGATGTTTAGCCAGCAAAGCGGCTTCCACGTCAGACCTCGTCGAACAGCATGAACTGGTTTTATAGGATACTCGTAAATGTTCGCTGACTGTTTTTTTTTACTCACACACACACAAGTGACTGCGACAGGTCAATACACGAGAAAGTGTTGACAGATGACACGTATACAGATTCTTCAGATGTTTTATGCGTCAAACGAGTTTGGGGAGAACAATGGTCTCATTTTTATATAAATTTTAAAAATAAAAATAAAACAAACAATTATTTAAAAAAAAAAACATGTATTTGGTTTTGTATTTATTAACGGACATCAGGAATATCAACAATAAACTACAGTCCAATCTCTTTACGCGAAGACACCTTTATTACTTTGGAGATTACAGAACTCTTCGTCACGCCAAAGCCTTCTTCTGCACGAACCTTCCAATTACGATAGGCCAGTAAGCAATCCCAGTGTTAGGAATCCATTGAACATGGGATCGTTTAATAGAATAGATGTCTTTAGGCTCTATAGACTATGTTTATGTACACCGACATTCTGACTCCCTTGTTCCACTGACCAGCAGTCACTTTCTAACCATAACCCTGTTCAAAACTACCAACACTGCAACCCGACATTTTACAACAATTTTCGGCAATGACTTCTCTTTCAAAAAGTTAGGAACTGAACCTTTTTTTTTCGAGGTTCTCATTGTATTCCTGATATTAAATTTGAATGAAAAATGAAGTTTGGTCTTTTATGTTTTTATTATGGCATACATGTGTGATTGGGGTGTGAAAAGCGTGTGCGGGTAAGACAAACCTATGAATCTCTAAAATAATAGTTCTGTTTTATCGCTAGTTTTTCAGAATTGCCTTTCATTTTGAAAGGTTTTAGCTATTCAAATGAGAAACGAATAGCTGTACACAATTCCTTTTATGGTAATAAAGACTTCTTGAATTAAAAGGAATGGACGGGGGTGAGGTTGAGGGCCTAGGGTGTGGCAGTGTCTTTTAAAAAATATCATGACATACTTTAATTATGGATTCTTTTTTCTTCTTCTCTGACATGGTTTACAATGGAGACTACAATTTATTCATTGTATTTTGTATCTGAGTAACAGTTCGCTTGTTTTAACTTTCTACGATAGGGCCACTCCTGGGCTAGGCCCGCCGATGCGCGCCTAATCAAGTATAGACCCGGGCCTGACTCGGTTGTGATGAATCAGGCTAGCCCGGGCTAAACTGTTCGGCTCAAAGCGGACAAAGATGGCGCTGGGGAAAAGCAACCCATGAAGCAGCTATAGCTGAGGGTAAATTATTTTCTTTTGTTTACTTTTCAGTAGAAAGAACACATCGTCCATTTTAATAACCCTCTTCGCACTTTTGATTATGGATATAGCTTGATCTCGTGGCAGTCCAGTCACGGGGCGGTTAAGCAAGCAGAAATTTAAAACAGGTGCCACCGAAGTGCCTAAATTATTAAATTACATATTTAAATTATAAAGCCTCTGTGTGTGCGTGTGTGTGTGTGTGTGTGTGTGTAGGTGGGTGTGTGTGGGTGTGTGGGTGTGTGAGTGAGTGTTTAAATTTGGCTTTTGCCAACAAGAATAGCTCATGCACATAGTGTTCATTGCACTTGGTTTGTCTCTGGTCAAAATAATGTCCTTCGAAAGAAAGGAGGGGGAAAAAAGAAAGACACAAAGAATGAATAGAGGCAGATCTAAGCTCTTGCCAAGCTCCGCGTATAGTTCATTCATGTGATGTGTTTTCGGGAAACATGTGAGGGTGTGCCAGAGACTCATGAAAAAGCTGCGTTTGGTTTGTATAGTAGCTGAAGACATTTTGATCTTCATAGATGCGCGCGTACCCTGTATGCAGCAAATCAGAAGAGGGCCCTGGTTGGGAACTTGACCTTACATGTCGGTTGTAAGGTGGGAGGGGGTGGGGAGAGGGAGTGGAGCAAGAAAGGGTCGGGGATGGGAGCCGTCGTTTATTTTGTTGTTGTCGTTTATTACAAAATTGTTTTTACTTCCACTTTGCGGATTTTTTTTGGCCATAGTTCAACTTTAAGAGATTCCTGTCAGTTCTCTCTCTCTCTTTATCTCTCTACCCCCCCCCCCCCTCTCTCTCTCTCTCTCTCTCTCTCTCTCTCTCTCTCTCTCTGATCCACTATATTCTACTCGAAATCTGAAGAATCAGGTTAAGCCCATTCAAATGTGTTCTTTTCTCACACGAAAAAAACAAAACAAAACAACTCTTTATTACACTTCGATTCAGGAGAAAATGACTCGTTGAATGACGTCAAGTTTTGAAAATAGGCCAATCCGACTTCACTAACTTCCTAGGAATCCACTCCCAAGTTTGTTATTTGTGTGAAGGGGGGAGGGTGGTGGTGAGAGGGGTGTTGTTGTTATTGTTGTTGTGGAGTGGGGTGAGGTTCGTTATTGTTGTTGTTTAACTAATTATGTTATTATAGATATAATTTCTTTCTTTATTTTACTTTCATTTGATTAATTTGATTTTTAGTTCTCTCAGCCTTCCCAACACACACACACACACCCACACACACACCCGCACACACCTACACACACAAATACAAATACACACACACACACATTGCTTATGTTGTATAGTATCTCAAAAATGTAAATAGACTTTAAATTAAACAAACACAAACATTTAAACAAGCGAGTACAAGTATTTAACTTAAAGTTTAGATATGACGGGAACATTGTCAGACACAAAACTGCACTGAATACCATATTTAGTAGCCTTTACACAGATTTCTATAAGAATCAGTAGTAGACCTATGGCATTGAGGCCCCTTAATAAATGTACGTGCCGCTGCGATGCGGAAGCTACATCCTATCCTATCCTATCCTGTCCCGTAACCCGGAGGTCCTAGGGGCACCACAGATGATCGTTTAACCAGCATACTCCATCTTTCTCTGTCCTCAGCAGTCCTGAGGGCTTCGCTCAGCGTCAAACCAATCCATTCTCGAATGTTGTCCTCCCACCTCTTTTTCGGTCTCTCTCTTCTTCTACCTCCTTGCACTGTGCCTTGCAGAATAGTCTTTGCAAGGCCTGATGATATGGTGACGTGGCCATACCATCGGAATTTCCGTTTCTTCACCACTGTGAGCAGGTCATCGTGTTGTCCAATGGCTTGTGTGATGGTCTGTCGGACTTCATCGTTAGTGATGTGTTGGGTATAGGAAATGCCCAGAAGTCTTCTGTAGCACCTCATCTCCATGCTTTGTATTCTTCGTTGGAGATCTGCTGTGAGGGTCCATACTTCGCAAGCAAATAGGAAGATGGAGATGACAGGGGAGCGCAGCAGTCTTATTTTGGAATGTAGACTGATGGTCCTGTCTTTCCAAATGGGCTTCAACCTTGTCAAGGCAGCAGTTGTTTGTGCGATCCTGGATAGGACTTCCTGTCGGGACCCATTGTCTGATACAATGGCTCCTAAATATGTGAAGCTATGCACTGTGTTGAGGGATTGGCCTTGGACTTTGATGTCCGTGTTGATGCCATTGGTGTTGTTGGTCATCATTTTGGTCTTTTCTGCACTAATTTCCATTCCATAAGCTCTGGAGATGGTGTCAAGCCTCTGTACCAGCTGTTCAAGTTCTTGTTCCTCTCCAGCCAATCCATCAATGTCATCCGCAAAACGAAGATTGGAGATTGCTCTACACCCTATGCTGACGGTGCCTTCATGATCTGCAAGAGCATCTGACATGATGCGCTCTAGGAAGATGTTGAAGAGTGTTGGAGAGAGTAGGCATCCTTGACGCACACCGATTGTTGTTCTGAACCAGTTCCCGATGGCGCTGTTGTGGAGGACTGCACTGGTAGCCTTGTCATACATGCTTTTGATGACTTCAATTATTTTAGGGCTGATGTTGTACACTTTCATTTTTGCCCATAGAGCTGCATGCCAGACTTGGTCAAACGCTGAGGAGTACACAGTACTCTCTGACAAAATCTCTTCTGAAAAGATTAGACAGCAGTATTTGTTGAATATTCGAATTCAATCAAGTAGCCACGGCCTGACATTGTCAAACAGGTAAATGAACATACTTCTGTTTCATCGTGATGTATTTATATTATTGTTGAATTATGTTTGTGGAATTTGCTATGCATAGAATTGAATTGTTATTCCAACGTTGCGTTGCGTGACCACGTGGCGAAACACGACAGGCTGCGCCGCCATGTTGTTGACCGGTCTGACCCACTGTTGTTTAACCTATATGTATGCCTGTAGACCAGTGGCTGTACCAGAGAATGTTAATAATATAATTCTTTCTCTATGTGTATAGTTAGCCCTGTTTTATATTTATATATGTATAGGAAATTAGAGTGGAGATTCCAGTGGACCACCGACTTAGCAGGATGTTCGTCGCTTATGTATAGAGATGTGGAGCTATCACTGAGGGCTACTTTGGCCTTCGGTGAGACGCTCTGCACAGACCTATTATTCAGGGTTGTGCAGAATTTCGTCTCATATGTTACAGACGAGCAGGCGTTATATCGTGAGCCCAACTCAGCAAACGACAACAACCACGTCGACACTTAAAGTTGGCTGTTGGCTGCCGAGGCATCTCCAGCATTGAGCGCAGATAGCCCAACCGTCGAACCACACAGTCAAAGACTCAACGACAACACAACGTGTCGTAGAAGCGACCTCAACGCTACAGTTAAGTGCAACAAGAAACCGTGCACTAAAACTCTGTATAAACAGGACCACAGTAGTCCACTCTTCAAAAACGCTGACCCTTAAGGCAGAAAGTAGCCAGAGCCCTATGATGAAAAAGTAGCTGCCTAGACTATCAGCGAGCGAACCATTCGCATTGACAATTGAACTTTTAAGTTAGTTTCGTACTTCGAAGATCATGTATAGAGTAGAGGAAATAAATGTGTGATTTTTACTGTTATCAAGTGGCTGGACTACATATGATTCATAGACGTGTGAAAGCTAGTGTGACAGTGATCTTTTACCATTTTTCTATCTATCTCTGTACCCCAGCCTTAACACAGACCGAGCTAAACAAATAAATGTATTAAGTGAAGTCAAAGAGATTACTAGCGATCCCCACCGACTAAGACGAGGAGGTAATAGCAGTCCATTGTGCAGAGCCCAGCAACAATAAAAACCCCGTCACAGGCTCACACTCGGTTGTGTGCTCTGTTCCCTGCCCCGTGGTGGAGGGAGTCGTGCGAGTTATCCCCTCAACCGTTTCGGAGGAGGACATACTTCCTAGATGCGAGGGCTCGGTGGGCTCTGACAGAGTCGTCCGGGCCTGCGTTGTCAAAAGCGTCCGTCGACTGCTTCGTTCAAACGGCTGTCCGTCGACTTCGGTCAAGGTCACCATCGATTCCTCTAGTTTGCCTTCCACACTTTTGATCAACCGCCTGGTGAGGCCGTACGTCGCGGAAGTTATCCGCTGCTATCGTTGCCAGAGTTACGGTCACACCAGGAAGTTCTGTAAATCTGTTCTGACCTGTTCCTCCTGTGGCGTCTCCGGACATTTGGGCGCCCAATGCAGAGCCCAGGAAAGATCCTGCCTTAATTGCATAGGCGATCATTCGGCTTCCAGCCCTAACTGTCCTGCCCTGAGGGAGCGCTTTCTCGCGAATCACCTCAGGGCACACCGACTCAACCAAAGCTTTTAGGTTTTGAAGTTAGTTCAGCCAGGATAGCTATAAATAGCTTCGCTGGTGCTCTTCTTTCCTTTCCTTTCACTGAAAGGGAGGGTGTAGGCAAGCTATAAATAGCCCGCAGCCAGCAAAATGTGGGAGAACCTAAGAGTGCTGCTCACATAGGCAGTGAGCTTGTGTGAGGGCCTCAACCTACATGCCGCGAGCCCAGGCCCTGGGCTTGGCTCGCAATCAGCTTAATGTACCTGCGCCGTCTTTTTTGCGCACACCATTTGCCTGGGGAACCCTCGTGCCCCCGAAGCTCCTGCGGTAGTGGACCCTCCACTGTTGCCCCCGGCGGACCGAGTTGGTCGGCCATCCTCCCTTGTGCTTCCCGCAACCAACGGGATTTTATACCCGCCTGTTGCATCGCTGGCGCCTGATTCAGGCTGCCGCGACCCCTGGCTTGCGGTTGGCATGTTGGAAAAGTTGGTCGAACAACTTACTCGCATCATCGCCGGGCTTATGGACACCGTCCGTAGCCTGGCGGATAGATCTCAGCCGTTGTGCAGTCCGGTCTCGTCCGAGTTCGGGGCTCAGACCGATGTTGCGTTTATTGTTCGATTTATTTTTGTTATGATTGATTGATTGATTGATTGTTGCTTTAGGTCCATCGGACTCTTCCGAACCAAATCAGGACCGGACAACCCCCGATCCGCATAAAAGATCTGCTGAAACAACCCTAGTGGGAAAATTGAATGCCCTCCACCGGCCAGTCACTTTACAATAAAGACATCCCACGCAGGGGACGGCTGAGGCTTTACCCCAACTACTCGAACCCCCGGTTACAAAAACAAAATAGAATACAAACATCATTATAAATTATCAACAAAACATATACATATAAAATGCCTATATTGCTAAATAATAACATCATAGGAAGCCCTAGTGACCACCCGGCAGAAAGCGTCCAACACTCCCAAGCGATCCAACAGACCTCATACACAAACAAGGAGTCTTGTCCAGGAAGAGTTTTCAAGAAAAAAGGTAGGTCATTGACGGGGTTGACGTTATCCGAGGTTTTCCCTTATGCGAGGTGACGCTAAGCGAGGAATTCTAAATGGTACAAAGAAGGTGTTTGGCCGGGACCAACAACCTGATTGATCTTATCCGCGTTGTGACCTTAAACGGTAGTGACTTTAAAAGAGGAGTACTGTAATGTTGCAAGATGTTAATGCGTGTAGTGGCTCAATACATAAACTTCCGCTCGCTATCAAACACTTCTTTTACATATAAAAAGAAGAGAAGATAAAATGCTGTCACAGAAAATGAGCGATATTTACTAGTGATAATAAAATCACCTTCCTCGCAAGGTAGGCAATTTCAAGATGGCAACTTAACCGAGATCGATGAGGTCGAAACCAGCAAATAAAAGAAAATTTATATAAATGACTGATAAAATCGACTAAGTATATCTGAGCTAACAGAAAAACTATCGAGATGGCGGAGAAGATGCACTCTCTCTGTCCACGTTTTAGAGGACAGTCTGTGTTTACATTACATTTCAGTTTGTTATAAAATATAGTACCCAAAGAGTTAAAACTCTAGAATTTCTACAGGCTTATTTAAACATTTATAGCAAGTAAAGATAATGAGTTGAATATAGATTAACGTCCCCGGACACATAAGCGTATAGGGGTATACCAGATAAAATAATATGACAGCAGGGGCATGCTGAACTTATCAAAGTAGGAAAGTAGCATGCAAACTTACTTCTTTTGTTTATCAGCATGAGATCAGCTTGACTGTTTTAAAGTAGTATATATTTTAATATAACAAACTACTTTTATTTATTTATTTAATTTTTTTTAATTACGCAAAACAAAGAAAAGTTTAAAATAAAAGAGCTTTTGCATCGACTGTAGACCTTGCCGACACAGTTGTTTATTGAACGCGTATTACCTCCCTTGACATAGAAACAGGACTACCGCTAGGATCGCTGTTTTACATGTAAACTCTGTTGAAGTGGAGCGGAAAACGATGCTTAACGTCCTATTGCATGAGCGTTAAGGACGATCACCACGTCGCCACCCTGACAACAATGACCATCATCATCATATCAAAAATGAGATCCAACGGATCTTCTTTTGTGTGTTGAAGTGGGCCTCATGGCATGTCTTTATATATCAAGGTCTTTGACCCGGGTGACGACCGATCCGGTATGGAGTGAACGGTTCTATTCATCATGCAGTGTGCCTTGGGCAAGAAAGATCTGGCAGGACCCAATTAATCCTCTCCAGGCTGTTGGCCACAGCCGATATCCAAGAATGGAGCAGCGTGGCTCTCCTTGGAGCAGGGTGTACTAGAGAGGCAAACGAAAGCCTTGGCTATAGTCTCAGCTGCGCAGTGTGGTGTGCACTAAGCTATTGTAGATGTAAATGTGGTGTAAACTTAGTTCTCAGGCCCTTGTACCTATGATTTCACAGTTAAGCCTACGTTATAAGTCTTCAAGTGTAAATCATTGAGAACAATGCTCGTATGTTTGTCAACGCGATGCAAAAAAAATTTTTAGGACGGGACTGGTCTATTGAGATTTGATATATTGCCGTTGGTGGTTTTTTTTTTAAAAGAACATCGTCACTCCTTCCCATCGTAATAACCCCACCTAACTCCCGCCACTCCACCCACCCCCCATTCTCTGTCTGTCTGTCTCTGTCTCTTTCTCACCCCCTCCTTCCCCCCTCTCTCTCCTCTCGCCATCTCTCTCTCTCCTCTCTCTCTCTCTCTCTCTCTCTCTCTCTCTCTCTCTCTCTCTCTCTCTCTCTCTCTCTCTCTCTCTCTCTCTCTATATATATATATATATATATATATATATATATATATATATATATATATATATATATATATATATATATATATACTATGATTGTTTGGATGTAAAACCGGTGTAAAATTAGGTATCAGCCATAAAAAGTGTCCACATTTTATTGTGCAATAACTGAGATAGAAATTAATATTTTACAACATGTTTTATTCCACGTAGACAACAATGTTAAAGGTTTTGTTCAAACTAATCTTAGCAAAATCTGTGCATTTTCAGAGTCACACAAGCAATAGTTCATGATGTGCTCAATCCATGCTCCGCGTTGTTGAATAACAGCTGCAAGCCGAACGTTGAAGTTTTCACCAGACTTGAACCCTGCTGATTATTTTCTTTGGGTTTATTTGAAAGAACGAGTGTATACAGACAATCCAAGAAACAAGTGAAGAACTAAAGGCAAGCATCAGGAGAGAAATCAAAAGCATTCCTGCAGAGATGCTGACAAGAGTTGTGGACAACTTCAACGTTCGGCTCGCAGCTGTTATTCAACAACGCGGAGCATGGATTGAGCACATCATGAACTATTGATTCTGTGACTCTGAAAATGCACAGATTTTGCTAAGATTAGTTTGAACAAAACCTTTAACATTGTTGTCTACGTGGAATAAAACATGTTGTAAAATATTAATTTCTATCTCAGTTATTGCACAATAAAATGTGGACACTTTTTATGGCCCACACTGTAAGCCATTGAAAACAATGTGTGTGTCAACGCGATGCAGCAAATTTAGGACCGGGTTGATCTCTTGAGGTTTGATATATTACCGTTAGTGTATTTTGTTCCGAAGAACGTCGTCACTCCCGATCTTTCCCATTATAATAACCACCCCACCCCTCTCTCTCTCTCTCTCTCTCTCTCTCTCTCTCTCTCTCTCTCTCTCTCTCCCTCTCTCTCCTCTGTTACTGGTTTATTTATTAATAGATGGTTCAGCCCCGAAGCTTGAATCTTGATTCGTGTAATTCACAGGCGCTTGTATCTGAACACGCGAGCGCCTCTGCCTACGACGCGGCTCCCTTTGGTTATCTGGTTATCTATATAATAATAATAATAATAATAATAATAATAATAATAATAATAATAATAATAATAATAATAATAATAAATAACATTTAGCTTATATAGCGCAAAACTCACAGAGACTCATTGCGCATACACACGCATTCACTCACAATGTACAAAAGGATTACATGTATGTATGGAGGTACATCTACTAACAACAATACAAGTATTGTTATGTTACACATAAGACTCCCTATAAGACGAAAGAGGGGTAGGGTGGGGAGGGGGGATGCGAGTAAGTTAATCAAAAGCTAAGCGAAAAAGGTATGTTTTAAGTTGGGCTTTAAATATATAAATATCTTCCAAGTTCCTGAGACCGACAGGAAGTGCGTTCCAGAGAGATGGAGCAGTGAAACCGAAACCGCGCTCGCCAACAGTTTTCAGGTTTCGACGCGGAACTTTCAACAGGTTTTCTGCGGAAGATCGGAGAATGCGGGCAGTCCGGTAGGCTACAAGTGATTTGGAAAGATACGCTGGGAGAGTTCCTTCAAAGAAACGGAAGGCAAAAACACAGATCTTATACTGGAGGCGGAATTTTACAAGCAGCCAGTGAAGTTTCTGAAGCAACGGCGTGATATGGTCTCTCTTTTTCTTTTTTAAAACGAGCCGTGCTGCGCTGTTTTGTACGTACTGGAGACGATTTATCTATTCCGCTGGTAGACCCAGCAATACAGAATTACACAAATCCAGACGTGATGTGATAAAAGCGTTAACTAATTCCGCGCACGCAGTCTCGGATTTAAAAAAAAAAAAAAAAAAAAGGCCGAATGGAAGCAATATGTCTCAATTTAAGGAAAGCACCACGGAAAAATGCTTCCAGTCTGATTTTGCATCGACAAAGTTTGGTCAGTTTTGACTCCAAGATATTTCACCGAGCCTTGGAGCTGAATGGTGCTACCATCAATGTCCAAAGAGTCACCCTCTACCAGTCTGAGGCGCGAGGAAGTAGGCTACCGACTGCCATTGTCTCTGTTTTTTGCGTGTTGAGCATGAGCTTATTACTGTTCATCCAAGCTAAAATATCATAGACACATGTTTGAATTTCAGACTGAACAATACAAAATTCCTTAGACGGTGCACTTTTAGACAACTCTGTGTCATCAGCATATTTGTGAAAATCAAAATATCTCCCTTCAATATACATCTATTATAGAGAACCAATGGGAGACGCGTCACAGGCATAGGCGCTCGCGTGTCAAGATTCAAGCGCCTGTGCTCCGGAAATATTAAAGAATTCATGCTCTCTCTGTCTCTCTCACTTTCTCTCCTCTCTCTCTCTCTTTTCCACTATCCTTCTCTATTCACTCTACCCTACACTATTATTATTATTATTATTATTATTATTATTATTATTATTATTATTATTATTATTATTATTATTATTATTATTATTATTATTATTTATAAGGCGCTTTCCCTCGCAGAGATCAAAGCGCACACATACACCCACACACACCAAGTGCACCGTACTGACACACACACAAATAGCAGCAATATAAAAAAAAAATTAAAAAAAACAACTTTTAATTGTATGTGGCAGTAAAAAGATATGTCTTCAACTTTTTCTTAAAACAATTATAGGATGTCGCATGGCGTACATCGGCTGGGAGGCTATTCCATATCAATGGTCCTTGAAAAGAAAATGATCTCTCACCACATGATTTGTTTGTAAATGCTTGAGGTTTTAGTTTCATGGTGTCATTACCAGAGCGGAGAGATCTTGAAGGTGTGTAGATATGGAGGAGGTCTGACAGATACCGAGGGGTGTTGTTTGATAGTGCATTGTAGCACATGCATGCAACCTTATATTGTATCCTTGCAGACACTTTGAGCCAATGGAGTTCTTTGAGAAGGGGGGTAATATGTTGGCGTCTTTGTGATCTTAAAATCAATCGTGCTGCTGAATTTTGAACTTTTTGAAGTTTCTTTGTAAGGGAATTTGGGGCTCCCGCAAGTAGTCTATTTCCATAGTCCAATCGCGAGAGCACGAAAGTGACTACAAGAGTCTTAGTTGCATCAGTGGTGAGGTACCTGCGGATGCCTGAAATTCTACGTAGCTCATAGTTAGCTAGTTGACATACTTTAGAAACTTGTCCTTTCATTGACAAGGAAGAATCGAACAACACCCCCAAGTTCCTGACACACTCTGAAAATGCTATCGTATTCTCCCCAATCTTACTACCCTACCTTACTCTAACCTGCTTTACCCTATCCTACTGTGACCTACCCCATCCTGCTACTCTTGTTAATCTGTGTCCCAGCGCTCGTAACTTGATGTAAGGGCGTTTCTCTCTGTCCTATTGTATCAAGCTATTATGTTAAGCAAAGATATCAAGTTATTATAGGCTTATCAAGCTATTATATAAAGCTATGATATCAAGGTTGTCTATAAAGAGAGTGATGCTGTACCAAGACCGGCGTCTCCCACAGTCGGACACGGGCGATTGACGGTGTTCAGGATTTTTAATGGAAAAAGAGAGGGAACTGAACTAAAAGTTGCTCGATAAAGCTTTACCGTGAATGAGGTTGCTTCCCTTATTTTTAAGCGTCCTTGGCGATCAAAGATTTCGTTTTCAGGTTAGAGAGACAAGGACAGACATGCAGCCTAGCAAGCAGGCAGAAAGAGACAGAGAGAGAACTCAAATACTTTAACTCGAAAATAATTCTTATCAATGTCTTTAATCTGACATGGAACAACGTCATTACCTACTACAAAGTGGTTAAATGGAATGACACTTTCTTTCTTTCTAGGGCAGAAAACAGAAGAAGAAGAAGAAGAAGAAGAAGAAGAAGAAGAAGAAGAAGAAGAAAAAGAAGAAGAAGAAGAAGAAGAAGAATTTCACTCTATGTTCGCATACACACAAACAAAAAGAAATATATGTTGTTTCCCAAGATTTCTTTTAAATTTTTTCTCGTGTTGTGTGTCCGGTCAGTATACACGGGCAGTCATAACGCGATTTGGTTTCCACCCCGGGGTAAGAGATTTTGGCGTCCACTCTAGCGCAGAGATAGACATCAATTGTTATGTAGGGTCGTCTCCTATTCCTGCAAACCTACGTTGATATCTTTGTACCACTGCCGTATAAGGGAAACCAAATCGTATTATGTCCCTGTAGTAGTCAGACTTAAAAATTTGAAGAAAAAAAAATAATTTTTGTAAAGCCTTAAATCGGCGCTGGAAAAAAACATTTGTGCCATAACTCAGTCATAATTAGGGGATGCTTTATTTAGTTGATAGTTCTTTGCCAGCGTTCTCAATCATAAATAGGGATGCTTAATTTAATGCAAAGTTCTGTGCCAGTCAACTCCGTTATAATTAGGGATGCTTTATTTAATTCAAAGTTCTTTGCCAGTGTTCTCAATCATAATTGGGGATTCTTTATTCAATTCCAAGTTTTCTGCCAGACAACTCGATCATAATTAGGGATGCTTTATTTAGTTCAAAGTTCTCTGTCAGTGAACTCGTTTTGAGAGTGTAGCCACTCCTGTAGTCACGGACCTCTCTGAATGATTTGCTCGGCCAGAACCACCAGGCTGTTCCTCAACTCGGTTGCTGTAGGGATGATTTCAGACGCTGGAATGACGAAGCCTCCCTCACCTTGGGTCCTAGGCCTCAGCTCGTAGCAATAAGCGAAGATTCCCCCTTTCTCTTGCAAAGCCCAATCTTCCGAGCCGCCCGATGCAGCATCTGATGAATTAAAAAAACAAACAACAGTTCCAAATGTTTATTCTTTTCCACAAATCGCAAAAACAAATAAATAAATAAATAAATAATATGATGTACATTTAAAAATGGTTGACGTATAAATTCCTGAAGAAGCCTTTTAGCTAAATACACATGTATAGAACCTTTTAAAAATTTAGTGCTCTCTCTCTCTCTCTCTCTCTCTCTCTCTCTCTCTCTCTCTCTCTCTCTCTCTCTCCCTCCCTCTCTCTTTCTTTTTTTCTCTCTCTTCTTCCCTCGTCTCTCTCTCTTTCTGTTTCTCTCTCTTCCCTCCCAGCCACCCCGCGTCATTCCCTCCCTTTCCTGTCGCTTCCTAAATCCATATCTCTCCCTCCCTCTCACTTTGGGTGTCGGATAGCGCAGTGATTGGAGCACTCGCTACTGTGTCGCAAGCATCTCATCTCAATGCTTTGTATTCTTCGTTGTAGATCTGCTGTGAGGGTCCATGTTTCGCAAGCGTATAGATAGATGAAGATGACAAGGGAGCGCAGCAACCTTTCCTTGGAGTGTAGACTGATGGTCCAAGTTGATATACATGATAAATCGAAAGGTTCTTCTCAAAGTATTATTTTGTATACATGATGGTGTGTACGTGGGTGACTGGATGTAAGTTTGGGTGTGTGGTAATTAACCTTTATTGATTCATTATCATACCCAACGTGGTTTGTTTTATTTGTTTGTTTTTGTATGCTTACTGATGTCTTTTATCTGAACATATATCATTGTACTCACTCTGTACATTTCCTTGTCTTATTTTATTATAGTGTTTAACTTTTCCTATTGTTTTATGCACAGTTTAAAAGGCGTTAACGGCCTACATAGTTGTATGACTTTGGCAAATAGATGAAAATAAACTCACTACTACTAATGCTTCAATATTGTCAACAGCCTTATTATACTAGCCCTCGCTACTGTGTCGCAAGTTAAGCATCGTCCAGTGCGGTTAGCACTTGGATGGGTGAACGCAAAACGTGAAGCGACAAATAACAACGCCCCCAGTTGACTCAACTGGGACTGAGTACCTACTCTCTTAAGGGTGGGGAAGGTAAAGCAGCGAGGGAGAGAGATGGGCATCACCCTCATTACGCTGGCCCAAGATAAGTGTGATCTCCAACATCACGCTCCCCTACGGCCACAGGCTCTGGGACTACCTACCTCCTTATTATACTAGAGAATGGAACAGAAGCGCAGTATGTGGTTCACACAATAACGGTCTCAATGCAGCAATGGATAGCATAACGTCAGAACATCTTAGAACACCAAGAATAAAAACAACAACCTTGGACTACTTCGGGGCCAAAACATGTAGAAATACACAGGTTACTGGAAAAAAGCCTCATCTGATAAATCGCTCTATCATCTCAAAATATTTTTTTCATCATACTCGTACTCCCGCTCTCTTGTAGTAGCAGCAGCAGCAACAGCAGTAGTAGTAGTAGAAATAGTACTAGTAGTAGTAGTAGCAGTAGTCTCAAAATATTTCTTTCATCGTATTCGTACTCGCGCTCTCGTGTAGTAATAGTATTAGTAGTGGTTGTAATAGGAGTAGTAGGAGTAGTATTAGTAGTAATAGTGGTAGTAGTAGTTCTTGTAGTAATAGTGGTAGTAGTGGTGGTGGTAGTAGTAGTAGTTGCTAGCAGCGGTAGTAATGGAGTAGTGATAATAGTAGCAGTAGTAGAGGTGGTGGTAGTAGTAGTAGTAGTAGTAGTAGTAGTAGTAGTAGTAGTAGTTGTTGTAGTAGTAGTAGTAGTTGTTGTTGTTGTTGTTGTTGTAATAATAATAATAATAATAATAATAATAATAATAACAATAATAATAATAATAATAATAATAATAATAAAAATAATAATAATAATAATAATAATAATAATAATAATAATAATAATAATAATAATAATAATAATAATAATAATAATAGCATTATTATTATTATCATCATCATCATCATCATCATCGTCGTCATTATTATTATTTTTATTATTGTCATCATCATAATCATTATCATCATCATCATCATAATCATCATCACCATCAACGTCATCATCATCATCATCATTTTTAATATTGTTGTTATAATTACTTACAGCCCAAAACACCGTAGGCAGTGCCTAGTAAATAATCCCTGCCAGATCCTTCAAGAGCATTCAACATAAGTTGGCCAACAGCTCTCTGAAATACAAAACAATACAATACAATATATAAAACAATATATAATACATAATATAACACAACTGGAATGAAATCCACATTATTATGAAAGGTAGATTTCAAAGTATAACGAATAAAAAATCTTGCAAATGTATTTTAATCATCAAGAAAAAATAAACACAAAACTAAAAAATAAATAACTGAAAGAGAGAGAGAGAGAGAAAGAGAGAGACACACGCAGACACACACACACAAACACAGTGATACACGCACATAGGATAAAAATTACTCATACTTACAAACGAACACAAACATACACATACTCACACGCAAACAAAAACGCACGCTCACGAACACATACACCCACACACACGCGCGTGCTCTAACACACACACACAAACACCCACACACACACACACAAATACAGTGTCTACGTACATGTACAAATACTCAAACACACCTGCACAAATATAAAAACACATAGAAACACACACACACAAACACACACACACACACCTCAATACACACCAAAACACACACACACACTCACACACACTCATATATGGAAGGTTTAACTAACCAGGTCATTGAGGTTGGAAGGGGGGTTGGGCTCGAAGTTAGATTCAGTGTAGCCCCATGGGTACAACAGTAGCTGGGAATAGGAGTGGACGGACAGGTAGCTGACGACTCTGCTTTTGTAGTAGGTGAACAGCCGCTGCAGGTTTTGGGTCTCAGCTTCGGAGAAGGCGAACTGGCCCTGGTAGATGTCACTATTGCAGTTTGTCGACGTTCCAGTGGCTGTCAACAAGGGTTGAGGTAGAAGGGAAATGGAGAAGGTGGGTGGGGGACAAAACTTTAGTGTACAATGATAGCACCTTTGATATAATCCTTCATTACCGGACGCTATCCTCCGGGTGGTGATGGGAGAGGGAATGCTAGGACAGATCTATCTCTTTTTATCAGCTACCATCAGTTACTGCATTGAAATTGTGCCTTTATTACAGATGGCCATTTGGCTGTGTCTTCAGCGCACTAGCTGGGCTTGCTGAAGACAATCAACTGATTTTCCAAAGCATAGGGTAAAGCCTGAATGCAGACCTCAGGAAAAAACGTATTCATGCGAGAGAAAAAAAATCCACAGTGTGGCTGCTTGGCATCAGAAACTGGAAGGAACCTACCTAATGTTTTTATGTCATGCAGATGCACAGTTAGTACAGGCAGAAAATGACGGCAACCAAAAAGTAAATGATATAATGAAAAAGTCTCATTGCGTACACAATGGACATCTGGACAATACTTTGTTTTTATGGCATTCAACATTATTCTGTTAGCCATAGTAAAAACTGTTCTCGAAAGTCTACAGTCTATAGCAAAATGTGTATCAAATACAACATGTTTCGTTGACCTCTCTTCGGTCATACGTTTAATTTCCTTAGGGGATTATTTTGAGTTGAATACACTTGAGCATTAATATTTTTTAGCTCCTTTCTTTGCTGTTTTGTCCGCACTATCATTAAACAGAAAACCACAATGTGAAGGTAGCCAACAGAAGCTTACCTTTGTACCATTAATAATGAGATTGTGGACTAAATGTTGAATTTCTAAAAGAATTTCGTGCCGTTCAGTATGACCATAAGATTGTAAAGCATGTGTGAGTCAATATGGGTGTGAGGGCTGAGGGGTGGGATGGGACGGGAGGGTGGGGAGGTAGGGATGTTTCTGTGTTTGCCTGTGTAACTGTGCATGACTTAATTTATGTGTTTCATGAATACGTCAGGACTCACTTCCATACTTGACGTCGAAGTTCCTGTTAAGGTCCACGCCGCTGCACTGGGGACCGATGTACCTGCGGTTCTTTCTCCACAAGCGGTTCTAAACAACAGTACAAGTCAATCGAGATAGCAAGAACATTCACAGATGTTTTAGTCAATGTCTGCCCCAAAGGCGTTTTTAGTCTTTCCAGATAATATCTACTCTGATTCCCGACTATAGTTATACTATATATACTATTTCATTTGAAATAGTCGGGATTCAGAACAATCGGTCGGTCGTCCACTTGAGGCCAATGTCAAAAACCACTGAACGGATTTGAACCACATTTCATAGGAGCCTAACCCCTGCATAGTGGCCAGCCTCCCGTCGTATCGTATGTGCTCTAACAGAACGTTCAAGGTCGCTTGACTCACACTGTTGCTAATGCAAGGATGAATTTCAACTCTTGACCAATAATTAAATGGCAGCCCGGTTGTCGCTCAGTTAGTCGATTCGTCTGGACAGATTTGATTATTTTAACTATGCCGGTACTTTAACCACCACTCAGCGTTTGGACTCCTTGACCCTTTCTTTCTCAAAGGTCTGTTGATTAACAAAATATCCCACGTGCGTGTGTGTGTCCGTGCTTGTGCATGCGCGTTTGTGTGTGTGTGTCTGTGTGTGTGTGTGCGTGTATGTGTGTTCGTGCATCTAATACCGAACTCCAGGTGTAGGCATAACCGTCAGGGTTGACGATGGGGACGATGACGAACAAGAAGTTGTCGAGAAGAGTCCTAGCCGTGCTGTCGTTGTTTACGTAACCCGTCAACCACTGTACACAACAACAACAAAAACAACAACATTAAACAAGATGGCGAGACCTTCAACTGCATTCCAAGATACCGAAGCATATTAACAAATTAAAATAAAATGGTGTTGTGTTGTGAGGTTTTGTGTTCTTGTTTATTCACAACATAACAACAGCCTAAATAAATAAATAAACAAAATGCAACAATAGAAATTAATACACACGCATACAAACACACACGCACACGCACATACTCACACATACACAAACACACACACGCGCACACACCCACACACCCACACACACACACACACACACACACACACACACACCCACACACACACCTTAAAAATAAAAAAAATTAAAACCACGCACAATTACTTACCGTATCAATGACGTGCAAGATGGAGGCTGTGGTGATCCACTCACGGGCATGCGCAAGGCATTCGATCATGATGACGCGCTTGTTCACATTTTGAGTTCCCACCTGATGACGTCATCAAAACATCATTTATAATAAAGAAAATAAATAACTCCACTCCCTCCTCCCCTCCCCTCTTCCACCCCCCCCCCCCCCCACCCCAATCCGACTGTTGTATTGAATGTTAACGTCTTCCACGGCAATCATTGGCGACATGGTAGTCGGGGATAGCCATCTCAGGAAAGAAGGGTAGCGACCAACGCCTATGAACACCCAGAGTTAATCATACTTCTGAGACTGATAGGGTCAAAAGAAAAATTTGTTAAAGAGTCAAAATGACTCTAATCAAAAAGAACAGAATTACCAGACCCATCTTGTATTTTTCCAAACCCTTTACTTTTCAAATGTGTGCATTTAGCTTTTTCTTCAAGAAGAAAGAATATTTTGTATGTAAGCACACGCAAACACACACCCAAACACAGAGTCACATATATATATATATATATATATATATATATATATATATATATATATATATATATATATATATATATATATATATATATATATATATATATATATATATATATATGTAACTTTTTTTTTTTTTTTTTAAAGCGATGCGCCACATTTTTATTGTATAATTGTTTGCGAAGAGAGATCTATGGACTTGACGTGGCTTGAGAAACTTTCAGAAGCAATCGAGCTCTCTTAAAGTGGTGGACGAATCGAGAAAAGGCTGATTAGACCCTTAACCTCAAGGTAGGAAATGAACATGGATGTCCAAGCGAGACCTACTCAAAATGGCCGCTTGCAGAATGGACTGAAGACGCTTTTGTTAATGCCTGACCCGCTGTTACACTCAAATCGATGTTGGTGTTTTTCTATCAGTATCTTATTCAGCCCCGATGCTTGAAATCCTGATAGGTGTAACTGATTCATTTATCCACGCAGCCTGCTCACTCAGCAGCAACAAGGCAAAGTCTTCGTATGAAGTTTTCCACTTTTATTCAGCACACATCAACAACTGCATACAATCGCTTTTTCCACTCTCAACTTTTTACTTTCCAACTCACTATCAACAACTACACTCTCAACCCTATTTTGAAACAGTGCGGCGCTTAAATAGTCTCTTGATACTCCAGAACAATTTAGAACACGGTAGATGACGCACTACCACCAATCAAACTAAAGATCGTCATCACTGTCTTATGTCATACATCTCTATACACATTCCCGGAACGTTCTCAAACTTCTACAAGTTTCTATCGACAGTAAACACGCAGATCTAGAGAATTCTCCAATAATATCGACTAACGAAAATTATCAACGTTATACAAAGCTTCTTCTAACAACAATGCAAACTCAAATCAAAGGTAAATACACTCTATTATTGCATGCTTTGCAAAATAAAACGAACAGATCTATCGCGCGCGCTTCACACATAATATCTTCACAGCACCATCATGCGCGTTTCAACGTAACACCCGCTCTTCATTTGTTTTTTTCTCCCGACGTCCTGCTGCCCTTGTAAAGGACTCCTAGAGTGAGAGGAATGGGGGAGGAGGGGAAAAGAGACAGGGCGTGAAGGTGGAGGGAGGGAGGGACAGAGAGAGAGTGTTACACTCCGTTCGATGATGGTGTTTTCTTTATCAGTATTTGATTCAGCCCCGATGCTGAAGTCCTGATAAGGTGTAACTCAGATTCGTTTATTCACACAGCCTGCTCAATCAGCATACAAGTCACAAAGTTGACGTATGAAGTTTTCCGCTTTTATTCAGCACACATCAACAACTGCATACAATTCTCAACTCAACTCAACAACTTTCACAGCAACTCTTCAGCTTCACTATCAACAACAACTCTCTCTACAACAGTGCGGCACACAATTTTATAATCTCTCTCTCTTCCGGAAAGATTTCGAATACAGTAGAAATGACGCACTGCCACCAATCGAATAAAAGATCGTCATCACTGACTTACGTCATTCATCTCTCCACACATACCCCGAACCTTCTCTTACTTCGACAATCGACAATCGTCCCGAACCTTCGATCGATGGTAAACAAGGAAATCCAGAGTATTCTCCGACAATATCGACCAACGAAAATTATCAACGTTATAAAAAGCCTCTCCTAACAACAATGCAAACTCAAATCAAAGGTAAATAAACTCCATTATTGAATACTTTGCAAATCGAAACGATTAGATCTATCGTACACGCTTCCGACATACTTTCGTTCGCGTTTCAACGTAACATAACCCCCCACTCAAGAAGAAATTTACTTAATTTCTTTCAACAACGTTGAAACGTAATGCACAAACAAAGTACAGAATTAAGACTTATTTCAGCCTGTCTGAACACTATCAACGTTCTCAGTTCATTCACACAGAGTCAATGGTTTTCATCTTCAAGTCTCTCTGGATATTGTCAATGTTCACAGTTCATTCACACAGAGTCAAAGTTTCTCATCTGCAAGTCTTTCTGAATACTGTCAATGTTCACAGTTTATCTACACAGTCAATGTTTTTCATCTTCAAGCCTGTCTAGATATTACCGATGTTCTTAGTTCACCAACACAGTCAATGTTCTTTCATCCGCAAGGAAACGGCGCCCTCGTCAGTTGCGGTCGTCATCGGCCCAGGGTCAAAGACAGTGATCTCGTGGGCTTTCCTGGAGTCAGTGCATCCTCCGTTGTCTTCCTCTCCCGTCGGATGTCCGACGCAGTCGACGTTGTCAGCTCCCAGAATGCATTCGCTGGGTCTCACGGTCAGGTTGGCTTCTGGGGGACGGTGGAACAGCTCCCTCAAGGTCTGCAGATGCTCCTTCCAGGTCTGGGTGTGGACTTCATGTTCGACCAAAGTCGTAGAGCCTGGGACATCGCTGAAGTTGTGGGGAAACTCGCCCATAAGGTCCTTGAGCTCCATCTTTTGACCTTCCGTCAAGCTTGGTCCTAGCTTAACATCATTGATGCCTTCTTTGCTGTGGAAGACTCCAAGTTCCAACAGTTCCTCGCTGTCAAAGCTGTCGTCGATTTCAGCTGCTGTTGCTACGTGTACAGTCTCTGGCGGTCTCTCCACGTACAGCTTAAGGAGGTTGGCGTGGTATATCTTGGAATGCTGGCCGACCTTCACCTTGTAGTCGTTGATCCCCACCACGGTCTCCACTTCGTACGGGCCTTTCCACTGCATCAGCAACTTATTATGATCGGTAGGTAGCAGCACCAGCGCTTTGTTGCCAGGTTTAAACTTCCTGTTCACAGCCCTTCGGTCATAGTAGTGCTTTCCACAGTCCTGGGACTTCTTCAGGTTTTCTCTGGCTATCTCGAGAGTCTGCTCCAACTTCTCCCGTAGCTCAAACACGTACTGGTAGCTGTTCTTCACCTCTGGGGTGTCTACTTCTTTCGTCCACAGTTCTTTTAGGATGTGCATCGGCCCTCGGATGGTTCTTACGTACAGCAGCTCGAACGGAGAAAAGCCGGTGGACTCCTGCGGTACTTCTCTGTAGGCGAAAAGTAAGGCGTTGATATAGCGATGCCATTGTCTGGGCTGCTCGCTGCACAGTTTCTTCAGGGTAGACTTCAGCGTAGCATTGAACTTCTCGACAAGCCCGTTGCACATCGGATGGTAGGGTGTCGTAGTCAAATGCCGGATGCTCAGCAGTCTGTTGACCTCCTTTATACAGTCAGAGACGAACTGTGTCCCGAGGTCTGTCAGAATTTCTTCAGGCACTCCAAGTCTACTGAACATGTCCACCAGTGCCTCTGCTACAGTTTCAGTGTCAATCTTCTTCAGCGGCACTGCTTCTGGGTACCGAGTCGCATAGTCCACTAAAGTCAGTACCCACCGATGACCTTCTTCACTCGGAGGTCTTATTTCGCCGATTAAGTCTAAGGCCACCCTCTTGAAAGGTCGGTCGATCAGAGGCATCCTCTGCATAGGCACTTTCGGGACCCTTCCTCGAGGTATGGTCTTCTGGCAAATGTCACATGATCGGCAGAAACGGCTGACGTCCGCATGAAGTCCTGGCCAGTAGAACACCGCCTGGATTCTATCCGACGTCTTCTTGATACCCAGGTGACCTCCCATGATTGAGTCACGCGCTACTTCCATCACCTGGCGCCTTAGGGGTAACGGTACCAAGACTTGACGTAGTGGTTTCCCTCCGTTGACCCTCGGGTGCTGGAAGATTCGGTACAGGATCTTGGCCTTCACCTCGAAATAGACCGTGCCACTGCCCTTGGTCACGTGGTCTTGGCGGTTCCTGTACTTGTTTAAAGTGCTGTCAGCTTCCTGGAGCTGGATCAGCTTATCTCTGTCCACGATGGCAGCTTTGGAGTTGTCGGCGACCTTCAGTGGCGTAGTCGTCTTGTCTCTCTTGGCCTGGGCCCTGGTGGTGACAGCACCGACGATCTCTGGTCGGCAGGGCTGAGCCGGAGTAGCCACATTATCCCGTAGCAGCTCTGTAAGGTCTCCATCGGGAAATGGCAATGGATCCTCCTCCACAACTTCGACGCGTTGGGTTGAGGCAGGACTCCACTCTGGATCGGGGTCGTCGGGTCGTCTCGCGCCGTCGATATTCCCGATCATCAAATCATACAGCGGCTTCTTCAGGCAAACCGCTTCCACTTCGCCTATGTAGAAAGGGGTGTTGACATGAATCTTCGCAACTGGCGCTCTCACACATTTGCTGTCGGCCATAAGTGTCCATTTTGAATCGCCAGTGAACTGTTCTTTAGCGATTAGGTCTTCTCTGACGATGACCCCACTGCAGCCAGAGTCTCTTAAAACAGTCACTTTATGATTTCCGACGCGTCCCTTCGAAACTGGCATGTTCTGGACGGTCACAGCTGCGCTGGCGACGACGGGGATGGATTTTCCGTTGGCAAGGAGAAGTTGGCCATCGGTCATGCACTCTTGCACGTCGGCAGGAGTAGCTGTGCGCTTGGTCTCACTCGGAAGAATGACGCTCCCGCCGCACACCTGATGGTCAGATCTACTGGTTTGCCGTTGATTGGAGAACCGCCTCTGCCGGTTGCCCGCCGCTGCGTTGTCCGTACTGCTCCGCTGTCCGCTACTTTTGTTTTGAGGGCAGTTAGCTGCTCTGTGGTCTGTAGCGTTGCAAGTGAAACAGCCTCTTGAATGCCCTTCCCTGGGAGGAGGTGTGGAGTCTGTCTGTCTCTGGCTCGTCTGGCTTCCCTGGATCTGGTTCACATGGTTTCCAGTCTTCTGAAAATGTTTCGTCGCGCTGGGTGGCCCCAGGGTTTTCCCATGAGCGATGAGATATCTTTCAGCAGCCTCAGTCACATCTTTAAGCGTCTGCAGCTTTTGTTCTTCTAAGTGGGTCGCTAGGTCCTTGTGACAGGCATTGAGGAATTGTTCTTTCACAATCAGGTCATGGAGACTGTCGTAAGACTTCATTTCGCCTGATAACTCCACCCACTTGTGTAGATATGACGACAGGCGCTCCACAAACTGCTTTGGCGTCTCGTCTGACTTAGGCCGGCATTCACGGAAGCGTTTACGGTAGCCCTTCTCTGTAAAGTTGTAGCACTGCAACAGGGCCTCTTTCAAGACGTCGTAGTTTTTGGCGTCATCGTTCGACAGTCTGGTGTAAACTTCGAGTGCTTGCCCCGTCAGAAGTGCACTCAGTCGAATTGCCCAGTCTTGAGGTTGCCAGTTAGAGCTTTCAGCGAACCTTTCGAATCTCGCCAGATAACTGTCAATCTGGTCCTTCCCGTCGACGAAAGCTGGCAATTTTGGAGCCGTATGGTCGTTGGTGACTTGTGGCGCATGCTGATTGTTTTGGATACGCGCCAACTCTAGCTGGTACTGACGATCTCTTTCTTGCTGCTGCTGTTCAATTTCCAGACGCTTCAGTTCAAATTCTCTTTCTTCACGACGTCTTTGCTCTTCTTTTTCTTGCCGCTGCTGTTCAATCTCTAGACGCTTCTGTTCTAGTTCTATTTCTTTTTCTAGACGCTTCTCTTCCAATTCTCTTTTTTCACGGCGACGCTGCTCTTCTAATTCTCGTTCTTGTATTCTCTCCTGGGATTTGACGTACTCCGTCAACTGTTTCCCTTTTAGATTCAGTTGAATCCCTTTCTGCCAGAAGTCAGCCATCTTGATGCTTCTGGAAAGTTATTTTTCTGGAATGTTCTTTTCTGGAAAGTTCTTTTCTGGAAGGTTCTTTTCTGGAAAGTTCTTGACTGTGCTGCACCCTTCTAGACTGTTCTAGAACAGCACGCTTTCTGCAGTAGCGCTGATGCTTGCCACTAGTCGCTTTTGCTGACGCAGGCCCCGCTGTCCTCGTCGTATGCGACGCTGCACCACGCTGGTGTTGATGTACACGCTCCTGTGCTGAAGTAGACGCAACGTCCGCTCGTCGCTCTCTCTAATACTGGCGATGTAGCTCCGAGACTGTCCCTCGACGTAGTCCTGCGGCAGCCACGTAGTCCCGCTCTGTTGTTCGCTCACGAAGCAACTCTTCGGCGACTACACGCCCTTGCAGTCAACCCGAACCTATCGGATGTAGTCCCAGTATGTTGGCCCCTCTCGACGCAACTCGTTGGCGGCTACCCTCGATGACTGCCTCTCGTAACGTTGACTCGCTTGTTGTAGCAGTTGAACCCTTGGCTATGGCGTGAATCGCGGCTTGACCCCCAAAATGTTACACTCCGTTCGATGATGGTGTTTTCTTTATCAGTATTTGATTCAGCCCCGATGCTGAAGTCCTGATAAGGTGTAACTCAGATTCGTTTATTCACACAGCCTGCTCAATCAGCATACAAGTCACAAAGTCGACGTATGAAGTTTTCCGCTTTTATTCAGCACACATCAACAACTGCATACAATTCTCAACTCAACTCAACAACTTTCACAGCAACTCTTCAGCTTCACTATCAACAACAACTCTCTCTACAACAGTGCGGCACACAATTTTATAATCTCTCTCTCTTCCGGAAAGATTTCGAATACAGTAGAAATGACGCACTGCCACCAATCAAATAAAAGATCGTCATCACTGACTTACGTCATTCATCTCTCCACACATACCCCGAACCTTCTCTTACTTCGACAATCGTCCCGAACCTTCGATCGATGGTAAACAAGGAAATCCAGAGTATTCTCAGACAATATCGACCCAACGAAAATTATCAACGTTATACAAAGCCTCTCCTAACAACACTGCCGTGATTTGACAAAACCGAGTAAGTCCACCTAAGGTCGAAAATGAGGTTTTTGCGCCATCAAACTTGCAAGAGAATGACGCATCTTACCTGTAAAAATCAAATCCGAACTATGCTTAGATTTGGAGATATCATAGAGTAAGTCCTTGTTAAAAAACATTTAAGTGGGGGAATAAACTGATAAAACCAAGCAAGTCCACTGCGATTTTGTTTCGGCGATCCTCTGGCTGATGCTCGAGTTGGCATAATGACGTCATCTTCTACAATAACCTGACAAAAAAAAGTAAGTCCTCCCGACCAATGAGAAAGTGGCTTAGAATGAAGTGGACCAGTGAAAATCCATGTTATTGCTGCTGTGCAATATTATTTTCCTGTGAAAAAGATGGCGAGATTTCAGTCAGCAAAGGACGTGTTCGGCTTTTTGAAACGAAGGTAAGTGTTCACTGACGTTCAAATTACTTTTAGAATGTATGAAATGTACTACTGATTATCCTTTGTGTGCATAGTTCAACTAAAACTGTACGTTTTGTATACAGCAAGATGCTTTTGATAACAAATTTAATACCCTCTGTTCTATAGACAAAATCTACGGAACATAATTGTGTGTGCGTGTGTATGTGCTTGTGTGTGTGTGAGGCCAACACAAATTATCAAATATGAAGGCCACACTGTCTGTATCGTAAACATCACGGAATTAGATCTAATTCCGTGGTAAACATAGACACACGGGGTGTAGGAAATAACAATGGTGCTTGAGTGCCGTATTTGCGGGATGGCCTGTGCTGTAGCGCAGTGGGTAGGCGCTAGTCTCCAATGCCGATGGTATCATCGTGGGTTCGAGCCCCGCACAAGGCAAAATATTTATTACTAAGGTATCAGGTATTACTAAGGACTGTACGGGTCACCGCGGTTCTCTCCGGGTACTTGGGCTTCCTCCCTCCTTTCAAAATAATATTAGATGCAGCCAATTTAATTTTAAAAATACAAAACTATTTTCTTTACAGTTTCCTAACAGCGATCTTCCTACCTTTACACCAGGTGTGTGTCTTGTATACTGTTGTCCTTGTTGTGTGTCTGTAACTTTGTGTAAGATTTTTGTTGCACGTGAGCGTGTGTGTTGGCGTTTTGAGTTTGAAATCATTCAAAGTAAACCGCATATTAGCATCCGGTATTATTATTATTATTATTATTATTATTATTATTATTATTATTATTATTATTATTATTATTATTATTATTAGTGGGCTAATATATTTTGCTATAATTGTTTCTGTGTTTGCCTTGTAAGTCCTTTATTTTCACTGTATTTGTTCGTTTAATGTGCGTTACTAAACTTCAGTGCAGTACATACCTAAATACCTGTGCCAAAAGACCCCTAATTTGTTTATCTACAAACAAAGCAATAGTTTTTTTTAATACAACAATCTGACTTGTCGTATTATTATTGTTATGTCAATCAAAATACTGAATTTTGTCTTCTTCTGTGTACAGCAACATAATCAGAGATCGAAGACAATCGTCATCATCAAAATCAAGGTCACCTCCATCGCCATCATCATCATCATACGTGCCAAGTGTCAGTAGTGGATCCAGCTCTGGAAGTAGTGCTCCCCCATTTCAGAGTAGCCAGTCTTCTTTAAAATCCACATGCTCTAAAACTGGACATGCAGCTACGGAAATACCGCCTTCATCAGACACTGAAAGTCCTTTAGACACTTGTGTAAATCAGGCGTCAGCTGATAACTATCTTTTTTGTTCAGAGTCTGATTCAGAGCTGCTGCCGATTCCTCCGGCAAAAAAACGCAGGCTGAACAAGCAAGAGCAAAAACACCCTCTTCGTCAGCCTTGTGTATGCAAGCAAAAATGCTTCGAGAAAATTAGTGAAAGTGAACGTCAGCAATTGCATTCAGAATACTGGTTAATGAACCCAACAGATCGCAAGAGATATGTGCATCATTGCATCGATCGTTCTCAGCCTGCTAGACACCGTCCACGACAAAGATCTCCATTACCAAAGGTTCAAGCCAGGAAGTATCATTTTGTTGTAAAAGGGTTCAGACAGCAAGTCTGTAAAGTGTTTTTTATGAACACATTGGGATATACTTCGGATGCCTTCATCACTACAATTTGCAGGTCCGCAGCAACACCTTCGCCAGATAGGCGAGGTCATCACGCACCTGCACATAAGCTGTCAGATGCTGACAGCGAGGACATTGACACTCATATCGAATCTTTCCACCCTTCTGTGCCACATTATAGAAGGGCACATGCGCCTAACCGCCGTTATCTGCCCAGTGACATAACCATTACGGCAATGTACAATGACTATAAGGAAAAGCAAAAAGCAAACAGTAAAAAGACTGTAGCCTACAACACCTACCGACAAATGGTACAGGATAAAAACATCAGTTTTACTTTCCTTGGAAACGAACAATGCGAAACATGCCTTGCATATAATGAGCATAGCCATGAGAAGCAGCCAGAGATGGTGTCCTGCCAAGTTTGCATTAGCCACAAGGAGCATGTGGAAAATGCTAAGTTGGCACGAATGCAGTACAATGAGCAAGCCCAAACACAATCATGTACTACTATCCATCTAAGCAGCGATATGCAAAAAATAATGCTTCTTCCGCGCATGCCTGGTGTAAAGACGTGTGTTTTCACAAGAAGGCTCGTCACGTTTCATCAAACCTTTGCACCCATAGGGTCCAAACGTTCAAAAGACAGAAAAGACCGTGTTCTATCATGTTTGTGGCATGAAGCTGTTGCTGGCAGGACAGCCGCAGAGGTAGCAAGTGCATACGAAGTCGCCGTGAAACACTTCTCTGAAAGTGCAGACCATCTTGTCATATGGGTTGACAATTGCTGTGCGCAAAACAAAAACTGGACCCTGTATTGCATGCTTGCGTTACTGGTCAACTCTGTGTCAACCACAGTCAAGGAGGTTTCGCTGATGTATCTAGAGAAGGGGCATACTTTTATGTCCGCTGACAGCTTTCACGCAGCAGTAGAAAAGTCCATATCGCATACACGGAACATTTACAATTTTCAGGATTTTGTTGATCAAGTGGAAGCAGCAACAACCATCCCACCCAAGGTGCACGTGATGACACACATGGAATTCAGACAGTGGGAAAACAAAACAGTTGCACGAAAAGCCAAAAATCTCCCTTTGCTGTCCAGTTTGAAATGTGTGAAGTTCGTCAGAGGCAGTTTTGACCTCCGCTTCAAACAGCATTTGGGTGCCGAAGAGTTTTCTTCATGTACGTTCCTGCCCACCATGAAGGATCCTGTGGATCTTCCGCCTACGCGGCAACTTCCACGAGGTGTGGAAGAATCGAAACTGCAGGAAATCAGGAACAGACTATGTCGTTTGATGCCGCCTGCAAAGCGACTGTTTTGGACCAATATGGCCGTGGACCGAGTGATTGATTTGCTGTCTGAGGGTAAGTGAGCGAGTATGTGCATGCGTGTGTGTGTGTGTGTGTGTGTGTGTGTGTGTGTGTGTGTGTGTGTGACGTGTGTTTATTTCTTGAACCCTCTGTTTACAATATTATTCAATACAGACTTGGACACTCTTTTGTGGGTGCACGTGGATGTGCACTAGCTTGAGTGGGTGGTCATCAAAGTCTGGCAACTAGACCATCTTGCCGCTCTCTCCCCTACCCCCATTCTCCAGCGCGTGTCAACCAGTGGCCATTTCTTCCTTCCCACTATCTGCAGCTTCCCTCATCCTCAACACCATGCAGGGCTTCAGATTGTTTTCAGACATCATGGGCCCAATGACCCATGGCCATGCAAAATGATGGGTCAATTTTGAAAAAGATGGGTCATTGACAATCGAAGGTATTCGTATCGTATGTTCACCTAGTCTTTCTTGATTTTTATGATGCGCCAGGCTGGCGCATTCACGCTGACTGTTACGCGCCATTCTGATAAAATATGCGCCAATGGCGCGGGCGCACCAACAATCTGAAGCCCTGACCATGCTTTTCAATAATTTTACCATCGTCCACACGACTTCTCTCTTTTTTCCTATTTTTCGCCCTCTTCCCCTAAGCCTACTCTCCACCTATTAATATTCTACTTCATCCACCTGACCCCCTCCCCACCATGCACACCTTGCATCACAAACTCCTGCTCTCCCTTATCGTTCTATACGTCTCCTCACCCATATTAAAAAGTAAACCGAAATAAAATTATAACAATACAAGTATGGATGATTGTGTGTGTGCATATTTATGTATTAAATAATTTATTCTATCTTTTTCCGTGCTGAGTACAAACAAATTTTATGCGTGTATTTTAAATGTATGAAGACAATACGACTTTGATGCTGACTGACTTTGAGTATGATGTGGTCTGTGTAGGTTCTGAAGATATAAACTCTGCTGAAGTGGGTCCTGATGTCGCTGAGCTCACTGACTTCGTGACAGGTGTAGCTGCTGGTACGGACTCTGATATCTCTGTGTCAGTGCACCCGTCATGGCGCGAGCCAGGTATAGCCGCGGGTGTTATGAAGATGTCTAGTAATGCAACTTATTTTAGTGAAACTTTGCAAAAGATAGGGCATTGTGCTACTTTTGCAGAGTTGCTAGAACTGTGCAGAAACACGATACTTGATCCTGTGTACGGTTCTCAACAATCCTCCCACATGTTTTCTGTGTACCATACAGCTGGCAATCAAGTACCACCAGATATAACAGGTGATGCCAAGATACCTGTTACGGTCAAAGCAGACGGAGATTGCCTCCCATCATGTGGATCACTTTTCCTCCATGGCCATGGTGAAAGCTCAGATGAACTGCGACTTCGAATAGTGCAAGAACTCGTCCTGCACAGTGATTTTTATTTAAATGAACAAAATCTTACAAATGATGACAACTCTAGGGATTCTATGAAGAAAGCGTTTGCTATGTACTCGGACCATTACATCCCTGGCAAACACTCAAATGAAACTGTTCCAGATAATCGACTGAATGATAAAATCATCAGAGAAATATTTGAAGCTGAAGTTATGGCTGTTGTAAAACCAAAAGTTTATATGGGCATCTGGCAAATCTTTGCACTTGCAAGTGTCCTGCATATGCCCATACATTCAGTGTACCCTGAAAAAGGAAATCCCAAAGTACGTAAGCACCTAAACAGAATGGTACATCCACGTACTGTAGCAGACTCCAGCAGAGGTATAGCCACAATTTTGTGGTGTACCACGAGAAATGACATGCGGGAAGAGAATTGGGTACCCAACCATTTTGTGCCACTTCTCCCAAACTTAAGCAGTCTCTGAATATTTATATAATAAAAAGGCAAACTAAAAATGTAAGTATGTTTCCGATCACACGGCCCAAAAAATTTAGGGTCCGTCGGTCGGCTTTAATTTTTTTTCTCCGTTTGTGACCCGATGGACTTGACCGAGTTATACAAATTTAATTGCAAGTAGCTTCCTTTGACATGTTGACGATGTCGTCTGCTAGACACTTGCGGGAGTTTCTATGCGTACACACATTTATTATGATTTGTTAAAAATAAAAAAATGCGGACCCCTCCCCCCTTCCTCTTCTCCCCCTCAACAAAGTGAAATGTTAGGGTCGAAAAATAATGGTCGGTCGTATGATTGGAAACAGAGCTGTTTTTAATTTCGAATAATGGCAGACAGCTAGGCTGTGTGAAATGCATTTGCACATGGTGTGTAGAATTGCCACGCACTTCAAATACTCTAATAACTGTTGAAAGCATTTAGCGCCACCAGGCCCGTGTTCTACAAGCTCATCGCTGAGCTACGCTAGTGCTGTACTCAAGGTTTGGCTAAACCTTACACGATCTTGCGTTCACATTTAATCAATTTGTTACAACTCTTATTAAATGTTACTTAAAATTTTTTTAAAAGTTATCGCAGAAGTTTTAAAATGGATAGCTTTTATACTGCTATATTTTGACAAAGGTTAGATTCTAAATCTTAGCAATGGCCAATTTTCTTTTGACTTAAACCTTTTGTTTGTTGATTTTTTTATTCTTATTATAAATTTGATTTATTTTGATTTTTGCAATAACCATGTATTTTTGGCAAAGATGATGTTTTGCTACTTTTAATTAAATAATAATAATTACCTCGAAATTTTTTTTTAATAACGAATATATTTATTCCTTGTTTTATACACGTACTGCCGAAAACGTGAACTTATGTTACTTTTTAAGGTGGCAATAGAGACTGTGAAGGTTTCTACCTCCTTAAGCTAATGAGCTGATACATGTATGGTTGGATAAACCGATAACTGCCCTTTCTTTGTAGAATGTTGTTAATTCATATGTGCATACTGATGTCAAAGAAATCCTAATTTCCTGTTTTTATTTGTGGCGACTGTACATGGATTAAAGTAAATTAAAAACGTTGGCACAATGTTATGTACCTTTTATTTACATTATTCACTTCGCCATAGTGCTTTATACAAATCTTTCTGTTCTAATTTAAAAACTGTTCTTTTTCATCAGTGTTTTGCCTAATTTTCCACCCTGCAAAAATTGCAGTTATTTTGTGGTGTATTTGTAAGTGTGCTGTGTTTGTATTTATATTTGTATGTGTGTGTACCTGTGTGTGTACCTGTGTGGGTGTGTGCATGTATGTGTATATATGTATAGATGTGTGTGTGTGTGTGTATGTGTGTGTTTGCTGTGCATATGTTACATGGTGTGCTGGAGTTATACGCATCATCTGTTGTAATGCTTAGCTTTTCTTTATATTATATTTTTATACTCTAATTTTGTGTAACGCGCTTTGAGCGTTGGAAAGCGCAATTTAAATTCCCATTATTATTATTATTATTATTATTATTATTATTATTATTATTATTATTATTATTATTAATAAAAGAAATGAAAATGTATTACTGATTTATCTATCATAACTCTCTCTCTCTCTCTCTCTCTCTCTCTCTCTCTCTCTCTCTCTCTCTCTCTCTCTCTCTCTCTCTCTGCATGTGTGTGTGTGTGTGTTTGCATGCACAGGTGTAAAAAGAATTAACATGCAACTAGACTAAAAAGTCTTTTTTTTAAATTTAAAGTTATCTTTTCATCTCACAAAAAAAGGACAATTTATTAAAGTACGCAAGAACTAAACTTGTAACACATTATTTTATTGAACCAAGTGACAAACAAACAAACAAGCACCAGGGGTGGTATGCAGAAGTCGAGGTTAGCCCTTAGCGGCCTAACCCGGGTATATAGCTTACTCCGAGTTGAATTAACACTAGAGCGAATAGCGACTAACTCGGTGTTATGGATATCCCTGAGTTAAATTTAATAATAATAATAATAATAATAATAATAATAATAATAATAATAATCATACCGGATGCTAATACGCGCTTTACTTCGAATGGTTTCGAACTCAAAGGGCGGCGACCTTTACCAACATACACGCTCACGTGCAACAAATATAGTGGTCCTAATACGGCTCTATGTAGTCGGCTGGACCTAAAGCAATGAGTAAACAAGCAAACAAACAAACAGCAACAAATATATTACAGACACACAACAAGGGCAACAAAATACAAGACATACACGTGGTGTGAAGGCAGGAAGATCGCTATAATAGGAAACTGAAAGGAAAATAGTTTTGTATTTTTACAATTAAATTGGCTGCATCTAATAATATTTTGAAGGGAGGGAGGAAGCCGGAGTACCTGGAGAGAACCCTCGGTGACCCATAAAGTCTCATAAGAATCACAAATTTTTGCCCCGTGCGGAGCTCGAACCCGCGACCATCGGCATTAAACACCGGCGCCTACCCACTGCGCTACGGGCTACCCCATAACCATGACTCCTGCATACCAACCCAGGAATATTAAGTGAAGAATGGCTAAAAACAATAATAAACAGGCACACACATACACCCACTTTAACTGCCGCACCCACATCTTCCAAAATTATGTGACTCATCTCGTCAGACTTTTTAACAAAGAAACGGCCTATGGGACTAACTTGGTTTGGTAAATTTTGAAAACAAGGATTTACTTAATAATAAACTGACAAAACCAAGCGGATTTGACTTACTTGGTTTTGTGAATTTTTTTAACAAGGATTTAATTCAATAATAAACTGACAAAACCAAGTGGGTGACTTGCTTGGTTTTGTCATGTTCTCAACAAAGACCTATCTCAAGAATAATCTGACAAAACAAAGCAAGTCCACAAATAGTCTTAAAACATCAAATCTATCAACTATTTCTTTAACATTCAAGGTATGCACTCTTAAATAGAGGAATTGCATTATAATATGCCCTTAAACTTCCAGAAACGATAGCGTAATATAGCGTAACACAAAACGTCGATTTTCTCGAAAGTAGGTTTTGTGGACTTGCTCGGTTTTGTCAATTCACGGCAGAACAATGCAAACTCAAATCAAAGGTAAATAAACTCCATTATTGAATACTTTGCAAATCGAAACGATTAGATCTATCGTACACGCTTCCGACATACTTTCGTTCGCGTTTCAACGTAACAGAGAGAAAGGGGAGGAGGGTGTGGAGGGCGAGAGACGGACAGTCGGTCGGTATAGAGGACAGACAGAGAAGATATAGACCGACAGACAGACAAAGAGTCTACAAAGCTCACCTCCAAATAGTAGATGGTACGACCTTCGTGCTCCGAGTGGAAAGCGAGGGTTTTGCGAGCGACGATGTTGGCGAAGTTAGGGTTATTTTGCCACGACAGCATTAGGTCGTTCACCTGTACCCAGATCGAACACTGATAAGTCAAACAACCCGCCAATGTCAATCTCATCGGACATCCAATCCAAATAAAGATATAGCCAATCAATGAATAAATCTTTGAACAGCATTAAAGAGAACAGCAAAATGGTGGCAACGTACGTCGCCTGATGATATGCGTGACTAGGACTATTGACGAGGCGCTAAGGATGATGATGATGATGGCGATGACCATGATGAAGATGATGAGGACAACGTTGATGATGATGATGATGATGATGATGATGATGATGATGATGATGATGATGATGATGATGATGATGATGATGATGATGATGATGTTAAGAACTCATGACCGCAGCAAATACAATAACGTTTTGTGTTGATAGTTATTTAGTTATTCATTGTTTATAGAGTCCAGCGGACTGCCAAGAGCCGAATCAGTACCATAGTTAGTTATTCATTATTTATATAGAGTCTAGCGGACTGCAAAGTGCCGAATCAGGACCACAAAATCAGGACCACAACTTGGTTGAAAGAAACCCCAGATCCGTATAAAAGATCTGCTGAAACAGCTTTAACAGTAACACTGAAGGCACTCCGCCAGCTGACAACTTTACATGTAGACCTACAATAAAGGCGTCCTATGCCGGAGACGCTGAGGCTTTACTCTAATTTATCGAACCCCCGTTTACAAAAACAAAATGGAATATAAACATCATTATAGAATATTAACAAAACACATACTTATAAAATGCTTACATTGTTGAAAAATAATATCATAGAAAGCCCTAGTGACCATTTGGCCGAAAGCATCCAATATCCCCAAGCTGACCCAACAGACCCTATACACAAATGAGGGATTGTGTGAGAGTTTTCAAGACAAAGGTATGTGACTGGTCTAGTGAACAAAATACATGTAGTATATTGATAGAACAGAGCATGAATGAGAAAGAACAAATGAGAAAGACAGCGATAGTGGGAATTGTAAAGCACTAGGGGAGGGGGAGGAGGGGTCCAAATTCGAAAGTCCCCCCGGGCCCCCACTTGAGGGGGGGCCCCAAAAGGAGTGTCCGAAATTATTTTACATTAAATATTAAATTTTACGCCACCGGCGCCATGTAATCTTGCTATTCACGTTGTTATATAAGTTAGTGACATTGTCGCAATTTCAATTTAGACTTATATCTTTATTATGTACATTATCTCATGTCAAGATGTCGGATGTCAAAATGCAGGGGCCCCCAAAGAGGCCAAGCTCCCCGGGCCCCCAAATCCCTAACTACCCCACTTGGATATTATTTATACAGGAAACCCCCGGCACCACAACGTGTGGGGAGGTGGGGTTGTGTTGATAGGCGACGAATAGAAACACATTAGTTTTTGTGGGTTTTTTTCGTTTAAATAATTTTTCTCTTGTAATTTCGATGGAAAAAACATTAACAAATTAATTAATTCATGCATTAAATTTAAATACTTCATTACAAACTTTAAAAAAATGAATGGGAAGTTTTTAGTTAGACTAAACGATATAATAAGCCGTATCTAAGGTACTGGCGTGTGATCTGTGTCTGTGCTGTATCGATGAGTAGCTAGACCACGCATGAATGTTCACCTGTGCAAGAGTTCGGTAAAAGTCGTGCTGAGCGGTGGTACGACCGCTAGACAGCATCCTGCCTTCCAGAACAGCCTTTCTGCTGTTCCTCTCGTTCTCCGCCATGTTGGCATCAATCTCCCTGCCCAAATAAACCAATGAAACGCACACGCGCGCGTGCACACACACACACACACACACAAACACACACACATCAATCGACTACTGCATTCATTTAGTTACGTCACTATACCTAGTGTGGAGTTTAATCTGTCCGTCAGCCAGCGTCTGGAGCAGGTCTTGAACTGAAAAAGTGCTGTAGGCTAATAAGAACTATTAACTACATACAATAAATAAAATTGGCCGGAGGTAAAGTGAAAGCTGATTGCTGCAGTGATGGCAAAAACTATGTCCAACCTATCCTATCCTATCCTATCCCGTAACTTGAAAGTCGTTGGGACACCACATATGATCGTTTAACCCGCGTACTCCATCTTTCTCTGTTCCCTTAGCAACCCTCATGGCTTCCTCAGTGTCAAGCCAGTCCATTCTCGAATGTTGCTCTCCCACCTCTTTTTCTGTCTACCTATTCTTCTGCCTTCTTGCAGGATGGTCTTTGCAAGGCCTGATTCTCTGGTGACATGGCCATACCATCGGAGTGTGCGTTTCTTGACCACTGTAAGCATGTCATCGAATCCAACCGAGATTTTTAAAAATGGCGGCGCGTCGTGTTTTAGTCTTCTTCAAAAGGCCCAACTGATGTAAGGTGATACCTGGAAAAATATAGTTTATCTTGTAGAAAAGGTTCGCGTTAACGAACACTGGATTATCATTTAGAATATGAACTAATAACTCTGCGTATATATATAATTGAGTGGAGGACAGAATTCCAGAAAGACGATCAAATTGTGTACATAAGGCAATGTGGTACTATCAACGTTTGTGAACACTAAATAATTACATCATTCTTTGCAAGGGTTTATCCCGATCAGCGTTGCCGACATATTGAAAAGGAATGTTTGGCGCGGATTGACCAGACCTTCTAATGGCTAGTCTTAACTGGAAGGTTCGTGGCGGTTTACGTTTACGAACCTTTTTTTTTTCGAAGTTCTCATATCCCGAACCTAGATTCTTGAACCTTCTTTTCTCTAAAGGGGTCATGAACTTTGGATCTAGATCTGTGTGACGACACGAGTTTCAGCATCAACAGAGAGAGCTTATTTTGTGCGAAGTTGCACTTCTCCACAGTGTAGTTTACATAGAATAGCTTGACCGTTTTCTTTATTGCGTACGAAAGAATGCAGTAGCCGTAAGTCCCGTGCGTATCGTAGTAAATAGGGGTATGCAGAATAAGAATAGGGCTATTGACGAGAACTCGACCGGTTTGCTCTTGGCCTGGGTGCGTTTGGTAAGGCAGAGTGATTTGGGTGCTTTTTGCGAGAGGTCAGCTCTAACTAGGCAGTGACCCTGTGACTGTGTGTCAATTTAGAAATAGGTGTCTGTGTTGGAAGGGTGTTGTAATCGTTAGTACGAGCCACCCAAGGTCTTACGCCCTCGTCGGGGTAAAAATGCTTAGAGTCTGAGTTGAGGAGGATCGTAACTGCCATTTATTGAGGATAAATGTAGAGTTCCTTCCTAAGGTTGTGTGGTTCTCTATTGGACACCTACCGAGGCTCAAGGTCTTTTGAAGAATTGAGATGTCCTCATCCTTATCAGTGTTATTGTTGTGAGAATAACTAGCAAATAGCCAGACACGAAATTAACTCTCAAGACTAACCACTGTGTCAACTGTGTTGTGACTGTATTGTGTTGTCACTGTGTTGGGAAAGGTGCGTCACAAGCCGGGGCCTAAGACGTTGTGCTCCACTACACCATCACCTCTTTGCGCGGACGTGCAACTGTGCTGTAACCTTTTGCCTCTACAGTTGGGCAGCGTGGAAGTTAACTTCGCCACTACCGCCTCATCTTGCCCTAGTATCGGGGCGTCGCCATTATTACAGGAACTCCACGCACCACACCCGCGCACACGCAGACTTGCACAGCACCACACATAAAAATATACTTCATTTAGTTATAAATTTCATTCATCATATTGTGAAAATAACTGTTTAGCTCCCACTGAGCTACGTGCAAAAGACGTTTGAACAGTGCTTCATTTCTGCCAATTATCCTGGACAGTAGTTTGAAGATTAAAGTTTTGCAGCTCCATTTCTTTAGTTGAAGTTTATAGTATTTCGAATTGTTTGCTTATTGCCATTTTGTTGTACATTTGTGAATATCTGTTGATGTTTAGTTCTGTTTTGGGTTGAACAAAGGGAGGTAATTGTTAGTTAATACCAGGGTGGGGGTCCGGATAGGGGTGGAGGGTGGTTAGTTCCCCATTGTCCTGTGCTTGTATGTTTAAATTGTTAAATAAAAGAGTGTGACTGTTATTCTGGCATTGGTGTTAGTTTATTTTGTTTGAGTTTCATCCTAATCACTCGTTGAATGTGCTGACGTCGCGGAACCCGTTCGGGTGACGTGACAATCTGTGAATCCCCCAAAAAGGTTGTTGAACCTCCTCGAACCCTCTAAATAAGACAGGCCATACAACTATCTTAAAGCGATTTGTGGACCTAGGCTACCTAAATTAACAGCCCAGACTTACGCTCCCAGATCCTTGGAGATGACTTCAGGCTGGAGACCAGACTGTTGCAGGACACCGAATATGGGTTCATAGACGGTGGGAGACACCACAATTTCCAAGGCAACGTTCAGGGCACCAGGATATTCCATGAACAGCAACTGAAATAAATATTATTGAATGTGTATGTGCCTGCCAGAACTGCTACAGTATTCCTAGTGTGTCCATATTGTATTGAATACATGGAATGATGTTAACGCAGCTTTTGATTTTTGCTTTGTCTATGACTTTAATGTTTGTTAGACTTGGCTGAAATCTCCTCGAAGGCTAGAGCCGTAAAAATAAACTTGAAACTTGAAACGTTTCTTCTTTTTTTGTCCGTCGAATTTATAATCCATGTTGTCGGATCGATTTCTTCCTTTCTACTGGCAAACTGTTCGAGAAACGTAACACGACGTTACATCTTGTACACATGAATTGTTTTGTCCATATAGCGCGCATTCTTATGCACAAAGGGCTGCTCAAGCACTTAACCAACACACACACACACACACACACACACACACTCCACCTTCCCACCACCACTACCGCTAAGAACTACCCCTGAACCTTCAGCATGTTTTAAGTGCAGTGCTGCAACTGGGTCCCCTGGGTTATCCCAAAGCTTGGAATGAAATTATGAACACGGCTTTATTAGTTTAAAGTCTAGGTTATTTGGCAAACTGACATGCACACATAATGCCGTATGGGACATAATTACTGCACGGACTAGACCTCGGTTTATACTCTCATCCAAAGGCATAAGAGAAAGAGAAGCAACAAAATGCGCGGACAGACGCAGAGAGAGAGAGAGAGAGAGAGAGAGAGAGAGAGAGAGAGAGAGAGAGAGAGAGAGAGAGAGAGAGAGAGAGAGAGAGAGAGAGAGAGAGAGAAACAGACAGACAGACAGAGACAGAGAGAGACACAGAGAGAGAGACAGACAGAGACAGACAGAGACAGAGAGTGGGGCCGATTCCAGTACACCCCAAAGAACGTAGTATAAAATGATATCAAGAATTGTATGCAGGCAGACGGACACAATGATAACACGGGAAAGACTCACTTCTTCACGGAACGTATCGTGAAGAGTTTTCAGGGTAGACAACTGCTGCTCTGTGGTAGCCTTCACTGAGATTACGGAGTGACTGCATGCAACATCGAAAGACAAATTTCACTACACACTCATAAAATGTGTCATTCAAGCTGATAGATGACAATAATTATGCCTTATTAGTTAACACATTTTTGTAATATCTGATAATGTATTTGTGATTTCAAACGTCGTGGCCAAAGCATGCTAAAAGATCGTCAAATCACTGTGCGTGTTCTTTTGCCTGTACATTAACAATTTTAAGGTTTCGTACTGTATAGTGGCACTTATTTGTTAATGTTCCTCTTTGGTTTCCACCACATAAATACTTACACTTAGCGCCAAACCTATTTCGCTTACCCATGATACGTTTTCCGTTCTTCAGCCGACGCCACAGCCGCCAGCTGCAGCAGACACGCGAAGGCAAGCACTCGCATTTTTCGTTAGGTTGACTAACTGTGATTGCTGGCCTTGACTATTCTCTTCTGCTGAGAAAACAAATAAAGTCATTATTATTATTATTATTATTATTATTATTATTATTATTATTATTATTATTATTATTATTATTGTTAGTATTATTGTTAGTATTATTATTATTATTATTATTATTATTATTATTATTATTATTATTATTATTATTATTATTATTATTATTATTATTATTATTATTTTCAGAATTGGAGGCGATTGGTTCACGCTTGGGAGAGAGATTGTCTACCTTCCATTTGTTTGTTAGTCTAGCCTTGGGTGGCTCCTGCTGTGTAGAATCCTTTGGTGTGGTCATTGGGTTATGCAGGACAAGACGACACGACATATGTTCTGCCCGCCTGACCATTCTTCTTCTGCTTTTGGTGATGAGCAGAACTACATTGTTGGCAGGCATTTTATGCAAGTCAATGGCAGTGACTTGTAGAGAGTGTCGTGGCACTAGTAGCGGGCAAACTAGTTTACTATCAACACGCTTCGCCACCTTGCAGGGCAAATATCTATATATTCTCTTGCGAAAGATAAATGAAAATTAGCAGTTCGGGCCAGGTCGTGTTCTTAAGGAGATGGCCGAGAGGCGCGAGTCAAGTACTCCGCTTTGCTACAAGTGGTGCACAACGACCGAGGACGATGCTGGACCGTGGTAACTGTTGAGGGTAATTTTTCACTGTTAAGTCAGTGAGTGGAGACTAACTGGGCTTAGTCAGTGGAGGTGGTAATATTAATATAGCCGAGCGGAGTATTGGACTTGCGCCTCTCGGCCACCTCCTTGAGAACTGCTAATTTTAATTTATCCCTCGCAAGAGGGACATAAAACTATTTGCCCTGCAAGGTGAGGAAGCGTGTTGATAGTAAACGGGTTTGCCGGCTACTATAGTGCCACGACACTCTCTACAAGTCACTGCCACTGGCTTGCATAAAATGCCTGCCAACAATGTAGTCCTGCTCACCACCAAAAGCAGAAGAAGAATGGTCAGGCAGGCAGAACATATGTCGTGTCGCCTTGTCCTGCATAACCCAATGGCCACACCAAAGCGTGAAGCCCGCCACAAACCCCACAGCTCAAATCGAACGATGTCGTTTGGAAACAGGTATGCCTGGAACCGCCATGTTCAGGTGGCCGAGAGGCGCGAGTCAAATACTCCACTCAGCTACATTTTTCTTCTTATTATTATTGTTATGATGATGATGATGATGATGATTATGATGATGATGATGATGATGATGATGATGATGATGATGATGATGATGATGATGATGATGATGATGATGGTTATTATTATTATTATTATTATTATTATTATTATTATTATTATTATTATTATTATTATTATTATTATTATTATTATTTCTAATTAATTACTATCGTTACTGAAGGGTCTCAGGCCGTATAACAGTCTATTAATGTACACCAAAGATATCCTATCCTATCCTATCCTATCCTATCATATCCTATCCTATTCGATCCCGTAACTCGGAGGTCGTTGATTCACCACAGATAATCGTTTAACCAGCGTACTCTATCTTTCTCTGTCCTCAGCAACCCTGATGGCTTCGCTCAGTGTCAAACCAGTTCATTCTCGAATGTTGCCCTCCTACCGCTTTTTCGGTCTACCTCTTCTTCGGGTGATGTGGCCATATCATCGGAGTTTCCGTTTCTTCACCACTGTGAGCAGGTCATCGTGTTGTCCAATGGCTTGTGTGATGGTCTGTCGGACTTCGTCGTTGGTGATGTCCTGTGTATAGGAAATGCCCAGAAGTCTTCTGTAGTACCTCATCTCCATGAGGGTCCATGTTTCGCAAGCCTATAGGAAGATGGAGATGACAAGGGAGCGCAGCAGCCTTATCTTAGAACGTAGACTGATGGTCTTGTCTTTCCAAATGGGCTTCAACCTGGCCAGGGCAGCAGTTGTTTTTGCGATCCTGGAGAGGACTTCCTGTACTGTCGGGACCCATTGTCTAATACAATGGCTCCTAAATATTTGAAGCTATCACTGTGTTGAGAGATTGGCGGACTTTGATGTCCGTGTTGATGCCATTGGTGTTGTTGGTCATCATTTTGGTCTTCTCTGCACTTTTTTCCATTCCATAGGCTCTGGAGGTGGTGTCAAGCTCTGTACAAGCTGTTCAAGTTCTTGTTTCTCTCCAGCCAATCCATCAATGTCATCCGCAAAACGAAGGTTGGAGATTGCTCTACCCCCTATGCTGACTGTGCCTTCGTGATCTACAAGAGCATCTGACATGATGCGCTCTAGGAAGATGTTGAAGAGTGTTGGAGAGAGTAGGCATCCTTGACGCACACCGATTGTTGTTCTGAACCAGTTTCCGATGGAGCTGTTATGGAGGACTGCACTGGTAGCCTTGTTTTACAGGTTTTTGGATGACTTCAATAATTTTAGGGCTGATGTTGTACACTCTCATGGTTTTCCCACAGAGTTGCATGCCAGACTCGGTCAAACGCCTTCTTGAAGTCTACGAATACATGATATATAGATGTTGTTGGTGCTGTAGGTATTTTTCGCAGATTATTCTGAGGTTGATAATATGTTCAGTGGTACTTCGCCCTGCCCTGAATCCTGCTTGTTCTTCAGCTATGATTTGTTCAGCTTGGGGTTTCAACCTGTATTATTGTCTGGAAGACCTTGCTGGGATGGCTGATGAGGCTGATGGTGCGGTAATTTTCACACTCATGAAGGTTACCTTTTTTGGGAAGAGTGACGACAAGCGACTGGGTCCATGGTGTAGGCCACTTCCCACTCTGGCAGATCTTATTACAGATAATGATGAGGGCGTCAATCATCGCTTCTCCTCCTGCTTGAAGCAGTTTTGCGGGTATGTTGTCCCGCTGACTTCCCTTTCTTCAGCGATTGCACTGTGCCTCAACTTCTTCTTGACGAATTCGAAGAAGTCGAAGGCTTTGTTTGCTTTTGACAAACACGGGTTTACCCTAATATTGGCATTGTTATTACAGTAAACGATGATAAAGTGGCTTTTCGATGCTCAAACCCACCGTTAAAGTTTGACTTTTCAATTTCGGCTGTGACAGGAAGTCCCACCCTTAGAGTGCCGGGGGTTTCCGTATAAATAGTATCCCCACTTTCTGAAAATTTAGTGCTTTAAATTTCCACTGTCGCTGTCTTTCTCATTTGTTCTTTCTCATTCCTGCTCTGTTCTATCAATCTGCTATACTATCTTCTTCTTCGCTAGACCAGTCACCTACCTTTTCTCTTGAAAACTCTTCCGGGACAAAACTCCTTATTTGTGTGTGAGGTCTGTTGGATCAGCTTGGAAATATTGGACGCTTTCTGCCAGGTGGTCACTAGGGCTTCCTATGATGTTATTATTTAGCAATGTAGGCATTTTATATGTTTGTGTTTTGTTGATATTTTATAATGATGTTTGTATTCTATTTTGTTTTTGTAAACGGGGGTTCAATAAATTAGGGTATAGCCTCAGCGTCCCCTGCGTGGGATGTCTTTAATGTAAAGTGACTGGCTGGTGGAGTGCCTTCAGTTTTACCGGTACCACTAGGGTTGTTTCGGTAGATCTTTTATGCGGATCAGGGGTTGTCTGGTCCTAATTTGGCTCGGAAGAGTCCGCTGGACCTAAAGCAGTAATCATGAAATGTAATGTTCTGACAGGAAGTTATTTCCCCTGTTTTTAACGGTACCGCCGAGTGACCTTTGACCCTAGTTCAGAGTGAACCACGTGGCCGGAAGTGCGCGTCTTTGGTGTCTGAGGGCAGGGCAGGGTCCATTTTATCAATCTTAAACGAAAACCCGGTTCTTTCTCTTGCCGGGCTTTGGTAGATGCTATTTTTAGCTCCAAAATGTTAGCTGGCTAGGCACCGGTTGTTGCTATGGTAGCTGCTATTTTTAGCTCCAAAATGTTGGCTGGCTATGCACCGGCTGTAGCTATGGTAGCTGCTATTTTTAGCTCCAAAATGTTGGCTGGCTATGCACCGGCTATTGGTATTAATAGGGACCAACAACTGCGGAATTTATTCATTTTAAAAAGACTATGCTTTTAAAAGAGTTATTTTTTGTGGTAAGTTTATTTTTTCAGTGTGTGCAACACTCATTGTGAATGTTAAAAGGGTATGTCCAGGAAGCGCGATCATGGTGGGTGCCATTAATAAGCCAGTCAAGTAAAATGAAAGGTAACTGGGTTTTTTTTTTCGAATTATATAAAAACGTTTCATTAGTCCTTTTTTTAAATCTCTATTTGATTGTTCTTGTGTACAATTTATATGTAATTAAAGCAAATTAACTTTAAAAAAAGTAATCTAAAAACAAGTATGAGTAAGCAAATAGGCTTAAAAAGTAATTAACAAATAAACAACCCTTATACAATGAAAATATATTAAATCAATAAACCAATCAATAAATAATAAACAGACAAAGAAACAAATAACGATAAGCAAATGATTAATAACCGAACAAAAGAATTCAAAGAATGATTTTCCAAAATAAAATAAAATAAAATAAAATAAATAATTGAACGAAAAACAACAAATAACTATAAATAAATGAACAATCTAACAACCAGACGAATACAAAATGAAATAAATAAAATTAATTAATTAAAAATAAACAAAGAAGCAAACAGATAACAATAAATAAATAAATAAATAAATAAATAATATTGAAACCAATCCAACAAACCCAATAAAAATAAATTTAAGTAATAAAAATGAAATAAATGCATTAATAATATCTAAACAAACGAACGAATACATATTTATTTTAAAATATATATTAAATTAAAAAAACAAATAAGTAAGTAAATAAATAAATAAATAAATAAATAAAATGTTCACCTTTGATGTTTGGCCAGCAAAGCTGCTTCCACGTCAGACCTCGTCGAACAGCATGAGCTGGTTTTATAGGATACTCGTAAATGCTCGCTGACTATTTAAAAAAAAAAAAGCACGTACACACACACATACACAATTGAACCATCCCTCTACTTAACTGCGGCAGGTCAGTACACGAGAAAGTGTTGACAGATGACGCGTATACACGTTGTTCAGAAGTTTTATGCGTCCAAAGAGTTTGGGGAGAACAATGGTCTCATTTTTATATTGATTAAGAAAGAAAAACAAAAACCACAAAAAAACACAAAAAACATGTAGGTTTTGTACTTTTTAACGGACATCAGGAATATCAACTGCCAATTGTCAACATTTGTCTCCTTAATAACTGTGATTACTAACTGGTTTTATTAAGTTACTTATTTACCTGTCTTTTGGTGCAAGTCTACGTAAAAAGACAATTTTTAGGACTGGTTGTAGAAGTAGGCTTTGGCGTGACCAAATGACGAAGAGTTCGTATACAATCCAAAGTAATAAAAGGTGTCTTCGCGTAAAGAGATTGGACTGTAGTTTATTGATAGCATTTTGAACATAATCATTATTAGAAGCTATGCTTCGTGTAATAAGTGTTTAATAGTAAAGATCTACATTCCATTCTCTGCTGAATACGGGTTGGATTAAGGACATATATAATATGGGTTAGATTAAGGACACACACACACACACCCACACACCCCCCCCCACATATATATATATATATATATATATATATATATATATATATATATATATATATATATATATATATATATATATATATATATATATATATATATATATATATATATATATATATATATATTCACATAGTACAATTTCTCGGTATACTTAATATATTAATGGGGATGTGGCAGTGTCTTTTAAAAAATGCCATGAATTAATTATCGATTCTTTTCTTTCTTTCTTTCTTTTAATCTCTGACATGGATTACAATACAATGGAGACTACAATTTAATCATTGTATGTTGTATTTGAGTAACAGTGCGCTTGTTTTAACTTTCTCGATATGGACATTCCTGGGCTAGGCCCGTACGATGCGCGCCTAATCAAGTACAGACAAGGGCGCTGACTCGGTTGTGATGAATCAGGCTTGCCCGGGCTAAACTGTTCGACTCAAAGCGAACAAAGATGGCGTCGCAGAATAGCAACCCATCAAGCAGCTATAGCTGAGGGTAAGTTGGTTTTTTTACCTTTCCGAAGAAAGAACGCATCGTCCATTTTAATGATCCTCTTCGCACTTCTGATTATGGATATGGCCTGATCTCGTGGCGATTTAGTCCAGTCACGTGGCGGTAAAGCTAGCAGAAATTTAAAACAGGTGCAACCGAAGTGCCTAAATGATTAAATTATATATTTAAATTATAACGCCTGTGTATGTGAGTGTGTGTGTGTTTAAATTTGGCCTTTGCCCAACAAGAATAGGTCATACACATAGTGTTCATTGCACTTGGTTTGTCTCTCGTAAAAATAATGTCATTAGAAAAAACGGAGGGGGGAAAAAGAAAGACAGAAAGAATGAATAGAGGGAGATCTAAGCTCTTGCCAAGCTCCACGTATAGATCATGTGATGTGTTTTCGGGGGGAAATGTGAGGGTGTGCCAGAGATTCATCAAAAATCTGCGTTTGGTGTGTATGGTAGCTGAAGACATTGTGATCTTCATAGATGCGCGCGCAAACTGCGTGTAGCGAATCAGAAGAGGACCCTGGTTGGGAACTTGACCTTACATGTTGCGGGGGGGGGGGGGGGGGGGAGAGGGGAGAGGGGGGAACGGGCGGGTAGGGGGTTCAGGGGGGTAGGAAGAAAGGGGCGGGAATGGGAGCCGTCGTTTGTTTTGTCGTTGTTGTTGTCGTTGTTGTTGTTGTTGTCGTTGTTGTTTTTGTCGTTGTTGCTGTTGTTGTCGTTGTTATTGTTGTTGTTTGTTGTTGGTTTTTACTTCCACGGTGCGGATTTTTTTTAGTCATCGTTCAACTTTAAGGGATTTCTTTCAGCTCTCTCTCTCTCTCTCTCTCTCTCTCTCTCTCTCTCTCTCTCTCTCTCTCTCTCTCTCTCTCTCTCTCTCTCTCTCTCTCTCTCTCTCTCTCTCTCTCTCTCTGATCCGCTATACTCTACTCGATATGTGATGAATCAGGTTAAGCCCATTCAAAGGTGTTCTTTTCTCACACACAAAAACAAAAATAAACAACTCTTTATGACACTTCGATACACGAGAAAATGACTCGTTAAATTACGTCAAGTTTTGAATATAGGCCAATCCGACCTCACTAACTTCCTATGAATCCACTCCCATGTTTGTTCTGTGTGTGTTGTTGTTGTTGTTGTTGTTTTGCAGTAGGGTGAGGTTGAGGTTCGTTCGTTATTGTTGTTGTTTAAATAATTGTTCTTATAGATATTATTTCTTTATCTATTTTACTTTCATTTGATTAATTTGAATTTAGTTCTCTCAACCTACCCAACATACACACACACACACACATACTTGCGCAGACACCGTTATTTGGACTTTCCTATATCGCCCCATACGTTCTGTGGACAATGGGTCGTGCTACGACCCCCTTTTTAAGTACTTTAAAGTGTTTTAACCCTAACCCTAACCCTTACCCTAACCCTCACGGATCATTAAATGGACGTCCCAACAAGGAGGTCTGTCCAAAGAACATATGTAAACTTGCACTAGTTTGTCCCAATAACGCCGTGTAAACATCCACACACGCACGCGCACACACACACACACACACACACACACACACACACACATACAAACAAAGAGTTATATGTTGTGTCAGAGGGATTTAACACCAAACTAGAGCAATTGACTTGTGCTGTAATGGAAAAAATTAACACAGACCTGTCCATACAGTTCAGTTAACCATCCATTTGCTCATAATATTATTTTATACCCAATGGGAAATAAAGTGTACTGTGTGTGCATTATGCCAGCGTGAACGTTGCGTGTGTTTTAAGTGCGTGGTTGCGAGTCCATTTTCTTCATGCGCCTGTTGGTTAAAATGTGATATCTCAATCGGAAGACGATGCTTTGTATAATAATGTGATGGAATGGGAGGCGATTGGTTCAAACTTGGGAGAGAAGTTGTCAACCTTACATTTTTGGGGGTAGACTAGCCTTGGGTGGCTCCTGCTGTGCAGAATCCTTTGGTATGGCCATTGGATTATGCAGGACAGGGCGACACGACATTTGTTCTCCCCGACTGACCATTCGTCTTCTGCTTTTGGTGGTGAGCGGGACAACATTGTCGGCAGGCATTTTATGCAGGTCGATGGCAGCGACTTGTGTAAAGCGTCGTGGCACTAGTAGCCGGCAACCCGGTGTAACAGGCCGGAATATACCCCTGGCTACTTTATACCCTGGGTATAATGTAGCCTAGGCGGGTTTAACCCCCTGGGTATAGATCAGCCTAGGCCAGGTCATACCCCTCGCGCCCGCAATATACCCCCACCTAAAGAGATTTCACTCATGAGTTTGTTGTAGGCTACATGACCGTTTGCGTGACCAACTCTCAGGTAACAGCCTTTTGCTTGCGTGTTAGAAAAAAACACCTGAGTGAACTCAGCTAACAGCCTTTATCTTGCGTGTAAAAAAACAAACAAACTAAAATAACCCTAACCCTAACCCTATCTATCTATCTATCTATCTATCTATCTATCTATCTATCTATCTATCTATCTATCTATCTATCTATCTATCTATCTATCTATCTATCTATCTATCTATCTATCTATCTATCTATCTATCTATCTATCTATCTATCTATCTATCTATCTATATCTATCTATCTATCTATCCGTCTGTCTGTCTATCTATCTATCTGAGTGCATCAGAACAATTACAATACATAAATTAAAGAGTAACGTGAAGAATAAGGTCTTCCGTAGTGGTGGTGGGGGGTTATAATGGGCAAGAGAGGGTTAAACGAGCCTAGGCCAGATAATACCCAGGGGTATAGTCTGGGCTAGGCCAGTTTATACGGGGGCATAGTCTGGGCTAGGCCAGTTTATACCCTGGGTATACTTGAGGCGGAGTATAATCTGGCCTGCTACACCGGTTTACTACCAACACGCTTCAACGCCTTGCAGGGCAAATAGTTTTTATCAAAGCGCAGTTCTCAGGCATTTATACTTAATGTTAACATCAAAACTCATACGAAAAGAAGTTAACAAAAACGAAAGACACTAATAAATATTGTAATGACATAATACAAACATGAAAAAGAATATTTACAAGTAAACTATAAAAGACGAGGGAGGGAAAGGGAAGAGGAGAGCAGCTAAGGAGTGGGGAGGGAGGAGCTGGGGGCGTACGGTGTGACGACGGTGGTCTGAATAAGAAAATAAGGAATGATGATGGTAGTGGGAGGGGAGATCAGACATTTTTAAGGAAGAGATGAGTTTTCAAGTTGGACTTAAAAGTAGCTATGTTCGGAGAGCTGGGAAGAGAGAGAGGAAGAGTGTTCCAAGTTGAAGGACCAAGCACTAAGGAGGATCGACAGCCTTAGAGGAGAGTTTGTAGCGTGGTATTTGTTGCGTGAGGGTGTCAGAGGAAGAACGAAGATTTCTGGATAGCTTGTAGAAGCGAATGTTCTGGGTGAGGTAGGAAGGGGCTAATCCATGGACGCACTTGTAACAGAAAGTACAGATTTTATAGGTAATCCTCTGAGATACAGGAAGCCAGTGGCGAGAATGTAGGATGAGTGTGATATGATAAGATGTTTTTTTTTTCATTTTGAGAACCAGACGAGCAGCTGAGTTCTGAACACGTTGGACAAGAGGAAGGAAGCCCAGCCAGAAGAGAGCTACAGCAGTCGAAGCGTGACAGTTGGTCAGTGGAGCACACTGCTAAGCTGAGACTGGCATCTGATGACGAAAGCCTCGGCCAGTGTGTCAGAAGAGCTGAGCTATAACTTTCCATTACCAATCCAGCAGAATGTTCTTGAACATTTTTTTAAATTATATACTTCTTTGCTGTGAGAATTTGCCAGATGAGTTCCCTAACTAGTATATTTATTATTACGCACGTCAGTGGCTGTCAGTAGTCACACGCGTGGGAAAAGAAGAGGCTGTAAACAATTAACACCTTTCCTCAGGTCGTGTTTGAAGGGCACTTAAGAATGGGACGGACAGCCATTGGTTAGAACACTTGTAATAAATATGTATTCCTCTCTTTTCTTTTTTTTTAATTTTCTTTCTTTCCTACTTCTTTTTCTTAAACAGTCGACGGAAATAAATTGTCGGTCGGTCGTTCGCTTACTCATTAGTTAAAATTATCGTTCTTCTGTGGACATTCAAATACTAGGTGGTGAATAGAAATAGTACTTCCACAGTCACGCATTGCTAAGGATTTATAAAATAAGAGAGAGAGAGAGAGAGAGAGAGAGAGAGAGAGAGAGAGAGAGAGAGAGAGAGAGAGAGAGAGAGAGAGAGAGACAGAGAGAGGGAGAGAGATTCAGATTCAGATTCAATAGTTTATTACAAGAAGAAAATGATTTTAGCATTAATTTGCTAGTCTTACAATCAGTCCTTCTTTCAATCACTCACACATTTACTGTAATCATTCATCCGCATTCATGTAAGGACAAACATTGATTTGAAATAAACAAGCTAACTTCATAACAATGAAACTAACAATACTAAATATAACATATTTAACTGGAACCATTTAATTTAATAAATAGAGAGAGAAAGACGGACTGAGTGGGAAGAGAGGGGGGGGGATGAAAGAGGAAAATCAAGTGATACATGCTAGAATGTATGATTTTTGAAATTATTAAGAAATATGTTGTAAATCTTGTACTTGAAGCTGTTTAACGATGTGCATTTTTTTAGTTCTAAAGGAAGAGTGTTCCATAACAGGGGGCCTTTAAAAGAGAAGCTAGATTTAAAAATGTCAATTCGTGGTTTTTGTCATGAATTGGCTAGTTTTAACTCTGCTCATCGACTATTTAGCCTTGTGTAAGTAATTGTAACAGTAGAGAGTTAGTATAGTACACAGCAGCAAGTAAATTACACAGCAAGCCACACACCGCGAGCCCGACCCACGCTCCGCAGTGAGTCAGCACTTGAGCTTTGAATCGGACCGTTATAACCAATCAGAGCAGGCTCAGTGGGTAGAGCAGGACTTAGGAATCTTAGAATTCTCTCAAGTCACAACGGGCCTGAACTTGTCAGACAGGTAAATGAACACCCTTCTGTTTCATCGTGATATATTTATATTATTGTTGAAATTATGTTTGTGGAATTTGCTATGCATAAATGTGAATTATTAATCCGAATTTGCGGGACCACGTGGAAGAGCCTACCACGAGGCGAAACACGACCGGTTGCGCCGCCATGTTGTATCCCGTACGGAACCACTGTTGTTTAACTTATATGTATGTTTGCAGACCAGTGGCTGTACCACTGAATGTTTATATTATTATTAATTCTGTATGTGTATAGTTAGACACGATTTATATTTATGTATGTATAGGAATTTAGAGTGAGATTCCAGTGGACCCCGGAAGTAGCAGAATGTTCGTCGCTTATGTATAGAGATGTGGAGCTATCACTGAGGGCTACTTGGCTTTCAGTGAGACGCTCTGCACAAACCGATTATTCAGGGTTGTGCAGAATTTCGTCTCTTATATTACAGACGAGCAGGCGAGCTATCCCGAGCTATCCCGAGCTATCCCGAGCTATCCTGTGCACCCCACTCCACAGAAACGACTAGTTGGATGAGGAGACTCTACCGCACAAGTCGGAAAGAGCTATCTTGAAAAACACCCTGTCAGACCCCACAGCGTGGCAAGGGAACCCAACTACACAACGACAAAGGTGTACCAGAAGCTACCTCACAGAAGGACTTCGACCGCACCATCAGAAAGTTAAGTGTAATCTCCGAAAGTGCACTTAAACTGATCATAGCAGGACCACAGTAGTCCAACTCTTCAGAAACTGTAAAACGGACCACAGTAGTCCAAATCTACATGACATATACTAGCAAGTGCCCGAGGAAGAAATAACAGCTGCCTAGACTATCAGCGATCGAACTATTAGCATTGAAAGAGACATTTTAAGTTAGATTAGTACTTAGAGAATCTTGTATAGAGTAGAAGAAATAAATGTGTGATTTTAACTGTTATCAAGTGGCTGGACTACATATGATTCATAGCCGTGTGAAAGCTAGTGTGACAGTATTCTTTTACCATTTTTCTATCTATTTCTGTACCCCAACCTTAACACAGAACGAGCTAAACAAATAAATTTATTAAAGTAATTCATAGGGTGACGTACTAGCAGTTCCCACCGAATAAACGTGAGGGTCCTTAATTCCATTGTGCAGAGCCCATAAACCCCACGTGACACTTTAATTGGCGAGCCTAGCTAGGATCTGTGTATAATAGGAATTGGGTATAACCGGATCTAAGTACAATAAAATTAGATAACAGTAGGAGTAGTAGAATAACTTAGAATAGTGGTAACAAGGACTAATCAGTTGGGTGCACTATTCTTTAGTTAAAAACTTTTTTGCTTCAAATATTTTTGTGCCTGTATGTTGCATTGTTCTTTTGCAGGTTTTGCTTAAATAACTGTTGTATGCCATTTGACTCTTGTTTTATTCTATTATTGATTGAGAAGTTTATGGTCTTTGCATTGTTTTTATTGAATTGCAATATTGCTAGTGTTTTGGTATTCCACGTGATTCAGAGGTTGTTCATAGACACGTTTGGCAATGTCGGACCCAGTGGCCTTGAGATTGCGTTTCAAGGAATTGGGAGAAGCTTTACACTTAGCAGGGGCAGACCTAATTGCGTATATAAATGCAGAGGTAGAGAAACAGGAGGCTAAGGCAGAGAGAGCAGCAGAGAGAGAACAGAAGAAACTCGAAGCAGAACAGAGGAAAGCAGAACTAGAAGCAGAGCAGAAGAAATTAGAGGCAGAGAGAGAAACGAGGAAATTAGAGCTAGAAGCAGAACAGAAGAAGGTAGCAGCAGAGAGAGAAGCAGAAGTTAGGAGATGGGAGTATGAGCGGGCAGAAAAAGAAAAAGAGAGGGAAGAAAAGGAAAAAGAAAGACAGCATGAGTTAGAGCTAAGAAGATTGGGATCAGGAGCTTCAAGTTCTTCCTCAACCCCTCCCCACTCAGATCAGCTAGAGGTAGCATCCAACCCTGTACAAGGAATGTCATTTCCACTGGGAACATTCAATGAGAGAGAAGAAGGTCTAGATCTCTATCTGACTAGGTTTGAGCGTCTAGCAACAGAGTACAAACTAGATCCCACTCATTGGTCTTTTAAGCTTAGTCAAGGGCTTAGAGGAAAGGCTTATGACATCTACAGTAAGCTACCGACTGACAGAGTGACTGACTATCACAAAGTAAAAGAGGCACTCCTAACGGGATTCGAACTGACAGGAGAATGCTACCGGCAAAAGTTCCGCACCAATCGGAGAGTGAAAGGAGAGAGCTATGCGCAGTTCGCGGATCGGTTGTCCACAATGCTGGATAAGTGGATTAGCCAGTCAGCCACGGCTAAGACGTATGATGGACTGACAGAACTGTTAGTATGGGAACAGCTACGGGAAACCATGACCCCCGAGCTGAGACATTCTCAGTAGAGCAGGGCGCGGAAAGACTGGAAGATCTGGTCAAGGTCGCAGATAGGTACGTGGCCGCACACGGAGAAGCCAAGAGCTTCAGGCGAGACCTAAAGCCTAACGGGAAAGAGGCACAGAAAAGAAGCCCTAACCGAGAAGAGCGCACCGCGAATAAGCCGAATAACCCCAGACCTGGGCAAAATAAAGGACCCAACACGGAATTCGGGAAAAGAGGTCCCGCAGAACAGAGACGGTATTGTTCGTTCTGCAACAGAAACAATCACTCCACCGCAGAATGTTTCAAGTTGGCCGCACAACGTAGGGAAGAGCGCGAAAGCCGGCCAGCGCACAGAGTTCTAACTCAAAGCAGCGGTAACAAGCCACACACGATCGGAGATCACCCATCGGTGACAGACACGGTCAAGGTCAACGGAAAAGAAGCGAACTGTCTGTATGACACAGGTCTATCATACGACGCGATAGTTAGCGAATCTCTTGTATCGCGCGCGGACTTGACAGACAAGACAGTCGACTTACAAGGAGCAGACTTGACGAAACCGACGACTACTTGCCCAATAGCATGGATCGAAGTAGAGAGTAGGTACGTCACAGGACGAATCCAAGCAGCTGTTTTACAGAAACCCCTGTATGATCTAGTGCTAGGTTGTAGGTATGTGTTCTTAGGCACGCCCCCAAAACTGTAGAGATAGCTGCAGTGCAAACCAGGGCCCAAGCTAAAACCCAACCACCCAGCCCGAGTTCGCTCCGAATCCAGGACTCGAAGAGATCAAAACAGCACAGAAAGAAGACACCTCGATAGCGAAGTGCTTCCAGAAGCTACCCAAGGCGCACACACCCCCGCACAAGGGAGACTTCTACATGGAAGAGGGAGTTCTACATCGACAAGGAGATGGAGATCACACCCAACTAGTACTACCAGCCACCCTTCGAGCCCAAGTACTAGAACTAGGCCACAGCATGCCACTCAGCGGACACATGGGAATTGGAGCCACAGTGCAGAGAATCAGCGCACACTACTATTGGCCAGGAATCACGGAGGATGTCAAGCGCTACGTGAAATCTTGCCACCAATGTCAACGATATTCCCCGCGACATCACACCGTACCAGTTACCTTAGGACCATCAGTAGTAGTCGGCGTGCCATTCCAGCAAGTCTCAGTAGACATAGTAGGACCACTGCCCATGACCAAGAAGCGGAACAGATTTCTACTCACACTCGTCGACGCATGTACGATGTGGTGCGAAGCAGTCCCGTTGCCAGCGATCGACACCAAGAAGATCGCAGATGCACTCATCGCCATCTTTACCAGAGTCGGATTCCCGGACAGCATTAGAACGGACAACGGATCTCAGTTCACCGGCCGCCTGATGCAAGACGTGTTCGAGTTGATACAAGTTCATCACATTCGCACACCACCCTACCACCCAGCCAGCAACGGACAAGTAGAAAGACTGAATGGAACCCTTCTCACCATACTCAGGAAAGTCGCCGACGACAATCCAGAAGCGTGGGACACCTACGTGAATGCGGCACTGTTCGCATACAGAGAAACGCCACATGCAGCCACAGGCTACACCCCGTCAACATTGCTATTCGGCAGACCTCTAGCAGGACCGGAGAGAGAGAGAGAGAGAGAGAGAGAGAGAGAGAGAGAGAGAGAGAGAGAGAGAGAGAGAGAGAGAGAGAGAGAAACTTTGAAACTTTGAAACTTTGAAACTTTTTTATTAGGGATAAAGATTTTAGACTAATAAGAAGTCTAATCTTCCAATCTGTCCCTTAACAAATTAACATAGTAAATAACCTTTAACATTAACTTGGAAATCATAGAAATCACACACACATGCACTCACACACACATGCACACACAATCACACCAACATCTTCATCATTATCTTTAAACAATGTTAGGCAACCCCCCCCCTTCCTATCCCTCACCCTCATAATAATAATACAAATAACAATAATCATAACAACAATGATAATAACAATAATAATTAACAATAATAATATATAATTATTATTATTAATATTATTATTATCATCATCATTACTATTACTATCATACTACAATGTCATGAAAAACTGTGTTATTATATATAAAATATCAGTTTTATAATAAATTTTGCAGATGTTTGCATAGGTTATTTTTGAAAGAAAATATTGTGGTGCAATGTTTACACTCCAGAGGAAGAGAGTTCCATACAGCAGCTCCATTAAATGATAGGCTATTTTGGTATAAATCAATGCGAGGGAGGGGTAGTTTATAATTATAAAGTCTATGCCCAACAATTGGCTTAGTAAAAAATATATCAAGATATGCAGGTGTTTTTCCATGTGTGATTTTGAACATAAGGATAGCTGTATTAAATACAAATTGTTTTTGAAGTGAGAGTATTCGGAGTTCTATGTATTTCTCAGTAGTTGGAATATCTGTATTTATATTATAAGAGTTATAAAGTATCTTGATTGCTCTTTTATGAAGACTGTTTAGCGGTTTAATTTGCGCGTCACTTGCATTACACCAAACAGTTGATGCATAATTAAAATGAGACATACAGTGGGCATAGAAAAAAGATTTCAATGCACCAACCGTAACAAAATGTCGAAGTTTATTTAGAAGGAAGAGGTTTTTAGAAATTTTTTTACAGATATGGTTAATGTGTGACCGCCAGCTAAAATCATCATCAATGATTACGCCTAGCACTTTATGTTCACGAACTTGATCAATACTGTACGACCCTAAGTTTAGATGAAGGCAAAAAGATCCATTTTGACGTTTTTGTCTTGTAGTGAGAAGCATACTTTTGCTTTTAATAGGATTTAATTTCATTCTATTGTTGTCACACCAGTTATCAATTTCATTTATGCTTATTTGAAGACTTTGTTCTACCTGTTGTAGATTTTTATTATGAGTATAAAGGGATGAATCATCAGCGAATAGGTCAAGGTTAACATTTTGTGTGAGAAAAAGGGGCATATCATTGATAAATATACAAAATAAAATAGGACCAAGAATCGATCCTTGCGGAACTCCACAAGTGACATCTCCAGGAGACGAAAAGGAACCATTAGTATATACTGACTGGTGCCTGTTTGATAAATATGATTTAAAAAATAATACAGATGCAGAGTTTTGAAAATAGTAGGTTAGCTTATTAATTAGGATATCATGGTTAACTAAATCAAATGCCTTTTTAAGGTCAAGAAAAACTGCCCCTACAATGTCTCGCTTGTTTATAGCATTAAGCCAATCATCACAAAGATGGGAGAGCGCTGTTTGACAAGAGTGGTTAGGTCTGAAGCCAGACTGAAAAGGATGAAAAAGAGCATTATTTTCTAAATATTTCATGAGGTTAATATGAATATATCTTTCTAGAGGTTTAGACAGAACAGGCAGAATGGAAATTGGTCGAAAGTTGTCAAGAACTGAAGTATCACTTGTTTTAGGTAAAGGTATTACTTTAGCTTCTTTAAATATTGAGGGAAACTGATTTTGTTCAATGCATAGATTATAGATGTAGGTTAAAGGTTTAATGATATATGGAAGAGACAATTTTATAATAAACGCATTTAAATTATAGATGTCCAGAGAATTTTTATTTTTCATTTGTAATATTAGAGAAGTTACTTCATGTTCATTTAACCGAGGTATAATAAATGAGGCAGATTCGTGAAGTTTGCTTCTGCAAAACTGGTTGATCCTATCATATATCATTGTATCTGTGTTTGTGTTTGCGTTATTAGATGTAATAATAGAGTCAGTCAATGAAAGGAAATATGTATTAAATTCATCATTAGTGAACAGATATTGATTTGTTTTTCTTGTTCGAGATTTTTTGCAAAATTCGTTCATTGCTTGCCAAATACAAGTTATATTAGTGTTTTCAGTTGATAATAAAGTTTGGAAATATTTTTTCTTCGCATTTCTTACAAGAGTAAGGACTTTATTACGTTGCTTTTTATACAAATCAAACTGTTTTTGTTTTTTAAGTCTGTCACGCAAGGACATGGCAGACTTAATTTCAGTATTCATCCAGGTGGGTACTGAGGCATGTTTTACCCTCTTCCTCCTGAGTGGAGCATGTGCATTGACGACAGAAAGCAATAGTTTCAAAAATATTTCGGCTGCTTCATTAGGGTTATTACATGCTCTTAAATTGATAAAATCAATTAAACTTAAGTCCTGTAAATATGCGGACTTATCAAAATTCTTAAAGTTTCTATATATAATGTAGGTGTGTCCTTTGAACTGTGGCTTTGGGAGCTGGCATGAACATTTGCAAATAATGGCAGTATGATCACTGACAGAAACGTCAGACGTGAAAGCAGCAGAAATTATATTATGATTGTTACTGTATATATGATCAAGAAGAGTTGACTTTGTTTCAGTTACTCTTGTCGGTTCCTGAATAAACTGAGTTATACCAAGCAAGTTTGTTATTGTGTTCCAGTGTGATTGAGACTGTAAAAGATTAATGTTAAAGTCTCCTAATATAATAAAGTTTAAATTGCAAGCATTGACTTTGTCCATCATTTGTAAAAAATTACTGAACCAGTCGCAGTTGCTGGCAGGATTTCTGTAGATAAATCCTATAAGAATAGGCATATTTTTATATGGCCTGACCTCCAGCCAGATGCATTCAATACATTTGAGTTCAAGGTCATTTCTCCGTTTGACAAAATTACGGAAAGTATTATGAACATAGACACCAATACCAGTATGTCCAGGGAAATTAGCATCTTGTCTAATAAAATAATAATGTGGTATCGAAATTGACTCTGAAGTATGTTTAGAGTCACATAATTTAGTTTCCGTCACGCCGAGTATATGCAGACATCCGTGACGCTGTAAAAGAGAACAAATGTCATGAAGTTTGTTGTAGAGATGGTAGACATTGACGTGTCCACATAACATGTTAGAATCCATTGGGAAAAAAAAACAAACAAAACCCACACAAAACAAAACACTATCTTACAAACTTGTTAATAATTCTACGTTGCACTATTTTATAGTGTAAATAACATTTATAAAACGCAAAACATGAACATCAGTTATTAGTCATTCAATAGAATCAGTGTCTCAGTCACATACACTAGTTGAATGACAACAATATAGATTAGACTGATTAAAAACAGGTCCGGTAACACGTGGTTGAAAATTATTGATACTGCAGTTAGTGAGCCTTGGCAAGGGTATAACAGAAGTGTGTGTTCTTTCTCCCCCTCCCTACCCCCCTTCCCCATAAAACCTTCCCCCTATCACCACCAATACCAACAAACGCACACAACTGTCACACAGATACTTAAACAAGTAGGCGTGACAGGTAATCAAAAAGAGTTTTCTTTTCGCTTTCACTGAGAGGGGTGGCTCGAGTTTGGGGCATAAGGTCTAGCGGGTTATTTCGATGCGCATGTTGATAATTTGATGGGCCGATGTGAGCTGGCATGGGTCGCAAGACATTACTGTTTGTAGGAAAGAAATGCGACGACCCTTTGTAGGAAACACTGGTATCCAATAAGCTGGGAATGTGCATGTGCCTTCCCTTGACAACTGTGGAATACAAGGGTTGGGTCCTCAGTTGTCCTGTTCTTGAGGGACTGTCATTTGGGCGTGACATGGCGCTTGCCCATGATAGGCTGGGGCGCTGGTTTACTCCCGGAGTTGTAGGCCTACGGACATCCATCTGTTGAGTGCTGCAATGGTTTTGTGGTCCAGAAGGGCTGAAGCACTGGGGCTGTGCGTGCTTCTTTGCATTCTCAGCTCTAGAGTAGCAGCGCTTGATGTGAAGTGCCAAACCACTGCTACCTCTAGTGTTCAAATGAATGTCATCCCTGAACCAGCCTGATTTCACCCTGCCTGCTGTTGTGTGAAACATTAAGTCGTTGTTTACAAGGTCAACAGCTAGCTGCTGGCAAACTTGTGTTAGGGAGGAGTTGGATTTATTAATGCAAGACCTGATATGTGCATGTCCTTGCCGATGTGGAAGGATAGTGGACAGCATGATACGGGCGTTTGGAAAACAACGTTGGGCCTCTGCAATGATCTTACGCCATGTCTGACTGCCCAAAAAATGGCCACGCTTACAATCATTGATCCCAACGTGTAAGACCAGGGTAGAAACGGAAGGATGCGCTGGGGTTCCTCTTAGGCTTTCCAATACGGATGACCTGTCAAGTCCAGAAATCGAGATGACTTGAGACTTTTCTTTGACCACTGACATCTTGTTTTCATGAAGACCTGCTACCACGAAGTCTCCCAGTACCAGTGTCTCTGTGTCTGATCTGAGACCGAAGATTTGGGGCCAATCAGAATTTGGTGTAATGGCTTCAGTGCTGGAGTTTAAAGGAGAGGTGTAGTCAGACACACTCACAACTGGCGACGTCTCAGTGAACGTGCTGTTGCTTTCTAGAGCGGCTGGGCCATCATCAGTGTCAGACCTATTTTCAGGCATAGGGTTAAGTGGAATAGATGTCTTGGTACGAGGTCGTGGAATGGGTTTTATGACGACTTGTTGGGAAGATCTGGAATGTACCGGCGGGTTTTGTTTTACAACCGGTGGGTTGGGGTTGGAGGGTTTGGAATGCGGCTGTTGGCTGTGTTTTACAGCAGCATGAACTGGCTTGGAGGGTTTGACAGCTGGGTTTGGAGTGGGTCGGGCTGAAAACTTTGATGACGAGCAGCCGCTAATGCCAGGTTGGGAAGCAGTGTCGTGACGCATTATGTCTTTTACCTGCGTTTCCAAATCGCTCAGCTCAATCTTGAAAGAGTATCTCGCTTCACGAAGAGCTGAGCGAAGTGCCGCGATTTCATCACGCAGACTCTCAGTGACCCTGTTAAATTCTTCACGAGTGACGTAATCTTCATGAGACAAAAACATTGTCACTGCCTGGATCCCCACACTGCAGGAGAGAGGCGTGCCCTGTTGATTCCCCACTCCTTCATTATCAACAGTGCCGTCAACTGACTGGTCAGGTCTAGGGTTATCAGCAAACGTGGCAATGGTGGCACCGGATCTCTCGTCATCCTCCGCCGGAGATACGTTTGAGTTGACAGTAGGCGTACGTAGCGCAGACATTGTTACTTCATCATCAGCAATATCAGTGTCGATGAGTGCAGTGGAAGTGGAAGGAGGAGTTGTTAGGTCTGCAGTGTTAGAAGTAGGTCGTATGTTACCACTAGTAGAAGGAGCAGTGGGCGCATTTTCAGTTGACGTGACACGGCGAATAACAGGGGTTGTTATCATCAGTGGTGATGATGGGGCAGATACTGGAATGGAGTTTTGCGAGTGTCCCTCATCACCAACACACTGCAGACCTCGGAGACGACTGGAGCGCCGTGTTGGCTGCATGCTCAGTTGCTGTTCTGCTGTCTCGACCAACGATGGTAGCGGGAGTCTTTGAATAATCTGTTTAGCCTCCTCTCGCTGACCCTCGCTAAGGTGACTGTCCAGTGTATTAATGAGCGCCACCAGCGACCTTAGTTCCTTGCCGCGCCATTGTTGACAAGAGTTGCCTTGTGCCAGCACGGTATTGGTGGTGTAGTAAACAGTTATGGTGACCACTTTCTTGCATTCATAAAACACTTTAATGGTTGTTTTGAAAAGGTTTTCTGGCAGATGAAAGGGTAAACAGGCAAAGTCTGTGAACTTGTTTGGCAGTTCTAGTGGCCGAAGTGGATTGTTTTCTTCATCAGACCACTGAACACTGAACTTTGGTGTGCTGTTTAAAACGACCTTATATCGTTGAAAAAGTACACATCTTGCAATTGAAATGAGTTTATCCGGAAGATCAAAAGTGACCTGACGTTCATCAATCTTTACATCTAGGCCAGGTGTCCAACTGAAGGAGGATGGATTGAGAAGCGTCATTGTATTGCGCTAATATGAACACGAGGAAATTCTATATAGAGCATGGATTACAATAAAAATAAAAAGAAATAATAACACACTTTTGAAACACCCATCAAGGTACTGCTGACTTTAGGTCTACATGGCAATTTCGAACACCAGAGACAGAATACTTCAAAGGTAGGCCCAATAGGTGAAGTCGAAATGACGTAAGAACTAAACACAGTTGTGGTAAATTCGATCACCAGGCAAGTTTTGTGGAAAAATAGAGAGAGAGAGAGAGAGAGAGAGAGAGAGAGAGAGAGAGAGAGAGAGAGAGAGAGAGAGAGAGAGAGAGAGAGAGAGAGAGAGAGAGAGAGAGAAACTTGAAACTTTGAAACTTTTTTTCATTAGGAATAAAGATTTTAGACTAATGATACAGTCTAATCTTCCAATCTGTCCCTTAACAAATTAACATAGTAAAGAGCCTTTAACTTTATCTTGGAGAGAATACGAATACGAATGTTTTATTCAGTATAAGGCCTATGCCCCCTATTGAAGGGGCATGTACGGTGAATTTACAAACAAGATAATAATTATACATATATAACAAACACTCAATCAGAGGAAACAAATCAGTAAATCTTACGAAATTGCTATCTCCCTCATTTTAAACGCTTTGTACAAAAATATATATAACTTTCGAACAGTTTTTTGGCTTGCCGATGACAGCAAAATATTAAAGCTAAATGAGTTTGGGTTTCTAATAAACTTAGCAGCAATAAATTGTTTTCTCAAATTTTCAAAAAATGGACAGCGTAATACAAAATGCACTTCGTCCTCTCTTGATTCTTTACACAAGGGACATAATAACTCACTATCAGTCACTTGCCGATAGCGGTAATAATGAACAGCTAAGTCTGACACACCAAAACAAAATCTAGTCAAAATAAATTTAATATGCTTATCTATATTCGATTGCAGATAAACTGATATACAGTGAACTCCGGATATACTAAAGGCCGGATAAAGTAAATATTCGGTTTTAGTAAAGTCCAGTCTTGGTCCCAACCAAAACTCTTCTTTGTCTCTGTTTTTAAAAATCTGATATAATAAAAAAAAATATAGTAAGGTCCGCTTATAATAAAGTGTTTTCTAAGGCCCGTGGCGAGTTTTGCTGCCGCTTATAATAAAGTTTCAAGGGAGATTACTGTATTAAAGTTTCATGAGAGTTACTGACGTTCATAATGACGCAACATCGCGTCACGCTTACCCTGAAGCGTAAAATAGATCTAATTCACGCACTTGAAGGTGAAAAGATGAAAAAAAAAAATTGCTGAACAATTTAGAATTTCTGCATCAACAATAACTGTGATTATGAAGGAGAGTGAAAAACTGAAGGAGAGATTTCACTGTTTGGCAGAAAAGGAGTCCCTAGCTTAGAAACTTACAAAGCAAATTAGACTTCACTTTCGCTATACATGATGAAATGCGTTTATGACTAAATAAGGGTGTTATAAGTTGAACACATTATAATTATACATTTTGCACTTAGATGAATCCGAATCAATGGAGAACTGGGAAACCAACGTTTTGACTGGTTTGCACTTTCAAATGAGAAGTAAAGAAGAGATTTATTCCTAAGCTGTTGCATGGCTTTGCAAGACAAACCATCGGTTGTTTTTTTTAATCCACCATACTGTTTAGGTTTTGTTCATGTCTTTGTTTGCTTTAATTTTGTGAGCTTTTTGTTTTCCCACAATGACGATAGTACAACATGTACAATTCATGATCTACTTTTATGAATTATCCTTCCGATTAAAGGGTTGGTTTAAAATAATTAGGACACGAAGGCTCACATGTTATTACATCTCTTATCCGTACTGGACTCTCTCTCTCTCTCTCTCTTTCTCTTACCCTCTCTCTCTCTCCCTCTCTCTCTCACTCACACACACGTGAACTTACACACACGGACATCAAGAAATAATACTGCAAAATTTCAATCAATATACACAAACTGGGTTATAAGAGAGGTATTCTTGAAGAGTGTATAATACCCGAGTTAATAAACAAAAATAATCAATCAACATAAGCGTAATGGAATCCAATAAGGGACAATGGACCTACTGCAAGTGTTCATAAAAAAGTATCTTTTTCAGCTATTTCCCGTGGATTTCTGATGGCTTCACACGAAAGGCTAAAAGGACCTTTTCACTTTCGTGAAATATCACTTGTTATCATGTGGCTGTGTCCAGAAACAATAGATCTTGACGATGAGTGCATATTCATAATGTTCACTCAAGTAACGTAATTGCTATTTACCTGTAATTACGATAGCAATAGGTTATACCCATTGGGGGGCGGAGGGGGAGGGGGGGGGAAGGAAACACAAAGAAGAAGAAAATCTAAATTTTGAAAAGGCCATGTTAGACAGAGAGAGACAGTGCAAATCAGAGAGAGAGAGAGAGAGAGAGAGAGAGAGAGAGAGAGAGAGAGAGAGAGAGAGAGAGCTTGTCCAACCACTCAAATAAATACTTTGAATTTTGTTCTTGGCAACTCTGGTAAGAGAAACGTCTCCACGACGACTTATGGACGGCTGTCCAGGGGTGGGGGGCTGGAGCTGGGGAGGGTGGGGGTGTAAGTTAAAATGGGAAAACATAGTTTACGTGTGGAATTCAGCAAGGGACAACAAACCAACACAGAAATATTAATCTAAATTAAAATATGTAATAACGAAAGCGATTCGTTCGATTTGCACTGTCTTATTTTAACTGTTCAACTATGTGAATCTAATCAATTAATGGGACCCAATTCCAATGTACATGTATATAACGCGCCAAATGTCAGCTCAATTTAGAACGATGTTGAGTTACGTGAACACACAGACAAATAGACACACAGACGATTACAGTCTGCAGAAATCTTGGTAAAAGATGGAAATTCGAGAGGTCATTATTTTGTTCACTGATTTGTTTTGCTTTTCTTCTTCTTTATTTGCACCAGGGCTGGATCCAGGTGGTAGGGGTGGGGAGGGTGGGGGGTGCTAGGAGTGCTGCAGCATCCCCCCCCAACCCCTTGGCAACAACAAAAAAATAAATAAATAAATAAAATTAAAAAAATAAAGAAGAAGATGGAATTTTTTGTTTAAGTGGAAGAACGTTATGTAAGGCAGTTAGTTACGGTAGATTTACTTGTGGTGTTTCACCACTCTGTACCATACACTTTAAAAAGAACTAGACTAGCACACCACCCCACCCTCTCCCTCGAAAATGGATTGATCCGGTCCTCTGCACCCACATACACTTTGGACCAGCGTTTTCTATCTCTTTATAATGAGAGTGTTGCATTAGTAAACGATAAACTAAAACAAAAACAAATTTTCGGTTATGCTAAATTAACCCTCTAAAATCGTTATTATAGACGAAGTCGGTTATAGTCAAGTAAATCTCTAAAACTGTATTATAAACGAAGTTTCGGTTATAGTAAAGTAAACTTTAAAAACTTTACTGTAAACGGATTTTTGGTTGTATTAAATATTCGGTTATATTAAAGATTTATTTGGTCCCAGGACACTTTACTATATCCGAAGTTCACTGTATAATGCATATAAAGACTAAACATTCTATAAAAAGCAAATCTATCACTATTACTAACATGTTCATTCCAGTTCTGCAATCAATCAAGCGTCCTTTAAACGCACGTAAAAATTATTTCATGTTACCAACACTTTGGTTCATCCATACATAGCCAAAACCATTCTCACAAAGACATGATCGTACCTTGGAAACCCAAGTAATCTTACCTCTAGCATCTAAATTATACAGCATTAAATAAGCTTTCCTCGGAATTCTATGCGCTTCCATCTGTGTTAATCTTAACCAATAACGAACACAATTAACAACAGAATTAATAGAGATAGGATATCTGTTAAGTTCTCCGTATACAAGGTGTACGCATATCTACAGCCCAAATTTTTTTTAATGCAAACAAATGAACCTTTTCACAATTTTGTGCTGCTTTTTCCAACCCCCAAATTTCATATCCATATTGCATAATAGGCTGTATTTGAGCATCAAAGAGCTTCAAAAACAATTCTACTGAATTGTTGTTAAATGCATTTAGTTTCTGTATTACACAAATAAGTGCTTTTTTTTTCTTTAGCTCTGCTAGCTAGATCTTTACAATATGCTGCTGAAAAGCTAAGTCTCGTTCAAAAATAAATACCCAAATATTTATAAGCATTTACAACCGACATAATATTACCGTCAAACATCCACCTTTCTCTTGCACCTAAATATACGCCTTTCCTAAATACAATAATGTCACTTTTGTCTGCATTTACTTTAAGGCCTAATGAAACTGATGTGCGTTGTAAGTTATTCAACTGGTTCTGCAGCCCTACAACCGTTTCTGCCAAAAGAACCACATCATCTGCTAGCAGGAGAATAAACAGTTCAAAAACCTCAATCTCCAAATTTACTCCATGTCTGCCACAATTTATTACTTCCACTGCTAATTCATTAATAAATAAGAACAATAAAATCGGACTGCAGACATCTCCTTGCTTTAAACCAGCTGAACAGTTAATTTAATCTGTAAGTTTAGCGCCGCATCTTACTCTTGCTCTAACACTACTATACATACTTCTAATACACTGGAACAGCTTCCCCTTTATACCATTTTTCAATAACACGGGCCAAAGTAAATTTCGGTTAATGGAATCAAAACATTTTTCAAAGTCAATGAAGGCAACATAAAGCTTACGGTTAGAATTAAACTGTTTCTGTACACATGCCAAAAGTGAGAACAAATGGTCTATCGTTGAATATCCCCTTTTAAAGCCAGCCTGGTATTCACCGGTCACGTTATTTTCTTCCGCCCATAACTGCAGTCTTCTGTTAATAATTGTACTGTATAGTTTACTGCTAATGTCACAGAGGCTAATACCACGGTAATTTCCCGGTCTGTTTACATCCCCTTTCTTAAATATTGACAAAATAATAGATTCTGTCCAGTGATCAGGTAATATTCCCTTATCAAATAAAACATTGAAAAACTTAACAAAAAACGGCACAATAAATTGTCCAGCATTTTAAAAAAGCTCTCCTATTATCCCATCAGGTCCTGCCGCCTTTTTAGATTTTAATTTACGCACTGCAAACAACACGTCTTGGCCTGATATAGGCCAATTAAACTCAGAATCATCATCCTCAGCTCTTTCATCAGGGGCGATAAACGTATCCCCAAGATCATCTTTTTCAAGCAGTGCTTTGACGTGTACAAACCATTCACCTACAGTAATGTGATTTCTAGTGCTTTTTTTCTTTGGCATAATATTATAAACTGTGTCCCAAAATTCATGTTATTTATTAATTGACTTCATTAACTTATCCATCATATCCTTATTGTACTGCTTTTTCTTACTAAACAACATATTTTTCTATTCCCTCCTCAATTTACAATAAGCAACACGATCCTCAGATTTTAATGAGCGACGAAACCTTGTTAACATATTACGTAATTTTCTTGCAGTCTTACACTCAAAATCAAACCAGTCCTGCACTTTCTTGCTTCCCTTTAAAACAATTCGTTTTTTCATGCAGTTCGCTAACTCTTTAATACAGTCAATAAACGTTGTGAGAGCCAGATCAATATCACGGTCAATCATTGGCACTGCCAAGTCTAATTTATTACGAGCTTAGTCTGTAGCAAAACCATTCTTTTATACATCACCAAGATCAGCATTCCAGACAAATTTTTCAATCACAATGTCATCAAAAACAGCCGGCCCTACAGCATTTTCTTTGGGAAAAACAATGGAAAAGTTAACAGGCATATGGTTGCTTTCCGTGCGAGCTAATACATTTAAACAACACGAGATCACTTGACATTAAAAAATAATCAACAACACTTCTTCCTGCATCACAGATGTACGTAAAGCGTCCTTCACGGTCGCCATGACACGTACCATTCAATATACACAAATTCAATGCAGAGCACACATTTAACAGCGACTTCCCAAATCCATTCAAAACTTTATCTTAAGAACATCTTCCATAACTAACAGTACTACTTTCACACGAAAAAAGTCAACTTCAATTCAACACTAAGAGATTGTGAAACAGAACCCGTTCTTCCATTCAGATCACCACAGATCAGAAGATAATAGTCATTGTTTAAAAGTGCGTGATCTAACAAACAGTTTTCTAACGTCTCCATCAACACCCTAACGTGGAGAGAGAGAGAGAGAGAGAGAGAGAGAGAGAGAGAGAGAGAGAGAGAGAGAGAGAGAGAGAGAGAAACTTAAAACTTTGAAATTTTTTTTATTAGGGATAAAGATTTTAGACTAATGATACAGTCTAATCTTCCAGTCTGTCCCTTAACAAATTAAATTAGTAAAGAACCTTTAACTTTAACTTGGAGAGAGAGAGAGAAAGAGCGAGAGAGAGAGAGAGAGAGAGAGAGAGAGAGAGAGAGAGAGAGAGAGAGAGAGAGAGAGAAGAAACAGAACTGGTAAAACAGTAAATGTTAGTAACACCGTCAAATTACAGAGTGGTAACTATCCGAAAAATAGCCCCACAGGTAAAATAATGAGAGGAGGATTTTTTAAAATCTTCCGTTGTGTGAAGAGTTGTACCTTGTGTGGTAGAAGCAGCAGTAGTGGTAGTTTTTGTAACCAGCGTCACAGAACCTACCATCAACAATAACATGCTCCACATGTTGGTAGCTAGGCCCTAGCACCTATTGCACAGGGTAAAATCACACAATTTCTAGTCCACTTGCCGCTGTCGTTGGGTGGAATGAATTTTATTTTAAATTCCAAGCATCTGGATCTTGCTAAAGTCGATGCACAAGCCACTGAGGCTGGTGATGATGATGATGATGATGATGATGATGATGATGATGATGATGATGATGATGATGATGATGGTGATGATGATGATGATGAGGAGGAGGAGGATGGTGATGATGATTCTGTTGTTGGTGTTGCGGCTGCTGATGATGACGATAGGTTGTTTCTTGTCATGAAAGCAAGACACAGTCCATCACACACCGTCTTGAACTTATTATTCTCATCATCTAGTACAAACCCCATGTAATATAAACAGACACATACGCGCAAGATAAACTACTCGCCATAATGTTGGTTTTTTTAAAATGCACATCGATTTTTTTTAAGTTTCCTTTTTTAGGACAAGGTCGGTTGTGACGCAAGCTGCTGTTTTAAACTGCTGGACCAATTTAGCCTCACCTGCCTAAGTGCCGCAAAGTGACCAGCATTACCAAGAACACTGTACACAAACCCTAATGGCGCTCGCTCTACAGGATGGCAAGCTGCTCAAACGCGTTAACATCGCCACACACAAACCAATATACAAAGTAAAGAAATGAAGTAAGCATTCCTTAGCGTGGCTATTCACAACACCTATCCTATTCTATCCTATCCTATCCTATCCTATCCCGTAACTCGAAAATCGTTGGGGCGCAACAGATGATCGTTTAATCAGCGTACTCCAGCTTTCTCTATCCTCAGCGACCCTCTTGGCTTCACTCAATGTCAAGACAGTCCATTCTCGAATGTTGTCCTGCCACCTCTTTTTCGGTCTCCCTCTTCTTCTGCCTCTTTGCACCGTGCCTTGCATGATGGTCTTTGCAAGGCCTGGTGATCTGCTGACGTGGCCATGCCATCGGAGTTTCCGTTTCTTCACCACTGTGAGCGTATCGTCATGTTGTCCAATGGCTTATTTGATGGTCTGCCGGGCTTTGTCATTGGTGATGTGCTTGGTATAGGAAATGCCCAGAAGTCTTCTGTAGCACCTCATCTTAATGCATTGTAAGCCTATTCTTCGTTGTAGATCTGCTGTGAGAGTCATGTGCGTTTGGGCACTGAATAGAATAGACCCAACGTTTCCCGGCGTGTCGTAAGAGGCGACTAACAAGGGTGATGTCAGCACGGCATCATTGGGCGAAATTCTTCTACACAGAAGTCGCCAGCCAGGACGGAGGAACCTCATGTTACTACAGGTTCAACGACCATGTGCTCGGAGCCAAGGCGAGCCACACTGTATTCGTGGATTTCAGCTGTGGCCAACAGCCTGGAGTGGATTGGGTCCCGCCAGGTAACACGCAATAGGCTAAATATGGTTTCAATCCAAATATTTCACTGAAAGCTTTCTCCGGAGATAAAAGTCAATTCATTGCCTTTACAAGCTATTTATTTATTTAATCGTTTTTATATAGCGCTTTTCCAGCTCAAGAGCTGCTCAAGGCGTTGCCCGATATAGGATCTCACTCAAGCCGGCCGAGGTTCTCACTTGCAGCCTTTGGGCGCACTGTCTCACGCTCAGACAACCAAGCACAATTCTGGCCGACCGGATTTGGGTGAGAAAAGACCTTGCTGGGTATAGTCATGTACTTGGCACTCACCCGTCTATGACATGAGCGTCAGGATCTTTAAAGTCAGTGCGGTGGAATGCGTGCGTGCAGACTGGACCTCGGTTTATACTCTCATCCGAAGGAGTAGGGGTGCAGTGTCGCAGTTTTTGTTTGTTTGTTGGCACACTAGGTCGTCAACTAGCTTTAAACCGACAGAACCGGCTGCGATAGATTGACATCCACATTCAGTGTGTAAACTGCTTTAAACCGACAGGACGGGCTGCGATAGATTGACATCCACATTCAGTGTGTAAACTGCTTTAAACCGACAGGACGGGCTGCGATAGATTGACATCCACATTCAGTGTGTAAACTGCTTTAAACCGACATGACGGGCTGCGATAGATTGACATCCACATTCAGTGTGTAAACTGCTTTAAAATAAATTCAATTGACCTGTCACAGTTCCATCAACTAACCACCGGAAACATTTCATGTCACAATCTCAAAGTGTTCGGGTTAAAAAATGAAAATAAAAATGAAACTATCAATAAATCACACAAAAGGGAAATGGCAACAATTTGCTGTAGTTCTTCAGTAGCGGGAGATAAACACAGTCCGTTTTTATCCGATTCATCTAAGCCGTTTCTTTAATTTGAATCTCTCTCTCTCTCTCTCTTACTCTCTCTCTCTCTCTCTCTCTCTCTCTCTCCCTCCCTCTCTCTCTCTCTCTCTCTCTTTCTCTATCTCTCTCTTTCTCTTTCTCTCTCTGTCTCTCTCTCTTTCTTTCTCTCTCTGTCTCTCTCTCAGAGTGAGACTGAGTGCGCGAGCGTTAGCTTAAGTGTCTCCGATGAGCACGTACGGTTTTTGTGTGTGTGCGTGAATCCCCCATTTCTCTCTCCCTTTCGTTGTGAGTGTATACGTGTGTGCGTGCGGCGCGCGTGGGCCTTTACGTTGCGCATATGTGTGTGTTTCTGTGAGAACGCACGTATAAGCTGTCCTACCTCGGGGCGATTGCTAACCGGGGGCGGGATTAGCAGTCGGTGCAAATTAGGGCTGGACGGTTTTACCGATACGTAACTGTATTCAGGTTCGGAAACGCGACGGTACGGTATACCGGTGCGGGTGTCCAAGGTCCGGTTTACTGGGAAATCTCGACAACACATAACGCGACAGTGGGCGACATCTTGTCTGCCCAAAGAGCGAGCCTAAAGCCCAAACACGTAGATAGGCAGCTGTTCTTGAAGAAGAACTTATAAGAACAGCAGCTTATGCACGTGTTTGAGCATGGTACCAGTCACCAATCCTTCTGAACTCTTTAAGTTCTTAAAGACCTTTCCCGTTAAATGTTTTTGTTTTATTTTGATTGTGTGGTTTAAAGTTTGCTGATGTTCTAAACAGTGATTTATCCTAATTTGTTTCGAAGGCATTCAAGCAATAATAAAGCTTCAGTTTCTATGGAAATGTGGTTCTTGGAAACTGTTTTGAAGCGTATGACAATCTTTCTTTTGCGTCGGTCACTACTGTCAGTGCCATATCCCATTTGATTGTAACACTTAAAATCGCGGTATTCACAACTTTCCGGCACCTCTCATAAAAACTCGTGGGTATCGCCATTATAAATTAAAACGAGGTTATATGAAACCAAGTTCCGGTTTGGCTTGTTTTGCTTTTATCAAAGCTTGATGCGTGACTTTTAAATATGGCAAATTGCCGAAAACGTCGATTGTTAGAGCCAGAAAACGAGTGGGATAAGTATAAAAACGGTGGAGGAAGTACATGCTCAGTGAAAGGATGCAAAAAACAATCGTAGAGGCCTGTATTTGTGGCGACTTCGGAGGTGCGTCGATCATCGACAGAAAGTGAAACAAGACCTGAAGACTTGTAGTTTTTCATAGCTTCGCCGTCGCAACCTTCACAAAACACGAAGTAACTGCTTATTTTAGGCGAACGTTGTGGCCAAGTGGGCTAAAGGTAAAGGTAAAGGTAGTCCCATAGCCTTGTGGCCGTAGGGGAGCGTGATGTTGGAGATCACACTTATCTTGGGCCAGCGTAATGAGGGTGATGCCCAACTCTCTCCCTCGCTGCTTTACCTTCCCCACCCTCAAGAGAGTAGGTACTCAATCACAGTTGAGTCAACTGGGGGCGTTGTTGTTTGTCGCTTCACACCTTAGCGGTCACCCATCCAAGTGCTAACCGCACCGGACGGTGCTTCACTTTCGACACAGTAGCGAGTGCTCCAACCACTGCACTATCCGACACCCACCAAGTGGGCTAAGGCGGGACTAACTTGCCTTGTTCACAAGCCAGAAACCAATGGCGCCTGACAGGTGTGGGTTCGAGCCAGCATCTGGGCTTTATGTTTTTCCGAATATTTTTCAAAAATTCACAAATAATGTTAGGTAGGTAGGGTTTAGGCGCGCCACTGGCGATAGAAAGGGATAATAAACTGCAGCAAAAAAAATAAAAATATGTGAGGGTACGATACAGGTGGCCAGTGACACATGTTATTATTCTTGAATATTTGGAAATAACTCACTAAAACACGCGGAGAAAAAAAAACCGGAAGTATTTTTCATAGAGGGGATTCCCGTTGGTGCATAGGATAGCAGAAAAGTGTGAATACCGGTACGAAATACCGATACGACCTAAAAATACTACGGTAATACCGGTACGACTTTGAGCCACGGTACCCAGCTCTAGTGCAAATCAGAAACAACCAGTGAATTCCACCCCTGTAGTTATAATCGAATCCTTGTTTGTTTGTAGATTATAGTCACACGACACTTTCGCATATAGGTGACTACTGGACCGATTTATACTGACACCAGCGGGCCAGTTGTTGGTAAAGGGGAAAATAATATGATCACACGTTGACCAATCCGGGATTCGAACCAGCGACCTTTCGGTTACTAGCAAGACGCTCTTACCAACTGAGCTACCCGGCCCCTCAATCGAATCCTTCCCATAAGTGCCGCATTTAAAGGGCCACAGGATCACACATTGTCAGCGTCACGCAGCCCTTTCAAATTGACAGAGAGTGTTACCTCACCGACAAAATAAGATTAAGCCCCGAAAAGAAAATTTGTCAACTGGAAATGGAAAAAAACCGAAGACTGCTAGCATTCAAAATTTACAAATTTCAAATGTACTTTCGATATAAATAGTTTGATATAACATAATAATATTTTGATATAAATAGTTTGATATAACATACTAATATTTTGATATAGTTTGATATAACATAATATTTTAATTTAAATAGTTTGATATAACATAATAATTTTTTTATATAAATAGTTTTGATATAAATAGTTTGATATAACATAATAATATTTTGATATAAATAGTTTGATATAACATAATATTTTTATATACTTTGATATAACATAATATTTTATATAAATAGTTTGATATAACATAATAATATTTTGATATAAATAGTTTTAAAAAAATATTTCAGGCCACAATTGGAGGGAAATTTGCACCACTGCTTATTTTGGGGGCAGGCGAAGTAGATGTCAACACCATGACCAATACCTTCAACTCAGCTGTAACAGATGCCGCCACTGAGATCCTTGGCAAGCACCGACCAAAGAAGAAGCCGTGGATCACACCTGAACTTTTGGATCTGTGTGATAAACGAAGAGAGTTAAAAAAGAAAAAGAACACCTCACAGGGAGCTGATGTCTACCGAAAAATCAACAATGACATCCGAAAAGGCATGCGCACAGCAAAGGAGAACTGGATAGAAGATTGTCACGTCCCCCGAGCGGGTTCAGTGACGTCAGCTCATAAAGCGAGTGGAAGGAATAAAACTCAAACAAAATAAACTAACACAAATGCCAGAATACAATCACACTCTTTTATTCTACAATCAACATACAAACACAGGACAAATGGGAACTAACCTTCCCCCAACCCCTAAATAGACCCCCGTCCCAATACTAACTAACAATTACCTCCCCTTGCAACAAACCCCAAACAGAACTAAACAACAGCAGTTTCTTTACAAGTGTGTACAACAAAATCAAAATCAACAAATCAATTCAAAATGTAAATCTTCAAATAATAAGCAATGGCGTTGAATCATAAACTATTATCTAGGCGAAGCTGTGGCACAGAAGTAATGTCTCAATGTTCTTGTCAAGTAGCTCAGAGAGCTAAACAGTCTCTTTCACAATAGGTGGATGATTCTTCTAACTAAATGGATATGTTTTTAGGTGCGTGCAATGTGAGTCTGTGTGTGCATGAATTAGGTATGAAAACCTCCTGTAAATGTGTTGCCTCGATACATAGGCAAAACCTGCAGCAGTGTAAGAGATCACCACAACACTACTCTGTTGTAGAGGCAAAGGCACACCCCAGGCTGGCTAGGACCCAGTCAGCGTCAACAACAGCAACATCAGTACAGCATAACAGGCAACATCAAAGGCAACAGCGTTGAAATAATGCGTAGAAATAAACAGGTAGAAGAAACACGTAGAAGTAATAATCAGCCCACACCTGTTGACATATACACAGTCTTAACAATATGCCCATAAAACAATAAACACTATATAATATAACGTAACACGCCGTCCTCCGTCCACCATCTTGACCTGTATAATTATGAATACCATGATAATAATACAAGATACTATACACACATTTCAATAATATAAATCACCCTTTGATGCTAAATAATTCGCATCTTCTATAAACACAAACCTTTATATAAATGTACATAATCATTGCGACCTCACTTCAATCACACAGTCCTGATTCATTCCGCCCCCCTTCATCACCACCGTCACCCCCAACAATTATAGCACATCACGATTACCTCCCTTCATCCATACTGTAAACATGCTTCCTTCATAATCATCACCTCATCTTTCTTCAGTATAATACATTCTATCGCTCTCTCCATACATACACCCTCACTCTCTCTCTCTCCCTCTCTATATTCCCCATCGTCGCCTTTGACCCACTTTCATAACAACAACAGCAACGACATTTCCCCCATCACATATACAATAAGAAAATCATAAGAAAATCATATAAAATCAACAAAATTCATTATACATCCTAAAATACAACCCCTTCCCCACACTCATTACCACTCATACACGTACGCAGTTCTCGGAGCGCGCCACTAGAGAATTGAATGACAGGATTTGCTCACCTTATAGGCCTCGGCTTGTGACGCCCTTTACCCCAACACCACAACACGACACAACACTGTCACAATACAATGGATTAGTCTTTTGAGAGTCACTTTCTCTTGCTATTGCACGTTATTTCACTTTCCAAATAACACTTATACTGAGGATGAGGACACCTTAGCTCTGGTACAGACACTAAGTCTTGGTGGGTGTTCAATCGAGAACTACACACACCTTAAGTATGGAACTCTACATTCGTTGACGAATGGCAGTTAACATCTTCCTTCGAATTCTAAACATCCTTATCCCGACGAGGGCATAAGACCTTGGGTGGCTATATAAACAATAAACACACCCTTCCAACAGTACCCTACACTACAATGACCTCTGTCACAGGGTTGCTGCCTCGTTAGAATTCGTTCCTCTCGCAACAGCATCTCAAACCACTCTGCCCTCCAAAAACTGCGCCGGCCACAAGCAAAATAGTCGAGCTCTCGTCAGTATGCACGTTCTTTATTACGCGTATCCCTATTCGAAATTGGCCGACTCCCTGTCTTCTACGAATCGCACGGACTTTACGAAACTGCACTTTCATACGCAAAAGTAAATCGGTCACGCTATTCTATGTACAACAGATATACGGAGAAGTGTAACTTCCTAAAAAGTGTAATTCTCCCTGCTATCTGAAAACTCGTGTCGTCACAAAGATCAATGCCAGGAAATAGAGAACAATCTGAACAAGAACAACAGCAAGAAGGCCTACCAGACGGTGAAGCGGCTGACAAGTGTTAAACAGCCCAAAGTCTCCACTATCCAAAGCAAGTCTGGCATTTGCCTTACAGAAGAACAAGAAGTCTTGGACAGATGGACAGAGTACTGCTCTGACCTTTACAACCATACACCAAATGGAGACCCATCAGTTCTAGCATGTCCCGAGAGCAGAGAAGAAGAAGAAATCCTCCCAATTCTCCGGGAAGAAGTTGAGGCAGCAGTGCAATCGCTGAAGAAAGGGAAGTCAGCGGGAGTGGACAACATACCAGCGGAACTGCTACAAGCAGGAGGAGAAGCGATGACTGATGCTCTCACCATTATCTGTAACAAGATCTGGCAGAGTGGGGAATGGCCTACACCATGGACCCAGTCGCTTGTCATCACTCTTCCCAAAAAAGGTAACCTTCAGGAGTGTGAAAATTACCGCACCATCAGCCTCATCAGCCATCCCAGCAAGGTCCTCCTGAAAATAATACTCAACAGGTTGAAACCACAAGCTGAACAAATCATAGCTGAAGAACAAGCAGGATTCATGGCAGGGCGAAGTACCACTGAACAGATTTTCAACCTCAGAATAATCTGTGAGAAATACCTACAGCACCAACAACATCTATATCATGTGTTCATAGACTTCAAGAAGGCATTTGACCGAGTCTGGCATGCAGCTCTATGGGCAACCATGAAAGTTTACAACATCAGCCCTAAAATTATAGAAGTCATCAAAAGCCTGTATGACAAGGCTACCAGTGCAGTCCTCCATAACAGCGTCATCGGGAACTGGTTCAGAACAACAATCGGTGTGCGTCAAGGATGCCTACTCTCTCCAACACTCTTCAACATCTTCCTAGAGCGCATCATGTCAGATGCTCTTGCAGATCACGAAGGCACAGTCAGCATAGGGGGCAGAGCAATCTCTAATCTTCATTTTGCGGATGATATTGATGGATTGGCTGGAGAGGAACAAGAACTTGAACAGCTTGTACAGAGGCTTGACACCACCTCCAGAGCTTATGGAATGGAAATAAGTGCAGAGAAGACCAAAATGATGACCAACAACACCAATGGCATCAACACGGACATCAAAGTACAAGGCCAATCCCTCAACACAGTGCACAGCTTCAAATATTTAGGAGCCATTGTGTCAGACAATGGGTCTCGACAGGAAGTCCTCTCCAGGATCGCACAAACAACTGCTGCCCTGACAAGGTTGAAGCCCATTTGGAAAGACAGAACCATCAGTCTACATTCCAAAGTAAGACTGCTGCGCTCTCTGGTCATCTCCATCTTCCTATATGCTTGCGAAGCATGGACCCTCACAGCAGATCTCCAACGAAGAATACAAAGCATGGAGATGAGGTGCTACAGAAGACTTCTGTGCATTTCCTATACCCAACACATCACCAACATTGAAGTCCGACAGACCATCACACAAGCCATTGGACAACACGATGACCTGCTCACAGTGGTGAAGAAACGGAAACTCCGATGGTATGGCCACGTCACCAGATCATCAGGCCTTGCAAAGACCATTCTGCAAGGCACAATGCAAGGAGGTAGAAGAAGGGGGAGACCGAAAAAGAGGTGGGAGGACAACATTCGAGAATGGACTGGTTTGACACTGAGCGAAGCCATGAGGGCTGCTGAGGACAGAGAAAGATGGAGTATGCTGGTTAAGCGATCATCTGTGGTGCCCCTACGACCTTCAGGTTATGGGATAGGATAGGATAGGATAGTTTGATATAACATAATAATATTTTATATAATTTGATATAACATACTAATATTTTGATATAAATAGTTTGATATAAATGAATTTATTTGTTTTTGTGCCTATAAATAGCGGCATGGATGGTTCTAAAAACAGCACCCGTTACCAAAGTGTGTATAGTTAGTTGCTAAGGAACAACAAGGAAGAGACGCCTAAAACTCAAAAAAGCATAGATTACGATTGCCCATTATATAATCTTTTAATGTGAGAACGATGCAATTTCCCAGGTAAACACTTTGTTACCAACATACTTTTTTTTTTTTTTTTACATAAAAACAATAATTCATGATACCCTGGCACTTAAAGATCTGTGTTAACAATCTGACCATCAACCGTAAAATAAAATAAGGCGTTTACAATCACAATGACTGTCAAGTTTCAGTAGGACTTTTTCAAAACGCAGCAAACGTAGGGACCACAGGCGCTTGTATCTGGACACGCGAGCGAGCGCCTATGAGTCGTTTCCCTTGTATGTGTACACGCGTGCGCTTACGACGCATTCGCATTGATTAAAGTCCCCGGACACAAAGCTTATAGGGGGCTTAGGACACATTCGCATTGATTAGATTAAACACCCCGGACATAAAGCATATAGGGGACTTACGACGCGTCTTCCTTCCTATATTTATAGGTGTCCCAAAGACGCTTGTAAGGTGTCCAGAGACAAGGGACGCTCGCGCTTGACACAAATACTGAAACAGGCTGCCAAGTCAGCTCAGAGCTCAGTGCGTCCTGCAGCTTTTACCAGAGCCCCAAATATCGCGTTGGACCCACATTGCCACCACAGGTTTCCTTCACAGGCCATCCTACTACTTCTATCAATCTGAAAGTTTTCACGTAATTTTTTTTTTAATTTTTTTTTTTTGGCTGGAGAAAAGCGATTAGAATTATCTAATTTCACACTCAATGTAATAATAATAATAATAATAATAATAATAATAATAATAATAATAATAATAATAATAATGGATGCCAATGCGCCTTAATCCTAAATCAGACTCAAAGGGCGGCGATCTGTAACCAACATACACGTTCACATTTCACAGACAATCCTACACACACAACAGACACACATTCGTCACTCTAACATGTTGTGTAAAGGAACGTCGCTTTGAGAAAACGGAAAGGAAATCCAATCTTATTTTTGAATTTTTATGGATCAGGGGTGAGTCCTCTTTCAATCAAGTTATGGTCCTGATTTTGTGGTCCTGATTCCGCTCTTTGCAGTCCGCGGGACTCTATAAACAATGAATAACTACCTAACCACAAACCTGGAGAAATGGAACGTAGTAGTCTTTCCCCGGAGCTATTGCAAGTCCCCAGGGGTCCATTGTGCCAGTGTTGGGTGCAGAGACAAAGGGGGCTAATGCGTTAGTAAACGGAAAATGTTGGTGCAAGCAAGGCCATCTGTGCTTGCTGGGGCTACAATAAGGGATAGTGATGGACCGGCCCGGCCTGGCTGTTTAGGGGTTAATTGAATTCATCTGCCTCCGCCTGTCTGTCGTTTTTCCTTTTTGCGCTTTATTGACTTAAACACACACACACACACACTATGATAAAGGGGAAAGAAAATGAAGAAGGACGAGAAAAAAGAGGAGCGCGAAGTAGAAGAAAGTGCTGATTTGTTTCCTCTTATTTGTTTTGCGTTTTTCCTTTCAGATCCTCCGGCCCCGTGAGTTTGTTAAGTTTTTTTTTTTTAGAAGAAAGAAAAAGAACAATGATTTGTTTAATCTGTTCTCCTTTCTTTCTTTCTTTCTTTCTTTTTTCGTTATCAGTACAACTTATAGTAATCTGAGGAATAAAAATTCATACAACAAACTTTTTTCGTTCTTTCTTTCTGATTTCTTGTGTTTATATTTGTAGATGTTTGAAGGTGTAAGGAGTAAGAGGTGCAGAGAGGTAAAGGAAGAACGATCTCTTCAAATTACCGCTCTTTGAGTTCCATTGAAGAAAAAGTGCGTGATAGCATCCTGAAGAGGTGAAAAATAAAGAAAAAAAAGATAAAGAAAGAAATCTGCTAATGCGATTTCTGCGTCTTGTTTGTATGTGTCCCGTCAGCTCCTGGCGGTCCCTGGAGTAAGTCTTGTAGAAAGAGGAGAGGATGATACGTACTGGATACTGCGAGGGTGGTTGAAGAGTAAATCCCTAGTGAAACATTGCGAATACCCTTTTGTTGATAGTAAGACGTTTGCATTAAACAAAGTGTGTTGTGAGACTAACGGAGGGAGATCTCAATTTAATTACTGATTTTATCTAACATTAGGAGATCTCAATTCCAGTACTAATTTTATCTAACAGTAGATCTAAATTCCAGTACTGATTTCATCTAACAGTGGGAGATCTCAATTTCCCTTACTGATTTCATCTAACAGTGGGAGATCTCAATTCCATTACTGAATTCCTCTTTCAGTGGGGGAATTCAATTCCATTACCGATTTCATCTTACAGTAGGAGATCTCAATTCCATTACTGATTTCATCTTACAGTTGGAGATCTCAATTCCATTACTGATTTCATCTTACAGTTGGAGATCTCAATTCCATTATTGATTTCATTTTACAGTGGGAGACCTCAATTCCAGTACTGATTTTATCTAACAGTAGGAGATCTCAAGTCCCTGTGGGTTCGGGCATTAAATAGAATAGACCCAACGTTTCCCGGCGTGTCGTAAGAGGCGACTAACAGGGGTGATGTTAGCACGGCATCACTGGGCGAAAGTCTTCTACACAGAAGTCACCGGCCAGGGCGGAGGAACCTCACGTTACTACAGGTTCAACGACCACGTGCTCAGGGCCAAGGCGAGCCACACTGTATTCGTGGATTTCGGCTGTGGCCAACAGCCTGGAGAGGATTGGGCACCGCCAGGTCTTTTTTACCCAAGACACACTACATGATGACACTATCCACTAATTCCATACCGGATCGGTCGTCGCCCGGCTCAAGGACCGCGCCTTCCGTTGGCCACCAGGACGGAGGTGTTAAGTATGCTACTGATGGACAATTTAGCAAGATCCGCACGAGAAACAACATCGTCTTAGGAACCTGGAATGTCAGGACCCTAACTACGGAAGGAAAATTAGAAGAACTGGCCCACGAGTTGGACCACTATCGATGGAACGTTCTAGGCATCAGCGAACTGCGCTGGAAAGGCCTAGGTGAAACAACGACTGACAAAGGCCACAAGCTCTATTTCAGCGGTAGAGATGACAGGCACGAACACGGCGTTGGATTCTTGGTCCACAAGAACATTCTAGCCACTGTCATGGGTTGCCGCCCAGTCTCCAGTAGACTCATTACCATCCGCCTGAGAGTAGCCCATTTCAACATCACCATCATCCAGGCCTATGCTCCAACATCAGACTATGACGACAGCGAAGTGGATGATTTTTATGAAAATCTACTGGCGGTCCTTGACCAAGTGCCGATGAAGGACATAGTCATAGTGGAAGGCGACTGGAATGCCAAGGTTGGCCAAGATGCGCACCACAACTGGGGAGACACATGTGGACCCCACTGCAACAACGAGACAAATGACAGGGGTCTGAGACTCTTGGAGTTTGCCAGATACAACAATCTGGTACTGGCAAACACGCTTGGTCTCCACAAAAACTCCAGACGATGGACATGGCACAGTCCCGGCGCGGAGCATCATAACCAAATAGACTACATCATGGTCAAGAAACGCTTCAGATCAAGCATCAACATTGGCAGGACACGCACTTTTCCAGGAGCAGACATCGGAAGTGACCACGATCTCGTGATGATGTCTTTCCGGCTCCACTTGAAGATAGTAAATACAGCAAAGTGCTCTAGACTGAAGTTCGACCTGGACAAACTGCAAGACCCGGAGGTGGCAGAACTATTTCAGGTCACAATTGGAGGGAAATTTGCACCACTGCTCATTTTGTGGGCTGGTGAAGTAGATGTCAACACCATGACCACCGCCTTCAACTCAGCTGTGACATTATGCAGTGTCAGCTGAGCTTCATTAGGCAGTGTCAGCTGAGCTTCATTACGCTGTGTCAGCTGAGCTTCATTACGCAGTGTCAGCTGAGCTTCATTACGCAGTGTCAGCTGAGCTTCATTAGGCAGTGTCAGCTGAGCTTCATTACGCAGTGTCAGCTGAGCTTCATTAGGCAGTGTCAGCTGAGCTTCATTAGGCAGTGTCAGCTGAGCTTCATTACGCAGTGTCAGCTGAGCTTCATTACGCAGTGTCAGCTGAGCTTCATTACGCAGTGTCAGGCGACGGCCCATTATGAACTGCTGTGGTTACTGCAAGATGAAATCAGAGATCATCAGTTAAAATTCTACCACTGTAGAGATGACGATACTACATGTGTCACGGTACATGTTGATTCATGCCAATGCCATGCTGTTTACCAATGTTATAAACAATATTCAGTAAGGAGTTACTTTGTAACCACCCTATAGGAGTGATACATGCTGCATACTACACAAAGGCCGGACCAGTGTACTTTGTAACCACCCTATAGGAGTGATACATGCTGCATACTACACAAAGGCCAGACCAGTGTACTTTGTAACCACCCTATAGGAGTGAGACATCCTGCATACTACACAAAGGCCAGACCAGTGTACTTTGTAACCACCTATAGGAGTGATACATGCTGCATACTACACAAAGGTCAGACCAGTGTACTTTTTAACCACCCTATAGGAGTGATACAGGCTGCTTACTACACAAAGGCCAGACCAGTGTACTTTGTAACCACCCTATAGGAGTGATACATGCTGTATACTACACAAAGGTCAGACCAGTGTACTTTGTAACCACCCTATAGGAGTGATACATGCTGCATACTACACAAAGGCCAGACCAGTGTCCTGTTCAGCGCACGCTCTCAAGAAGCCTTTAGTGAAATAAGCATGGAAGCTTTAATCTGTTGATATTGCGTGTTGTATCTCCTTCAACAATGTTACTTGTGCTACTAAAGTTTGACAAAACCAGCTATTTTCTAACATTCAAGATTTGACTAAGTCATATTAACTCTTGTGGGACTTCTCCCCACTGTTTTATCTTTCTTTGGAACATTCTAATGAGGACCCCAAGTAAACCCTGGGTGGTATGAAGTAATGTTGTGCGCTTTACAAATAGACTTTAGATTGGATTGTCCCATTAGTCTGACCCCCAACAAAATCTGAAATAAAGACGAGTTAGCCAAAGACGAATTGATGGCGTCTCATCTCGCATAGCAGCCGATGCCGCCCAGTTCTCTCCCTTGGGATCTGACCTCCCTGTCTTGTGATTGGTCGACACGGCGTAACGTCTGTTCGTTGTCACGTGTCTGGTTAGAAACCAGAAATGAGACTAGGGCAGTTGGATAACAGAAAAGACCTTGAACGTGATTGGTCAACAAGGTGACCCCACTCCCACCCACCCCTTCCGTGGGGTTGCCGGGAGTTTCTGTATAAATAGTATCCCCCACCCATTCCCTGGGGTTGCCGGGGATTTCTGTATAAATAGTATCCCCACATTTAAAACATTTAGTGCTTTAAATTCCCACTGTCGCTGTCTTTCTCCTTTGTTCTTTGCATTCATAGTCTGTTCTATCTACTATACTATCTTCTTCGCTAGACCAGTCACCTACCTTTTTTCTTGAAAACTCTTCCAAAACTCCTCAATTGTGTATGAGATCTGTTGGGTCAGCTTGGGAATTTTGGACGCTTTCTGCCAAATGGTCACTAGGGCTTCCTATGATATTATTAATTAGCAATGTAGGCATTTTATATGTATGTGTTTTGTTGATATTTTATAATGATGTTTCATTCTATTTTGTTTTTGTAAACGGGGGTTCGATAAATTAGAGTATAGCCTCAGCGTCTCCTGCGTGGGATGCCTTTATTGCACAGTAACCGGCTGGTGGATTGCCTTCAGTGTTACCACTAGGGTTGATTCAGCAGATCTTGTAAACGGATAAGGAGTGTGTCGTCTTTTAACCAAGTTGTGGTCTTGATTTTGTGGTCCTTATTCGGCTCTTTGCATTCCGCTGGACCCTGTAAGCAATGAATAACTAACTAACTAACAAGGTGACGTGCCATCCGTTCTTTGCCACGGGTCTAGTTAGATACTGAGTGAATGAATGAACATTGAAGTGGAACGTCTACACCCACCATTGAAGTGGAACGTCTACACCCACCATTGACGTGGAACGTCTACACCCACCATTGGAGTGGAACGTCTACACCCACCATTGGAGTGGAACGTCTACACCCACCATTGACGTGGAACGTCTACACCCACCATTGGAGTGGAACGTCTACACCCACCAATGAAGTGTAACGTCTACACCCACCATTGAAGTGGAACGTCTACACCCACCATTGAAATGTAACGTCTACACCCACCATTGAAGTGTAATGTCTACACCCACCATTGAAGTGTAACGTCTACACCCACCAATGAAGTGTAACGTCTACGCCCACCATTGGCGACACGGCAGACGGGGATAACCATCCCAGGGGAAATAGGAGGAGGAGGGGAGGACCTAAATCAGCACTGAACCACCAGATCAATCATATTGCTAAGATGGACAGTGAAAGTGGCCACTTTTGTCTTGCTCACCGTGGGATTCTAACCTGGGTCGTTGAGGTGGCAGGCGAACGGTCTACCACAGATCTATGGCGGCGGATGTTAGATACACAAATCTCCTTGTAGTGTTTATGAGGATCGTAAAGGATTCTGTATTGTGTATACTACCAGGCATGGAATCATCAATACTGTATTTGGTGTTGCGTACATGTCGGATGTCAGGGTTACACCATGTGGAACAATGTAGGTGTTTTCTTTATCAACAAGGTGGTATTGACATCTTGGTTCCATCCAGATTTTGATCAACACCGTCAGCTGTAGGACCATTGACTTGACTTTAAGGTAAAATGTATAATTATTTAAGCAATAAAATGATAGAGCAGTACTTCCATAAATAACATCTTACTTCTTCAAATAAGAGTATAAACCGAGGTCTAGTCTGTGAACGAATGCATTCCGCCGCATGGGTTTTACAGATCCTGACTTCTAATGTCCTAGATGAGTGAGAGTGGGAAATACAGCCAGCATGCGCTACAGGTTCTATTCCCCCTTATCCTCGGTGACGCTGCACTTGCGCCTGCCGCGCATTCGCTCACAACGCAGCCCCAATGGGTGCCGACTAATTATTTTAATTGTTTTTTCCAGAAATACTGAATCGATATATACTCTCTCTCTCTCTCTCTCTCTCTCTCTCTCTCTCTCCCACCCCACCCCCACTAACAGAGGCGGGCACCAACCTTATATTTGAAGTGTTTGCGGGAGGCTGCAAACGCTGTCCGTCTTGTCTTTATCAGATATGTGCTGTATCCACGAAAGGCTAGGGATGGAGGAGGGAGAGGTGAAGGGGAATAGTGCTACACAAGGATTGATTAGTTTTATCAACATGGGAAATGTGTGTGATGATTTGGGGGGAGTTTGGAGGGACACCAGAGAAAGAGAGAGAGAGAGAGAGAGAGAGAGAGAGAGAGAGAGAGAGAGAGAGAGAGAGAGAGAGAGAGAGAGAGAGAGAGAGAGAGAGAGTGTCACCTATTTTGCTTTTTCTTGATGTCTGTTGATTATAGATAGATATGCTTGTGGGCCCTAACCTCCCGTGTCCACCATTATGATTTTAGTATTCTTCATGCTAGATAACCTGCCACTGTAAAACGTGGCTCGTGCTTGGTCAAACTCCAATCTTGATTTCAAGCCTAGCCTTCCTGCAAACATCGTACCAGCGGCTGTAACAACTCCCATCGACACCATGGGTGTAGCACAGTAGCGTTGTGGTTTGTGGACACGCTACAAAAGAGTCGTTAAGCGACGTCCAGCGCAGTTCGTACTTGGAGGGGTGACCATACTTCGAAGCAACCACTAAGCTATATGACACAGAATGAATCAAGCGCACAACAGATCCCAGTGCACCCATCACACAAGCCATTGGACAACACGATGACATGCTCACAGTGGTGAAGAAACGGAAACTCCGATTATATGGCCACACCACCAGAGCATCAGGCCTTGCAAGGCACGATGCAAGGAGAGTAGTAGTACTAGTTGGCCTATGGACATGGGTTGTGACGTCACGGCCGGCTGACGTCATAGGCTGACGTCATATGAGGGTATGTGAGGTCAGGGTCATTGGCTGCCGTCATCGCTGTTGTGGTATATTATATCACTGGTGCGGCATTTTGTTTGTGGGTAATGGCGGCATTTGTTTTTTGGTTGCGGCATTTTATTTAATGGCGGAGCGCGGAGCGGCCGGCAGCGGTCCGGCGTGCGCGGGGCGTGCACGGGGCATGCGCGGGGCGTGCGCGGGCGGTCCACGGCATCTATTTACATCACGTGTGGTCTTGATAGGGGGTCTGTTTTATTGATCAACAAATACAATTTTTTTCTTCAGTATAATTGTTTTTTATAGTGTTAGTGTTGATTTAGCCGAAAACGTATACAGCTATAGGCTGCCTTGTAAAAAAAAAGAGTATATCGATCTTGGGACCAGCATAATGATGGTGATGTCCCTCTCTCTCTTTTTTCTTTTTTACATTTAGTATATAATAATTGACTTTTTATATTAGATGATGCGTGTGTGTGTGTGTGTGTATATGTGATGTTTTAAAAAAGTTTTTTTTTTTATTTTAAAAAAAAAAAAAATGGCATGGCTGAGGTTTGAACCCACGCGGATATGCATCTATGGAATCTTAAGTCTTAACCACTCGACCACTGTACCTTAAATCTGAATGGCGATTTTGTGTAATGAGTACTTTATGAATGGATGCATGACACGTTTGGAGGTAGATGAAAAGATGACGCCAATATTATTTTTGGAGAGGGGGGAGTCTTAGAAAAGCTGATTAGAAAACTAATCAAGGGTGAACGGAAATGAGTGAAGATATTTGACAAACAAATGCGGTACGTCTGGACAAGGGTCTCGTGGCGATTTTGTGTAATGAGTACTTTATGAATGAATGCATGACACGTTTGGAGGTAGATGAAAAGACGACGCCAATATTATTTTTGGAGAGGGGGCGTCTTAGAAAAGCTGATTAGGAAACTAATCAAGGGGTGAACGGAAATGAGTGAAGGTATTTGACAAACAAATGAGGTATGTCTGAGCGAGGATCCCTAGAGACGATGGTGTTTGTAAAGCGTGTTTGACACTGTTGAGACAAGACTGAGAGATGCTGGACTAAGACGCGTGATGTTGGGACGCGAAAATGGCAAACAGATGCTTACATATACATACGCAATGTGGGGGGGGTTAATTGTATCTTGTGGGCAAGCGCTATTGGATTGCAGGTTAGAAAAGGGAGGACTGTTATATTGTCCATAGGAGCTCGGTGAGAGGGAGATAGTTTTAATTATAGATAGTTAATTAAGACTTGTAGACGGAATGAACAGATTTTCACAGCCCTTTCAGTGGCGATAGTTTAAAAGACCGGCATCGTTGTAAAGACTTCATTCCAAAAGATCAGCCTTACAGCAAAGATGCGCGTGCTACTTGTATTGTGGATTTCCTGCCCTGAAAATCCCACATTAAGATGGGAGTCGCTGAACGTAGACACGACCAGAGTGCATGATGCACTAAGATGGTTTATGACTGAGTAAGTACAACATTTATTTTAAATTGATTTTATTGTATAGTGATGATTTAAATTATTTAATTTTATTTATTTTGTTTTATGAAAAAAAGGCCATGTTATTATATATTGAATGAATAATTTTTTTATATGTATTTATTTTTTTTATCTTTTTTAATTTTATTTTTATTTTATTTTATTTATGTTTAATTTTTTTTTTTTTTTTTAAATAGAAACCCGTCATATAGCATCCACGAAGTGGTTGTACACCTATTGTCGGAGCCGGGAGATGATGATGGACACCAACCAGATGAGGGATACCCAACACCTCCACCATCACCATCACCAAACCACGGAGCATAAGGATGCTACAAGTAGGTAAAAAAAATTTTTTTTTAAATAAAAGACCAACAACAACAAAAAAGTAAAGAACGACAACACCAGAAATAAGGTATAAAATAGTTTATTAATGAACAACATCTTTAAAATTAAAAATAATAATACCAATGCATTATTGTTTTTGTTTCAGATGCCGCGTGCGCTCAAACACACCAATGTTAAGCATGAAAAATAAAAAGTAAGTAAATGAATATTTTATACCAATTTTAACTATATACACATTGATAATACAATTTTATGATAAAAAAATGCTTTTATTATACATTAACATGTTATTATGACAATATATATACATTGTTATACAATTTTATAATAAAAATGTTTTTGTTTTGTTTTGTTACAGGCAAAAAGCAAACAATAAACCGACTTTGTACTATGTAATGTATACTTTTTATCACTCTCTCTCTTTTTCTTTTCTCTCTCTCGATCACTCTCTTTTTCTTTTCTCTCTCTCGCTCTCTCTCTCTCTCTCTTTTTCTCTCGCTCTCTCTCTCTCTCTCTCTCTCTCTCTCTCTCTCTCTCTCTCTCTCTCGCTCTCAGCACCCATGATGGCCTGGCTATTTGGAGTCTATCCTGTTTCTTCTCTCCCCTCTCTCGCTAACTCTCTTGCTCTCTCTTGCTCTCTCTCTTTTTCCCAGCTAGTTTTAAGCAAATGTGTAATGATAATTGGGGTGAAAACATCAACCAACTCTTGTTTTAAACATGTAGACAAAATTTATTATAGCTTCTTGTTGTGTATACATGCAACATAAATGTTGGCGCTGCGATGGATGGTTAATCCTGCATCCATGACATTTAGACAAAGCATATTCATCAACTTTTTGATGTATTTTATCAAAAAAAGTTTTGACAGCATCACTATCCATATTGATAATGAAAGAAAATGTATTATACCAACCGCACACACTTAAATATATACACAATATATACAATATACACAATATAAAAATGTCACTTTTTTCACATAAATCGAAAAATGTCACTTTTTGTTTAGTTGTATTCAGACAACTTTTGATGAAAATGTCACTTTTTTTAAAGTTGCAACAGCTTTTCACATAAATCGAAAAATGTCACTTTTTGTTTAGTTGTATTCAGACAACTTTTGGAACGGATATTGGCTATCCAACGGCAATCTCTTGGATGTAGAGGGTGAATACATAGGCTTTTGAAGAGCAGAGTTCATTCGCTGATGCTGTTGATTATTAAGCACAGTGGTAGTTTTTGTTGTTTCTTTCTCATGAATTATATTTAAGAGTTCAGAGGTGTGAATCAACAATTCGTCGAAAGCAGCAGGCGTCAAAGTGATTCCCTGTCTAGTTGGATAAAGAGGTAAGTCTGAAGTTTTTTTTTTCTTTTTCGTCTTGTTTTGAAGAGGATTCGGTTTTGAGTCCAGGCACAAAAGCACGTATATGAATAAACACCTGTTCATTGAACGTAGTAACACAAGCAAAGAGACTATTTTCCAAAGGAAATAATTTTTCACCACTAACAGATCTTTGAATAGCTGAAGACATGGTAGCGAAGTGAGTAACAAGTGGCTTTTTATACTGGAGGGTATGTCAGAGAGCCTTTTATATACAATGCTAGAGTCACTTCGCGGAGTCTATGAAAAAAGCAAGTCTAAACACATTTAAATCTGTTGTCCATGATATTTCAACAAAAAACATTACATCAGCCAACATACCTCATACAAGTCTAAACACGTTTTATCAGCAAACATTGTATCAGCCATTTGATCAGCATACAAACAAGTCTAAACATGCATTTATTTTAGGCATCCACATTGCATCAGCCTGCATACCATATACAAATTTAAACACGATTTTAAAAAAAATGATATATACACAAAAAATCAAGTTATTTTTTCAGCGGGTGCGATAGATGGGTTAGGTAAAATATATCCTAGACAAGAACCCAATAAGGCAATCCATAAATTGGTGTCTTTGTGACCCACAGTGAGATTATATATAGAAGTGATGACGACCATAAAAATGATCACCATTTGACATCCAAATACAATTTCACCCCTAGGTACTTCACGACCAAACAACTGCCACCATCGCGAATTGCGAGGAGTGACGCGCATGGTTACATCTTCTTGAGACATAATTGTAAAAACATCCGATATGGATAGCATACAACAATCAAATGAATACAGCACAAAATCAAACGCATGCCTTATAAGATACAATCAAATCGCAAACGGAAGCCTGGGAAAATAGTTTTGTACAATACTATATACAAGTGCATCATTAAAAGGAGTACAAAGATGATGAATAATATCTTCAAACAAAACGCCTCTACATCGTAACAGCAAATATACCACACAAAATTGTCCACAAACGTGCAGAGTCAGCAGCCTGATCAGGCGTCAGATCAAATACAAACAGCGTGTATCCGTTGCCAAATTCATCATAGTTGATATCATTCCCTTCATCATGCCATGCTTTATCCAAACCTTGAAACATAGAGAGATAAGAGCGAGCATAGCGCCGTCCATCAAAATCAGGCTTTAGCGGCTTAGCCGGTATACTCCGGCCGCCCACATGTAAGCATATATAATTCATATGAAAGTGTTGAAAGTTAAAGGGGTTTAGCGCATATCGACCATGAAAAGCGCCATTACTGATGAGCCCTATTATAATGCGGGTGGGCAATTGTCCCAAAAACAGATTTTCTTTATTGACTTGCATGTTTCCCTGGGGTATGGCAAATATTTTGGTAACACCTCTCTTTAGAGGATATTTGGCATTTTCTTTTTGGAGCGTTTGAAGATGTGCCATCTGAATGTTAGGATTAATTCTAACTTTTCTTACAAAAAAACTCACATCTTGTAAATTAATTTTAAACCCAGTCGCTGCCCCGGCATGAAGACAAAATTCATCTGAGTTTCGGATGAGCCGTAGTTTTAAGCTAACACCATTCATAAATAGTTTTTCTTGTTGACACACGTCTAGATGTAATCGTCCAATTAACTCTGTGGAGCGACTGGCGGCGATCGCTGTGGTACGGCTCTGTAAGCCACAATTGTGATTGGCTGCCGCATCCATGTGTCCCGAGGTGTCTTTTTTCCACATCGATAATTGAAGATGGGTTTGTTTAGCATCGCTACCATGAGACAACAGTGTTTCTAAATAAGCTCGATAGGCGTAGGTGTTGCTAGATGATGTCACCTGTTGATCATTGAGCGATAGATCTATTTGCCTCCATAACGAGTGTAGCAATAAATTTTTTGGCCCCACAGCGGCATTATCAGCAATATTAGCGCCATCCCCATTAAGCACACGGCGTTTGATATAAAGATAAGAATTGCTGAGATCAATATAGTCTGAATCACCACCAGATACATAAAATTCGATGGGACCGGCGCCAGTGGTCTGTGTTTTATATCTTGAGATTTTATAATGGCTGTTTGAGTCGGCGGTAGTTGAAATTGTATTGTATTGTATATTAGATTAACTAGCCCCGGACACATAAGCATATATCAAAGCTGATGATAAAATTCAGATAATTATTGTGATCGACCGAATTTATAGACCACCGTGGATGCAAACAATGTAAAGCATTATAAAATATTAGATAATTTAAGGCTGCATAAAAGTGAAAGGGTGGGCCGAACTCGCGCGGCGCTGGCTAAGGGAGAGGACGCATCGCCGCCAGAGGCCACAAGGTCTTAGATACCAGTTTAGCGGGGCGCACTGCCCCGAACACAGAGACAAATAAACAAATTTAAAATAAAACCACAAGATCACATAAAAAGCGATAAAAACAACACAGATAGCATGCAACATACTAGTTTAAGGATTTATCCTATAACATAGCTAAAATCTTAATTCGAGTATAAAATTACAGGAGTAGCCAAACAGACAAGATATAGCATATACCACACGTTGCAGGATAATCTGTATAATATTAAAAGGTATTAAATTATAAAACAAATTTAATCGGCTGCAACCGAAAATTAAAATGTTGAGAAGTTAAATCCACCAGTATATGCCCAAATAGCATCATGACCATAATCGGGCTCACTAGGATGGCAGCAACATGGCTATCCAATAGGTAATGACCACCGGGCAAGAATCCATACAGCAGCATGGCTATGCATGGGCTTACCGCGGTGGGCCATGGGGCCATAAAACATCAAGTGAGAAGTTAAAATAAAAATAATGCATAAGACAGCACATAGCTAACTATATAAAATCCACCAGTATATGACCAACAGCAGCATACGGCTATGACTGGTCTCACTAGGATGGCAGCAACATGGCTATCCAATAGGTAATGACCACCGGGCAAGAATCCATACAGCAGCATGGCTATGCATGGACTTACCACGGTGGGCCATAAAAAAATCAAGTGAGAAGTTAAAATAAAAATAATGCATAAGACAGCACATAGCTAACTATATAAAATCCACCAGTATATGACCAACAGCAGCATACGGCTATGACTGGTCTCACTAAAGTGGCAGCAACATGGCTATCCAATAGGTAATGACCATCAGGCAAGAATCCATATAGCAGCATGGCTATGTATGGGGCCATAAAACATCAAGTGAGAAGTTAAAATAAAAATACTGCATAAAACAGCACATAGCTAACTATATAAAATCCACCAGTATATGACCAACAGCAGCATACGGCTATGACTGGTCCCACTAAAGTGGCAGCAATATGGCTATCCAATAAGGTAATGACCACCAAGGGTGTGAGCATACAGCTCTAGGGCTATTTATGGTTGCAACGTGCTAGACCATAGCGGCCATAAACATCAGATGAGATATATAAAATAATTTAAAATAGCAACAAGGCTATCCCCCAATCATCGAACAGAATAAAAAAATAAAATCCAACTCTGATTTTAAACAAAGACACGAGTTTTGATAAATGAGTTTGCTCATGATTGTTTTTTTTTAATCAATTAGATGATCGGATGTGGGTCAAAAACATGAGTGCGCACACGATAGGTTTCAGGAGTTTGTTGTTTAAAATCTAAAAAGAGATAACCATACGCTTCTCGGGTTGCATCTTGATAGGCCTCACGTAAAAAATGATGTCGTTTAGGAAAAGTTTGCATAGCCAAGTGTAAAATTGGATCCGCAGATCGTGGATTTTTACCCAACCACAAATAATGTGCATTTAACGAAATCGTCCGATGATGTTTGCTAGTATGAAATATATTTTGCACCATATAAGCCATACTTATATTTCCGTGATGACATTTTTTAATAAAAAACGCTGTTCCATCACAGGATTATCCATATGGTCGTCGACCATCAATAATGTTGCAATAGTCGAATCAAAGTCCACTCCATCTAAACTTTTTACAAAATCAATAGATACGGGACTTGTCTCTCGTAGCTGTCTAAACAAGTCTTGATATTGATGATAGACATACACCACTTTTTCAATAGGCGGTTGAATGTGAGTTTTACAATGCTCAATCAATTGTGCAATAAAAAATGTTTTACCACAGCCTGAAGGACCCGCGAGAAGGATCGAAAAAGGATGTTGTAAAAAACGCACATCCATGATAAGTCACTCTATCAATTTCAAACAAAAACAAAAAAAAAGTTAGAGATCAAGTGGTACGGTAGAGACACCGTCTGACAGTACTTTTCTTTTAGTATAGAGATAGGATAAACCTCTTTTGGGTTGGATATAAGTTCGCATCACATTTTGTGAGTCAAGACGAAATCCACGATTAACCACATGATGTGGCGTTTGGGCCGTTAGTACGGTTTGAAAGTTGGCTATGGTTAATGGATTGCACCTTTTTTGCACGCCTTTACAAGACACCTTGGTGGTTGTATGAGTGCTACATGCGTAGCTTTTAGGTGCCAAAGAGATAATTTTATCAGCTTTGGCCTCTAGCTTCCATAAACCGGGCTCTCGCGTTTGGTGTTTATGTGCTGCAACACAGCATGGGGGTGGTGATGATGATAGTGATGGTGCTGGTTGTCCCGGCAGCAGCGGTGGTGGCGGCGTCGGTGGTGGTAGAGGTGATGATGGTCTGATAGCGTTGTTTTTATGTGTTTGACAATATTGGGTCAGCAACCATTCGTCCCGATGTTTGTTGAAGTGATCCCTACGATCGGGACGAATGACGTCTTCTAAAGTGTCCCCACTCAATGCCAAATACAGCGAGTCGGTGTCGCAGGTGATGAGTTGATAGTCGCATCGTTCAACGTAAAAGTCAATAAAGTGATAGTAGAATTGCAGAAGCTTGAGTTTTGCGTACCCGTACACAAATAATCCGATGTGTAGAGGTATATTTTGGTGGATGGTGGTCAATCGACACTCTACCTCGTAATAATCATTTTGTACAGGTACGCATCTTTTAAATCGTGGATCGTGGATCGCTTTGGTGGCGCCCTTGGCATCCGTGATGAATGCCTTGGTATGACGATCACGCCTCATCAAGGTTCGGCCATAGGAGCTATTGCCCTGGATCAAACAAAAACAAAAACCAAAAATGAGCCCCTCAAAATAAAATATAAAAAAAAACATGCGCGCACACGCACGCGCACACGCACGCGCACACGCACACACACACGCACACACACACACACACACACACACACACACACACGCGCGCACACGCACGCACAAACGCACGCACGCGTACGCACACGTACGCACCCACGCCATTGGTGGTGCACGGGGTCCGTGTTTTTTTTTCAATGTATTTTATTGTATTTTGGCGTGCACTTTTAAAAATTTGGGCATGCAGAGTTTCAAATTTGCGCGTACAGAGTATTAAAAATGTCTGTTCAGTCATTCGCACATGCACGCACACGTGCACGCACATGATATTATCGATGCATGGACATGGTATCATCGATGCACGGGTTGCGTGTTTTGTTTTCAATGCATTTCATTGTATTTTGGCGTGCATTGTTTTAAATTTGGGCGTGCAGTGTATTAAAAATGCGTGCACATGATAAAAAAAAAGACTCACCACGAGTTTGTAAGCTGCTGCGATGATGGCCTTGTCATCATCTAAGTCTGCTTCTCGTCGGGCGCTGGTCACCTTGTCTGTGAATTTTTGGAAGCAGGGTTGTTTGTTGTATTGAATCACCTGATGGATTTTGGTGACTCGTAGCCCTTGTTGCAAATACCACTGGAGTAGGGGGGTGATAAGTAATATTTTTTCTCCACGAAAACTGGAAATGAGGGAGCGTTGTGGTTGTTTCAAGAAGCCATGCGCTTCCGCAAACGCTTTCATGTGAGGACCGATGTCATTTCGGCCGATGTTGGTGTTTTTGAAGATCGGTGGAAATTCTTCAAATCGAGGTTTCAGTTGATCCGGAACCTCAATATCAACTTCCACGAATCCAAACATGGCCCCAGTCCTCACATGCTCCAAGATCTCCGTTTCATTCATGCCCCCGCTACAAAAGGCGGGTCCACACTCAACTCGAGGAGCCCAATGTGCTACTTCTTTCTTGTTTTTCTTTCTATAATCTTGCCATTGACACTCTCGCATGATGCGTAGATTGATGCCGATTTTTCGTAGATATGCATCTTTTTCCTGTGTGTCGTCGGCTCTCTTCTTTTTTAGGTCGGGGTCCAAATTTTGTGTTAGTCGGCAATCATGCCCGTGCCAATAACAGCCGTGAAATTGAAATGCCGTGTTTGATTTTTGTTCCCAACCATCCACGGGAAGCTTTCTTCCTCCTAGCCTTTTTTCTACTCCCCTATTATATTGATGTTGGATGTCTCTCTTTTCTTTAGCTGCTATATATTCTAACCATTCCAAACAAATCTTGCTCTGTCGATTTTTTTTCCAATCTAAATAAAATCCACTTTCTGCCTTTCTTCTCGAATAAAACCCTACCGGCATAGGTTCTGACATACATTTCAGATATAGGCTATTGGCATCATAGCCCTCAATGGTCTTGCAGAGTTTTGGAGAAGCGATGCTGGGGTCCGCCGATCTGATGTAGGTGACATCTTTTTCATGGTATCTATGAAAAACAATGGCTGGACCACCACACACCGAATCCCGCATTGTATAATACATATCTTTATCCTGTTCATCGCAAAGCGCAAAAAAATTGCGGCAACTTGAATGTAAAAAGCGATCTGTTAGCCCTGGTAGTGTCACGCCGTCATAGAACATGTCTAAACCCAAGTCTTGAAAAAAATGCGTCTGCTTTTCAATAGCTTCTAAAAATGGCACACAGTCCATGTTATTGTAATGTATGAGCCAGTCTCGTAATGTGCTCATCTTTTGGGCATCCCATTCCACTTGACAGCTTTTATACTCCTCTTCCGTGATTGTACTTTTGGTTAGATCACTAAAAAAGGCCTCTCTGGGAGGTAGCTGTGGCTCATCCAATTTGTCCAGTGATGTGATATACTGGTATGGAAAAAATGATTTCTGTAGAGAGCACTTGTAGGCTGCTAAATATTGGCGATAAGAAAAACCAGGCGCCAAATAATTGGTGATGTCTAAAAATCTTAATTTAGCGTTCGAAAGAACCAAAAATTGTTTGCCTTTTTTGATCATATGATTTTTGGATGTTGTTTTTGTTTTCTTCTTTTGTTTTTGCCACAAACTCGCCTTTTTTCTCTTTCTTGCTTCAGGTGTTATTTCTTCTTCTTCTTCTTCATCATCCTCTTCTTCTGTTTCCTCCTCATCCTCATCTTCATCCTCATCTTCAGCATCATCCTCTTTCTCCTTATTTAGATTCACGCCAGAGTCAGGCTCAGTTTCACAAAAATATTTAGCCAAATACGGTTTCAAAACATTTAAGTCGTATTTCCCGCTGGAAAACCCAATCACAGGGATGCTTTCAATAAATGTGGATAATCGATCTTTAAGATCATTGAGTGGGTGAAATTCAACATGTTCATCAGTTTCGGCAATCACTTCTAAACGCTTCTTGATTTTTTTAAAAACTGGTTTGGCTACCTCTTTTAGAATGGAATGTGAAGCTTTTTGGATGGTGTATAGTGCGTCTATTGTTTTACGCACCAACTCTTCTGGGTTGCCTGTGGTGATGAAACATTGTGGTTGTGTAAATCCAGGTACATTGCTACATATACTGATGGAAAGCGGTACATGCTCTTCTAAAAATGTTAATTGTGTAGGATTATCCTGGATATGTGGTGTATTGGGAAAATACGTCTCTATATCATATACAATTCTATAGGGATGAAACTGCAGTTGTAGTGGCAATTTTATATTTTCATCATCTAATCTCTGTCTTAGTGTGGGTGGCAGTTTATAAATTCCTCCTGGAAATTTTTCACGGGTTTGAGCCCCTTTACATTTCACAAAATGCCAACACAATCTCCTGGCTGCTCTAAAATGGCGATCGCATTTGCTGCAGCTGTAAGTCTTTGCATATACATTCAAGTTTTTGATAAATGAAAAATTATTTTGAAACTGGTTAATATATAGTGTCTCGGAGTACCTAGTTAATGAGCGTCTCACTAACTGCGCTGTAGGTAACTCGGATTCTTCTTCTTTTTGCAGACTAAAGATAGTCACATTGACTTCAAAATGTTTCTCAAATCGGTCAAGGTCTTCTAGGTTTATCCCTTCAAATGTTTTGGGATCACCCAGAGGTAAAAAACTTTTAAATAATGTCTTTGCACTTCGTTCACAATTTTGTGGATTCGCTCCTCTTTTTACCGCTAAACAGCGAAATAAACACAAGTTGTCTTTAATAGGATAACGAGGATCACAGTTTACAAGAGAAATAAGTCCTTGATTTTGAGTTAAAAATAATGGAAAATCAGCGGGTGGAGCTCCCAAAAGACGATGTTGACGTTTAAATACAAAAAATTCAATATTGGTGATCCACTCCAGAGTCCATTCTCTGCAAAATAAAATAAAAAAAACTATAAGTACTTTTTCTTTATCTCAAACAAACAAAACAAACAAACAAACAAACAAACAAACAAACAAAATTTTCCTATCATAAATATTTAATGGTTTACTTACGTATTTTCTCTCTGAAGAGTAGCGAGGTTCTGATAGTCGATGTTGTCAAGGTCGCTTAGGAACTGTTCCCAGTCTTCACGATTGTTTATAGAAATAGGATTCTCAAAGAGTGCAGCGTTGTTCATGCACGCATAGTAGTATTTGATTTCTCCTGACCGTTGATTTTTCAAAATCACTCCTAAGCTGGCATTAATCTTAAAACAAAAGGTCTGGTTCTGATAAATTGTATTATTTAATTGCTCATGGGTCAATAAGCCGCCTTCAAACCCAAAATTGTATCTTTCTAGCACAGGGCCACGGTAAATATAATTGTTTATATATCTGCTATTATTAACATAGCATTGAAGAAATGGGTCGTGGTCTCCAATAAAATCCACTTCTTCTAAAAGACT
>CM072524.1:51173578-51253172 GCA_036898135.1 Oncomelania hupensis
GTCGACTCTGTGACTTGTATGCTGATTGAACGGGTTGCGTGGATAAACGAATCCGAGTTTACATCTATCAGGAGAATTCAAGCATTGGGGCTGAATCAACTACTGATAGAAAAACACCAACATCAAACGGAGTGTAACATTTTGGGGGCCAAGCCGGGATCCACGTCATAGCCAAGGGTTCAACTGCTACAACAAGCGAGTCAACGTTACGAGAGGCAGTCATCGAGGGTAGTTGCCAACGAGTTGCGTCGAGAGGTGCCAACATACTAGGACTACATCCGATAGATTCGGGTTGACTGCAAGGGCGTGTAGTCGCTGAAGAGTTGCTTCGTGAGCGAACAACAGATCGGGACTACGTGGCTGCCGCAAGACTACGTCGAGGGACAGTCTCGGAGCTACATCGCCAGTATTAGAGAGAGCGACGAGCGGACGTCGAGTTTACTTCAGCACAGGAGCGTATACATCAACACCAGCGTGCTGCAGCGTCGCATACGACGAGGACAGCGGGGCCTGCGTCAGCGAAAGCGACTAGTGGCAAGCACCAGCGCTACTGCAGAAAGCGTGCTGTTCTAGAACAGTCTAGAAAGGTACAGCACAGTCAAGAACTTTCCAGAAAAAGAACTTCCCAGAAAAGAACTTTTCCAGAAAAGAACTTTCCAGAAAAGCATCAAGATGACTGACTTCTGGCAGAGAGGGATTGAACTAAATCTAAAAGGCAAACAGCTGACGGAGTACGTCAAATCCCAGGAGAGAATACAAGAACGAGAATTAGAAGAGCAGCGTCGCCGTGAAGAAAGAGAATTAGAGGAACAGCGACGGCGCGAAGAAAGAGAATTGGAAGAGAAGCGTCTAGAAAAAGAAATAGAACTAGAACAGAAGCGTCTAGAAATTGAACAGCAACGGCAAGAAAAAGAAGAGCTAGAGTTGGCGCGTATCCAAAACAATCAGCATGCGCCACAAGTTATCAGCGACAACAAGGCTCCAAAATTGCCAGCGTTCGTCGACGGGAAGGACCAGATCGACAGTTATCTGGCGAGATTTGAGAGATTCGCTCTAACTGGCAACCTCAAGACTGGGCGATTCGACTCAGTGCTCTTCTGACGGGGCAAGCACTGGAAGTTTACACCAGACTGTTGAACAATGATGCCAAAAACTATGACGTCTTGAAAGAGGCCCTACTGCATTGCTACAGCTTCACAGAGAAGGGCTACCGTAAACGCTTCCGTGAATGCCGGCCTTTGTCAGACGAGACACCAAAGCAATTTGTGGAGCGCCTGTCGTCATACTTACACACGTGGGTGGAACTATCAGGCAAAGGGAAGTCTTACGATAGTCTCCATGACCTGATCGTGAAGGAGCAATTCCTCAATGCCTGTCACAAGGACCTGGCGACCCACTTAGAATTACAGAAGCTGCAGACGCTTAATGATGTGACCGAGGTTGCTGAAAGATATCTCCTCGCTCACGGGAAAACGCTGGGGCCACCCAAGGCGACGAAGCCATTTCAGAAAACTGCAAACCATGGGAACCAGATCCAGGGGAGTCAGACGAGCCAGAGACACACGGACTCCACGCCAGCTCCCAGGGAAGGGCATTCAAGAGGCTGTTTCACCTGCAACGCTACAGACCACAGAGCGGCTAACTGTCCTCAAAACAAAAGTAGCGGACAGCGGAGCAATACGGACAATGCAGCGGCGGGCAACCGACAGAGACGTTTCTCCAATCAACGGCAAACCAGTAGATCTGACCATCAAGTGTGCGGCGGGAGCGTCATTCTTCCGAGTCAGACCGGACGCACAGCTACTCATGCGGACGTGCAAGAGTGCATAACTGACGGCCAGCTTCTCCTTGCCAACGGGAAATCCATCCCCGTCGTCGCCAGCGCAGCGATGACCGTCCAGAACATGCCTGTTTCCAAGGGACGCGTCGGAAATCATGAAGTGACTGTCTTAAGAGACTCTGGCTGCAGTGGGGTCATCGTCAGAGAAGATCTAATCGCTAAAGAACAGTTCACTGGCGATTCGAAATGGACACTTATGGCCGACAGCAAGTGTGTGAGAGCGCCAGTTGCAAAGATTCAAGTCAGCACCCCTTTCTACATAGGCGAAGTAGAAGCGGTTTGCCTGAAGAAGCCGCTATACGATTTGATGATCGGGAATATCGACGGCGCGAGACGACCCGACGACCCCGATCCAGAGTGGAGTCCTGCCTCAACTCAACTCGTCGAAGTTGTGGAGGAGGATCCATTGCCATTTCCCGATGGAGACCTTACAGAGCTGCCACGGGACAATGTGGCTACTCCGGCTCAGACCTGCCGACCAGAGATCGTCGGTGCTGTTTCTACCAGGGCCCAGGCCAAGAGAGACAAGACGACTACGCCACTGAAGGTCGCCGACAACTCAAAAGCTGCCATCGTGGACAGAGATAAACTGATCCAGCTCCAGGAAGCTGATAGCACTTTAAACAAGTACAGGAACCGCCAAGACCACGTGACCAAAGGCAGTGGTACGATCTATTTCGAGGTGAAGGCCAAGATCCTGTACCGAATCTTCCAGCACCCGAGGGTCAACGGAGGGAAACCACTACGTCAAGTCTTGGTACCGTTACCTCTAAGGCGCCAAGTGATGGAAGTAGCACATGACTCCATCATGGGAGGTCACCTAGGCATCAAGAAGACGTCAGACAGAATCCAGGCGATGTTCTACTGGCCAGGACTTCATGCGGACGTCAGCCGTTTCTGCCGATCATGTGACATTTGCCAGAAGACCATACCTCGAGGAAGGGTCCCGAAAGTGCCTATGCAGAGGTTGCCTCTGATCGACCGACCTTTCAAGAGGGTGGCCTTAGACTTAATCGGCGAAATAAGACCTCCGAGTGAAGAAGGTCATCGATGGGTACTGACTTTAGTGGACTATGCGACTCGGTACCCAGAAGCAGTCCCTCTGAAGAAGATTGACAATGAAACTGTGGCAGAGGCACTGGTGGACATGTTCAGTAGGCTTGGAGTGCCTGAAGAAATTCTGACAGACCTCGGGACGCAGTTCGTCTCTGACTGCATGAAGGAGGTCAACAGACTGCTGAGCATCCGGCATTTGACTACGACACCCTACCATCCAATGTGCAACGGGCTCGTCGAAAAGTTCAATGCTACGCTGAAGTCCACCCTGAAGAAACTGTGCAGCGAGCAGCCCAGACAATGGCATCGCTACATCAACGCCCTACTTTTCGCCTACAGAGAAGTACCGCAGGAGTCCACCGGCTTCTCTCCGTTCGAGCTGTTGTATGGAAGAACCATCCGAGGGCCGATGCACATCCTAAAAGAACTGTGGACGAAAGAAGTAGACACCCCAGAGGTGAAGAACAGCTACCAGTACGTGTTTGAGCTACGGGAGAAGCTGGAGCAGACTCTCGAGATAGCCAGAGAAAACCTGAAGAAGTCCCAGGACTGTGGAAAGCACTACTACGATCGTAGGGCCGTGAACAGGAAGTTCAAACCTGGCAACAAAGTACTGGTACTGCTACCTACTGATCATAATAAGTTGCTGATGCAGTGGAAAGGCCCGGACGAAGTGGAGAACGTGGTGGGAATCAACGACTATAAGGTGAAGGTCGGCCAGCATTCCAAGATATACCACGCCAACCTCCTTAAGCTGTACGTGGAGAGGCCGCCAGAGACTGTACACGTAGCAACAGCAGCTGAGATCGACGACAGCTTCAACAGCGAGGAACTGTTGGAACTGGGAGACTTCCACAGCAAAGAAGGCATCGATGATGTTAAGCTAGGACCGAGCTTGACGGAAGGTCAAAAGTTGGAGCTCAAGGACCTTATGGGCGAGTTTCCCCATAGCTTCAATGATGTCCCAGGCTCTACGACTTTGGTCGAACATGAAGTCCACCTCACTTCAAATATCCCTGTTCGATCCAAACCATTCCCGATCCCTTTCAAGGCCCGCGAATCCTTGAAGAAAGACATCGATGAGATGCTGAAGATAGGCATCATCAGGGAGTCCAGTTCCCCCTACGCGTCCCCTGTCGTGGTCGTGAAGAAGAAGGACGGGAACAACAGAGTATGCATCGACTACAGGAAGGTTAATAAGATCACCGTCTTCGACCCCGAGCCGATGCCTACTGCAGCAGACCTCTTCCGCCAACTATCGGGGAGTAAAATATTCTCAAAGATTGACCTGAGCAAGGGTTATTGGCAAGTCCCTGTGCGTCAACAGGACATACCAAAGACTGCTTTTATAACTCCTGATGGGACGTACGAGTGCTTAAGGATGCCCTTTGGCATGGTCAACAGCGGAGCTACCCTGAAGAGATGAATGAGGAAGATGCTCAAAGCGATGGACAACGTCGTGTGTTACTGGGACGACTTGCTAGTCCACACCCACACCTGGGAAGAGCATCTGCAGACCTTGAGGGAGCTGTTTTACCGTCTCACAGAAGCCAACCTGACCGTGAGACCAAGCAAGTGCTTTCTGGGAGCTGACAACGTCGACTTCATCGGACGTTCGATGGAAGAGGGAGACAACGGAGGATGCTCTGACTCCAGGAAAGCCCACGAGATCACTGTCTTTGACCCTGGGCCGATGACGACAGTAACGGACGAGGGCGTTGTTTCCTTGCGAATGAACTAAGAACATTGGTAATATCCAGAAAGACTTGCAGATGAGAAACATTGACTCTGTGTGAATGAACTGTGAACATTGACAGTGTTCAGACGGACTGAAATAAGTTTTAATTCTGTACTGTGCTTGTGCATTACGTTTCAACGTTGTTGAAAGAAATTGGGTAAATTTCTTCTTGAGTGGGGGGTTATGTTACGTTGAAACGCGAAGGATAGTATGTCTGAAACGCACACGATAGATCTAATCGTTTCGCTTTGCAAAGTATTCAATAAGAGAGTTTATTTACCTTTGATTTGTGTTTGCATTGTGGTTAGAGGAAGCTTTGTATAACGTTGATGATTTTCGTTAGTCGATATTATTGGAGAATTCTCTAGATTTGCGTGTTTACAGTCGATCGAAGATTCCCGATAAATGTAGATGTGTGAGAACAATCCTGGAAGTGAAGAAAGATGTATGACGTAAGACAGTGATGACGAAGTTTGAAGCGATTGGTTAAATTGCGTCATACTCGATCGTTCCAAGGTGTTCTGGAGAAGAGAAAGGCTATATATATGTGCCGCACTGTTTCAAAAAAAGAGATTGTTGATAGTGAGTTGGAAAGTAAAAAGTTGAGAGTGAAAAAGCGATTGTATGCAGTTGTTGATGTGTGCTGAATAAAAGTGGAAAACTTCATACGTCGACTCTGTGACTTGTATGCTGATTGAACGGGTTGCGTGGATAAACGAATCCGAGTTTACACCTATCAGGAGAATTCAAGCATTGGGGTTGAATCAACTACTGATAGAAAAACACCAACATCAAACGGAGTGTAACAGGTACTTCGCCCTGCCCTGAATCCTGCTTGTACTTCAGCTATGATTTGTTCATGGGGTTTCAACCTGAGAGTATTATTTTCAGGAGGACCTTGCTTTGATGGCTGATGAGCCTGATGGTGCGGTAATTTTCACACTTCTGAAGGCTACCTTTTTTGGGAAGAGTGATGACAAGCGACTGGGTCAATGGTGTAGGCCACTCCCCACTCTGCCAGATCTTGTTACAGATAATGGTGAGTGCGTTAATCATCGCTTCTCTTCCTGCTTGAAGCAGTTCCGCGGGTATGTTGTCCACTTCCGCTGACTTCTATTTCTTCAGCGATTGCTCTGCTGCCTCAACTTCTTCTAGGAGAATTGGGAGGATTTCTTCTTCTCGGTTCTCAGGACATGCTAGAACTGATGGGTCGCCGTTTGGTGTGTGGTTGTAAAGGTCAGAGCAGTAATTAAGACTTCTTGTTCTTCTGTAAGGCAGATGCCAGACTTGCTTTGGATCGTGGAGACCTTGGGCTTTTTATCACTTGTCAGCCGCTTCACAGTCTGGTAAGCCTTCTTGCTGTTGTTCTTGTTCAGACTGTTCTCTATTTCCTGGCATTGATCTTCTATCCAGTTCTCCTTTGTAGTGCGCATGCTCCCTGTGAGGTGTTCGTTTTCTTTTTCATCTCTCTTCGTTTATCACACAAATCCAAAAGTTCAGGTGTGATCCACGGCTTCTTCTTTGGCCGGTGCTTGCCAGGCATCTCCGTGGCGGCATCTGACACAGCTGAGTTGAAGGTGGTGGTCATGGTGTTGACATGTACTTCCCCAGCTCCCAAAATGAGCAGTGGTGCAAATTTCCCTCCAGTTGTGGCCTAAAACATTTCTGCCACCTCCGGGTCTTGCAGTTTGTCCAGGTCAAACTTCAGTCTAGTGCACTTTGCTGTGTTTACTCTCTTCAAGTGGAGCCGGAAAGACATCATCACGAGATCGTGGTCACTTCAGACTGCTCCTGGAAAAGTGCGTGTCCTGCCAATGTTGGTGCTTGATCTGAAGCGTTTCTTGACCATGGTGTAGTCGATCTGGTTGTGATGCTTCCCGCCGGGGCTGTGTCATGTCCATCGTCTGGATTTTTTTTGGAGACCGAGCGTGTTTGCCAGTATCACATTTTTGTATCTGGCAAACTCCAAGAGTCTCAGACCTCTGTCATTTGTCTCGTTGTTGCAGTTGGGTCCACACGTGTCTCCCCAGTTGTGGTGCGCATCTTGGCCAACCTTGGCATTCCAGTCGCCTTCCACTATGACTATGCCCTTCTTCGGCACTTGGTCAAGGACAGCCTGTAGATTTTCATAGAAATCCTCCACTTCGCTGTCGTCATAGTCTGATGTTGGGGCATAGGCCTGGATGATGGTGATGTTGAAAGGGGCTGCTTTGAAACGGATGGTAATGAGTCTACTGGAGACTGGGCTGCAACCCATTACAGTGACTAGAATGTTCTTGTGGATAAAGAAACAGTCTGCAAGGTTCCTGGTCCGAATCCCGGATTAACCAAATGTTTCCCCCTGGTTCTCTGGTGTCAGAATAACGGGACCAGTATCCTCCGGTGTAGTGTGACTATGATCTATAATGTATAATTATTAAGCTACCCCCCACCCTCACTCCCCACTTCCAACCCCACTTCCTACCACCACCACCATCCACATCCCCTTACCACCTTCACACACACACCCACCTCACCCACCCCCACCAACTTTACTCCCCACTCCCCCACCCCTCTAGAAAGTAGGTTATTAAGTAAAAAAAAAATCGGGTCATTTCCCGTTTTGGTCAGCGTGTCCCGTTTTTCGGAGCTTAACAGGTCAAAGTGGCCTGAAAAAGGCCCTGAATGGCAATGCGACAACTCTGGGATCTGGCTGCGATGAGCCCTTGCATAGAGGGTTGGGTGTAATATAACTAGACGCCAGTTAGTGGAAAGAGCTTTTGTGTCAATAACCAGCACAGCCACGTCACTTGCTGTCACGTCTCCTATACGTTTCTACAAAAATCTATTCAACAACTTTTTGGCCCACTTACTTGTTGGCTGATGTCAGTTTTATAGAACTCTTAGCAGACACTCCACTCTCTCTCTCTCTCTGTGTGCAGTGTAAACAAAAGACAGTAGGCTTACTTAGTTTCAGAGAAACTGAATGTGAGCATTGATCGATACTAAGTTTAATAGGGGTAAAGCTGGGAAAAGAGAGAGAGGGAGAGGGGGGGGGGTATTGTCTATTTTTGTATAGGTTATGTCAACTCCACTCCACTCCCTTTTGTCGCGCTAGTGCGATTACGAATACGAGTCTTTATTGTCTATAGTTAAAATACAATAACATGGAAACTAAGACGAAAAGATTAAAAACTAAAAGAAATATTAAAATTTTTTGTTGTATAAAACATTAAATAGTGCGTGAATCAGCGGTTCTGAATAGAAATTCAGCATGCAGCAATGACACACATAAAAAAATTATTTACTGATAATATTACCTTCATTTTTTTACAGTCAACAAGCTAACCAGGCTTTATTAATTAATTAACAGAATGTTAAGTCAAAGACTAGATGAGAGGTCTGGTAGAAGTATTTTTTGCTTAACGAGGAAGTCTTTTTGTTGCCATAGATAATGTTGAAATTCCAACAAGCTTACCAATGTCTGTGAAATCCGTTTTCCATAATTCAACAGGCTTCATTTTAAACAGATTTTGCGATCATTGCATATGTTGTGTTCAGTACAACTAGAATGCCACTGTGGTAGGTGAGATTCGCATATGGCATGCTCTTTTTTTCTTTTTTATGTATTTAAAATTATTTTTTTTTAAATTATTACTGCATTGGAAATACATCTAATGATGGCTTTGTTTTTGATAATGGAGGTGATTCAATGGTTTCTTTTTCTATATGTGTTTTTGGAGGCTTCTGTTGTTGCTTGTTACCTTTGTAATATTTATACATTAAGTAACCAGAAGCTTCCAAACCAGCAACAAAATAATAAACTTGATTGCTTGAAGAAGAATTTGGCTCTACTGATTCTTCAGGTTTTGTTGCTAATGATTGTTGGTGTGTTATTGGTTCTTGTTTTGACTGTTCTTTGTTTAATATATTCGCTTTTGTTTGCCTGTTCCATCTGTGTCATTTATTATATGTGGCAAAATGTTTTGCAGCTGGCTTCATCCGGGACTTTTTCCCCTTAGTCACTCTTTGTACTGGTCCCCCTGTAGGGGTGTTGGTTGGTTGTGTAGATTAACGTCCCCAGATACATCACAGCTTATGTTACCAATGGGATCAATTGTAGCAACATCATATTAGTTTCGTATGTTTTTCCTATATATCCTTAACAGAGTAATGGACCGATTGGCCATGCAATAAGCCATTCTGACTTTTTTGTTTTGTTTTGTGGATTATTGATTTTTGACACTTTATTGGCCCTTTTTTTATCGGAAATTCTGGACTTGTCTCGCCTGAGGAAGGCGTAGTCGCATCCTGTGGCGCGCCCAAATCCAAACCTAATACTTATTGTATTTTAAAATTTGATTATAGTCTACAACTAAAGCAAAAACGTTCAACAGATGACACAAGTTACCTGGTTGGCAGAGTTAATGTAAATTCCTCGATCTACTTGATGTCTACAACCTCAGTATTTTAGTGGCTAATACACATAAATCATTCTAAAATCCCTGTAAAAGTGTAACTTGAAAACATTCTGAAACAGTCAGTCAACAATCGATTATCAGTGCTTCACGAGCAATGCTCCCGCCTACCTCACAGAACTGGTCTCCCCTTACCAACCCAGACGCGAACTCAGGTCAGGGACTCAGTGTAGACTTGAAATCCCCAGTGTGTGCACAAGCAACACAACCAAAAAGACTCTTGGAATACGCTCCTTCAAAAATGCTGCACCCACTCTGTGGAACTCCCTTCCCCTGAGCTTGAAGCAAGCTCCATCCCTGCCAAGCTTCCTATCCTATCCTGAGGATGAGGTCCGCTACAGCAAACACCATCAGAAGACAGCTTCACGCAGCCAGCAATGTTAACGTCAGCGACCAGACAATTCGCAACCGTCTACACGAGGCAAACCTGCGATCAAGACGACCAGCAGTACGGCCTTTGCTCACCCCAGCTCACCGTGCAGCGCGTTTGGCCTGGGCTCGGCGTCATTTGGTGTGGACTAGGCAACATTGGTCAAGGGTGCTCTTTACAGATGAGTCTCAGTTCTCCTTGTCTTTCAACGACCGTCGAGTGAATGTTTGGAGGCGTCCACAGGAGCGTTTTGCTGATGCGACGGTGCGCGAGCATGACCGCTTTGGTGGTGGATATGTTATGATGTGGGGTAGCTTCGCATTAAACTTCAGAACACCCCTGCTCCAAATTCATGGCAACTTAAACGGTATTGGCTACAGGGATGACGTCCTACAACCTAGGGTTCTCCCAGCTCTGCGGGCCATTGGGGAAGGTGCCATACTACAGGACGATAATGCCAGACCCCACCGTGCGCGTATCGTCAATGACGTCCTGCAGCAACAGCACGTCATAAGGATGGATTGGCCGGCTCGATCACCCGATTTGAATCCCATAGAACATCTGTGGGATTTCTTGGGTCGACAGACACGGGCAAACCTCCCTCCAGGAGCTAACCTTGAAGTTCTGGCCCAAGTTCACCAGCAAGAGTGGTTGGCCATCCCAGAAAACATCCTCCATAACCTGATACGGTCCATGAGACAACGATGCCAAGACTGCATTGATGCAAACGGTGGCCACACCCGATACTGACTCTATAGATTTTTGGTTTCTAAAGTTTTGATTTTGTTAATGAGGGGTATGTCCAGTTAAAATGAATTTACTCGAATTTTAAGCGACTGATGTCTCAAATCGTTTTTGTTATTGATGCAGAAATGATTGCAATAAAATATGATGAACTAATAAATTGAATTCGTGTTTCTGATTTAAAGAGAGACCCATATGTCCAAGGGCTAGATAGATAGATAGATAGATAGATAGATAGATAGATAGATAGATAGATAGATAGATAGATAGATAGATAGATAGATAGATAGATAGATAGATAGATAGATAGATAGATAGATAGATAGATAGATAGATAGATAGATAGATAGATAGATAGATAGATAGATAGATAGATAGATAGATAGATAGATAGATAGATAGATAGATAGATAGATAGATAGATAGATAGATAGATAGATAGATAGATAGATAGATAGATAGATAGATAGATAGATAGATAGATAGATAGATAGATAGATAGATAGATAGATAGATAGATAGATAGATAGAATGTTTTGACTATTAAAAAAAAAAGCCTAAACTAATTTTTTTTCCCGGCTTCTATTAGCGATTTCCTTGCTTTTGTGTCACAGATTCCAGTGATGAATGTGTGTTTGTTATGTATGTGAGAATGTGCGTCCAACTTGTGAGCGTGTGTGTTTGAATCGAATCTGCACATAATCCATCTATGTTGCTAACATCATGGAACTGCCACAGACGCAAGGCAGCCTTTGATGCATGTTTTTTTTCTGTAGAGTCACGCCACTGACCCCTAAGCTACCCCTTCAAAAGGTTTGTTGCTGGTGATCTTTGTGTTTGTTTGTTTGTTTGTTTTGTAGTGCGGGGTTGTTGTTGTCTATCTTGCAAACATGTGTGTTGTCTGGGTGTCAAGGGCGCAGGATAGATGATTTGTCATATCCGATATTCCACTTGGGAATCCTACAATGATCAATAATAGGTTTTCAGTGCTGAAAGGTTTATGTTATTTTGGAAACTAAAATTGGAAGCGGGAGGGGTAGGTGACTGGGACAGTGAGTGTGGGAGGGGTAGGTGACTGGGACAGTGAGTGTGGGAGGGGTAGGTGTCTGGGACAGTGAGTGTGCGAGGGGTAGGTGTCTGGGAGACTGAGTGTGGGAGGGGTAGGTGACTGGGACAGTGAGTGTGGGAGGGGTAGGTGACTGGGAGACTGAGTGTGGGAGGGGTAGGTGACTGGGACAGTGAGTGTGGGAGGGGTAGGTGACTGGGACAGTGAGTGTGGGAGGGGTAGGTGTCTGGGACAGTGAGTGTGGGAGGGGTAGGTGACTGGGAGACTGAGTGTGGGAGGGGTAGGTGACTGGGACAGTGAGTGTGGGAGGGGTAGGTGTCTGGGACAGTGAGTGTGGGAGGGGTAGGTGACTGGGAGACTGAGTGGGTTGGTGGGTGATGGGAAACGGAAGTGGACAACATGTGAACTAGCCATGGTCATACTGGAGCTTGGGTGGGGATCAAGGATATGTGAGGAGATAGAGGGTGGGGAAGGTGAAGGGGGAGGTGGGGGGAAAGAGGGGAGAGCACTTTAGCTCATTGCTTTCGAGAAACATTGTATATCTCGCCTTGATCAGGTCTTCGTACAAACGTATTCATTTACTTTAGCAAAACTGTGTGGAATAAATAGATTGTGTGTGGGTGCGTGTGTGGGTGTGTGGGTGTGTGTGTGTGTGATGTTCTCCGTTCTACAAGTAGCGAAGTAATATTTTTTGGATAAATCCGAGAAGGAAAATGTCCTCAGATGTACAAGGGATGACTTATGATTGCCATTATTTACATGGTATTATAAACGTGATGAATAATTGGAAGATTTCCCAGTGTTGTCCATTCCTGTAGACCAATGTTCACAATTGGGCTTGGGCCCTCGTACTCCCAAACCATGCATACATCATACACGATCTGCAAGCAGGAGTTAAATTGATGTTGTCTGTGGATGAATGTACCTCTGTATGTAGCTAGGGGAGAGGGGGGTGGGTGAAGGAGGCATACGTTTTTGTGAAGAGAGAAGACCTGTGTGTGTGTTTGTGTGTGTGTGAGAGAGAGAGAGAGAGGGTGTGTGTGGGTGTGTGTGTGTGTGTGGGTAGGTGTACATGTGTGTGCATGAGAGAGAATACTGCATTCATTGTTCTATTCCAAATTGTCCGCGTTGCCTTGTCTTCGCATTCTCATTCCCCATTATAAGAAGGCAGGAATAGCTCAGTGGTCAGAGCGAACGACTTGTGTAAGTGCGTCTTGGGCGACGTGGGTTCGAATCCTGACATCACCAAACCATTGTGTGATTGCTGGATATTAGTGACCAGTGCCTTGAGAAGCTCTCTGACCTTGTAAGTGCGCTATTTAAGAGCTGTCTCTTTCTTTTATTACATTACATTTCTAGAACTTTCTCCTTCTTCTTCTTCTTCTTCTTCTTCTTCTTCTTCTTCTTCTTCTTCTTCTTCTTCTTCTTCTTCTTCTTCTTCTTGTCCTCCTACTCCTCGTCCACCCGGTACACATTGGTCGAAGGCTGCCAGAAGCATGTTTTACTAGTCGCCTCAACAGGCGATAAAGCATGCTCTCATGCTTCATAGCACTGCTTCCTACACGCTTCAAGCCCTATAGTGACGGAAAAAGCGCAATTTCACTGTAAATATATACAGAATGTTGCTCTACAACATTCCGCTCTTTCCGTCTCAAAAACCCAATTGCCTTGTTGGATTCTTAAATTGCATGAAACCAAGTGATGGCACTATCCGGCGTCAACAAACGGTTCAAAAACATTGTCAAACGGTTCGTAAAAGACAGTTGACCTAGAAACTAATACAGTTTGATCTAATTCGTCCCCTAGAGGAGACGAAACTTACATTTTTCTATTTTCATGAGTTCACTTTCAGTGAAATTGCGCTTTTTCCGTGACTATAGAGCTTGAAGCGTTTAGAAAGCAGTGCTCTGAAGCATGGGAGCATGCTTTATCGCCTGTTGAGGCGACTAATAACGCATGCTTCTGGTAGCGTTCGACCAATGTGTATCGGGTGCCTCGTCTTCTTCTTCTTCTTCTTTTCCCAGACCTTTTGTTTGTTGTTGTGGTTTCCATGTGAAAATGTTGATTGTGCTTATTGAAGGGTGTTTCTTATACTCCGAGCACATGGCCATATCTCAAGTTGTGTGCCTGTAGTGCATGCTCTATAGCATTGGGGTAGATAGCACGAAGCCTTGTATATCTATCATACGTAAGGGGGTGTGCTATCTACCGCTGTTATAGAGGACTCGCTGCAGGCACTTAACTTCAGCTATACCCTGTGCTCCCATGCATGCTGTTCCTTTCTTGCGTTGGTGTGGCTTAATCTATATGAAATCTATTTATTTATTCTTTAAGTTGTTTTCCTAATCAATTTACACTTGTTGTGCGCGGTGAAGGATCGGTAAGGGGGTGGGGGGGTGGCGGGAAAGAGAGAGAGAGTGTGTGTGTGTGTTCCTTTTTATCGCAAACTATTTCATTTGATTGTGTATTTATCCCAGGAAAATGTACCCATTCTATGCAGTAAGGGGACGCCCAGTCAATCAATCAGTCTGTATTGGCTTCTTTTTCTATTACTTACCCTATTTACTTTCACTTCTCTAGTCCTCCTGCTTTCCACGCCTCTCCTCTCCCTCCCTCTCTCCCCACCCTCCTTCTCTCCCTCTCTCTCTCTCTTCCTCTCTCTCTTTCTTCCTCTCTCTCACTCTCTCTCTCTCTATCTCATCACTCTCTCCATCTCTTTTTCCCCACCCTCCTTCTCTCTCTCTCTCTCTCTCTCTCTCTCTCTTCCTCTCTCTCTATCTCATCACTCTCTCCATCTCTTTTTCCCCACCCTCCTTCCCTCTCTCCCTCTCTCTCTTCCTCTCTCTCTCTCTCTCTCTATCTCCTCACTCTCTCCATCTCTCTTTCCCCACCCTCCTTCCCTCTCTCCCTCTCTCTCTCCCTCTCTCTCTCTCTATCTCATCACTCTCTCCATCTCTCTTTCTCCACCATCCTTCCTTCACTCTCTCTCCCTCCCACTCTCCTTCCCTCCCTCTCTCTCACTGTCTCCCTCTCTTTCTAACTCTCTCTCACCACCCTCCTTCCACCCACCATCCAGCGCTTACTCTTTTACCCTTGCAAAATAAAATTGTTATCTTATCTTATCTTATCTTATCTCCTTCCCTCCCTCCCTCTCACTCTTTTCCCCCTCTGTCTCCCTCTCTCTCCTTCTCTTCCTTTCTCTCCCCCGCTATTTCACTCTCTCCCTCTCTCTCCCTCTCTATTTCCCCGCCCTCCTTCCCTCCCCCTCTCTCAATCTCTTCCTCTCTCTCCCTCTATCTCACTCTCTCCCTCTCTCTCCCTCTCGCTTTCGCCTCTCTCTCTCTCTCTCTCTCTCTCTCTCTCTCTCTCTCTGATTTGATTTCCACTTGGATCCCTTTGATTTCTTGAGTGCGTTCTTGTAGTCAAAGTGAGCGCAGTCGTCTGAACGTTTTGTAATTTCCTTCTTATCTTCGATACAGATGAATTGCAGACTCTCCCCCTCCCCCTAACTCCCACTTTTTACCCTCCTCCAGCCCATCTTAAAACTACCCTGCTTGCCTACTGAGTCCACTTTCTTTCAGCTATCTTGGTTTCGGTCTTGATCTCAAATGAAGTACAGTAGAATGTATAGTATAGTATAGTATAGTATAGTATAGTATAGTATAGTATAGTATAGTATAGTATAGTATAGTATAGTATAGTATAGTATAGTATAGTATAGTATAGTATAGTATAGTATAGTATAGTATAGTATAGTTGAGTATAGTTGAGTATAGTATAGTTGAGTATAGTATAGTATAGTTGAGTATAGTTGAGTAAATTATTTTATAATATAGTATAGTTGAGTATTGTTGAGTAAAGTATAGTATTGTATAATATAGTACAGTAGAGTACAGTATGGTATGGTATGATATAGAACATTATAATATGGTATAGTATAGTAGGGTAGGGTATAGTATAGTATAGTATAGTATAGTATAGTATAGTATAGTATAGTATAGTATAGTATAGTATAATATAGTATAGTATAGTATAGTATAGTATGGTATAGTAAAGTATGGTATGGTATGGTATGACGTGATATAGTTTAATATAAGTACAGTATAGATAATAATGCTGTAACAATAACAATAATAATAATAATAATAATAATAATAATAATAATAATAATAATAATAATAATAATAATAATAGTAAAGATATTTGTATAGCGCTTTTCCCTAATGATATCAGTTCAAAGCGCAGTTCTCACGCATTTATACACGTACTTAACGTTAACATCGAAATGCACGCGAAAAGAAGTGAAACAAAAGCAAGACACTAATAAACTATGCAAAGAAATAAAACAAACATTAAGAAAAAAATTTACAAGTAAAATATAAAAGAGGAGAGAGTGAGGGGGGGGAGGAGGAGAGCAGCTAATGAGTGAGGGGGCTGGGGCGTGCGGTGTGACGGCCGTGGTTTGAATCACATGAGAAGGAATGATGATGGCGATGGGAGGACAGATCAGACATATTCTAAGGAAGAGATGAGTTTTTTAAGTTGGACTTCAAAGTGGCTATGTTTGGAGAGCTGGAGAGAGAGAGAGAGAGAGAGAGAGAGAGAGAGAGAGAGAGAGAGAGAGAGAGAGAGAGAGAGAGAGAGAGAGAGAGAGAGAGTTGAAGGACCGAGCACTGAGAAGGATCGACAGCCTGCAGAGGAGAGTTTGTAGCGGGGTATTTGTAGCATGAGGGTGTCAGAGGAAAAACGAAGATTTCTTTTCTAAATTGCTTATAGAAATGAGGTAGGAAGGGACTAATCCATGGACGCACTTGTAACAGAAAGTACAGATTTTGTAAGTAATCATCTGAGATACGGGAAGCCAGTGGAGAGAATGTAGGAGGGGTTTGATATGATCAGTTTGTATTTTTTTTTATTTATTTTGTTGTTGTTGTTGTTGTTGTTGTTTGAGAACCAGACGAGTATTTGAGTTTTGAACACGTTGGAGCAGATGAACAGAAGAGGAGGAAAGTACAGCCAGAAGAGAGTTACAGAACAAGAAAAGAAATGAGTTTGGCAGTAACATCCGTGGGCAGATGCTTGCGGACAAAGCCTTTTCTACGGAGCTGAAAATTGCATGTTTAACAGGTTTTGTGGATGAATTCTGACATCCAGAGGGTGTTGTGAAGGATGACACCAAGGTTTTTGACAGAATATGACATAGGCATGGTGGTTGGCCAAGAGTGACAGTGTCTACAGGGAAAGAAGACAGGTTGTGTTTGGTACCAGTGAGCATAACTTCAGTTTTGTTAGCATTGAGCTGGAGCTTGTTGGTAGTCATCGATCATCCAGTTAGAATTGCTTTCAAAGCAGTCAGAAGTTTTGGTTAGAATACATGGAAGGTTTTGAGGAGTGTCACTGTTTTGTTTTAGTTTTGTTGTTGTTGTTGTTGTTGTTGTTGTTGTTTTAGCTGTGTATCATCTGCGCAGAAATGGTAGAAAGTGTCATGGTTTTGGATGATCTGAGACAGATGAGATGTGTAAAGGGTGAATAGAACAGGGCCTAGAACTGACCCCTGAGAAACACCGAATACAAGAGGGAATGTTCAGAAAGAAATGTTTTTTTGATGCGGACAGATTGGAAACGATCAGAAAGGTGAGAATGGAACCAGTTTAGTGCACGGTCTTTTATTCCAAAAGAGTTCTCAAGGTGCTGGGAGGATGGAGTGATCAATAGTGTCAAAAGCGGCTGAGAGATCGAGAAAAGTCAACAAAGAGATTTTACCAGAGTCAGTGGCAGAGAGGAGGTTGTTCACGATGTGAAAAAGAGCTGATTTAGTAAAGTGGCCAGGACGGTAGACAGATGGGAATGGACAGAACAAGTTGTCTGAAGATAGATGATGGTTGAGCTGTTTCAGGACAACCTAGTTTAAGTTAAGATGTTGTTGTTGTGCTTGTTTGTTTCTCATCTTAAAATTTTGCATTCTCTTCAGAAATGTAGAATAATAGTGATGGAGCTGTGGGTTCAGTCGTCTGAACTTTTCGTAGTTTTTCTTCCAGTCCACTCTTACACACTCAGTTCGCTTCCCCTCCCTCCCTCTCTCCCCTCCCCTACTCCCTTCCCAACCCCACAATCACGCACACCCTATTCCATCATAATATCAATTATTCTGCTTTCATCCTTGATGATGGTTTGTGGGAAATATTCTCGTCTACCAGCAACATGCAATCATCCACGTTGGCCCTAAAATGATGTACAGACTTATGGTAAAATGAAAGAAGTGAAAGTTGTCTGCAGACATCAGTCGATTCTTTTATTAATTTGGAGCAAGTCAGGCCAGGGTTGTGTAGGAGTGCGGTAAGGGAGAAAACTCCCATATTCTCCAACCGCACTCCCCAATTTTCCACCCATAACCCAATTCTCCAACCCCCAACGTCAATCGATTTACATTTTCACTCTTTCCTCTAATGTTCTATGATGTGTTATTGCCCCAAAACCAGGTTGTCGTATGGAATATAAAATCACTTAAAAAAAATATCTAGTTGAGAATGTCCTGTCAGTTCAGTTGGAAATTCTGGCTGCTTTGGGTCATTCTTTAAAATGAGCAATTAACTCTCTCTCTCTCTCTCTCGCTCTCTCACGCGCACACATACACACGTACACATACACACACACGCAACTTGGCTTTTTTCTCGATAAGGATCTCTCCATACAGCAACACATTGCAAGAACTTGTCAGATTGCATACATTGAACTTGATGCATAAGCTCCATTCAACAGTATCTCACACAAGAAGCAACAAAAACACTATTTAGCGCATGCATTCTGTCTAATTTGGATTATTGTAATTCACTCCTCGTGGGTTGCACACAGAAAGTCCTTAGATCTCTTCAGCAAGTCCAAAACTCTGCAGCTGAACTCATCTTCAAAGCACGGAAATCATAGCATTGCACACCTCTCTTTGAAGAACTACATTGGCTCCCAGTTGAACCACGAATTAAATATAAAACCTCATGTCTTTGCTACCACATCATCTCTGGAACTGCTCCTAGCTATCTTTCCGAACTGTTGACTAAGTTCCTTCACGTTCTCTCCGCTCGTATGCAGATGAAAGGATGTTCCGTGTACTAGAATACCACAGGGTGAGACACGGTGGTCGAGCCTTCAGTTTCTTCTCCGTTCAGACCTAAAACTCGCTACCTCGGTCCGCCCGTCACAGTCCTTCACTGTCGTCTTTTAAAATCAAATTGAAGACGCCTCTTTTTAGAGAGGCCTTTTCTTAGGCGCCCTGAGTGAGTGTTTTTGGGTGTTGGGATGTGTGTGTGGCTGCATGTTATTGACCAATGTACGCATGTTGTGTTTACATTTGTTTGTGTGAAGCGCTTTGTGATTTTGGAAAGCGCTGTATACATTGCCTGATATTATTATTATTATTATTATTATTATTATTATTATTATTATTATTATTATTATTATTATTATTATTATTATTACACACACACACACAAGAAACATTTTTTTACTCTCCATAGAGGCCTACTTCTTCCTTCCCTTCTCTCCATCTGCCTCTCTTTTAGTAACAGAGAGAGAGAGAGAGAGAGAGAGAGAGAGAGAGAGAGAGAGAGAGAGAGAGAGAGAGAGAGAGAGAGAGAGAGAGAGAGAGTTTTGGAAGATGCATTCTTCTAACAATAAAATAACAGAGTTTTGATGAGACTGAATGTATAATTAGTGGCGATGTTCCATGATGTTGCAGGTTGATGCCGATCAAGAAGCTGGAGCTGGTGTTCATTCACATCACTCCTACCACTGAACAGCCCATCATAAAAGACAGACCCAGAGTGGAGGTAGTTACTTTGATCCTCTTTCCCTTTAACCACTCAATGGCGCAACGTTCGCCTGACCCAGGTTCGAATCCTGCGGTGGGCAAGACGAAAGTGACCGTTTTTCACACAGTCCATCTTAATAGTATGGCTGTGGTGGTTAAGTGTTGATTTAGGTCAGTACCCCTTCTTCCCTTGAATGATGATCCACGTCTGCCTTATGGCCAATGGTGGGTGTAGATGTCAGACCTGATAGTTCTCCGCGAAATCGCGAAAATCCGCGAAAACGAAAACGAAAAAAAAAAAAATGGAAATGCGAAACAGTCCGCGGACACTTAAATTTTGTTGTTGTTGTTGTTGTTGTTGTTTTGTATCGGAAGACGAAAGTTGCTTTACTCGCTTCCGGTTTTGCGGCGCCATACTTTGTTTTGGAATAGTGGTGCAGCGTTGACTGTTCCTGTGTATATATTTTCGCCGTTCAAGTTGTGGATTTGTGGACGTCATCAGACTCACTGGACTTCAAAATGTCTGTCACAAGGCGTGACATAATCGCACGTTCCGCGGAAACCTCTCTTAGATCACTATCAGGTCTGGATGTTAAACTTCACTCTTTATTCTTTATGTGCAATAATAGTGTGACTTGTCTGTATCATATAGGTATTGTTTATGCCTTCTCTGGAATTTGTGTTTGGCGCCACAGTGAGATAATAAAGTTTTTGTATTCATATTATTATTACTATTGTTGTATTATTATTATTATTATTATTATTATTATTATTATTATTATTATTTATTATTATTATTATTATTATTATTATTATTATTATTATTATTATTATTATTATTATTATTATAATAAAGTTTGATAGGAGAACAAGTGGTGTTAAAATACCAGCTGATAGATCCCAGCCTGTAATTAGGTCTAGGAGCAACTGTAATATAGAGATGAAGATTTCCTGCTGCAGCACCCCACCATTCAAAACCCCTAACTTTTACAGTGACACTACAGTTCGGTTCAGTATTTCAATTTTACGTCCGTTCACTCTAGGTGGTATTGGACAACAAAATAAAAATAAAATTAAATAAAATTATAACAATCTACCAACTGGTGATTTTAAAATAATATTAACAATGTCTGATGATGATATAAAAATGTCTTCCTTTGGTTGTCCGTATTTCTTAGTATTAATACCCTGTTAGTCTAATTTTGACATAATTATTGAATAATATTGGATAATAATATGCAATTGGATAATAGTTAATAATATAATGTTATAATGCAAGCACGCATAGAGTACAAACTCTCTGTTCTCTGTCACAACTTCTTCACAGATTCTTGTCCCTCCTACCTTGCTGATCTACTGTCTGTCTACTCCCCTTCACGCACTTTAAGATCTTCTGCTGACACTCGCACACTCAAGGTTCCCGTCACCCGCACTAAGACATACGGCCAACGTGCATTCGCTTACTCCGCACCTAAGCAGTGGAACTCCCTTCCCTCCCATATCCGCAACATACAATCAACACAAGCATTCAAAAAGGCCCTCAAAACCCACCTCTTCAAACTTCACTATTCAGAATGATCTGTATCCCGCTGCCATTCTCTCCTCTTTGTCTCTGTCTGATCCGTAAGTGTATACACGGCTGTACATATTTATACTGTTTTTCCTCCTGGGCCTAACCGGGCATATAAATAGCTGTGAATATGTTTTTGCTATTCTATTTGTCTTTTCTGTCATTTGTGTACATAGTTGTAATTGTAATTTGTGTACATAAGTGTAAATAATTTGTACCCTTACTGTTCTGTCTTTTGGTGTATTGTAGCGAAAGCGATGTTTTATCGAGTGCATGTACTTATATGTAATGACTATGTAAAGCGTGGTGAGTCTGGTCATAGGCTGGAGTATCCGCTATATAAAAATCCGTTATTATTATTATTATTATATATTAATTGGATAATATATAATAATATAATAGTGGTTAATACATAATAATTTTACATAATTATATTATCTGCGCACTACGGTTTTGAAAATATACCTCTATTGTATTTGTTCGCCATCCTGACCAAATAGCTGTTTCTACTCTGGGAGCGTCTTCAGTGGTCACAGGGCTGTTGAAACAGGGAAAACTTGGCTTATGTGCCACCACAAAACTATCTCGACAGCCTCTGAAGTGGTCAAGACAGTTTGCCTGCCAAAGATTCCTCTAGTGTGCTGCTGCAAGACATTATTAATATTATTAATATTATTATTATTTTTTTTAAATTTATTTATTATTATTATTATTATTATTATTATTATTATTATTATTATTATTATTATTATTATTATCATTATTATTATTATTTTTTTTAAATAAATATTTTTGTTAAAATTACCATTATTATCATTATTATTATTACTATTATTATTATTATGTGACAGTGTTTAAAATTTCTGTTCTCGCCATTTTTTTCGTTCATTGTTACACGTGGGTCAGTGACCAGCAGAGCGTGACTCGGCTTATAGTCCCTACTAGTCAGTGTGAAGTACTTCGTGTTGTAATCGTTGTGATTCTCTAGCCTTCCTCCCTCTTTTTTTTCACACCTTCTCCTCCTGTGATTGCAACCTTGTGTTCGTGTACTCTGGCTGTTGTAAGAGTGAATTGAATAGCTGTCAAATGTGCTTGCTCTTGTAGCTGTGTCATTATCCGTGTTTTTCTCTGTTCAAGGAATTTTTCGTGTGTCGTTATTTCATATTCCAACACACACGCACCCGCACACAAACCCTAACACACACTCACACCTTAACCCACATTCCCCCTGTCCATCTCTCTGCACCCTTCTCTTTCTCTCCACTGTTCTCTGTTCTAGGGATATTTCGTGGGTTGTTATTTCATGTTCCAACACACACGCACCCCAACACACACTCACACCTTAACGCACATCTCCCCTGTCCATCTCTCTGCACCTTTCTCTTTCTCTCCACATGTGATTGTTCTTGTAGCTGTGTCGTTATCTGTGTCTGTCTCTGTAAGTCTGTTCTAGGGATATTGTGTGTGTTGTTACTTTCAGATTCCAACACACACTCACCGGCACACTAACCCCAACACACACTCACGCCTTAACCCACATTCCCCCTGTCCATCTCTCTGCACCCTTCTTTTTCTCCACTGTTCTCTGTTCTAGGGATTTTTCGTGTGTTGTTATTTCATATTCTTACACACGCATCCGCTCACGTACACAAACCCCAACACACACTCACACCTTAACGCACATCTCCCCTGTCCATTTCTCTGCACCCTTCTCCTTCTCTCCACTGTTCTCTTGTAAACATACAAACAAACAAACAAGGATGCTTATTCAGTACACGCGTGATCAGCTAATGCTTCTCAACCGCCACGACAACCACTACACGGCTAGTACAGACACAGTCGAAAACGCGCTACGCGCAATACGGATGAAAAGACGCGGGAACCGAGGAGGCAAACATCGACGCGGTGCACGCCGATCAAAACACACTCCTACCCCCACTCCTTCTTCTTTATCCGTCCCCCCTCCACCTCTCTCCTCCCCCCTGCTCTTGTTCTGTCACCCTTCTCCTCCCACACTTCTTCCTATTTTTCTTCATTTTCTCCACTTCCTTCTTTTCTTGCCACCCTTCTTCCTCTTCTTTCTTCTCCATGCCTCTCTTCACACCAGCACCCCCCTCCTTCACTTTCGTCCTCTTCTGCGTCTGCTCTTTCTCCGTCTTCTTCTACTACCCTTTCCTCTTTCTGCTCCCTTGCCTTCCTCACCCCTCTCTCTCTCATCCTCTCCTTCTTACATCCCTCCCCCTCCCACCCAATCCCCCTACACTTCCCCTCCATCCCCTCTTTCTACCCCCTCACCTTCCTCCCCTTGCTCTTCCTCTTTTTCTCCAATCCCTCCCCCTCCCACTCCATCCCCCCACACTCCCCCACCACCCCACGCGTGTTCGTCATCGTCTGCTTCTCCCACCTCTTTTTCCCATCATTCCTCTAACCTGAAACTGTGTCTATTCAATGCTCAGTCTATCTGCAAAGATGGCAAGGCCGACGTGATTTCGGATTTCATCTCCGACAATGACCTAGATATTGTCGTGATAACTGAAACATGGCTCCGGCCAGTGGGTGACGAACCTACTATCGCAAGCGCCACTCCGAGTGGCTACCGACTTGCCTCCTTTCCGCGCGCTTCCAGGGGAGGCGGCATTGCCATCATTTACAGGGACTGCCTTTCTGCTCACTCTCTTTCACTCAATCTCTGCCCTTCACACATCCCTCATTTGAATATGTCGAGGCCAAAGCAACACTCCCCGGCCACTCAGTCATTTTCTCCTGCATCTATCGCCCTCCGCCTAGCTCCCAAAACAAACTCACCAACTCTATGTTCTTTACTGAATTTGACCTCCTCCTCGACCATTACAGCACACGATCCGGCAAACACATCCTCCTTGGTGATTTCAACTTTCACTTTGACAAACCTGATCACCCGGACACAAAACGCCTATGCAGGTCACTTTCAAACCACAATCTTACACAACACATCACACAACCTACTCACCGTCTTGGCCACACCATTGACTGGATCATCACTCGCACCTCCGATAAACTCTTTCTCGACTCAGACATCTCCTCTGTACTCCCCTCCGACCACCTCGCTATTCTCGTCTTCCTCAATCTACCTCCCCCTCACAAACAACAACTCCTTGTCTCTCGCCGCAAACTAAAACCTGTCAACCGTGAGATCTTCTTCGCCGAAGCTGTCGACCTTCTCTCTGACTCTTCCTCCTCTGATCTTGCATCTCACTTTGATTCCTCTCTCCGTAAACTTCTTGACAACCATGCCCCTGTCACCTCCTGCTCCAGGCCCGACCGACTCCCTTCCCCCTGGCTCACCCATGAGATAGCAACGGCCAAGCGTGAGCGTCGGCAAGCTGAGCGCCGTTGGCGCTTATCTGGCCTAACCGTTCACAGACAGATTTTCCAAACCATCAGATCCAAAGTCTGCAGACTGATCTCTGATGCCAAACGCAAACACCTCCAAAACAAAATCCTAGAATCCACTTCTTCCAAAACTCTCTACGCTACGATGAACAAACTCTTAGGCACACCTAAAGAATCTCCACTCCCCAACACACACAAAAAAGAAGAACTCCCATCCGCCTTTTCCACCTATTTCTCTGACAAAATTCAATCTCTGCGCAACACACTTGACATTCTACCATCTCCGCCTTGCCCTCCTGACTCCCCCTTCACAGGCACCCCCCTCTCATTTTTCCGCTCTCTCTCTCAGGCAGAAGTTCTCAAAATCATAAAGACTATGTCTCTCAAAACCTGTGAACTAGACCCCCTCCCAGCTTCCCTGTATTTGGACGGTCTCCCAAAACTTCTGCCTTTCATCACCGATATCATCAACACCTCTCTAGAAACTGGCTCCGTTCCTGATATCTTCAAGTCTGCCATCGTTCGCCCTCTCCTCAAAAAACACAACCTTGACCCAAATGACCTCAAAAACTATCGCCCAGTCTCCAATCTCTCTTTTCTGTCTAAGCTACTTGAAAAGGTTGTCCTCAACCAGCTCAACGCTCACCTCACCATCAACAATCTCCTCAGTCCCTTCCAGTCTGCCTATCGCAAGCACCACGGCACTGAAACAGCCCTTTTACATATTCTGAACGATCTTCTTCTCTCAACTGACTCAGGCAACATCTCCCTTACCCTACTCGATCTCTCTGCCGCCTTCGACACTATTGACCATTCTATCCTCCTCCACCGCCTTCAACACTCCTTTGGCATCACTGACTCCGCTCACTCCTGGTTTCTTTCCTACCTCTCCGACAGACGGCAGTCCGTTATCATCGATGGCATATCCTCTGACCCAGTTAGGCTCTCCTGCGGAGTTCCTCAGGGATCTGTCCTGGGTCCGGTCCTTTTTACACTCTACACCTCCCCTCTGACCAACATCATCCAGTCTCATCACATAAACCACCACTTCTATGCTGACGACTCACAACTACAAGACAAAGACAAACCTGACAACATTCAGGCACTCCTGACTCGCACGGCCGACTGCTGTGAAGACGTGAAGGACTGGATGACAGCAAACAAACTTAAACTGAACGACGACAAAACGGAAGCCATGCTGGTAGGCACACGCCAGAAACTCCCTCAGCTCCCCTCCTCTCTCCATCTTCAGCTTGACGGTACCTCTATCCCTCTCTCCGACTCTGCCAAGAACCTTGGCGTTATCCTTGACTCTTCTCTCTCAATGACTAGCTTTGTCTCTGCAACCGCCCGGGCCTGCTACTTCCACCTCCGTCGAATCAGTCAGATCAGAAAATACCTCACCACCGAAGCTGCCACCAAACTTGCTGTCTCCCTCATCCTGTCTCGCATCGACTATTGCAACTCCCTTCTTTCCGGCCTTCCCCGCTCCACCACTCTCCCTCTCCAACGCGTTCAAAACAATACTGCCCGCCTCGTCCTCAGAAAGAAGAAATCTGACCACGTCACTCCCTTGCTCAAAGCCCTACACTGGCTTCCCATCTCCCAACGCATTCAATACAAGACCTTGTCTCTCTGCTACAAGTCCCTCAACAACTCCGCTCCTCTCTATCTCTCTGACTTACTTCACCCATACATTCCCTCTCGCTCTCTTCGCTCTGCCTCCGACCCTCTCCGCCTCCGCATTCCTCGCTCCAAACTCAGCACGTTCGGGTCCCGCTCCTTCTCTGTCTACGGCCCATCCATCTGGAATACTCTTCCACTCTCTCTCCGTCAGAAACCCTCTCCCACCTCCTTCCAGTCTGCCCTCAAAACTTACCTTTTCAAGCAGTTCTAACACTATGACCTCACTACGCACCCCATCGCCAGCTGTCTCTTACATATAGTGTCTGGTCTGTTTGTGGTATGAGTATATTTGAGTGAATGTATTTTTTGCGTAATTGTTACATGTTGCATTGTCTAAAGCGTGCACATGCGTGCGTGAGTTGTGAGTGCGCGCTTAGAGTTATAATTATTATAAGATAAGCGCATTATAAATACAGTAATTATTATTATTATTATTACAGTGTGTTGCTAAGTGTGGTGTTGTGACTGCTGTGCAGGTAACGGGTGACATCAGCAGCTACGTGTACAGCACTCAGTCCGGCATTAAGCTGTATGAGAAAATGGTCTACCTGGTGCAGAAACACTATGACCTGGCCTCCACCACCGTAACCGGCATCCCTATGAAGGTCGGTAAGCTGGCCAGTGCTACTGCTAGATGATCTAACCCTGTCACCCAGAGGTGTCGGGAAACAATAATTCTATATATAGAACTCTGCGACAACTGTGTGTTAGTCTCCTTCATTCCTTATCGTTCATAAAATGGTACCGAGGTTGAATAGATCTGTTTTCTTCATCCATGGCAATTGGCCAGCGTAAGCCAACTATAAAGAAAAAATCAAGATTAGTTGTAGATAAGACAGCAATGTAAGATTTTTTTAAAAGTATTATGACATGCTCAGAGACAGGAATTAAATAAATCTTAATATATATAATTATAAAATCGAAATATGTGTTTGTCTGTATTCTTATAAGAAATATGAAGTTTCGCTCTAATAGTACCCAAATTTGCCCTGACCAAAGGTATGTTTCATGCGCTGGGTTCATATCCCAAAGGTCTGTTTCATGCTCTGACCAAAAGTCGGTCTCATGCCCCGAGTTCATAACCCAAATAGGAAGAAAAACCATTAGGGGAAAAATCACAGCAGGCCAAGGGAGGTAACCTACTCTTCAGCCACTGCCCAAACGCAACCAGAGAGACGGAGACGGGTTTGCCAGCTGGTGTTTGTATAATATACGTTTATTCATGCGTGCATTTGTTGTAAAATTAAACCTAGTGAACGTCTTTGACGAGGCATATTCATAAAGCCTTCTGTCTCACTATGGCTCCCAAACCCCATGAGACTGGCGAAATGTTGACAAGTTGGGCACAAGTGGCTTGAGACACCCCCATGATACTTGATAAATATTAAAATAGCAAAGATTCAATGTACACTTGCGTTTTTTACCCTGTGCCCTGGCTCTAAACTTTCTGTTTTCCCTGAGTCCTGGGTGTGATGCCAGTATGAAACTGTGTGTCATTTAAACAAGTCACCATCATCAACGTATTGTATGTTTCAGGAGGAGCAGAATGCACAGTCGTCAGCCAACTATGACGTGGAGTTGCTACACCCCTCTGCTGTCCACACCGACTACCTCAATAAACTCCATACAGGTACCTCACAGTGCGGTCACTGTAATATTAGTCTTTCCTTGCTTTGAAGAGGAGGACATTCATATATTAATTTTGATATCACAATCTTTATGGTCCTAACAAACAGCATAGGAAAGTTTGGTTGCAGTGTACCACACTCATTGACAATAACATTCACACAACACAGTCACAAGACAATGAAACATGATTTAAAATTTGGGATTCAGATTCCGAAAGCTTTATTATCTTGATCTCTCAAGAGAGAATTATAACATGCATTGTGGGGTCATTTGAAAAGTAATAACCTAAAATATTAATGAAGATACTTCAGCAGTGAATCATGCTTATGTCCATGTTGAACACTGTCCCAGGCAGCATTAGTCAAATGGTGTTTGTTAAGATAGGACAAAACAGTGATCGTAAGACATTGGCCTTCAGACTAAACCAGTGTACTTCTGCTTCCTGCATTCTTTCTACCTATATGGATAAAAGGGATGAGAGATTTCCCTAAGGTTATCCTGGATTTCATTAAAGGCTATTTTAATAATAAGAAGTAGTGTGGGGAACAGAACAGTTGGGGTAAAACTAATTGTTACAGAAATGATATCAAGTGGATATGATAGAGTGATATTAGATTAACATGTCGATCAAATTCTACAGACGTAACACCTCTGCATAATGGAAAATGTTCAATTTGAAATCGGAATAATACGTGTCCTAAATGGCCAGCCATAGCTTGGTTGAAGTTTTTATCATAGCAACCAATGGGAGACGATTTTTAGGTTGAATTGCTTTAAAATTGCTAAATAATGGAATATGTGCCAGGTTTTGCTTTGCTTTAGCAAAAATAAACACATTGGAAATAATTAGGCGACTACGGAATTGCAGCAGCAGACGATGCTTTGGTAGCCTGTAATCACGTTGCATTGTTTGCTTGGATACAAGGTTCTGTCTTGTTTTTTGCATTTTCTTCTTTGTGAAGCATTCGTAATTGATTATTTTACTTGTGGGTGAGGATGAAAATCAGCAATAGCTAAATCCCTGTATTTTACTTTAGATAGAGACCAGAGCAAGCTTTAGCTCCACGCCGGCGCTAATTTTATGCTGCAAGTATGGCTGGTCAAATCTAAAGCTGCTCTCCATGCCAGCCTGCGCTCAGTTGAAAAACGCCATGCAAGAAGTCACAAGCACTCGGCGACCGTTTTAAGTGATCAGCATTTAGAAATGGGGTAAATCAAAAGCCGCAAAAACATCTTGGAAGAGATGAAATTCCTTTCAGGTCATCATAGATATATATATGAGTCGTCAACTCCCAGTAGCCCCATGGCGTTATTTTCTTTGATGGTTACATGTCTGGGCCAACAACAAAAGACAAGGCTCACTTGCGAAGGACAAAGGGACATAAATTAAGTGCTATCCATTTCACACTGAACATGGTTCTCCGATCGTGAAAAGATTAGTTTCTTACAACTGCAGAGAACAAGCAGCGCTTCATCCATGCTTTTGGTACACGTTGATAAAACAACTGAACAGTAACTGTTCATTTTGCCAAAGATGCAGGCTTGTAAAATGTCTTCAAAGCAACACATTGCGCCAGAGACAAAAAAAAAGACAGAAAGGAAGTAGGAAAGAAAAAATGAAAAAAAGAAAAAGAAGGAAAGAAAGAAGAAAAACAAAAAGAAATAATAAAAGAAAGAAAGAAGTAGAGAAGGAAAGAAGAACAAAAGAAAGAAGGAAAGAAGTAATGACAGAAGGAAAACGAAAGAGAAAAAAAGAAAATAAATAAAAAAGGAAAGAAAGAAGGAAAGACAAAAAAGAAAGAAGGAAGGAAACAAGGAAATAAAAGTAATAAAAGACGGAAAGAAGAAAGAAAGAAGTAATGAAAAAAGAAAGAAGAAAAGCAAGAAAGAAGTAATGAAAGAAGGAAAGAAGCAAGAAAGAAAGAAGAAAAGAAAGAAAGAAGTAATGAATGAAAGAAAGAAAGAAAAGAAGAAAGGTAGAAGAACGTGAATTTATTTATTTCCTGAGCTACTTTTGTATGACATACAATTATGTTGGAAATTTGACTTCTTTTTTAATGTTTAAATTGTGAAAGTGTTGACGATTTTGTCAATAACGTATGTGAAATAATTGTTTAGACAGTGCCGATGGAGGCTGCAGCCCGACCACAGAGGAAGCACCTCCAGCCACCATCACTCTCAAGTGGTGTACCCCCAAAACCAACATTGTTGGTACGTTCATGCTGATAAAGACTTGGTTTTGTTCGTTCTTATCGAGTTGTCTCATGCGTCTTGAGGCGCGGATCCATCTCCTTAATGCCAGTACAATTTCATTGATGCTACTGAAATATTGCAGGTTACTGATTGCCCGATCACTCTCACTCGCTGTGCTACTGTAATCACATGCTATCTATTCTGATGGTAGTGGGGGTGGTGATGATATATTGAACACTGCTATCTATTCTGATGGTAGTGGGGGTGGTGATGATATATTGAACACTGCTATCTATTCTGATGGTAGTGGGGGTGATGATGATATATTGAACACTGATATCTATTCTGATGGTAGTGGGGGTGGTGATGATATATTGAACACTGCTATCTATTCTGATGGTAGTGGGGGTGATGATGATATATTGAACACTGCTATCTATTCTGATGTTAGTGGGTGGTGATGATGATATATTGAACACTGCTATCTATTCTGATGGTAGTGGGGGTGGTGATGCTAATATATTGAACACTGCTGTCTATTCTGGTTCGTTATTTTGCCATGTAACCTGAAAATAAATGACTTGTGTTTATTTGGCTGTTTGAATTATATTATTATACCGATTGTTTATTTTACTGCTGTTTTTCTGCTAAGCGACCACTAATCCAGGTGTGTGTGTGTGGCATATTAATTATGAATGCCCCTGTTATTATTGTTAGTACTAGGGGGAGACCAAAGGTTTGTGTAAAACTGCCCTAGCATTTCTTTGTGAATGGAGTTGGGCGCGATTCCAGTGGACATTGGATTGAATAGATAGTAGTATTTTCAGTGTATTCAATCAGGATGTGAATGTATTTCTGTGCTCCCCATATTACTCAGTAGTGTAGTGTTTTGGCACTACTTGTTTTTACTGTTGTCCTACGGTGTTCCTTGCACACAAATAGCCTTGCTAATTCTAATGGGGACATTCAAGTGTTGTGTATAAAAAGCTGTTGGTGTTTCAGAACTCCACCACTGTTCTGGCTGTTATCGCATCACTCCTGTGGACGTCAATAGCAGACCATCTTCCTGCCTCACAAACTTCTTGCTGAGTGGTCAGTTCTTTATAAAGTTAATTTATTTATTATTTAATTTTTTTTGCTTAACTTATTAATTAATTAATTTATTTATATTCTCTTGTATACGTACATGCTGTGGGAGTAATGTTAGGTGTATAGTAATCAGATAACACTGGTTGTTTTAATGAAGGTAAAGTTGTGCCGGTAAATAAATAATATTGATGCAAAGCTTCAACAACAAAAAATAGTAAACGTACATGCTGTTATGTACTTTTGAAATAATTATTTGCATATAACTTGTAAATGTTACTTTTATTTGTTTATTGGAGAGATGATCTTGTGCCTGTCTAAAGTCCTTGATGATGTAATAAAAATGTGTGGAATTGAATTATTTTATTTTTATTCATTTATTTTGTTTTATTTATTTATTTCTGTTTAACTTCTGTGATGATGTAGTACAGATTTATTGAATTGAATTAGATTGAATTATTTTACTTTTATTTTATTTATTATATTATTTCATGTTATTTATCCGGTCCTGATTTGGCTCAGAAGATTCCGCTGGACCTATAGCAATAATCATGTAATGTCATGTTATTTATTCCATGTATTTATTTGTTGTTTATCGATCCAATTCAATTCATTTCAATTCAATAATTACTTTTAACATCTGTCCATGAATGTGATTTTAGACCATATGGTCATTGTCACGCATGGACACACAAACATATAATAAAATATAACAATTTAAAGTTGAACTATAATCATACAAAGTATCTAACAGTAATACAGAAGATGCAGACATGTAAAAAATTCCAAGGGCAATATCTATTATTGCCGGGCTATGCAACAAAATGTTGACGGATGTTTGACTATTTTACATTCTTGTTCTTTTCTGTGTAGTGTGTGAATGCATGATGGAACGCTTTTGAACTGTTAATTACTAGGAAAAGCACATTATAAATATCATTATTATTATTATTATTAGTAGTAGTAGTAGTAGTATTCATATAACAGTACCAAAAAACGACATCCCTATTATATAAAGTATGTTTAAGTGGTATGGGTTGTAAACGATTGTGAGGTTGGCTGTGTTGATGCAGGGAGAGCAGTAATGCTGGAACAGCCCAGGAAGACAGGTACCAAGGTATTGTCACACATGCTGGCCAGTCATGGAGGAGAGATCTTCATCCACACACTGCCCACGTCACGGTCCATTCTTGAGGACCCTCCTTCCATCAGCGAAGGCTGTGGAGGCCGAGTCACCAACTATCGCATCACTGTGAGTCCTGTTGAATTCGGCAGCACTGTTTACTGAAGTGTTGACAGACAGAGAGTAAGCACACCACACCAAGAGTGCAGCACTCTCACTACGTGGGCAAACTGTCAGCTATATGTATTTCTCCCAGAGTGCATTCCCTTGTTGATGACTGTCATACAAGAGTTGTGTCCCTTATACCTTAGTCTACCACATTGCCTCCCCTTGATATTAGATTGTTCATTGCTGTTGACTTTCATATTTCCACAAATGTTGAATCTCCATAATTATATCAGTTTTCACTGTCATGTTCATCATCATAAACCACCTCATGGCAAATAATAACATTTTTATTTTTCCTAAATAGAATTACATTAAATAATCTTTTAGGTCCGTTTATCTATTTATCTGACATTTAGTTTAAACGATATAAACTTCTAACACTTGTTGCAGGCAGGGCAACCCATTGTTTGTGTGTTGTTGTATTCCACACAATTCTGACCAAGAGTAAAGGGAGGTTCAGAATGCCTCTCTCTCCATCACCAAAAGGTTACAGGAACACCTTTATCTTATTTTGCTATTCACAGAATTTCAGGTTAAACCAAAAATCTCAGAAACTGATGCATGAAGAGGTGAGCATTATTTTGTGCAGGATTTTGGGGAGTTTATGAAGAGGCATAAACTGCTGCCAGTGCCCCCAGAGAGAATTGAACAATCCTTTGGTAGTCCTGACATCAAGCCTATCCAGAAAGGTCAGTCACAGTAATAGATTGTAATGATGATGTTGACAATGATGATGAAGATGATAATGATCATAATGGATGTTGATGATCGATGATGATGATAATGATGAGAATGAGGATGATCTACTAGACTTTTTAGCAAGGGAGTACACGCTGTTCACTCCGAAATGGCTCCTACAGACACCACAGACAGGAATCCAGATCCAGGTCGATCCAGATCTAGATGATGATGATGATGATGATGGCGATCATGGCAATCATGACAGTCTGATGACAACACCACAAATTTATCAGCTTCCGTCACTCACAAAATGCAGAAAAAATAGTCTTGTATACAGCAACACCAATGACAGTTAATGTAAATGGCAGTTATTGTTGCCACACACCTCACCCTCCCCCCCCCCTCCACACCTCCCGAGCTTCCACCTAAAAAAAAAAAAACGCGAAATATAAGGAGCAATAATTTTGGTGATTTAGAGACCATGTTTTGGTTGTGCCAACAGTTTGCTTTATGTATGCATTTCATGTTGTGACCTTATTGGCCTATTGATTTCAGTTTTCTTTTAGCATTCATATCAGAAAATAATGCATTGTGTAATAATCCTTGGTATAATTATAGTATAGTATAGTACAGTACAGTACAGTATAGTATAGTATAGCTGGAACCATAGGTTGTCAAGCCTCTTGCCTTCTTGATAACGTGCTGAGAACACACTCATTTGTCACTTTGGTCAGAGCGTCAAGCATCGACCATCTGAGAAAATTCAGTGGAGTACAATTTAGAACCTTAACTTTTACTATTTGTAAATCAATGATAAAATATATGTACGTGTGCATTTGCATAATGTATGATATGGTTTTATGTATGTGTGTGTGTATATTATGTGTGTGTTTCAGCATTTGACGCACTGGAGCGTGCCACAAGGTTCTGGCCAATTGTTCTAACAGACACCATCCTTGGCAACCTGTCACCTGTAAGTACTCAGGGCACTTGTGCCTACATCTTCTTACGTTTCATAACATTGGCCAGTGTCCCACAGTGATACAGAACTACGAGACACCCAAACTCTGGGTTGTTGTGTTGTGGGCCTCAGGCAGCGTGAGTGAGATCTTGTATCCGCCAGTGCTTTGAGCAACTCTTGATCTGGAAAAGAGTTGTATAAGAATGATAAAATAAAATCAGTCATTGAGTTAAAGAGAAACGAATAACCCATTAAATGTCGACGTTTATCAACCAGACTCTGAACCCATTGCCCACTCTGCTGGCCAGAGAGAGGCTAACAGACGATGAAGTGCTGGACTGCAAGAAGGTCATCTACAACCTCACCAGGATGGACGCACAGAACGAGAGCCTGCCAGTCCCTGCCTCTTCCCGAGGCAAAGGACCCAAACGGTCAGTCTGTGGTAGCTGTGTGGGGATGGGGATGGGGATGTTGATGATGCTGTTGTGGTTTGGTGCTGGTGGTGTTCAGTGCTTTGGTGAGGGTGGCGTCTAATGGTGTGCCCTGCTTTTCAGTCACAGCTTTTTTTAGTTGAAATTACAATTCTTACATATTGAAATAGTGTTAGTTTGGTCTAGGTTGACAGTTTGGTCTAGACTGACTCGACTGGTTAATTTAACAGATTGTTTGAATGACTGATTTGTTGTGTGACTGATTGGTTGACTGGCTGATTGGTTGTGTGACTGATTTGTTGACTGGCTGATACGTTGTTATCTGTGCACCAGGGAAGAACAGTACCGACAGCTGTGGTTTGAGGTGGAGAGCCTGGTGAGATCTTACGCCGACACCTCTGAACAACACGCCAAGGTAACCACCTTTCTCCTCCTGTTGCTACGTCTTGGGATGACAGTATATCAACCCAGGCCTAGTCTGTGCACTTACAGGACCTTTAAAGATCCTGACGCCCATCTCCTAGATGCGTCAGTGCCAGCTACTGAAATACGCACTCAGCTTGCAATAGGTCTCTTCAGCTTTAATCCCGGTTAGCAAGGATAGTGCTCAGTTGTTTGGGCGTCAGTCGATGAGCCTAGGTTAGCATGTGGGCGCCTCTGACGGCTTGAGTTCGATCAAGTTTAAGCCAGCTCCTTGAGCAGCTCATGAGCTGGACACAAGCTATAATTATATGAACAGTTTTTAACAAATCAATAAATGAATGTCAACAACACGCTGAAGTTGAGTTACAAGGTCCTGCTTGGACAGGATAGTGTAGCAGTATTACATCTCTACTAAAGCCCATAAAACATTGAAGACAAAGAAAACTAAGACACCTTGATATTTGCCGGGGTTGGAAAGTATTATTATATATTGAAAATAATAATCATGAATGTTTATGTTGTAGGTACTGGCATGCATTCTGGACTGCAAGAAGCAAAACCAAGGTGAAGAAGCACCAAGTCTGGCACAGCAACGAGCATCCCTCACCTCGGAACTCAACAAAGAGCCTGACAAAGAGATGTCTGCTACTGAACGCAGCTGGAATGACCTTGATAAGTAAGCCTAGAAGTTTTTATTTTAAAGTAGATAATTGTTTCCTGGCATAATTTGTGGACACAGCCATGAACAAGTTAAAAATTTTGTGTAATTCAGTTCAATTCAGTCAGTTTTGTTTATGGCCTGTTCATAAATTAAGCGATTTTTGTGTATAATCTGTTCACAAATTAAGTGATTTTGTGTATAATCTGTTCACAAATTAAGCGATTTTGTGTATAATCTGTTCACAAATTAAGCGAATTTATTTATAGTCTGTTCACAAATTAAGCGAATTTAATTATAGTCTGTTCACAAATTAAGTGATTTTGTTTATAATCTGTTAACAAATTAAGTTAAAAAAAATTTGAGCTGAAAAAGCACTATATAAAACTGATTAAAGAAATAAAATTAATTTAAAAAAAATTAGAATGCCTTCTTTCCGTATTAACTACAGAAACAAAGTCAGAATGTAATTATATACAATGTAATTACAATAATACAATAATTGCGAATGTTAAATACAGTTACAAAAGTCAGAATGTAATTATTTACAATGTAATTACAATAATACAATAATTGTTAATGCTAACTACAGAAACAAAGTCAGAATGTAATTATATACAATGTAATTACAATATTGCAATAATTGTTAATGTTAACTACAGAAACAAAGTCAGAATGTAATTATATACAGTGTAATTACAATAATACAATAATTGTTAATGTTACCTACAGAAACAAAGTCAGAATGTAATTATATACAATGTAATTACAATAATGCAGTAATTGTTAAAGTTAACTACAGAAAAAAAGTCAGAATGTAATTATATACAGTGTAATTACAACAATACGATAATGGTTAATGTTAACTACAGAAACAAAGTCAGAATGTAATTATATACAATGTAATTACAATAATGCATTAAGTGTTAATGTTAACTACAGAAACAAAGTCAGAATGTAATTCTATACAATGTAATTACAATAATACAATAATTGTAAATGTTAACTACAGAAACAAAGTCAGAATGTAATTATATACAATGTAATTACAATAGTGCAATAATTGTTAATGTTAACTACAGAACGAAGTCAGAATGTAATTATATACAATGTAATTACAATAATACAATAATTGTTAATGTTAAATACAGAAAAAATTGCTCTGTGGGTTCGGGCATTAAATAGAATAGACCCAACGTTTCCCGGCGTGTCGTAAGAGGCGACTAACAGGGGTGATGTTAGCACGGCATCACTGGGCGAAAGTCTTCTACACAGAAGTCACCGGCCAGGGCGGAGGAACCTCACGTTACTACAGGTTCAACGACCATGTGCTCAGGGCCAAGGCGAGCCACACTGTATTCGTGGATTTCGGCTGTGGCCAACAGCCTGGAGAGGATTGGGCACCGCCAGGTCTTTTTTGCCCAAGACACACTACATGATGACACAACCCACTAATTCCATACCGGATCGGTCGTCGCCCGGGTCGTCACACGGCACAAGGACCGCGCCTTCCGTTGGCCACCAGGACGGAGGTGTTAAGTATGCTACTGATGGACAATTTAGCAAGATCCGCACGAGAAACAACATCGTCATAGGAACCTGGAATGTCAGGACCCTAACTGCGGAAGGAAAATTAGAAGAACTGGCCCACGAGTTGGACCACTATCGATGGAATGTTCTAGGTATCAGCGAACTGCGCTGGAAAGGCCTAGGTGAAACAACGACCGACAAAGGCCACAAGCTCTATTTCAGCGGTAGGGATGACAGGCACGAACACGGCGTTGGATTCTTGGTCCACAAGAACATTCTAGCCACTGTCATGGGTTGCCGCCCAGTCTCCAGTAGACTCATTACCATCCGCCTGAGAGCAGCCCCTTTCAACATCACCATCATCCAGGCCTACGCCCCAACATCAGACTATGACGACAGCGAAGTGGAGGATTTTTATGAAAATCTACAGGCGGTCCTTGACCAAGTGCCGAAGAAGGACATAGTCATAGTGCAAGGCGACTGGAATGCCAAGGTTGGCCAAGATGCGCACCACAACTGGGGAGACACATGTGGACCCCACTGCAACAACGAGACAAATGACAGGGGTCTGAGACTCTTGGAGTTTGCCAGATACAACAATCTGGTACTGGCAAACACGCTTGGTCTCCACAAAAACTCCCGACGATGGACATGGCACAGTCCTGGCGGGGAGCATCACAACCAAATAGACTACATCATGGTCAAGAAACGCTTCAGATCAAGCATCAACATTGGCAGGACACGTACTTTTCCAGGAGCAGACATCGGAAGTGACCACGATCTCGTGATGATGTCTTTCCGGCTCCACTTGAAGAGAGTAAATACAGCAAAGTGCACTAGACTGAAGTTCGACCTGGACAAACTGCAAGACCCGGAGGTGGCAGAACTATTTCAGGCCACAATTGGAGGGAAATTTGCACCACTGCTCATTTTGGGGGCTGGTGAAGTAGATGTCAACACCATGACCACCACCTTCAACTCAGCTGTGACAGATGTCGCCACTGAGATCCTTGGCAAGCACCGACCAAAGAAGAAGCTGTGGATCACACCTGAACTTTTGGATCTGTGTGATAAACGAAGAGAGATGAAAAAGAAAAAGAACACCTCACAGGGAGCTGATGTCTACCGAAAAATCAACAATGACATCCGAAAAGGCATGCTCACAGCAAAGGAGAACTGGATAGAAGATCAATGCCAGGAAATAGAGAACAGTCTGAACAAGAACAACAGCAAGAAGGCCTACCAGACTGTGAAGCGGCTGACAAGTGTCAAACAGCCCAAAGTCTCCACTATCCAAAGCAAGTCTGGCATATGCCTTACAGAAGAACAAGAAGTCTTGGACAGATGGACAGAGTACTGCTCTGACCTTTACAACCATACACCAAATGGAGACCCATCAGTTCTAGCATGTCCCGAGAACAGAGAAGAAGAAGAAATCCTCCCAATTCTCCGGGAAGAAGTTGAGGCAGCAGTGCAAGCGCTAAAGAAAGGGAAGTCAGCGGGAGTGGACAACATACCCGCGGAACTGCTACAAGCAGGAGGAGAAGCGATGATTGATGCCCTCACCATTATCTGTAACAAGATCTGGCAGAGTGGGGAGTGGCCTATACCATGGACCCAGTCGCTTGTCATCACTCTTCCCAAAAAAGGTAACCTTCAGGAGTGTGAAAATTACCGGACCATCAGCCTCATCAGCCATCCCAGCAAGGTCCTCCTGAAAATAATACTCAACAGGTTGAAACCCCAAGCTGAACAAATCATAGCTGAAGAACAAGCAGGATTCAGGGCAGGGCGAAGTACCACTGAGCAGATTTTCAACCTCAGAATAATCTGTGAGAAATACCTACAGCACCAACAACATCTATATCATGTGTTCATAGACTTCAAGAAGGCGTTTGACCGAGTCTGGCATGCAGCTCTATGGGCAACAATGAAAGTGTACAACATCAGCCCTAAAATTATTGAAGTCATCAAAAGCCTGTATGACAAGGCTACCAGTGCAGTCCTCCACAACAGAGCCATCGGGAATTGGTTCAGAACAACAATCGGTGTGCGTCAAGGATGCCTACTCTCTCCAACACTCTTCAACATCTTCCTAGAGCGCATCATGTCGGATGCTCTTGCAGACCATGAAGGCACAGTCAGCATAGGGGGTAGAGCAATCTCCAATCTTCGTTTTGCAGATGACATTGATGGATTGGCTGGAGAGGAACAAGAACTTGAACAGCTGGTACAGAGGCTTGACACCACCTCCAAAGCCTATGGAATGGAAATAAGTGCAGAGAAGACCAAAATGATGACCAACAACACCAATGTCATCAATACGGACATCAAAGTCCAAGGCCAATCCCTCGACACAGTGCATAGCTTCAAATATTTAGGAGCCATTGTATCAGACAATGGGTCCCGACAGGAAGTCCTCTCCAGGATCGCACAAACAACTGCTGCCCTGACAAGGTTGAAGCCCATTTGGAAAGACAGGACCATCAGTCTACATTCCAAAGTAAGACTGCTGCGCTCCCTTGTCATCTCCATCTTCCTATATGCTTGCGAAGCATGGACCCTCACAGCAGATCTCCAACGAAGAATACAAAGCATGGAGATGAGGTGCTACAGAAGACTTCTGGGCATTTCCTATACCCAACACATCACCAACGACGAAGTCCGACAGACCATCACACAAGCCATTGGACAACACGATGACCTGCTAACAGTGGTGAAGAAACGGAAACTTCGGTGGTATGGCCACGTCACCAGATCATCAGGCCTTGCAAAGACTATTCTGCAAGGCACAGTGCAAGGAGGTAGAAGAAGAGGGAGACCGAAAAAGAGGTGGGAGGACAACATTCGAGAATGGACTGGTTTGACACTGAGCGAAGCCATCAGGGCTGCTGAGGACAGAGAAAGATGGAGTATGCTGGTTAAACGATCATCTGTGGTGCCCCTACGACCTTCGGGTTACGGGACAGGATAGGATAGGATAGGATTACATACAATGTAATTACAATAATACAATAATTGTTAATGTTAAATACAGAAACAAAGTCAGAATGTAATTCTATACAATGTAACTACAATAATACAATAATACAATAATTGTTAATGTTAACTACAGAAACAAAGTCAGAATGTAATTCTATACAATGTTATTACAATAATACAATAATTGTTAATAACTACAGAATCGAAGTCAGAATGTAATTCTATACAATGTAATTACAATAATACAATAATTGTTAATGTTAACTACAGAAACAAAGTCAGAATGTAATTCTATACAATGTAATTACAATAATACAATAATTGTTAATGTTAACTACAGAAACAAAGTCGAAACATAAGCGATGTAAAAATGTTTCTGTCCCTCACAAATTATACGGTGCAAAAGGTTTTATACGGTTAGCCTAGAATGTTCTAGAATATACTCATTTCAATTATAATTTATTTCCAGCACCGTTCTCGATTAGAGCACGCATTCCACACATAGCAAATCGCATGGCAGCAATCAATCTTCTCAATAACAAAATAGCCAACTATACTGTTTTCTACAATAGGGCGTTCTGCACGGGCGCAAATCATTCGCTACTTTTATTAATTATAAGCTTAATTAAGCTTAATTAATTTTATTCTGATACTCTCCCCTTACTACCGTAACTTTTAACCTCTATGTACAGGCTGATGATTAAACTATATACATAGGCGCACGACTGCAAACTGCGTAGCGTGACACAGCACCCCACCAAGACGAAAACTAACAGTTTTAGTTCTTAACAAACACGCTACTCAGTTCTGCTCAAGAAATCAGCTGGTACATTTTCCTTCCCTGGAATACTCTCCACTATCAGATCGAAAGGTTGGAGTTGAAGTGCCCACCTCATGAGTCTACAATTCGTAGTCTTTGCTTGTTGCAGGTATTGCAAAGGTCTGTGGTCGGTCTGCACAATGACTGTCCGATCATACAGGTACTACTTGAACTTTTGTACTCCCCACACCAATGCTAAGCATTCCTTCTCTATGGTGGAATAGTTCCTCTCTGCTTGGTTTAGCTTCTTGCTGGCACATGTAATTGGCTGCAAACCCAAACCCTGGTCTTGGCACAAAATCGCCCCTATTCCAATCTCTGATGCGTCTGTCTGTAGCACTAATGGTTTCTCCATGTCTGGCATACAGCATACAGGTTTGGAACATATGCGGTTTTTGAGCGTCTGGAATGCCACCTCACAAGCATCGGACCACTGTACGAGACCTGATTTGCCTCCCTTGGTTAAGTCGGTCAGCGGCACCGCTATCGCAGCAAAATTCGGCACAAACTTCCGATAGTATCCTGCTAATCCAAGGAATGACCTGACCTGTTTCTTGGTAGTAGGACGTGGTGCATTCTGGATCTTGTCTATCTTTCCCTGTTCTGGTTGCACTTTGCCTTCTCCCACAATGTGTCCCAAATACTCAAGCTTGCGGAACCCCAGGTAGCACTTGGACGGACGCGCTGCTAACTGCACTTCTCTCAGCCGCTTAAACAAGATGTCTAAACACTCCAAATGTCTCTCTAGAGTCTCTGTGGCTACCATGAGATCGTCCATGAAGTTGTCGACTTCTTTCATCTTCAGCGGCATCAACATCTTGCGCATCATGCGTGAGAAAACTGCACCTGCGGTCTTCAACCCGAAAGGCATGACGCACCATTGGAATTGACCCTCGTTGGTGGTGAAAGCTGTCTTGCACTTATCCTCACTCTTCATAGGTATTTGCCAATACCCCTTGGACAAATCGATCTTGCTCAGGTACTTGGCCTTTGAGAGTTTGTTGAACAGGTAGTCTATGTCTGGCATCGGCTCAGCATCGAAAATCACCTGCCTATTGAGCTTCCTGAAATCGACGCAGAATCTGACTGCTCCGTCCTTCTTCTTTACCAGAACGATCGGTGAACTGAATGGTGAAGCTGCTCGCTCGATCACTCCCATAGCTAGCATCGTCTCGACCTCTGCCTTGATTGTCTCCATCTTTGAATGAGGTAACGGGTACTGTTTTGTCCTTACTGGACGGTCGTCATCCAGTCGTACTTCGCACTCATCCAACGTGGTGCGCAAAGGCAAGTCGGTCAGAATGTCAGGATAACGCACTAATAGCCTCCTAATTCCTGCATGGATCTCCGGGCTATCTGCATCAAGATGCACGTCATCTAACGTCTCTGACTGCTTCAACACTACGGTGGGTATGCCCTCGACTGTAGGTACTTCTTCCCATTCGTCTGCTTCGTCTACTACGACAGCTGTGGCGATTTGTACCCTCTGATGGTACAGTTTCAGTAAGTTGGCGTGAAACAGTTTCACCTTGTTCCTTATGCGAATCTGATAATCGCACTCGTTCCTACGACTGACGACTTCGTATGGCCCCCTCCAGCTCATTTCTAGTTTGTTGTGCTTGTTTGGCAACAAAAGCAACACTTTGTCTCCTGCTTGAAACGTTCTAGGTTTCGTCTTCCTATCGAAATGTCTTTTCTGCCTCTCGCCTGCCTTCTTCAGACTTTCCTTTGCCAGCGTGCACGTCTCTTCAATTCTATTTCGCAAGTCCACTACATACTGACTGGCCACCTTCACCTCTTCTCCTTGACTGTTCTTCGTCCACAGATCTCTCAGAACTGACATGGGACCCCTCACTGTCTTGCCATGCAGCAACTCAAAGGGAGAAAAACCTGTGCTCTCTTGAGGTACCTCCCTATACGCGAACAACAGCGCCGGTATGTATCTATCCCATGCTTTGGGTTGCTCCTTCGTCAGCTTTTTGAGCATCGACACGAGTGTACCGTTGAAAAGCTCCACGAGCCCGTCGCACATCGGATGGTATGGTGTTGTTGCCTTCCCATGGATTGCTAAAAGTCTATTTACTTCAGCCATCACGTTTGACATGAATTGTGTCCCTTGATCTGTCAATATCTCTTTGGGAATTCCCACTCTTGTCCAGATCTCCCACAATGCTTCGGCAACTCTCTCAGCCTCTATGCCTTTCAGCGCTACTGCCTCGGGATATCGTGTGGCATAGTCCACCATGACCAAAATGTACTGGTTGCCCCTGTCTGACATAGGTTTTATAGGCCCCACAATATCAACTGCAACTCTCTGAAATGGCTCATCGACTAGAGGTAGTTTCTGCAGCGGAACTTTTGCTACCCTACCCCTAGGAACTGTTTTCTGGCATTCGGGACATGATTCGCAGAATCGCCTAACATCCCCGCACATTCCCGGCCAATAGAACACTCCCCATATCCTCTCACGTGTCCTCTTCCCACCTAAGTGTCCGGCCATAGGAGGGTCGTGCGCCAGGCGCATCACCTCTCCTCTAAGCTTGCTGGGCACGACTATCTGCGTTAGCTCCTCTTCCCCCTGATGGTGCACTCTATACAAAATGCCCTTCTTTTTGCAGAAGCTAATTATCGCTTTGCCTGACTTGAGTTTCGTCCCTTGCTTCTCGCACTCTCTAGCTCTAGCTAAAGTAGGATCTTCTTCCTGTAACTTGGCCAACTGATCGGGCGTCACGTCGAGTTGGAATGGCTTTGGAATCGGCAGTGCTTTCTCCTGCTTCCCTTCTGCTTTGGCCTGTGCCCTGGTCTGAACGGCGGCTATCGCACACTCTAACCCATCTACAGCCACTGGACTACGATAGCCTCCCTTGAAGGTAACCCAGTTGCCTAGAATGACATCAGGTACAACTTGCTCGATGACGATCAGTTCTACGGTACCCTTCACGAAAGATGAGTCTACCTCTACGTACGCTGTAGGGTACTTCCCTGACTTGACCTGATCAGCGAACATGACCTCGATCTCTCTGCCTGTCATATCCTCGGGACGCACCCACTTGGCTGCTACTGCCCCCACCTCGGCACCAGTATCTCTCAGAATCTTCACAGGCTGACCCCTGACTGTTCCCATGCTCCAAGGGTTTTATGGCTGAATGGTGCTAAAGCTAGTTCTAGTCATTTCAGAGTGAATCGGTCCTGAATCCGGACTGACAGTGATGCGTAGCAACTGTTTCGGACTACGGCACTCCTTCGCTACATGACCTAGCTTCCCGCACTTGAAACATTTCACAGGACGTTTCTCCCCACTAGGTTCCCTTCTCTTGTCCTCCTCACCCTTGTTGCCACTAGGACCACTCCTCGCTGCCCCTACAGACTAACCCACAGCACGATTACCCCCCTTGTATGGCACGCTACCGAACACTGGTCTGTTACTCACTGTCCGTTTCGCGTCTACATGTAACTGGGCAATCTCAGCTGCGCGCTCGCCGCTCTCAGGCTGCCTCTCCCTCACAAACAGCTCTAACTCAGGGTTCATTACTGACAACAACTGTTCAGTCAGAAAGACATCAAGCACTACGCCCGCATCATCTATATCTTTCTTAGCCAAAGAAAACCACCTCTTCACTAAGACTTGTACTCTACTCAAGTACTGCGGAAAAGTCTCTGTCGCTTCTTTCCTACTCCCCCTGAACTGCTTGCGGTAGTAGTCAGCATCTCTCCTAAATCGTTTCAGAAGAGCCCCCCTGACCACTTCGAAATCGACTATCTGCTCTGGAGTTAACTTCAGGTAAGTCTCTCTTGCCTCCCCTGACAGCAACGGTGACAACCTAGCCGACCACGTCTCTTCCTTCCATTTCTGCGTCCTAGCTATTTGCTCAAAGTGCTGTAGATAGCTTTCAATATCCTCTTTGCCATCAAATGGTTGGACCTTGATTTTATAGCTATCAGGCTGAACTCTATCCCTCCTACGTTGGGCTTCTAGTTCTTTCTCTTGCTCCAACTGCGCTCTAAGCCTTTCTCTATCGTCTTCCCGGGCCTGCTCTCTAGCTGCACGCTCTTCTTGCAGACGCAACTGGAAATTTTCCCGCTCGGATTCTATCTTCTTCTCTAAGAGCTTCAGTTCTCTAGCTTTGTCTTTACGCTCCTGCTCTAGCCTTCTTTCTACTATGGCTAAATCCTCTGCTTTATTCTATACAATCACAAGGCTACTTTATCAGGTAGGTAATATTACAGAGACAAAGTTTATCAATCAGTTCAAATTAAATATATTTCAACGTCCTGTAATTTACAAGTTAACACATGTAAATAAATTCTTATTTCTCACAACTGTTTATCGATAGTTATAATTATTTGTTGTGAATTGCGGAGTGTGTGTGTGTGTGTGTGTGTGCGTTATGTAAACAAAATAAGGTTTTCCTTCTGACTACCACAACCTTCGCAACTGAGGTTGACTCAAGGAAAGCGTCGTTACAGAATGTGGCACATCACACCAGCTGGGCTACAGCACAGCAATCAACGATCTGGTTTAGGTTTTGGTACATCTGCAGCAATACATACAAAATACGCAACCATTAATAATTATATTACAATATATTGCACAAGCATTCCGCTGACGGAATGGTTGTCTCCCTTTCACCATTCTTGACCGTTCTCCCTGTCATTTCTCCTGACACTGCACACATGCATTCCCATTCACCTCCTTCCTCTCATTTCTTCGCTACATAACAGCGAATTCTTTTATATCAATTTATAATCATTTAATTTATAATTCAGTTTAGAAAATTCTCTCTCTCTCTCTCTCTCTCTCTCTCTCTCTGTATTTATGCAACAGATAATATGAAACATAAAATAGAAGTAAGAAAACATAATTAACTATCCATTCACGCTCGCACTCATAACCCAAACCCCCGAACGATATGGCCAACTGAGAAATTGAGTCAAGCAACTTACGATTACCAGTGGGAGTCCTCTGGCCTGTTGACAAAGACACACAAATGACGGGACAAACACACAGGCACAGATGGTTACACAAGGTGGTACACAGGCAGAAGAAGTCCTAGATGGAGTCCTAGGTCACCCGACGTTATACGTAGATAGCTCGGATTTCACCGGGAATACACAGCAGGTATTCAAAACGGCTTAAGACACTTCCAGTTAAACAAACACTTTCCAAAGTGTTCCCAAAATAGTCCTCCTCTTCCGATAACTAGGCTCTTTTTCGTTGACAGTCTGATCAGTACGACCCACAGACAAAGTCACTATCTGTCACCTTGACAAAACTCAGATCCGCCGATTCTGGCTACATAAGCGATGTAAAAATGTTTCTGTCCCTCACAAATTATACGGTGCAAAAGGTTTTATACGGTTAGCCTAGAATGTTCTAGAATATACTCATTTCAATTATAATTTATTTCCAGCACCGTTCGCGATTAGAGCACGCATTCCACACATAGCAAATCGCATGGCAGCAATCAATCTTCTCAATAACAAAATAGCCAACTATACTGTTTTCTACAATAGGGCGTTCTGCACGGGCGCAAATCATTCGCTACTTTTATTAATTATAAGCTTAATTAATTTTATTCTGATACTCTCCCCTTACTACCGTAACTTTTAACCTCTATGTACAGGCTGATGACTAAACTATATACATAGGCGCACGACTGCAAACTGCGTAGCGTGATATAAATGTTTTTTTAATGATTACATTTATTATTCCGGATTTTATTATTGATTTAATTATTAATCCTATCCTATCCTCAGTCAAAGGCTTTTTTGAAGTCTTTGACCGAATCTGGCATGCAGCTCTGTGGGCAACCATGAGAGTGTACAACATCAGCCCTAAAATTATTAAAGTCATCAAATGCCTGTATGACAAGACTACCAGTGCAGTCCTCCACAACAGCGCCATCGGAAACTGGTTCAGAACCACAATCGGTGTGCGTCAAGGATGCCTACTCTCTCCAACACTCTTCAACATCTTCCTAGAGCACATCATGTCAGATGCCCTTACAGATCAGTGACTCATCACGAAGGCACAGTCAGCATAGGGGGTAGAGCAATCTCCAACCTCTGTTTTGCGGATGACATTGATGGATTGGCTGGAGAGGAACAAGAACTTGAACAGCCGGTACAGAGGCTTGACACCACCTCCAGAGCCTATGGAATGGAAATAAGTGCAGAGAAGACCAAAATGATGACCAACAATACCAATGGCATCAACATGGACATCAAAATCCAAGGCCAATCCCTCAACACAGTGCATAGCTTCAAATATTTAGGAGCCATTGTATCAGACAATGGGTCCCGACAGAAAGTCCTCTCGAGGATCTGTCATAGATAGGATGGTAGATAGGATGGTGTTGTCGCAAAGATAGGATGGAGTTGCCGCATAGATAGGATGGAGTTGCTGCATAGATGTTGCCGCATAGATAGGATGGAGTTGCTGTATAGATAGAATGGTGTTGCCGCAGAGATAGGATGGTGTTGCCTCATAGATAGGATGGTGTTGCCGCATAGATAGGATGGTAGATAGGATGGTTGTAACGAATGGATATTTAGTGCGTGTGTATATTTATACTATCTGTGTATGCAAAATATATATCTGACTTCTATAGCAGAATATGCGTGCGTGTACGTTCTCTGTTTACGGACACACCCACAAACGTACGGATTCTTCCCAACACAGACAAACAACAACACCAGATATCCGTTCCACGTTCTCAAAAATTTATATAAATAATCAACACTTTTTATATCAACTCCCACTCCAATCCTTTCATACAAATAATCTATCACAGATGGGCTTATCCCAGTGTCTCACACCTATACGTCATCGACGAGTCTGACACTCGTAACGGAAAATTTCTTGTCCTGGTCAATGCAACAAATGCTCAACTTCACAGTACCTTGTTTTCCGAGGGTCCCGGGTTCACAAAATCTGGCACACGTTGCCAAACACACGTCGACGCGAGACGGGGGTCGACGATAAGAAAGCGTCGACGGTAAATGAACGTCGACGAACGGAGGGACTATCCTCCTGCCCCAGTCCGTTCGGAGAAGACGTTGTCTTGGTCCAATGTGGAAACAGAGTCGTTTCCCCTCCGGTGCCTCTGAGATCCCCTTGTCCTCGCCTCGGACAGGATAGAGCCAATTCTGCTCCTCAGTAAGCCAGTGGCTCCAAGTAGGCCGCTGTACAATATATATACATATTCAAACGTCATTTCTCTTACTCGGATATCTATTCTTCTTTAGTTTCACCCTTTCTCACCTCCCCTTTGTTCCTCGCTTTGTTCCATTCTGTTTCGTATGCGATCACCCTTTCCTTCCTCCACCACTATCATTCATATCCAGGTAATCACTTCATGAATGAAAATTACTATTAACCAAGCTCACGCATTCCATTCATACTTCATTATCTACTACTCTACAACTATCGCCCCACATAATTAATAACATTACTGCATCAATGAAAATTCAACAGTCCATCTCAGTGGACAACAGCTCACTACCTTTCAATACAAAAATATACTTATCCGCCATTTTACAATCGTGAAAAACCTTGCAAATACCTGTATTCTTTACAGCACAAAATAAGCATCCACTTCCAGAGAGAAAGACCGTAGAACCTATTCACCTTGCTAGGCTCTCACGCTTTCTACCTCCTTTAGTTTCTTTTTTCAATTTACTTTCTTTTTAATCTTTTTTTTCCTTTTTCATGGCCTACACACATAGACACTGCTACCTCTAGCATACCACCTCTGACACCGAAGTTTTAGTGAGTGACCAATGCCCCGATTCGCGTAATATAAACTCTCCCATTGGCTCAAGGCTTTTAGCCAATCAAAAATCATTAATTAATTTTAATTAAAAAATACCGGGAAAATCCCGTTCCTTACACTACCCCCCCCTCTACGAAAAAAAGAGACCGACCGAGGTTTCTTTTTTCAAAAAGAGCAGTCTTTTCAAGAACAGAAGTTCTTCCGCAAAATTTATGGCACAAACTGATCAACAGCAGATCGCGACAGAAGATCAGCAAGAATGTTGCGAGATCCCGGAAGAGGTTCAATATGAAAATTGTACTCTTGCAAAGACAGAGCCCATCGCATGATTCGTGTATTCTTGAATCTACATGTCTGCATGTATGTGAGCGGTCTGTGGTCTGTCTGCAAGATGAACGCAACACCCCACAGGAAACAAGAAAACTTAAAAACAGTCCAAGCAAGAGAGCAACCAGCAACATACCCAAGTCAAACAAACCTGGTATTGCTGACAAAATAACAGCATAAGCAGAAAAAACAGAAAAAAGATCCTGACGATCTGACGCAGGCAACAACTCATCAAAAACCACTGACGAAATGTCCTCATCAGTCATAGATGACGCCAAAGGTAACGTTGGCAGCAAAACATCATCATCCTCATCATCCTGTACAACACCCACAGACGCCAAAATCTGTCTTGTTGTTTCTTTCCGTATCACCATTGAATTCACAACTGTTGAACCCACTGAACAACAACCAACATGTCTACGATGAGAAACCTTCTCCTTGTCAACATCAAAAAACCTGTCTGAAATCACATCACCCCAATCTACAACCTCACCTTCACAATCAACTGTATCACCACAGACTTCAACCTCAGCAGCGTTTTGGGGACGACGGTAGTACCGCTTTAGCATGTTAGCGTGAAAAATCTTTGTCTTTCCCTTGACCACAATCTTGTAGTCAGGATGCATGCATTCTTGTATGGTGTATGGTCCTAACCACTTCATGAGTAATTTATTTGTCTCGGATGGCAACAGAACCAATACCTCATCTTTAACGTCAAAAGTGCGTTTCTTAGCTGACCTATCAAAGTAAGCTTTGTTCTTTGCTGATGATTGTGCAGAGTTTTGCTTAGCCAATTCACAAGTCTCAGCAATGATGTTCTTCAACTCAAAAACATGCAAATACAATGGCTGTGCATCTACATCCTTTGAAAACTGGTCCTGGGTCCAAGAATCAGCAAGCAACGAAATCGGACCACGAGGTTGGCGACCAAACATCAACTCAAAGGGACTGAATCCAGTACTCTCCGACGGTAACTCCCGACAAGCAAAAAGCAGAGCAGGCAAGTAACGATGCCACGCCTTTGGATGAGACTGAACAACCTTCCCAAGCATCGCCTTCAACGTCCTGTGGAACCTCTCCACAATTCCATTTGCCTGAGGATGATATGGAGACGTCCGAATCGCCCTAGTGCCACACAAGGCGTAGAACTGCTTGATCAGTTCAGATGTAAACTGAGTACCTTGATCGGACAAAATCACCTTTGGAAAACCCAGCCGTGCAAAAATCGAAAGCAACGCCTCCGCAACCTCAACCGAAGAAATGTTTTTCAGTGGCACGGCCTCCGGAAAACGAGTTGCCAAGTCGACCAATGTCAGAATGTAACGATGGCCTTCCTCCGAAGGTGGAGACAAAGGACCGACCAAGTCAATGTGGACCCTTTCAAATGGAGTAGATGACTGAGGTACCACAACCAACGGAACTGGCGGAGCCTTCCCCTTCGAAGTTGACTTCTGGCACACATCACAAGTACGAACGTACCTTGAAGTATCCGCTGACACTCCAGGCCAAAAAAATTTCGAAAGAACTCGCGTCAAAGTACGACGAGTACCACAATGAGCAGCAAGCAACTGATCATGTGAAGTAGCCAAAACAGCAGCACGCAATTTCTCTGGAACAACAATCTGCTGTAGAATTTGACCAGGCTTCTCGTACGAACGATACAAAATCCCTGCATCCTCAAAGAAAAAATAAGTAGCAGAGCCAACAGCTTTCCTTTTTCCAGACTGAGCAAACGCAAAACATGAAGCAAGACTGGCATCAGATTTCTGAAAATCAATCAACTCCTGACGAGAAACGCCAAAATCCTGAGAAACGTCAACCAAAGGAGTATGAGGAAAATCTTTCTTCGCAGTGCGAGCGCGAGTAGTGACAGCCGCCACACTCACTCAACTGAAACCTGAGCACCAACAACAGAATCTGTCAACCCAGCAATGTTCCCAATGATCAAATCAGCAACTGGGTCAGGAAGCACAGCACAAACCAACTGACCTGAAAAATATGGAGTTGAAACTGCAAGTTTGGCAAGTGGATAAACAGTAATCTCACCTCCAAATGTCTTACAACGAACTTGTCCTTCGATGTACTCGAGAGATGACACCAATCGCTGACGCACACCACAAATAGTAGCACCTGTGTCACGAAGTACAGAACATGGTGTACCCTTCACTGTACCCAACTCCAAATGTAGATGACCAACAGCTGGACTAGCAACTGAACATACAACTTCAGGACCCACAGGCAATGCAGCAGAAACAACCTGAGTCTTTTGCGTATCTGTTTTGAGTGCAGAAGAACCAAACGGACAATTTTTCTTAACATGTCCCCCCCAACCCACAAATGTAGCATGGATTTGTCGGATTGTTTCTGAGTGGACATTTGAAAGATGAATGGCCACTGCCTTTGCAAAGTTGACATTTACTAGCAAAATTCATGGACGAGCCACGTCCGAATCCACCACGATTTTGACCTTGATGAGAATCTGGAACAGTGGATGGCGCACTTCGATTAAAGTTCCAGCGGCCACGGTAACCAACCTGACGTCGATAACCACCGTATCCACCGCGAAAATCCGAACGACCCGAAGCGGCATTAGTTTCAGCAACGGTATTGAACTGACCAACCGACGCGAACGCAGAAGTACTGGCTTTGCGAGCCAAATTCTTACCCGGACGAGCAAGACGGTAACTTTCGGCACAATTCACCATGTCATTGAGGCTGACCAATCCTCTCTCGCGAATGAAAGTGGCAAGATCTGCAGACACACTCTGTAGAAATTGTTCGCCCAGTACCAAATCAACTATGCCATCTAAGGTACGTTTGACACCCGAAAGTGCAACCCATCGATCAAACAATCGATTAAGCTCAATGCCAAAAGTTTGAAATGGTTCATTAGCGTCTGGTTTGGTGGCACGGAATTTCTCTCTGAAACCTTCAGCAGTACATTGGAATTTCTTCAACAAATTATCTTTCAAAATGTCATAATCACAATGTCCATTTGCAGCTAAACTATGATACAAACTCAAAGCATTCCCTTCAAGTAAGGCAGACAAATAAACAACCCATTGATCCTTTTCCCAGCCGAGTGCATTAGCATTTGTTTCAAAACGAAACAAGTATGAATCAATATCATCAGTCTTTTCTCTAAACATAGGAAGTTTAGGAAAAATTGGTCTAGCTTTGAACTGATGCTTCGCATAAGTCTGATCATGATCCTGATCTTGACCAGCAACATGACCACCCTGATTAGCCTGTAGTTCTAACTGCTTTGTTTTTTCCCTCTCAAGTTCAATTTCTGTATCTAGTTTCTTGGATTCCAGTTTTTTAGCTTCCAGCTCCATTTCTTTTTGTGTATCTAGTTTCTTGGATTCCAGTTTTCTAGCTTCCAGCTCCATTTCTTTTTGTGTATCTAGTTTCTTGGATTCCAGCTTTTTAGCTTCCAGCTCCATTTCTTTTTGTGTTTCTAATTTCTTGGAATCCATTTCTTTTTGTATTTCTTTGTCCATTTGTTTAGCCTCCCGTTCTCTTTGTCTATCAAGTCGATCAAAACATTCTTGAACATATTTATGTTTATCAGCGACTTCCAGAGTAGCAGCTTGTTTAAGAAACTTTTCAAACAAATCATCATAGTTATCCATGTTTAAAGTTTTAAAGTTTAAATTTTTTTTGAAAATATAAATCAAAATCAGCACCTACCTAAACTACTATATATACACTAAGTCCCAAATACCCAAGAAAGAATGGTAAAAATAAAAACTAACAATAGCCCAAGCCAAGCTAAGTCAAAATAAACTCAAAGTGAAACAAATGTAAGTAACCAATAAATAGCAGGAACTAAATCAATAAACCGATGAAGTACTAACAATCAAATATCAACAAATCTATTTATTTAATAGCAGTAAAGCAAATCAATTAAATGACAAAGTATGAACAATCCAATATCAACAACTATAATTTCCTTTTTTTTTTTAAATAAATTATTTTTATAATAAAAAATAGTCGAAGATACTCAATACTAAATCAATAACAGCAGTGTTCAATTAATCTCAGTCCTCAAATGTCCAAACCCTATAAATTATTTCCAAAAAAAAAATTTTTTTTTCAACACCTCAAAGTCAACCCTACTTTAATAAATATAATTAAATAAATACAAGTATGGCGAATACTAACACCTACTAAGACTAAACAAGGATAATATAAACAAATCAAATATTACTAACTCAAATAATAACGCAAATTCAAACAATAAGTTCAATCAATACTGAAATGTATATACACAACAAAGGACAATTCAACAGAAAATTTCAAAAATTATTACTGAGCAAGTTAAAGAAACAGATAATGAATTATACCAGCACTAAGCACTAACACAACCAACAAATATTTCCAAAATTTCTAATAATAAAGTCAAAACAAATCAAAAGATATATTAACTCTAAGCAAAGAAAAAAAACATCAACAATCAATTGCAAAATTACCAATGACAAAGATAAAAGAAAAGAAAATCAAAATTAAATTAACAATAAGGGGCTTTGTAACTAACCTATAATAAAATAAGAACGTGGAACTACTAACTCATTCACAGATTCACTCACACACAAAGTTAGGCCTACAGAACACAAATACTAGAACCGATGTAAACAATGAATATATTAAGACAGCAGAAAGAGCAATGAAAAAGAAAAATAGACCCCACAGGTAGAAAAAGATACTAAGCCCTTGAGCAACTCTGAAACTATACAGGAGCGCCCTACCGTGAAACTGGAGACGGTCTAAAAACCACTACTTAATAATAACAAACATCACACAATCGCAAGTCACAAATCCTTCACAGGCAAACAAGGGAGACAATCTAAACTCTACCCAATAATATGAAAGAATTGACCTAGATACTACCAACCTTTAAACTACAATACTAACACAGAGACAAACAGGGTCACCACATGTAACGAATGGATATTTAGTGCGTGTGTATATTTATACTATCTGTGTATGCAAAATATATATCTGACTTCTATAGCAGAATATGCGTGCGTGTACGTTCTCTGTTTACGGACACACCCACAAACGTACGGATTCTTCCCAACACAGACAAACACCAACACCAGATATCCGTTCCACGTTCTCAAAAATTTATATAAATAATCAACACTTTTTATATCAACTCCCACTCCAATCCTTTCATACAAATAATCTATCACAGATGGGCTTATCCCAGTGTCTCACACCTATACGTCATCGACGAGTCTGACACTCGTAACGGAAAATTTCTTGTCCTGGTCAATGCAACAAATGCTCAACTTCACAGTACCTTGTTTTCCGAGGGTCCCGGGTTCACAAAATCTGGCACACGTTGCCAAACACACGTCGACGCGAGACGGGGGTCCGATAGGAAAGCGTCGACGGTAAATGAACGTCGACGAACGGAGGGGACTATCCTCCTGCCCCAGTCCGTTCGGAGAAGACGTTGTCTTGGTCCAATGTGGAAACAGAGTCGTTTCCCCTCCGGTGCCTCTGAGATCCCCTTGTCCTCGCCTCGGACAGGATAGAGCCAATTCTGCTCCTCAGTAAGCCAGTGGCTCCAAGTAGGGCCGCTGTACAATATATATACATATTCAAACGTCATTTCTCTTACTCGGATATCTATTCTTCTTTAGTTTCACCCTTTCTCACCTCCCCTTTGTTCCTCGCTTTGTTCCATTCTGTTTCGTATGCGATCACCCTTTCCTTCCTCCACCACTATCATTCATATCCAGGTAATCACTTCATGAATGAAAATTACTATTAACCAAGCTCACGCATTCCATTCATACTTCATTATCTACTACTCTACAACTATCGCCCCACATAATTAATAACATTACTGCATCAATGAAAATTCAACAGACAGTCCATCTCAGTGGACAACAGCTCACTACCTTTCAATACAAAAATATACTTATCCGCCATTTTACAATCGTGAAAAACCTTGCAAATACCTGTATTCTTTACAGCACAAAATAAGCATCCACTTCCAGAGAGAAAGACCGTAGAACCTATTCACCTTGCTAGGCTCTCACGCTTTCTACCTCCTTTAGTTTCTTTTTTCAATTTACTTTCTTTTTAATCTTTTTTTTCCTTTTTCATGGCCTACACACATAGACACTGCTACCTCTAGCATACCACCTCTGACACCGAAGTTTTAGTGAGTGACCAATGCCCCGATTCGCGTAATATAAACTCTCCCATTGGCTCAAGGCTTTTAGCCAATCAAAAATCATTAATTAATTTTAATTAAAAAATACCGGGAAAATCCCGTTCCTTACACTACCCCCCCCTCTACGAAAAAAAGAGACCGACCGAGGTTTCTTTTTTCAAAAAGAGCAGTCTTTTCAAGAACAGAAGTTCTTCCGCAAAATTTATGGCACAAACTGATCAACAGCAGATCGCGACAGAAGATCAGCAAGAATGTTGCGAGATCCCGGAAGAGGTTCAATATGAAAATTGTACTCTTGCAAAGACAGAGCCCATCGCATGATTCGTGTATTCTTGAATCTACATGTCTGCATGTATGTGAGCGGTCTGTGGTCTGTCTGCAAGATGAACGCAACACCCCACAGGAAACAAGAAAACTTAAAAACAGTCCAAGCAAGAGAGCAACCAGCAACATACCCAAGTCAAACAAACCTGGTATTGCTGACAAAATAACAGCATAAGCAGAAAAAACAGAAAAAAGATCCTGACGATCTGACGCAGGCAACAACTCATCAAAAACCACTGACGAAATGTCCTCATCAGTCATAGATGACGCCAAAGGTAACGTTGGCAGCAAAACATCATCATCCTCATCATCCTGTACAACACCCACAGACGCCAAAATCTGTCTTGTTGTTTCTTTCCGTATCACATTGAATTCACAACTGTTGAACCCACTGAACAACAACCAACATGTCTACGATGAGAAACCTTCTCCTTGTCAACATCAAAAAAACCTGTCTGAAATCACATCACCCCAATCTACAACCTCACCTTCACAATCAACTGTATCACCACAGACTTCAACCTCAGCAGCGTTTTGGGGACGACGGTAGTACCGCTTTAGCATGTTAGCGTGAAAAATCTTTGTCTTTCCCTTGACCACAATCTTGTAGTCAGGATGCATGCATTCTTGTATGGTGTATGGTCCTAACCACTTCATGAGTAATTTATTTGTCTCAGATGGCAACAGAACCAATACCTCATCTTTAACGTCAAAAGTGCGTTTCTTAGCTGACCTATCAAAGTAAGCTTTGTTCTTTGCTGATGATTGTGCAGAGTTTTGCTTAGCCAATTCACAAGTCTCAGCAATGATGTTCTTCAACTCAAAAACATGCAAATACAATGGCTGTGCATCTACATCCTTTGAAAACTGGTCCTGGGTCCAAGAATCAGCAAGCAACGAAATCGGACCACGAGGTTGGCGACCAAACATCAACTCAAAGGGACTGAATCCAGTACTCTCCGATGGTAACTCCCGACAAGCAAAAAGCAGAGCAGGCAAGTAACGATGCCACGCCTTTGGATGAGACTGAACAACCTTCCCAAGCATCGCCTTCAACGTCCTGTGGAACCTCTCCACAATTCCATTTGCCTGAGGATGATATGGAGACGTCCGAATCGCCCTAGTGCCACACAAGGCGTAGAACTGCTTGATCAGTTCAGATGTAAACTGAGTACCTTGATCGGACAAAATCACCTTTGGAAAACCCAGCCGTGCAAAAATCGAAAGCAACGCCTCCGCAACCTCAACCGAAGAAATGTTTTTCAGTGGCACGGCCTCCGGAAAACGAGTTGCCAAGTCGACCAATGTCAGAATGTAACGATGGCCTTCCTCCGAAGGTGGAGACAAAGGACCGACCAAGTCAATGTGGACCCTTTCAAATGGAGTAGATGACTGAGGTACCACAACCAACGGAACTGGCGGAGCCTTCCCCTTCGAAGTTGACTTCTGGCACACATCACAAGTACGAACGTACCTTGAAGTATCCGCTGACACTCCAGGCCAAAAAAATTTCGAAAGAACTCGCGTCAAAGTACGACGAGTACCACAATGAGCAGCAAGCAACTGATCATGTGAAGTAGCCAAAACAGCAGCACGCAATTTCTCTGGAACAACAATCTGCTGTAGAATTTGACCAGGCTTCTCGTACGAACGATACAAAATCCCTGCATCCTCAAAGAAAAAATAAGTAGCAGAGCCAACAGCTTTCCTTTTTCCAGACTGAGCAAACGCAAAACATGAAGCAAGACTGGCATCAGATTTCTGAAAATCAATCAACTCCTGACGAGAAACGCCAAAATCCTGAGAAACGTCAACCAAAGGAGTATGAGGAAAATCTTTCTTCGCAGTGCGAGCGCGAGTAGTGACAGCCGCCACACTCAACTCAACTGAAACCTGAGCACCAACAACAGAATCTGTCAACCCAGCAATGTTCCCAATGATCAAATCAGCAACTGGGTCAGGAAGCACAGCACAAACCAACTGACCTGAAAAATATGGAGTTGAAACTGCAAGTTTGGCAAGTGGATAAACAGTAATCTCACCTCCAAATGTCTTACAACGAACTTGTCCTTCGATGTACTCGAGAGATGACACCAATCGCTGACGCACACCACAAATAGTAGCACCTGTGTCACGAAGTACAGAACATGGTGTACCCTTCACTGTACCCAACTCCAAATGTAGATGACCAACAGCTGGACTAGCAACTGAACATACAACTTCAGGACCCACAGGCAATGCAGCAGAAACAACCTGAGTCTTTTGCGTATCTGTTTTGAGTGCAGAAGAACCAAACGGACAATTTTTCTTAACATGTCCCCCCAACCCACAAATGTAGCATGGATTTGTCGGATTGTTTCTGAGTGGACATTTGAAAGATGAATGGCCACTGCCTTTGCAAAGTTGACATTTACTAGCAAAATTCATGGACGAGCCACGTCCGAATCCACCACGATTTTGACCTTGATGAGAATCTGGAACAGTGGATGGCGCACTTCGATTAAAGTTCCAGCGGCCACGGTAACCAACCTGACGTCGATAACCACCGTATCCACCGCGAAAATCCGAACGACCCGAAGCGGCATTAGTTTCAGCAACGGTATTGAACTGACCAACCGACGCGAACGCAGAAGTACTGGCTTTGCGAGCCAAATTCTTACCCGGACGAGCAAGACGGTAACTTTCGGCACAATTCACCATGTCATTGAGGCTGACCAATCCTCTCTCGCGAATGAAAGTGGCAAGATCTGCAGACACACTCTGTAGAAATTGTTCGCCCAGTACCAAATCAACTATGCCATCTAAGGTACGTTTGACACCCGAAAGTGCAACCCATCGATCAAACAATCGATTAAGCTCAATGCCAAAAGTTTGAAATGGTTCATTAGCGTCTGGTTTGGTGGCACGGAATTTCTCTCTGAAACCTTCAGCAGTACATTGGAATTTCTTCAACAAATTATCTTTCAAAATGTCATAATCACAATGTCCATTTGCAGCTAAACTATGATACAAACTCAAAGCATTCCCTTCAAGTAAGGCAGACAAATAAACAACCCATTGATCCTTTTCCCAGCCGAGTGCATTAGCATTTGTTTCAAAACGAAACAAGTATGAATCAATATATCATCAGTCTTTTCTCTAAACATAGGAAGTTTAGGAAAAATTGGTCTAGCTTTGAACTGATGCTTCGCATAAGTCTGATCATGATCCTGATCTTGACCAGCAACATGACCACCCTGATTAGCCTGTAGTTCTAACTGCTTTGTTTTTTCCCTCTCAAGTTCAATTTCTGTATCTAGTTTCTTGGATTCCAGTTTTTTAGCTTCCAGCTCCATTTCTTTTTGTGTATCTAGTTTCTTGGATTCCAGTTTTCTAGCTTCCAGCTCCATTTCTTTTTGTGTATCTAGTTTCTTGGATTCCAGCTTTTTAGCTTCCAGCTCCATTTCTTTTTGTGTTTCTAATTTCTTGGAATCCATTTCTTTTTGTATTTCTTTGTCCATTTGTTTAGCCTCCCGTTCTCTTTGTCTATCAAGTCGATCAAAACATTCTTGAACATATTTATGTTTATCAGCGACTTCCAGAGTAGCAGCTTGTTTAAGAAACTTTTCAAACAAATCATCATAGTTATCCATGTTTAAAGTTTTAAAGTTTAAATTTTTTTTGAAAATATAAATCAAAATCAGCACCTACCTAAACTACTATATATACACTAAGTCCCAAATACCCAAGAAAGAATGGTAAAAATAAAAACTAACAATAGCCCAAGCCAAGCTAAGTCAAAATAAACTCAAAGTGAAACAAATGTAAGTAACCAATAAATAGCAGGAACTAAATCAATAAACCGATGAAGTACTAACAATCAAATATCAACAAATCTAACTATTTAATAGCAGTAAAGCAAATCAATTAAATGACAAAGTATGAACAATCCAATATCAACAACTATAATTTCCTTTTTTTTTTAAAATAAATTATTTTTATAATAAAAAATAGTCGAAGATACTCAATACTAAATCAATAACAGCAGTGTTCAATTAATCTCAGTCCTCAAATGTCCAAACCCTATAAATTATTTCCAAAAAAAAAATTTTTTTTTCAACACCTCAAAGTCAACCCTACTTTAATAAATATAATTAAATAAAAACAAGTATGGCGAATACTAACACCTACTAAGACTAAACAAGGATAATATAAACAAATCAAATATTACTAACTCAAATAATAACGCAAATTCAAACAATAAGTTCAATCAATACTGAAATGTATATACACAACAAAGGACAATTCAACAGAAAATTTCAAAAATTATTACTGAGCAAGTTAAAGAAACAGATAATGAATTATACCAGCACTAAGCACTAACACAACCAACAAATATTTCCAAAATTTCTAATAATAAAGTCAAAACAAATCAAAAGATATATTAACTCTAAGCAAAGAAAAAAAACATCAACAATCAATTGCAAAATTACCAATGACAAAGATAAAAGAAAAGAAAATCAAAATTAAATTAACAATAAGGGGCTTTGTAACTAACCTATAATAAAATAAGAACGTGGAACTACTAACTCATTCACAGATTCACTCACACACAAAGTTAGGCCTACAGAACACAAATACTAGAACCGATGTAAACAATGAATATTAAGACAGCAGAAAGAGCAATGAAAAAGAAAAATAGACCCCACAGGTAGAAAAAGATACTAAGCCCTTGAGCAACTCTGAAACTATACAGGAGCGCCCTACCGTGAAACTGGAGACGGTCTAAAAACCACTACTTAATAATAACAAACATCACACAATCGCAAGTCACAAATCCTTCACAGGCAAACAAGGGAGACAATCTAAACTCTACCCAATAATATGAAAGAATTGACCTAGATACTACCAACCTTTAAACTACAATACTAACACAGAGACAAACAGGGTCACCACATGTAACGAATGGATATTTAGTGCGTGTGTATATTTATACTATCTGTGTATGCAAAATATATATCTGACTTCTATAGCAGAATATGCGTGCGTGTACGTTCTCTGTTTACGGACACACCCACAAACGTACGGATTCTTCCCAACACAGACAAACACCAACACCAGATATCCGTTCCACGTTCTCAAAAATTTATATAAATAATCAACACTTTTTATATCAACTCCCACTCCAATCCTTTCATACAAATAATCTATCACAGATGGGCTTATCCCAGTGTCTCACACCTATACGTCATCGACGAGTCTGACACTCGTAACGGAAAATTTCTTGTCCTGGTCAATGCAACAAATGCTCAACTTCACAGTACCTTGTTTTCCGAGGGTCCCGGGTTCACAAAATCTGGCACACGTTGCCAAACACACGTCGACGCGAGACGGGGGTCGACGATAAGAAAGCGTCGACGGTAAATGAACGTCGACGAACGGAGGGACTATCCTCCTGCCCCAGTCCGTTCGGAGAAGACGTTGTCTTGGTCCAATGTGGAAACAGAGTCGTTTCCCCTCCGGTGCCTCTGAGATCCCCTTGTCCTCGCCTCGGACAGGATAGAGCCAATTCTGCTCCTCAGTAAGCCAGTGGCTCCAAGTAGGCCGCTGTACAATATATATATACATATTCAAACGTCATTTCTCTTACTCGGATATCTATTCTTCTTTAGTTTCACCCTTTCTCACCTCCCCTTTGTTCCTCGCTTTGTTCCATTCTGTTTCGTATGCGATCACCCTTTCCTTCCTCCACCACTATCATTCATATCCAGGTAATCACTTCATGAATGAAAATTACTATTAACCAAGCTCACGCATTCCATTCATACTTCATTATCTACTACTCTACAACTATCGCCCCACATAATTAATAACATTACTGCATCAATGAAAATTCAACAGTCCATCTCAGTGGACAACAGCTCACTACCTTTCAATACAAAAATATACTTATCCGCCATTTTACAATCGTGAAAAACCTTGCAAATACCTGTATTCTTTACAGCACAAAATAAGCATCCACTTCCAGAGAGAAAGACCGTAGAACCTATTCACCTTGCTAGGCTCTCACGCTTTCTACCTCCTTTAGTTTCTTTTTTCAATTTACTTTCTTTTTAATCTTTTTTTTCCTTTTTCATGGCCTACACACATAGACACTGCTACCTCTAGCATACCACCTCTGACACCGAAGTTTTAGTGAGTGACCAATGCCCCGATTCGCGTAATATAAACTCTCCCATTGGCTCAAGGCTTTTAGCCAATCAAAAATCATTAATTAATTTTAATTAAAAAATACCGGGAAAATCCCGTTCCTTACACTACCCCCCCCCCCCCTCTACGAAAAAAAGAGACCGACCGAGGTTTCTTTTTTCAAAAAGAGCAGTCTTTTCAAGAACAGAAGTTCTTCCGCAAAATTTATGGCACAAACTGATCAACAGCAGATCGCGACAGAAGATCAGCAAGAATGTTGCGAGATCCCGGAAGAGGTTCAATATGAAAATTGTACTCTTGCAAAGACAGAGCCCATCGCATGATTCGTGTATTCTTGAATCTACATGTCTGCATGTATGTGAGCGGTCTGTGGTCTGTCTGCAAGATGAACGCAACACCCCACAGGAAACAAGAAAACTTAAAAACAGTCCAAGCAAGAGAGCAACCAGCAACATACCCAAGTCAAACAAACCTGGTATTGCTGACAAAATAACAGCATAAGCAGAAAAAACAGAAAAAAGATCCTGACGATCTGACGCAGGCAACAACTCATCAAAAACCACTGACGAAATGTCCTCATCAGTCATAGATGACGCCAAAGGTAACGTTGGCAGCAAAACATCATCATCCTCATCATCCTGTACAACACCCACAGACGCCAAAATCTGTCTTGTTGTTTCTTTCCGTATCACCATTGAATTCACAACTGTTGAACCCACTGAACAACAACCAACATGTCTACGATGAGAAACCTTCTCCTTGTCAACATCAAAAAACCTGTCTGAAATCACATCACCCCAATCTACAACCTCACCTTCACAATCAACTGTATCACCACAGACTTCAACCTCAGCAGCGTTTTGGGGACGACGGTAGTACCGCTTTAGCATGTTAGCGTGAAAAATCTTTGTCTTTCCCTTGACCACAATCTTGTAGTCAGGATGCATGCATTCTTGTATGGTGTATGGTCCTAACCACTTCATGAGTAATTTATTTGTCTCGGATGGCAACAGAACCAATACCTCATCTTTAACGTCAAAAGTGCGTTTCTTAGCTGACCTATCAAAGTAAGCTTTGTTCTTTGCTGATGATTGTGCAGAGTTTTGCTTAGCCAATTCACAAGTCTCAGCAATGATGTTCTTCAACTCAAAAACATGCAAATACAATGGCTGTGCATCTACATCCTTTGAAAACTGGTCCTGGGTCCAAGAATCAGCAAGCAACGAAATCGGACCACGAGGTTGGCGACCAAACATCAACTCAAAGGGACTGAATCCAGTACTCTCCGACGGTAACTCCCGACAAGCAAAAAGCAGAGCAGGCAAGTAACGATGCCACGCCTTTGGATGAGACTGAACAACCTTCCCAAGCATCGCCTTCAACGTCCTGTGGAACCTCTCCACAATTCCATTTGCCTGAGGATGATATGGAGACGTCCGAATCGCCCTAGTGCCACACAAGGCGTAGAACTGCTTGATCAGTTCAGATGTAAACTGAGTACCTTGATCGGACAAAATCACCTTTGGAAAACCCAGCCGTGCAAAAATCGAAAGCAACGCCTCCGCAACCTCAACCGAAGAAATGTTTTTCAGTGGCACGGCCTCCGGAAAACGAGTTGCCAAGTCGACCAATGTCAGAATGTAACGATGGCCTTCCTCCGAAGGTGGAGACAAAGGACCGACCAAGTCAATGTGGACCCTTTCAAATGGAGTAGATGACTGAGGTACCACAACCAACGGAACTGGCGGAGCCTTCCCCTTCGAAGTTGACTTCTGGCACACATCACAAGTACGAACGTACCTTGAAGTATCCGCTGACACTCCAGGCCAAAAAAATTTCGAAAGAACTCGCGTCAAAGTACGACGAGTACCACAATGAGCAGCAAGCAACTGATCATGTGAAGTAGCCAAAACAGCAGCACGCAATTTCTCTGGAACAACAATCTGCTGTAGAATTTGACCAGGCTTCTCGTACGAACGATACAAAATCCCTGCATCCTCAAAGAAAAAATAAGTAGCAGAGCCAACAGCTTTCCTTTTTCCAGACTGAGCAAACGCAAAACATGAAGCAAGACTGGCATCAGATTTCTGAAAATCAATCAACTCCTGACGAGAAACGCCAAAATCCTGAGAAACGTCAACCAAAGGAGTATGAGGAAAATCTTTCTTCGCAGTGCGAGCGCGAGTAGTGACAGCCGCCACACTCAACTCAACTGAAACCTGAGCACCAACAACAGAATCTGTCAACCCAGCAATGTTCCCAATGATCAAATCAGCAACTGGGTCAGGAAGCACAGCACAAACCAACTGACCTGAAAAATATGGAGTTGAAACTGCAAGTTTGGCAAGTGGATAAACAGTAATCTCACCTCCAAATGTCTTACAACGAACTTGTCCTTCGATGTACTCGAGAGATGACACCAATCGCTGACGCACACCACAAATAGTAGCACCTGTGTCACGAAGTACAGAACATGGTGTACCCTTCACTGTACCCAACTCCAAATGTAGATGACCAACAGCTGGACTAGCAACTGAACATACAACTTCAGGACCCACAGGCAATGCAGCAGAAACAACCTGAGTCTTTTGCGTATCTGTTTTGAGTGCAGAAGAACCAAACGGACAATTTTTCTTAACATGTCCCCCCAACCCACAAATGTAGCATGGATTTGTCGGATTGTTTCTGAGTGGACATTTGAAAGATGAATGGCCACTGCCTTTGCAAAGTTGACATTTACTAGCAAAATTCATGGACGAGCCACGTCCGAATCCACCACGATTTTGACCTTGATGAGAATCTGGAACAGTGGATGGCGCACTTCGATTAAAGTTCCAGCGGCCACGGTAACCAACCTGACGTCGATAACCACCGTATCCACCGCGAAAATCCGAACGACCCGAAGCGGCATTAGTTTCAGCAACGGTATTGAACTGACCAACCGACGCGAACGCAGAAGTACTGGCTTTGCGAGCCAAATTCTTACCCGGACGAGCAAGACGGTAACTTTCGGCACAATTCACCATGTCATTGAGGCTGACCAATCCTCTCTCGCGAATGAAAGTGGCAAGATCTGCAGACACACTCTGTAGAAATTGTTCGCCCAGTACCAAATCAACTATGCCATCTAAGGTACGTTTGACACCCGAAAGTGCAACCCATCGATCAAACAATCGATTAAGCTCAATGCCAAAAGTTTGAAATGGTTCATTAGCGTCTGGTTTGGTGGCACGGAATTTCTCTCTGAAACCTTCAGCAGTACATTGGAATTTCTTCAACAAATTATCTTTCAAAATGTCATAATCACAATGTCCATTTGCAGCTAAACTATGATACAAACTCAAAGCATTCCCTTCAAGTAAGGCAGACAAATAAACAACCCATTGATCCTTTTCCCAGCCGAGTGCATTAGCATTTGTTTCAAAACGAAACAAGTATGAATCAATATCATCAGTCTTTTCTCTAAACATAGGAAGTTTAGGAAAAATTGGTCTAGCTTTGAACTGATGCTTCGCATAAGTCTGATCATGATCCTGATCTTGACCAGCAACATGACCACCCTGATTAGCCTGTAGTTCTAACTGCTTTGTTTTTTCCCTCTCAAGTTCAATTTCTGTATCTAGTTTCTTGGATTCCAGTTTTTTAGCTTCCAGCTCCATTTCTTTTTGTGTATCTAGTTTCTTGGATTCCAGTTTTCTAGCTTCCAGCTCCATTTCTTTTTGTGTATCTAGTTTCTTGGATTCCAGCTTTTTAGCTTCCAGCTCCATTTCTTTTTGTGTTTCTAATTTCTTGGAATCCATTTCTTTTTGTATTTCTTTGTCCATTTGTTTAGCCTCCCGTTCTCTTTGTCTATCAAGTCGATCAAAACATTCTTGAACATATTTATGTTTATCAGCGACTTCCAGAGTAGCAGCTTGTTTAAGAAACTTTTCAAACAAATCATCATAGTTATCCATGTTTAAAGTTTTAAAGTTTAAATTTTTTTTGAAAATATAAATCAAAATCAGCACCTACCTAAACTACTATATATACACTAAGTCCCAAATACCCAAGAAAGAATGGTAAAAATAAAAACTAACAATAGCCCAAGCCAAGCTAAGTCAAAATAAACTCAAAGTGAAACAAATGTAAGTAACCAATAAATAGCAGGAACTAAATCAATAAACCGATGAAGTACTAACAATCAAATATCAACAAATCTAACTATTTAATAGCAGTAAAGCAAATCAATTAAATGACAAAGTATGAACAATCCAATATCAACAACTATAATTTCCTTTTTTTTTTTTAAATAAATTATTTTTATAATAAAAAATAGTCGAAGATACTCAATACTAAATCAATAACAGCAGTGTTCAATTAATCTCAGTCCTCAAATGTCCAAACCCTATAAATTATTTCCAAAAAAAAAAATTTTTTTTTCAACACCTCAAAGTCAACCCTACTTTAATAAATATAATTAAATAAAAACAAGTATGGCGAATACTAACACCTACTAAGACTAAACAAGGATAATATAAACAAATCAAATATTACTAACTCAAATAATAACGCAAATTCAAACAATAAGTTCAATCAATACTGAAATGTATATACACAACAAAGGACAATTCAACAGAAAATTTCAAAAATTATTACTGAGCAAGTTAAAGAAACAGATAATGAATTATACCAGCACTAAGCACTAACACAACCAACAAATATTTCCAAAATTTCTAATAATAAAGTCAAAACAAATCAAAAGATATATTAACTCTAAGCAAAGAAAAAAAACATCAACAATCAATTGCAAAATTACCAATGACAAAGATAAAAGAAAAGAAAATCAAAATTAAATTAACAATAAGGGGCTTTGTAACTAACCTATAATAAAATAAGAACGTGGAACTACTAACTCATTCACAGATTCACTCACACACAAAGTTAGGCCTACAGAACACAAATACTAGAACCGATGTAAACAATGAATATTAAGACAGCAGAAAGAGCAATGAAAAAGAAAAATAGACCCCACAGGTAGAAAAAGATACTAAGCCCTTGAGCAACTCTGAAACTATACAGGAGCGCCCTACCGTGAAACTGGAGACGGTCTAAAAACCACTACTTAATAATAACAAACATCACACAATCGCAAGTCACAAATCCTTCACAGGCAAACAAGGGAGACAATCTAAACTCTACCCAATAATATGAAAGAATTGACCTAGATACTACCAACCTTTAAACTACAATACTAACACAGAGACAAACAGGGTCACCACATGTAACGAATGGATATTTAGTGCGTGTGTATATTTATACTATCTGTGTATGCAAAATATATATCTGACTTCTATAGCAGAATATGCGTGCGTGTACGTTCTCTGTTTACGGACACACACCCACAAACGTACGGATTCTTCCCAACACAGACAAACACCAACACCAGATATCCGTTCCACGTTCTCAAAAATTTATATAAATAATCAACACTTTTTATATCAACTCCCACTCCAATCCTTTCATACAAATAATCTATCACAGATGGGCTTATCCCAGTGTCTCACACCTATACGTCATCGACGAGTCTGACACTCGTAACGGAAAATTTCTTGTCCTGGTCAATGCAACAAATGCTCAACTTCACAGTACCTTGTTTTCCGAGGGTCCCGGGTTCACAAAATCTGGCACACGTTGCCAAACACACGTCGACGCGAGACGGGGGTCGACGATAAGAAAGCGTCGACGGTAAATGAACGTCGACGAACGGAGGGACTATCCTCCTGCCCCAGTCCGTTCGGAGAAGACGTTGTCTTGGTCCAATGTGGAAACAGAGTCGTTTCCCCTCCGGTGCCTCTGAGATCCCCTTGTCCTCGCCTCGGACAGGATAGAGCCAATTCTGCTCCTCAGTAAGCCAGTGGCTCCAAGTAGGCCGCTGTACAATATATATACATATTCAAACGTCATTTCTCTTACTCGGATATCTATTCTTCTTTAGTTTCACCCTTTCTCACCTCCCCTTTGTTCCTCGCTTTGTTCCATTCTGTTTCGTATGCGATCACCCTTTCCTTCCTCCACCACTATCATTCATATCCAGGTAATCACTTCATGAATGAAAATTACTATTAACCAAGCTCACGCATTCCATTCATACTTCATTATCTACTACTCTACAACTATCGCCCCACATAATTAATAACATTACTGCATCAATGAAAATTCAACAGTCCATCTCAGTGGACAACAGCTCACTACCTTTCAATACAAAAATATACTTATCCGCCATTTTACAATCGTGAAAAACCTTGCAAATACCTGTATTCTTTACAGCACAAAATAAGCATCCACTTCCAGAGAGAAAGACCGTAGAACCTATTCACCTTGCTAGGCTCTCACGCTTTCTACCTCCTTTAGTTTCTTTTTTCAATTTACTTTCTTTTTAATCTTTTTTTTCCTTTTTCATGGCCTACACACATAGACACTGCTACCTCTAGCATACCACCTCTGACACCGAAGTTTTAGTGAGTGACCAATGCCCCGATTCGCGTAATATAAACTCTCCCATTGGCTCAAGGCTTTTAGCCAATCAAAAATCATTAATTAATTTTAATTAAAAAATACCGGGAAAATCCCGTTCCTTACACTACCCCCCCCCCCCTCTACGAAAAAAGAGACCGACCGAGGTTTCTTTTTTCAAAAAGAGCAGTCTTTTCAAGAACAGAAGTTCTTCCGCAAAATTTATGGCACAAACTGATCAACAGCAGATCGCGACAGAAGATCAGCAAGAATGTTGCGAGATCCCGGAAGAGGTTCAATATGAAAATTGTACTCTTGCAAAGACAGAGCCCATCGCATGATTCGTGTATTCTTGAATCTACATGTCTGCATGTATGTGAGCGGTCTGTGGTCTGTCTGCAAGATGAACGCAACACCCCACAGGAAACAAGAAAACTTAAAAACAGTCCAAGCAAGAGAGCAACCAGCAACATACCCAAGTCAAACAAACCTGGTATTGCTGACAAAATAACAGCATAAGCAGAAAAAACAGAAAAAAGATCCTGACGATCTGACGCAGGCAACAACTCATCAAAAACCACTGACGAAATGTCCTCATCAGTCATAGATGACGCCAAAGGTAACGTTGGCAGCAAAACATCATCATCCTCATCATCCTGTACAACACCCACAGACGCCAAAATCTGTCTTTGTTGTTTCTTTCCGTATCACCATTGAATTCACAACTGTTGAACCCACTGAACAACAACCAACATGTCTACGATGAGAAACCTTCTCCTTGTCAACATCAAAAAACCTGTCTGAAATCACATCACCCCAATCTACAACCTCACCTTCACAATCAACTGTATCACCACAGACTTCAACCTCAGCAGCGTTTTGGGGACGACGGTAGTACCGCTTTAGCATGTTAGCGTGAAAAATCTTTGTCTTTCCCTTGACCACAATCTTGTAGTCAGGATGCATGCATTCTTGTATGGTGTATGGTCCTAACCACTTCATGAGTAATTTATTTGTCTCGGATGGCAACAGAACCAATACCTCATCTTTAACGTCAAAAGTGCGTTTCTTAGCTGACCTATCAAAGTAAGCTTTGTTCTTTGCTGATGATTGTGCAGAGTTTTGCTTAGCCAATTCACAAGTCTCAGCAATGATGTTCTTCAACTCAAAAACATGCAAATACAATGGCTGTGCATCTACATCCTTTGAAAACTGGTCCTGGGTCCAAGAATCAGCAAGCAACGAAATCGGACCACGAGGTTGGCGACCAAACATCAACTCAAAGGGACTGAATCCAGTACTCTCCGACGGTAACTCCCGACAAGCAAAAAGCAGAGCAGGCAAGTAACGATGCCACGCCTTTGGATGAGACTGAACAACCTTCCCAAGCATCGCCTTCAACGTCCTGTGGAACCTCTCCACAATTCCATTTGCCTGAGGATGATATGGAGACGTCCGAATCGCCCTAGTGCCACACAAGGCGTAGAACTGCTTGATCAGTTCAGATGTAAACTGAGTACCTTGATCGGACAAAATCACCTTTGGAAAACCCAGCCGTGCAAAAATCGAAAGCAACGCCTCCGCAACCTCAACCGAAGAAATGTTTTTCAGTGGCACGGCCTCCGGAAAACGAGTTGCCAAGTCGACCAATGTCAGAATGTAACGATGGCCTTCCTCCGAAGGTGGAGACAAAGGACCGACCAAGTCAATGTGGACCCTTTCAAATGGAGTAGATGACTGAGGTACCACAACCAACGGAACTGGCGGAGCCTTCCCCTTCGAAGTTGACTTCTGGCACACATCACAAGTACGAACGTACCTTGAAGTATCCGCTGACACTCCAGGCCAAAAAAATTTCGAAAGAACTCGCGTCAAAGTACGACGAGTACCACAATGAGCAGCAAGCAACTGATCATGTGAAGTAGCCAAAACAGCAGCACGCAATTTCTCTGGAACAACAATCTGCTGTAGAATTTGACCAGGCTTCTCGTACGAACGATACAAAATCCCTGCATCCTCAAAGAAAAAATAAGTAGCAGAGCCAACAGCTTTCCTTTTTCCAGACTGAGCAAACGCAAAACATGAAGCAAGACTGGCATCAGATTTCTGAAAATCAATCAACTCCTGACGAGAAACGCCAAAATCCTGAGAAACGTCAACCAAAGGAGTATGAGGAAAATCTTTCTTCGCAGTGCGAGCGCGAGTAGTGACAGCCGCCACACTCAACTCAACTGAAACCTGAGCACCAACAACAGAATCTGTCAACCCAGCAATGTTCCCAATGATCAAATCAGCAACTGGGTCAGGAAGCACAGCACAAACCAACTGACCTGAAAAATATGGAGTTGAAACTGCAAGTTTGGCAAGTGGATAAACAGTAATCTCACCTCCAAATGTCTTACAACGAACTTGTCCTTCGATGTACTCGAGAGATGACACCAATCGCTGACGCACACCACAAATAGTAGCACCTGTGTCACGAAGTACAGAACATGGTGTACCCTTCACTGTACCCAACTCCAAATGTAGATGACCAACAGCTGGACTAGCAACTGAACATACAACTTCAGGACCCACAGGCAATGCAGCAGAAACAACCTGAGTCTTTTGCGTATCTGTTTTGAGTGCAGAAGAACCAAACGGACAATTTTTCTTAACATGTCCCCCCAACCCACAAATGTAGCATGGATTTGTCGGATTGTTTCTGAGTGGACATTTGAAAGATGAATGGCCACTGCCTTTGCAAAGTTGACATTTACTAGCAAAATTCATGGACGAGCCACGTCCGAATCCACCACGATTTTGACCTTGATGAGAATCTGGAACAGTGGATGGCGCACTTCGATTAAAGTTCCAGCGGCCACGGTAACCAACCTGACGTCGATAACCACCGTATCCACCGCGAAAATCCGAACGACCCGAAGCGGCATTAGTTTCAGCAACGGTATTGAACTGACCAACCGACGCGAACGCAGAAGTACTGGCTTTGCGAGCCAAATTCTTACCCGGACGAGCAAGACGGTAACTTTCGGCACAATTCACCATGTCATTGAGGCTGACCAATCCTCTCTCGCGAATGAAAGTGGCAAGATCTGCAGACACACTCTGTAGAAATTGTTCGCCCAGTACCAAATCAACTATGCCATCTAAGGTACGTTTGACACCCGAAAGTGCAACCCATCGATCAAACAATCGATTAAGCTCAATGCCAAAAGTTTGAAATGGTTCATTAGCGTCTGGTTTGGTGGCACGGAATTTCTCTCTGAAACCTTCAGCAGTACATTGGAATTTCTTCAACAAATTATCTTTCAAAATGTCATAATCACAATGTCCATTTGCAGCTAAACTATGATACAAACTCAAAGCATTCCCTTCAAGTAAGGCAGACAAATAAACAACCCATTGATCCTTTTCCCAGCCGAGTGCATTAGCATTTGTTTCAAAACGAAACAAGTATGAATCAATATCATCAGTCTTTTCTCTAAACATAGGAAGTTTAGGAAAAATTGGTCTAGCTTTGAACTGATGCTTCGCATAAGTCTGATCATGATCCTGATCTTGACCAGCAACATGACCACCCTGATTAGCCTGTAGTTCTAACTGCTTTGTTTTTTCCCTCTCAAGTTCAATTTCTGTATCTAGTTTCTTGGATTCCAGTTTTTTTAGCTTCCAGCTCCATTTCTTTTTGTGTATCTAGTTTCTTGGATTCCAGTTTTCTAGCTTCCAGCTCCATTTCTTTTTGTGTATCTAGTTTCTTGGATTCCAGCTTTTTAGCTTCCAGCTCCATTTCTTTTTGTGTTTCTAATTTCTTGGAATCCATTTCTTTTTGTATTTCTTTGTCCATTTGTTTAGCCTCCCGTTCTCTTTGTCTATCAAGTCGATCAAAACATTCTTGAACATATTTATGTTTATCAGCGACTTCCAGAGTAGCAGCTTGTTTAAGAAACTTTTCAAACAAATCATCATAGTTATCCATGTTTAAAGTTTTAAAGTTTAAATTTTTTTTGAAAATATAAATCAAAATCAGCACCTACCTAAACTACTATATATACACTAAGTCCCAAATACCCAAGAAAGAATGGTAAAAATAAAAACTAACAATAGCCCAAGCCAAGCTAAGTCAAAATAAACTCAAAGTGAAACAAATGTAAGTAACCAATAAATAGCAGGAACTAAATCAATAAACCGATGAAGTACTAACAATCAAATATCAACAAATCTAACTATTTAATAGCAGTAAAGCAAATCAATTAAATGACAAAGTATGAACAATCCAATATCAACAACTATAATTTCCTTTTTTTTTTTTAAATAAATTATTTTTATAATAAAAAATAGTCGAAGATACTCAATACTAAATCAATAACAGCAGTGTTCAATTAATCTCAGTCCTCAAATGTCCAAACCCTATAAATTATTTCCAAAAAAAAAAATTTTTTTTCAACACCTCAAAGTCAACCCTACTTTAATAAATATAATTAAATAAAAAACAAGTATGGCGAATACTAACACCTACTAAGACTAAACAAGGATAATATAAACAAATCAAATATTACTAACTCAAATAATAACGCAAATTCAAACAATAAGTTCAATCAATACTGAAATGTATATACACAACAAAGGACAATTCAACAGAAAATTTCAAAAATTATTACTGAGCAAGTTAAAGAAACAGATAATGAATTATACCAGCACTAAGCACTAACACAACCAACAAATATTTCCAAAATTTCTAATAATAAAGTCAAAACAAATCAAAAGATATATTAACTCTAAGCAAAGAAAAAAAAACATCAACAATCAATTGCAAAATTACCAATGACAAAGATAAAAGAAAAGAAAATCAAAATTAAATTAACAATAAGGGGCTTTGTAACTAACCTATAATAAAATAAGAACGTGGAACTACTAACTCATTCACAGATTCACTCACACACAAAGTTAGGCCTACAGAACACAAATACTAGAACCGATGTAAACAATGAATATTAAGACAGCAGAAAGAGCAATGAAAAAGAAAAATAGACCCCACAGGTAGAAAAAGATACTAAGCCCTTGAGCAACTCTGAAACTATACAGGAGCGCCCTACCGTGAAACTGGAGACGGTCTAAAAACCACTACTTAATAATAACAAACATCACACAATCGCAAGTCACAAATCCTTCACAGGCAAACAAGGGAGACAATCTAAACTCTACCCAATAATATGAAAGAATTGACCTAGATACTACCAACCTTTAAACTACAATACTAACACAGAGACAAACAGGGTCACCACATGTAACGAATGGATATTTAGTGCGTGTGTATATTTATACTATCTGTGTATGCAAAATATATATCTGACTTCTATAGCAGAATATGCGTGCGTGTACGTTCTCTGTTTACGGACACACCCACAAACGTACGGATTCTTCCCAACACAGACAAACACCAACACCAGATATCCGTTCCACGTTCTCAAAAATTTATATAAATAATCAACACTTTTTATATCAACTCCCACTCCAATCCTTTCATACAAATAATCTATCACAGATGGGCTTATCCCAGTGTCTCACACCTATACGTCATCGACGAGTCTGACACTCGTAACGGAAAATTTCTTGTCCTGGTCAATGCAACAAATGCTCAACTTCACAGTACCTTGTTTTCCGAGGGTCCCGGGTTCACAAAATCTGGCACACGTTGCCAAACACACGTCGACGCGAGACGGGGGTCGACGATAAGAAAGCGTCGACGGTAAATGAACGTCGACGAACGGAGGGACTATCCTCCTGCCCCAGTCCGTTCGGAGAAGACGTTGTCTTGGTCCAATGTGGAAACAGAGTCGTTTCCCCTCCGGTGCCTCTGAGATCCCCTTGTCCTCGCCTCGGACAGGATAGAGCCAATTCTGCTCCTCAGTAAGCCAGTGGCTCCAAGTAGGCCGCTGTACAATATATATACATATTCAAACGTCATTTCTCTTACTCGGATATCTATTCTTCTTTAGTTTCACCCTTTCTCACCTCCCCTTTGTTCCTCGCTTTGTTCCATTCTGTTTCGTATGCGATCACCCTTTCCTTCCTCCACCACTATCATTCATATCCAGGTAATCACTTCATGAATGAAAATTACTATTAACCAAGCTCACGCATTCCATTCATACTTCATTATCTACTACTCTACAACTATCGCCCCACATAATTAATAACATTACTGCATCAATGAAAATTCAACAGTCCATCTCAGTGGACAACAGCTCACTACCTTTCAATACAAAAATATACTTATCCGCCATTTTACAATCGTGAAAAACCTTGCAAATACCTGTATTCTTTACAGCACAAAATAAGCATCCACTTCCAGAGAGAAAGACCGTAGAACCTATTCACCTTGCTAGGCTCTCACGCTTTCTACCTCCTTTAGTTTCTTTTTTCAATTTACTTTCTTTTTAATCTTTTTTTTCCTTTTTCATGGCCTACACACATAGACACTGCTACCTCTAGCATACCACCTCTGACACCGAAGTTTTAGTGAGTGACCAATGCCCCGATTCGCGTAATATAAACTCTCCCATTGGCTCAAGGCTTTTAGCCAATCAAAAATCATTAATTAATTTTAATTAAAAAATACCGGGAAAATCCCGTTCCTTACACTACCCCCCCCCCCCTCTACGAAAAAAAGAGACCGACCGAGGTTTCTTTTTTCAAAAAGAGCAGTCTTTTCAAGAACAGAAGTTCTTCCGCAAAATTTATGGCACAAACTGATCAACAGCAGATCGCGACAGAAGATCAGCAAGAATGTTGCGAGATCCCGGAAGAGGTTCAATATGAAAATTGTACTCTTGCAAAGACAGAGCCCATCGCATGATTCGTGTATTCTTGAATCTACATGTCTGCATGTATGTGAGCGGTCTGTGGTCTGTCTGCAAGATGAACGCAACACCCCACAGGAAACAAGAAAACTTAAAAACAGTCCAAGCAAGAGAGCAACCAGCAACATACCCAAGTCAAACAAACCTGGTATTGCTGACAAAATAACAGCATAAGCAGAAAAAACAGAAAAAAGATCCTGACGATCTGACGCAGGCAACAACTCATCAAAAACCACTGACGAAATGTCCTCATCAGTCATAGATGACGCCAAAGGTAACGTTGGCAGCAAAACATCATCATCCTCATCATCCTGTACAACACCCACAGACGCCAAAATCTGTCTTGTTGTTTCTTTCCGTATCACCATTGAATTCACAACTGTTGAACCCACTGAACAACAACCAACATGTCTACGATGAGAAACCTTCTCCTTGTCAACATCAAAAAACCTGTCTGAAATCACATCACCCCAATCTACAACCTCACCTTCACAATCAACTGTATCACCACAGACTTCAACCTCAGCAGCGTTTTGGGGACGACGGTAGTACCGCTTTAGCATGTTAGCGTGAAAAATCTTTGTCTTTCCCTTGACCACAATCTTGTAGTCAGGATGCATGCATTCTTGTATGGTGTATGGTCCTAACCACTTCATGAGTAATTTATTTGTCTCGGATGGCAACAGAACCAATACCTCATCTTTAACGTCAAAAGTGCGTTTCTTAGCTGACCTATCAAAGTAAGCTTTGTTCTTTGCTGATGATTGTGCAGAGTTTTGCTTAGCCAATTCACAAGTCTCAGCAATGATGTTCTTCAACTCAAAAACATGCAAATACAATGGCTGTGCATCTACATCCTTTGAAAACTGGTCCTGGGTCCAAGAATCAGCAAGCAACGAAATCGGACCACGAGGTTGGCGACCAAACATCAACTCAAAGGGACTGAATCCAGTACTCTCCGACGGTAACTCCCGACAAGCAAAAAGCAGAGCAGGCAAGTAACGATGCCACGCCTTTGGATGAGACTGAACAACCTTCCCAAGCATCGCCTTCAACGTCCTGTGGAACCTCTCCACAATTCCATTTGCCTGAGGATGATATGGAGACGTCCGAATCGCCCTAGTGCCACACAAGGCGTAGAACTGCTTGATCAGTTCAGATGTAAACTGAGTACCTTGATCGGACAAAATCACCTTTGGAAAACCCAGCCGTGCAAAAATCGAAAGCAACGCCTCCGCAACCTCAACCGAAGAAATGTTTTTCAGTGGCACGGCCTCCGGAAAACGAGTTGCCAAGTCGACCAATGTCAGAATGTAACGATGGCCTTCCTCCGAAGGTGGAGACAAAGGACCGACCAAGTCAATGTGGACCCTTTCAAATGGAGTAGATGACTGAGGTACCACAACCAACGGAACTGGCGGAGCCTTCCCCTTCGAAGTTGACTTCTGGCACACATCACAAGTACGAACGTACCTTGAAGTATCCGCTGACACTCCAGGCCAAAAAAATTTCGAAAGAACTCGCGTCAAAGTACGACGAGTACCACAATGAGCAGCAAGCAACTGATCATGTGAAGTAGCCAAAACAGCAGCACGCAATTTCTCTGGAACAACAATCTGCTGTAGAATTTGACCAGGCTTCTTCTCGTACGAACGATACAAAATCCCTGCATCCTCAAAGAAAAAATAAGTAGCAGAGCCAACAGCTTTCCTTTTTCCAGACTGAGCAAACGCAAAAACATGAAGCAAGACTGGCATCAGATTTCTGAAAATCAATCAACTCCTGACGAGAAACGCCAAAATCCTGAGAAACGTCAACCAAAGGAGTATGAGGAAAATCTTTCTTCGCAGTGCGAGCGCGAGTAGTGACAGCCGCCACACTCAACTCAACTGAAACCTGAGCACCAACAACAGAATCTGTCAACCCAGCAATGTTCCCAATGATCAAATCAGCAACTGGGTCAGGAAGCACAGCACAAACCAACTGACCTGAAAAATATGGAGTTGAAACTGCAAGTTTGGCAAGTGGATAAACAGTAATCTCACCTCCAAATGTCTTACAACGAACTTGTCCTTCGATGTACTCGAGAGATGACACCAATCGCTGACGCACACCACAAATAGTAGCACCTGTGTCACGAAGTACAGAACATGGTGTACCCTTCACTGTACCCAACTCCAAATGTAGATGACCAACAGCTGGACTAGCAACTGAACATACAACTTCAGGACCCACAGGCAATGCAGCAGAAACAACCTGAGTCTTTTGCGTATCTGTTTTGAGTGCAGAAGAACCAAACGGACAATTTTTCTTAACATGTCCCCCCAACCCACAAATGTAGCATGGATTTGTCGGATTGTTTCTGAGTGGACATTTGAAAGATGAATGGCCACTGCCTTTGCAAAGTTGACATTTACTAGCAAAATTCATGGACGAGCCACGTCCGAATCCACCACGATTTTGACCTTGATGAGAATCTGGAACAGTGGATGGCGCACTTCGATTAAAGTTCCAGCGGCCACGGTAACCAACCTGACGTCGATAACCACCGTATCCACCGCGAAAATCCGAACGACCCGAAGCGGCATTAGTTTCAGCAACGGTATTGAACTGACCAACCGACGCGAACGCAGAAGTACTGGCTTTGCGAGCCAAATTCTTACCCGGACGAGCAAGACGGTAACTTTCGGCACAATTCACCATGTCATTGAGGCTGACCAATCCTCTCTCGCGAATGAAAGTGGCAAGATCTGCAGACACACTCTGTAGAAATTGTTCGCCCAGTACCAAATCAACTATGCCATCTAAGGTACGTTTGACACCCGAAAGTGCAACCCATCGATCAAACAATCGATTAAGCTCAATGCCAAAAGTTTGAAATGGTTCATTAGCGTCTGGTTTGGTGGCACGGATTTCTCTCTGAAACCTTCAGCAGTACATTGGAATTTCTTCAACAAATTATCTTTCAAAATGTCATAATCACAATGTCCATTTGCAGCTAAACTATGATACAAACTCAAAGCATTCCCTTCAAGTAAGGCAGACAAATAAACAACCCATTGATCCTTTTCCCAGCCGAGTGCATTAGCATTTGTTTCAAAACGAAACAAGTATGAATCAATATCATCAGTCTTTTCTCTAAACATAGGAAGTTTAGGAAAAATTGGTCTAGCTTTGAACTGATGCTTCGCATAAGTCTGATCATGATCCTGATCTTGACCAGCAACATGACCACCCTGATTAGCCTGTAGTTCTAACTGCTTTGTTTTTTTCCCTCTCAAGTTCAATTTCTGTATCTAGTTTCTTGGATTCCAGTTTTTTAGCTTCCAGCTCCATTTCTTTTTGTGTATCTAGTTTCTTGGATTCCAGTTTTCTAGCTTCCAGCTCCATTTCTTTTTGTGTATCTAGTTTCTTGGATTCCAGCTTTTTAGCTTCCAGCTCCATTTCTTTTTGTGTTTCTAATTTCTTGGAATCCATTTCTTTTTGTATTTCTTTGTCCATTTGTTTAGCCTCCCGTTCTCTTTGTCTATCAAGTCGATCAAAACATTCTTGAACATATTTATGTTTATCAGCGACTTCCAGAGTAGCAGCTTGTTTAAGAAACTTTTCAAACAAATCATCATAGTTATCCATGTTTAAAGTTTTAAAGTTTAAATTTTTTTTGAAAATATAAATCAAAATCAGCACCTACCTAAACTACTATATATACACTAAGTCCCAAATACCCAAGAAAGAATGGTAAAAATAAAAACTAACAATAGCCCAAGCCAAGCTAAGTCAAAATAAACTCAAAGTGAAACAAATGTAAGTAACCAATAAATAGCAGGAACTAAATCAATAAACCGATGAAGTACTAACAATCAAATATCAACAAATCTAACTATTTAATAGCAGTAAAGCAAATCAATTAAATGACAAAGTATGAACAATCCAATATCAACAACTATAATTTCCTTTTTTTTTTTTAAAATAAATTATTTTTATAATAAAAAATAGTCGAAGATACTCAATACTAAATCAATAACAGCAGTGTTCAATTAATCTCAGTCCTCAAATGTCCAAACCCTATAAATTATTTCCAAAAAAAAAATTTTTTTTTCAACACCTCAAAGTCAACCCTACTTTAATAAATATAATTAAATAAAAACAAGTATGGCGAATACTAACACCTACTAAGACTAAACAAGGATAATATAAAACAAATCAAATATTACTAACTCAAATAATAACGCAAATTCAAACAATAAGTTCAATCAATACTGAAATGTATATACACAACAAAGGACAATTCAACAGAAAATTTCAAAAAATTATTACTGAGCAAGTTAAAGAAACAGATAATGAATTATACCAGCACTAAGCACTAACACAACCAACAAATATTTCCAAAATTTCTAATAATAAAGTCAAAACAAATCAAAAGATATATTAACTCTAAGCAAAGAAAAAAAACATCAACAATCAATTGCAAAATTACCAATGACAAAGATAAAAGAAAAGAAAATCAAAATTAAATTAACAATAAGGGGCTTTGTAACTAACCTATAATAAAATAAGAACGTGGAACTACTAACTCATTCACAGATTCACTCACACACAAAGTTAGGCCTACAGAACACAAATACTAGAACCGATGTAAACAATGAATATATTAAGACAGCAGAAAGAGCAATGAAAAAGAAAAATAGACCCCACAGGTAGAAAAAGATACTAAGCCCTTGAGCAACTCTGAAACTATACAGGAGCGCCCTACCGTGAAACTGGAGACGGTCTAAAAACCACTACTTAATAATAACAAACATCACACAATCGCAAGTCACAAATCCTTCACAGGCAAACAAGGAGACAATCTAAACTCTACCCAATAATATGAAAGAATTGACCTAGATACTACCAACCTTTAAACTACAATACTAACACAGAGACAAACAGGGTCACCACATGTAACGAATGGATATTTAGTGCGTGTGTATATTTATACTATCTGTGTATGCAAAATATATATCTGACTTCTATAGCAGAATATGCGTGCCGTGTACGTTC
>CM072524.1:51253672-51461811 GCA_036898135.1 Oncomelania hupensis
CAGTGTGGCAACACTCACTGTGAATGTCAAAAGGATATGTGGAGAGGGAGTATGGGTGTGTGTGTGTGGTCCATGTGGGACCTTTTAAGTTTTGTTGGCCAATGAACATTAAATAAACTTAGAAGTTTCCCATCTATTTGTAAACAACAAAAAATACTAATTGCCATCAAAGGTTTGCGCGAATGAATTAATTTGTGTTTCTTTCTCTATTGGGGTGTTCCCGTGTTTCTTTTGGCTTGAAATGAGATCTAATGGTCCACTTAGTTGGTCGCGACAACAGGGTCGAATTGACAGGATAATAACATTTTTTTTAAAATGTCGCCCAGCCCGTCTTTTGTGTGTGTGTGTGTGTGTGTGTGAATGTGTGTGTGTACGTGTGCACGTGAATTCATGCACAAATGGTTACCAGACCTTGCCTTTCTTAGTAAGAAATGGGGTTATTTGCTTGGACCCCACTTTTTCCAGGACCCCACTTTTTTCCAGGACCCCACTTTGTTCTAAGTGCGCGGGAGTGCTCTTTTAGTGCATGGGAGTGCAGTTGTAGTGCATGAGAGTGTTTTAAGTACAAGGGAGTGCTCTATCCCAGTCCAGTCACTTTTCGGAAAAATTTTGAAGAAAGTTCGACCTATTTCGTCCCCTATAGGAGACGAACTAGGTCAACCTTTTAGACGGAAAGAGCCAATTTTGCAACAGATTCTTACATTTTTAGATTAATTTTGCGCTCTTTCCGTCAAAAAAAAAAATTCCGATTCCTACATTCTAAAATAACCCCAGTTCTGATCATTTACAACTGTGTTTGTGTGTGTTGTTGTTGTTGTTGTTTTTATATTTGCACTTTGGCCTACCTGATGGATTTACTTATCTCGCGCACGCATATACAGGCACACACAAAAGTACAAACTCACGCCCCTCCCCCAAAACTCCCCCTCCCCTACCTCCTTTTACTCCCCTCCCTCTCCTAACCTCACCCCGCTCATCCCAATATACACAAAGCAATGTAATTGCTTAGTGTCAATAGACAGCGAAGCTTTTCCGTCTCATTAATTAAAGGAACAAGATCTTTAGTGGCCTGTAAGCTTCACCTCAGCGGGAGATCAGAGCTCCCTTTCTCTTGAGAAAGAGAGAGGGAGAGAGACACAGACAGACAGACAGAGACACAGAGACAGAGACAGAGAGAGTCTGTGGCGTTCGCACCATGGCTGTTCCTAACTGATCCGCAGGCTTTGTCTACTGGAGATAACCGAAGATCCATTGCGAGTCAGCTTTCCACGCTGGTTGACGCCCTTGGCGTAATTAGCAGAGTGTTTAGAAAAAAGAAAAAAAAGAAGAAATTTCTCTTATATAACGCACTTACGAGCTCAGAGAGCTTCTCAAGGCGCTGGCCCGTAATATCCAGCAATCACAGAATAGTTTGCTGAAGTCAGGATTCGAACCCACGTCGCCCAAGACGCACTCACACAAGTCGTGCGCTCTGACCACTGAGCTATCCCTGCCGCCGAAGAAGAAAAAATAGCTTCCGGGTTCCAAAATGTTAAGCAGCGACAAACGTTGTTAACACTTGAATCTGAAGGCACATTCTCAAAGCTTGGTGCTAGAGATTTGAATCGCCAGGGCACTGGACATTACTACAATACAATACAATACAATACAATACAATACAATACAATACAATACAATATGTATTGTTCAACTTTGCATTATATTAGGGTGAATTACACTACATTGCACTACTCTACACTACACTACACTACATTACAATACACTAAACCAGCGAAACTACACTACACTACACTACACTAAACTACACGCCATGCTATGCTATACTACACTACACTACACTACAATATACTACACTACACTACACTACACTACACTACACTACACTACACTACGTGTGTATTTGTGCAAAATATACATAATATAAGGGTGAACAACTCTCTTTAGCGTTTTAGTACTTTTCGATTTAGGAGGCGGCGATGTCTTTTTGCTAGTGGAATTAGTGTATGGTGGTATGTCGGCGCGCGCGCAGGCGTATGTGTGTATGTATTTTCGAGCGAGTGTGAGTGCGCGCGCTCTCATGCGTGCGTGCGTGCGTTCGTGCGGGCGACACACTCATGTAAGCGTTTGTGTTTAATTGTTTTGTTTTTGGCGAAGCAGTGAGCTAAATATAGTCACAGAACACTGTGAAAGTGAAATACAGTCCAGTCAAGAAATCTTTACACACACACACACACACCCAAAAACAAACACACACACACGCAAAAATAAAAAAATAAAATAAATAAAAGAAAGAAAGATAGAAAGTAAGAATTCTTTTCTAACGATGCGGCCCCTTCCGTCCCACCTACGTTTTGCATACGCTTGTTTCCCCCTAACTGCTCGTTTGGCCTACTATAAAGCATAGGTTTTGTGATCTGTACTAATCCACCCAAATAGAAATTGTAGGGATTCGTGTTCTAAACTATGAGGCGCCATTTGTAAATTAAATCATTATTGTCATTATATCTATAGAACATACATTTTACCTGTATAAAAGATATTGTATACTTATAAAATGAATTCTATGTCTATAAAATACATTCAATAGCAATACAAAACTTTTTATAGCTAAAAACCAACATTTTTATAACTACAGACTACATTTTACAATATACAAGAGAAATCATACGCGATCATCACGCCGTTTGTAAATATTATTCCGAAAAACTATTTTATCTCTAAACACTTCATTTTATCTCTAAACACTACATTTTATATACATAAACAATTCATTTTATAGGTAAACAATTCATTTTATAACAACAAAGAGCTTTTATATCTATAAAATAAATGTTATAATATATACAATGCATTTTACCTGTAGAATGCATTCGGAGCATTATTTTACATTCGGCGCATGACATTAATTTTATACTGACTTTAGAATTGATGATCCCAGGGAAGCAACTCCATCCTCGTGTAGACTACTTGTAAACTTCTAAGCGACTCAACATGGTAAAGACCATTAAAGTCTACTACAAAAAATGGCAAGGACCATACTAGTGTACTATATAAATTGGCGAGGACCATACTAGTGAAATGCTGATAAAACATCAGCGACATCATTGTCAGTCTCGACTGTTCCAATTATTTTTTGGTCGTCTTGAAAAACTATCGATAAGCACGAAGGCAAACCAGCTTCCATCGTAACTGTTACCTTGGAGATTGTTGACATCGCGGGAAGTCGATATAGGCCTAGCGGGAATTCCCTACACGCGCCGTAGCTATCTAAATTTAGCTTATGCAACGTCACTTCCACATGAAAAGGCGAGAGCCCAGCGCATACGTGCGGGGGAGGGGGGGGGGGGGGGGGGCCTTTTTTCGTTGAATTGGTTGAATGTAACCTATTAACCAATCGTCCCCTATACGCTTAATGAGTCCGGGACGAACATTTTAATTTTAAAAAAAAAAAAAACGAAAAAAAAACAACGTCAGCCATCTTTGCGCACCGCATAGCAACTTTGGGTCGCTTAGAACGTTACAAAATAAAAATAATCGAAGGGAGAGAAAGCAGTTATACAATGAGAAAGTAGTATAAAATTATTGTAAGGCGCCGACTGGAAAATAATTGTCGCGAATGCATTCTACAGGTACAATTCATTGTACGTGTTATAAAATGTATTCTATAGATATAAGTGCTCGTTGTTGCTATAAAATGAAGTGTTTACAGATAAAAGGAAGTTTTATAGATCGTTTTTGCTATAAAATGACTTGTTTATAGATACAATGACTTGTTTATAGGTAAAATGAATTGGTTACTTTAAAAATGTTTTGTTTATAGATAAAATGAATTGGTTACTTATAAAATGTTTTGTTTATAAATAAAATAGTTTTTTTTGTGTTTAATATTTACAAACGGCGTGACGATTCGTGTATGATCTCTTGTATATCGTAAAATGTAGTCTGTAGCTATAAAAATGTTGCTTTATAGCTATAAAAAGTGTTGTATTGCTATAGAATGTATTTTATAGGTATATAATTCATTTTATAATTATACCATATCTTTTATACTGGTAAAATGTATGTTCTATAGATATAATGACAATAACCATTTAATTTACAAATGGCGCTTCATACTAAACACCAGGACATACACCGTTATATCATCATGCTATCGTGCCAAGGTTTCTGTCCTGCAAGCAATATTGGTTGGCCTAGGGGTTATTTATTTAATCGACGTGGTCTGTATCACCTTGTAAACCTAGAATAATTCTTGTCAGTCCCGTAGCGGGATCGTTCTATCTACGCATTAAAACTACTTGGGCTCACTTAGAAATGTTTATTTGCGCTAAGTAAAGAGTGACAATTTTTTTTAAAAGATGAAGGAGAAGAAAGTGAAGAAGACAAGAAGAAAAAAAAGGAAGGGGAGGAGGAGGAGGAGGAGAAGAAGAATAAGAAGAAGGAAGAGGAGGAGGAGGAGGAGATGAAGAATAAGAAGAAGAATAATAAGAATAAGAAGAAGAAGAAGAAGAAGAAGAAGAAGAAGAAAGAAGAAGAAGAAGAAGAAGGAAGAGGAGGAGGAGATGAAGAAGAAGAAGAAGAAGAAGAAGAAGAAGAAGAAGAAGAAGAAGAAGAAGAAGAAGAAGAAGGAAGAGGAGGAGGAGATGAAGAAGAAGAAGAAGAAGAAGAAGAAGAAGAAGAAGAAGAAGAAGAAGGAAGAGAAGGAGGAGTTGAAGAAGAAGAAGAGGAACAGAAGGAGAAGAAGAAGAAGAAGAAGAAGAAGAAGAAAGAAGAAGAAGAAGAAGAAGAAGAAGAGGAAGAAGAAGAAAAAAAGGAGAAGAGGAAAAAGAAGAAGAAGAAGAAGAAGAAGAAGAAGAAGGAACAGGAAGAGGAGGAGGAGAAGAAGAAGAAGAAGAAGAAGAACAACAACAACAACAACAACAACAACAACAACAACAACAACAACAACAACAACAACACCAACAACAGCAAGATGATGAGAATGAGGAAAGGGGCTTGAAGAGGTAGTGATGAGAGCAGGATCATGAGAATAATAACGACGAGGACGACGAAGATGATGGTAATACTGCTGCTGTTGATGATAATACTGATGATGGTAATGATAAGGATGATAAATATAATTAAAGATATCAAATAATATTTGCACTTTCTCAAAGGCCACGGACTCTGAGGTCAGTCACTTTCTAAAAATCGGGTTGTGCTGCATCTGAAAAGTGGCTGCGCAGATTTTGATAAATTCTTTTTTTTTTGCTGCAAATGATGCAAGGAGTGGTTAATTGGCCGGTCGATGTTTTAATTTTGCTTCTTTGGATGGTATGAGTATACAAATATAGTCTACGCTGTAGGGGTTGTGTTTGAAGTGGACGCAACTTGGGTGTCTCAATTACTACCTCTGGCACCAAGCGTTCTATATTTTCGTCCTTATTAGAGTTGAAAGTTGTCAATACATTCTGTCTGTCTGTCTGTCTATTTTTCTAGGTCAGTCAGTTTGTCTAGTCTGCCTCTCTTTTTTCTCTTTCTCTTTCTCCCTCTGATTCTAACCCTCTCATCACTCTCAATATCTCTCTCTCTCTCTCTCTCTCTCTCTCTCATACCACTCTCACCCTTTCTCTCTCTTTTTCTAGCATCAACCGAACTATCTATAACTATACGTCCTTTACTTAGGTCGAATTGAAGGTCGCAAACCCGACATAGGCGCCCGTATCTGAATAAAAGCGATACTGAGAGAGAGAGAGAGAGAGAGAGAGAGAGAGAGAGAGAGAGAGAGAGTGAGAGAGAGAGGGAGAGAGAGAGAGAGAGAGAGGAGAGAGAGAGAGAGAGGAGAGAGAGAGAGGGAGAGAGAGAGAGAGGGAGAGAGAGAGAGAGATGCTCTAGGCTTGGGCATCGCCTTCAGAAACGGGCGCCTGTCGTCGCAAAATAATTGATCACTTCGCACGTTTCAACCTTTAAAATGCATTTGGAGTTCCTCTGTAGGGCAGGAAGAAGCGAGGGCACGAGCATTTACACACACAAAAAACAATAAGATGAAGTATTTGTATTTCCACCCTGCAGTCTCGCACAACGGGCAATTTGTCTTCTCGTAAACAAAAGGTGCTTTAACCTATACAGAACATTTGAGACCAACATCGCAGTACACTCTAATAAGAGAGTGGCCACTGTGAAAGTTACGGTTTTTAATGCTGGTGTGCTGCTATAGAAAATCTTCATCTTTACGCTTCTGTTGATCTGTCCTAAATCTTTTTTAAAGGTCGGAATCTATCGGGCGACATTAAAACAACAGTTGTTTTCCTTTGAAAGTTTATTTTTAGAAAATTAAAGGAGACAGTAAGAGTGGTGCTTTAAATTTTCATTGTTATAAACGACCAATATTCCAATTCAATATTTTATAATATCGTTAAAGCTGCTTATTACAACATTTTCATTGTAAAATCGACAAGCACTGAATAATGTGTCCTATCCTATCCTAATATAATTTTTTGGTACAATCGTTAAAGCTTCTTATCTTTTAATTTTAAAAAAATATATATTGAAACATTTTCATTGTAAAATCGACAAGCACTGGATAATATGTATTCTGAGGATATCCATTTGTACTCCTTAGCATGGGGACGCCAATCAGGAAAGACTACTGTTAGATTATCCTCTGTGTTGTTTTTTTGGAGATATTCAGGGCAACGTTTTGAAATGTAAAAGCAGGAGAGACCAAGCTTTAGATATTTTAAGTTTTGAGCACAGGCGCTTGTATCTGGACACGCGAGCGCTTATGCCTGTGATCTGACGCGTCTCCCTTTGTTGTCACAGGCACAGGCGCTCGCGTGTCCAGACACAATTTTGTGTAAAAGGAAATTGTCTTATTCTGCTCCTAAATAATTATAGAAAATGTCAAAGAATAATGCCAATATTTGATAACCATAATTATAAATGTCAGACGTTTATGATAAGGTAGATTAAATGTCAAATCTCCTATTCGTCTGAACGAGAGCTGAGCTATAAGACCATTATTTTCTCCGGTTTCCTATGCCGAAGGACGCGGGTTCGATTCCCTGCAAGGGGCCGATCTTATGTGACTTAGGAACGAGCATATTCAAGTCACAGTGTGGTTTCTCCGGTTACTCCGGTTTCCTCCCTTTCTTCAATAATGGCATTTGGATGCGGCCAATCTAAAATTTCAACAACAAACAAATAACAACAACAACAAAAACAACTGCAACAAAAATCGATTTTATTCCCGTCTTCGAATAGCGATCCCTCTGCCTGCCTTTACACCAAAGGTTTGAGTGACAGATGTGTGCTTGTTACGTATGTGAACTTTTGTCAAAATGATTCCAGGTTCAGGTGAAGTGGTACAGCATTACAAGGCATCAACAACAACAACAACAAATGTTTGATTTATATCGAACAAATTTATTTTAGGTTGTGTTATGTTGTGTTGTGTTGTGCTTTGTGGTATTGTATTGTATTGTATTGTATTGTATTGTATTGTATTGCATACATTTCCCTATTCAGTGTGTGTATCTCCAGTTCAATGCTCTTTAGTGCCTTGCCCGCGGACATTGGATTAAATACAAATACACAATACAAATACAATAACTTTATTATCTTTATGAGAAGTTACAACGTGGTGTACATAATAATCTGCAGTGTATGTATGCGCACCCACCCACATACATACATTGTACAACTGGTTGAATTTATTATGTGTTAATCAGACGTACAGAATGTGGTATACAACTGTTTTTAGTTCCAAAGGTACGAATCCTAGGCATTCGGAAGCGCCGGCCAGATGGTTGTGGTGGTTGCTTCCGGCCAGATGGTAGTGGTGGTTGCTTCCTGCCAGATGGTAGTGGTGGTTGCTTCCTGCCAGATGGTAGTGGTGGCTGCAATAAAAAGTTAAGTGCAAAACAACTGTCATGGCGGCGAATGAATGGAAAAAAAAGAAGAGAATAAGCAATACTGTAATAGTTATTGTTGAGTGTGTAGGGGAACGGTAAGGGGTGGGTGTGAGGAGGGATGGAGGACGGCGGAGCGGGGAGAGGGGAGGGGGGTATGGGTGCTGCTTGTTTGCTAATTGACACATCATCATGGTTAATCGGATGCATTCTGGAAAGAGTAGAGGACCACTTATACATTATAAATAGAAGATGAAATATCAATATGCGCAACAGGATGTAAAACAATATTTAATCTTATATATATACGCAACAGGATGTAAAATAATATTTAATCTTATGTATATATACGCAACAGGATGTAAAACAATATCAAATTGCGAAGTGCGATTATGAGATGATTGTTGCAACGATTTTACAGATTTTAGTCCCCGATCGAAGCTGGGAAACGGCTGTCCGTCCCATTGACCATGCGTTTGTCTCTTAAACTAATGGGCCCATGTCTTTGAAACTTGGTATGTAGTTAGAACATAATTGGACCCACCAGCTGACACAATGTTTTGCATATTAGAAGATGTCATCATGGTCACGGCCATGTTTTGTTTTTTTAATCGCAGTTTTACCCAAACTACTGGAGGAATTTGGTTTAAACTTGCTAAAGCATTTAGATTTTACAAAACTTATGAAATCGAGTGAGGCCACCATGACGGTTTTTTATTTTATAATTTTTTTTTTGCCCTTTCGGGCTCGGCTCCGCGTGCCGGGGGTGGACTCCAGCCTCTCTCTGGCTAAGATTGTCCAACCCTTTGTCTTTCCTTGTGTCTTGCTTCTTCCTTTCACCTGTACTCTGTTTCACCCTAAAAAATCGTTCCATTAACTTGGCAGCGTTTCCCGTTGGAAATCCGTAGGCTTCAGATCGCCATGAGCTATTTTCTCAAACTTTAGCAAACCCTGAAAATCCCGCTTATGATTGTGTTCTAAACCCGTTATTTCCAATGAAATAGTTCAACAAATCGACAGAAGTTCCTCCTTTTGGCATCAGCATACGTCCTCACTTTGACACTGCAGACATAGACATTGACTATGGTGACCAATTGCTAACTGTGCACCTTGGAACCGAGCCTCACCAACCCCATTATCAATTTCAATCCCACATTCTTCAAAAAGACCGAAACTTCCGAAGCTGTCCTCCCACCTCTTTTTCTGTCTCCCTCTTCTTCTTCCTCCTTGCACCGTGCCTTGCAGGATGGTTTTTGCAAGTCCTGATGCTCTGGTGACGCAGAGATTCCCATAGAACATTTCAAAACCATTTATGTCAAAGCCTATATCCATATCCAATAAAGAAAATACAGTCACTTCAGTTTGAAGCCATTTATATCACTACGTTATCAAAAGGCGTGGCTGTCATACAATCTCCAATGATTATATGATTACAAAATAACAGATTAACAGGAATGACCTGATCTAATGATTACCCCACAAACATGGCCGGATCCCAGAAAACTGCATCCCAAAACTAAGCGCATTAGAACCACATCCATGCTTATAGTAAACATTAGCAACCCCCACCTCCTACATCCATGCCTATAGTAAACATTAACAACCCCCACCTCCTACATCCATGCCTATAGTAAACATTAACAACCCCCACCTCCTACATCCATGCCTATAGTAAACATTAACAACCCCCACCTCCTACATCCATGCTTATAGTAAACATTAGCAACCCCCACCTCCTACATCCATGCCTATAGTAAACATTAACAACCCCCACCTCCTACATCCATGCCTATAGTAAACATTAACAACCCCACCTCCTACATCCATGCTTATAGTAAACATTAACACCCCCCACCTCCTACATCCATGCTTATAGTAAACATTAACAACCCCCACCTCCTACATCCATGCTTATAGTAAACATTAACAACCCCCACCTCCTACATCCATGCTTATAGTAAACATTAACAACCCCCACCTCCTACATCAATGCTTATAGTAAACATTAACAACCCCCACCTCCTACATCCATGCTTATAGTAAACATTAACACCCCCACCTCCTACATCCATGCTTATAGTAAACATTAACAACCCCCACCTCCTACATCCATGCTTATAGTAAACATTAACAACCCCCACCTCCTACATCCATGCTTATAGTAAACATTAACAACCCCCACCTCCTACATCCATGCTTATAGTAAACATTAACAACCCCCACCTCCTACATCCATATTTATAGTAAACATGAACACCCCACCTCCTACATTAATGCTTATAGTAAACATTAACAACCCTCACCTCCTACATCCATGCTTATAGTAAACATTAACAACCCCCCACCTCCTACATTAATGCTTATAGTAAACATTAACAACCCCCACCTCCTACATCCATGCTTATAGTAAACATTAACAACCCCCACCTCCTACATCCATGCCTATAGTAAACATTAACAACCCCCAACTCCTACATCCATGCCTATAGTACATTAACAACCCCCACCTCCTACATCCATGCTTATAGTAAACATTAACAACCCCCCACCTCCTACATCCATGCTATAGTAAATATTAACACCCCCCACCTCCTACATCCATGCTTACAGTAAACATTAACACCCCCACCTCCTACATCCATGCCTATAGTAAACATTAACACCCCCACCTCCTACATCCATGCTTATAATAAACATTAACAACCCCCACCTCCTATATCAACTCCTACATCCATGCTTATAGTAAACATTAACAACCCCCACCTCCTACATCCATGCTTATAGTAAACATTAACAACCCCCACCTCCTACATCCTTGCTTATAGTAAACATTAACACCCCCCTTCCTACATCCACGCTTATAGTAAACATTAACAACCCCAACCTCCTACATCCATGCCTATAGTAAACATTAACAACCCCACCTCCTACATCCATGCTTATAGTAAACATTAACAACCCCACCTCCTACATCCATGCTTATAGTAAACATTAACAACCCCCACCTCCTACATCCATGCTTATAGTAAACATTAACAACCCCCACCTCCTACATCCATGCTTATAGTAAACATTAACAACACCACCTCCTACATCCATGCTTATAGTAAACATTAACAACCCCCACCTCCTACATCCATGCTTATAGTAAACATTAACACCCCCACCTCCTACATCCATGCTTATAGTAAACATTAACAACCCCCACCTCCTACATCCATGCTTATAGTAAACATTAACAACCCCCACCTCCTACATCCATGCTTATAGTAAACATTAACAACCCCCACCTCCTACATCCATGCTTATAGTAAACATTAACAACCCCACCTCCTACATCCATGCTTATAGTAAACATTAACAACCCCCACCTCCTACATCCATGCTTATAGTAAACATTAACAACCCCCACCTCCTACATCCATGCTATAGTAAACATTAACAACCCCCACCTCCTACATCCATGCTTATAGTAAACATTAACAACCCCCACCTCCTACATCCATGCTTATAGTAAACATTAACAACCCCCACCTCCTACATCCATGCTTATAGTAAACATTAACAACCCCCACCTCCTACATCCATGCCTTATAGTAAACATTAACAACCCCCACCTCCTACATCCACGCCTATAGTAAACATTAACAACCCCCACCTCCTACATCCATGCTTATAGTAAACATTAACACCCCCACCTCCTACATCCATGCTTATAGTAAACATTAACAACCCTCACCTCCTACATCCATGCTTATAGTAAACATTAACAACCCCACCTCCTACATCCATGCTTATAGTAAACATTAACAACCCCCACCTCCTACATCCATGCTTATAGTAAACATTAACAACCCCCACCTCTTTACATCCATGCTTATAGTAAACACTAACAACCTCACCTCCTACATCCATGCTAATAGTAAACATTAACACCCCCACCTCCTACATCCATGGTAATAGTAAACATTAACAACCCCCACCTCCTACATCCATGCTATAGTAAATATTAACACCCCCACCTCCTACATCCATGCTTATAGTAAACATTAACAACCCCCACCTCCTACATCCATGCATATAGCAAACATTAACACCCCCACCTCCTACATCCATGCTTATAGTAAACATTAACAACCCCCACCGTACCTCCTACATCCATGCTTATACTAACATTAACAACCCCCACCTCCTACATCCATGCTTATAGTAAACATTAACAACCCCCACCTCCTACATCCATGCTTATAGTAAACATTAACAACCCCCACCTCCTACATCCATGCTTATAGTAAACATTAACAACCCTCACCTCCTACATCCATGCTTATAGTAAACATTAAAAAACCCACCGTACCTCCTACATCCATGCTTATAGTAAACATTAACAACCCCCACCTCCTACATCCATGCTTATAGTAAACATTAACAACCCCCACCTCCTACATCCATGCTTATAGTAAACATTAACAACCCCCACCTCCTACATCCATACTTATAGTAAACATTAACAACCCTCACCTCCTACATCCATGCTTATAGTAAACATTAACACCCCCACCTCCTACATCCATGCTTATAGTAAACATTAACACCCCCACCTCCTACATCCATGCTTATAGTAAACATTAACAACCCCCACCTCCTACATTCATGCATATAGTAAACATTTACACCCCCACCTCCTACATCCATGCTTATAGTAAACATTAACACCCCCACCTCCTACCTCCATCCCTATAGTAAACATTAACAACCCCCTCCTCCTACATCCATGCTTATAGTAAACATTAACACCCCCCCACCTCCTACATCCATGCTTATAGTAAACATTAACAACCCCCACCTCCTACATCCATGCATATAGTAAACATTAACACCCCCACCTCCTACATCCATGCTTATAGTAAACATTAACAACCCCCACCTCCTACATCCATGCTTATAGTAAACATTAACAACCCCCACCTCCTACATCCATGCTTATAGTAAACATTAACACCCCCACCTCCTACATCCATGCTTATAGTAAACATTAACAACCCCCACCTCCTACATCCATGCTTATAGTAAACATTAACAACCCCCACCTCCTACATCCATGCTTATAGTAAACATTAACAACCCGCACCTCCTACATTCATGCTTATAGTAAACATTAACAACCCCCACCTCCTACATCCATGCTTATAGTAAACATTAACAACCCCCACCTCCTACCCCACCCAAGCCACCCTCTCCAACAACAAATCAACTCACACAAACTCACAAACACAAACTCACACAAACTCACAAACAAAATAGCAACGTAATGGTTTTAAATTATTTTCATCAAAACGTTATTTCCATTCCCAATGTTAGAGAGAGAGAGAGAGAGAGAGAGAGAGAGAGAGAGAGAGAGAGAGAGAGAGAGAGAGAACAAAAGAGAAAGTAGAAGGGATAGAGAGAGAAGAGATAGAGAGGTAAAATGAAATAAATAAATAAACTACCAAGAACAAGCATACCTTTTCCCACCCCCTCCTTCAGCATAATTATTACAGATTATACAATCATTAATAGAATCTTCATAGCATAGAAATAGAAATCAAATGCCATATCATACCCTATATCAAAATATAATGCGACTTTGGGGAAAAATAATACTCATAATTAATCAACTGACCTGGTATGTTCTGCCATCTGTGCAATCTGTTCAATAAACAATTTTCATCCAAGAAAATACAGAGTGAAAAAGGAAAAAAAAAGGAAGGGCACTATAAATAGACAAAGCAAACACACCCACGATAAAATAAAGAAATAAATACTCCACAGAGAAAGCAAAGAGAAGCATCCAGTTATTACATTATTTGAGAGCAAGAGAAGAACAATGACGGTAATTATTAATCAAAGTGTTACAATTACAGCCTGCAACAATATTGGAAAGTGAGCGAGACAGAGAGAGAGGAAGAGAGAGAGATGGAGAGAGAGAAAGAGAGAGAGAGAGAATGTGTGTGCGATTGGGGTCTGACAATCTATGCTATTCATGTGTGTGTGCGCGCGCGTGTGTGCATGTGTGAACGTTGAGGTGTGTGTGTGTGTGTGTGTGTGTGAGGTTGGGTGTGTGTGTCAAGAGAGAGAGAGAGAGAGAGAGAGAGAGAGAGAGAGAGAGAGAGAGAGAGAATCACAAAATCACTTTACCTAAATCACCAATCACTGAATCAAATGTCAATCATTTTGTTGCCGTCTATAGTCCATTTATTATAATACATGTATTATCTAACACATTGTCACTTTCACAGTGTCATTAATCGTGTCTTTCCGGAGTATAGACGGGACAGTACATCATCATCGTTTCTTTCAAATGTCAAAATAGGCCTATGTGCATGTATTTATCCTCAGATGACTATGTCTGCTTACATCTTAGCCTGTAACAGTTATGTTTATTTTCACAGCTACCGTCAGATCGAACTGCCAGCCTGTTGCATCTCTGTCTAAAAAGGCATTCACATGTCCTTTGATGTGAAGGTACAACTGCAGTTTTACAGCGGTATCTTAGTATCTCCATTATGTTCTCATAGTTTTATGTATATTGGGTCATAAACTTATTCTTTTGAGGCCGATATCCCACTATCATCTTATGTGCGTTTGTGCGCGTGTGTGCGAATGTGTGAGAGTTCAAGAGAGAGAGAGGGTGGGTGTGAATGTAGTTGTATTTATTGATTGATTGATTGTTGCTTTAGGTCCAGCGGACTCTTCCGAGCCAAATCAGGACCGGACAACCCCCGATCCGCATAAAAGATCTGCTGAAACAACCCTAGTGGGAAAATTGAACGCCCTCCACCGGCCAGTCACTTTACAATAAAGACATCCCACGCAGGGGACGGCTGAGGCTTTACCCCAACTACTCGAACCCCCGGTTACAAAAACAAAATAGAATACAAACATCATTATAAATTATCAACAAAACATATACATATAAAATGCCTACATTGCTAAATAATAACATCATAGGAAGACCTAGTGACCACCCGGCAGAAAGCGTCCAACACTCCCAAGCTGATCCAACAGATCTCATACACAAACAAGGAGTCTTGTCCAGGAAGAGTTTTCAAGAAAAAAGGTAGGTCATTGATCTAGCGAAGAAGAAGATAGTATAGCAGAGTGATAGGACAGAGCAGTAATGGGAAAAAGTAAATGAGGAAGACAGCGACAGTGGGAATTTAAAGCACTAAATTTCCAGAAAGTGGGGACACTATTTATACTGAAACCCCCGGCACCCCAACGGGGGTACCGTTGCCGCAGTGAATTGGTCATGCCTACAAAGTCAAGACAGGTTTTCAACTGGGGCTTTCACTTTTCCCTTTATAGGTTAGAACAATCTACAGTGGCAAGATTGCTCATGACCCCAAGGGGTAATGTAGTTGTATAAAGGTTCACTCATGATATATAAAACAATAGCTCCCTATATCGTATTTGGTATTTTCTTTTATTTTATTATCTTCCTCAGTTAATCATTATCATCATATAATCGTATAGTCATAGTAACATCGCTTTATTTCAATGTATGATACAAACAATTTATTTTGTATCGCGTGACGTCACCGTAGTGACGTCAATAAAAAAAACAACAACATGGTAGTTTACAATAAAATACTGGTTGCAACAACGTACTTAGACTGTACAGACGCCTCCAACACAGAACCAAATCGTGTAACGGCAGAATTGTTACGACATAAAAAAAAAATCCAACCTTTTTGGAAATACTTTGGAATAGTCGGGGTGGGGAAAAATCAGGACGAGTCAAATGTCGGTCCGTCGGTCCGTTGAAATCCTCCTCTCAAGAACCACTGAACGGATTTTGACCTAACTTCATAGTATACGGTACACACGCACACACACACACACACACCCACACTCCCGCCCCCCCAAAGGAGTTCACTCACTGAAAAGGTACTTGAACATTATCCTCCAAAGAAAACACGCGTCGAATAATTGTAGGATAGTTTACTGGGCAAGCGCTTGAGGCAATGGAAGTGTATTCCTTAAGCGTTCACTTGGCAATAAAGACTTTTGTACATGTATTTTATCCTTGTATGCAGGACAGTGCTATACGACATAATGTTCTCCCAACCTGGCCCCCGCCTTTCGTCTTCTGCTTTTAGGGGTGCACAGGGCAAAGTTGTTGGCTGGCATTCTATGTAGGTTCTGGTCATCTCCATCTTCCTCTACGCTTGCGAAACTCAGTTAATAAAAGAACAATAACATTATGAACATTCCAACTTTAACATTCAAACCAATAACATTGGACCAGTATTGTTGACGTCATTAGCGTACACCTTTTCCTAATTGTATACATTTACCCAATGTTAGTAACGCTTGATTTCTTTCCCGAAACAAATTACATACATCAAATTACTGGTACCCAAGGTGAAGGGTGTGACAGACGGACCAGTTTACCCTGCTTACTTTACTATTTAGCTTTGGATAGTCAGTAAATCTTAGAAAGTTAATGTGGTGTAGAGCAGACGATGACAGTATACCTGAGGTACACACACTGCGAGCTTGACGCAAACAGTGTAGTGACGTCAGCACTGTGTGCCTTGCATCGGTCGGCTTATCCAATAGGACTCAGGCAGAGCTGCTAGATCCAGTTCTGGCTGATTCAGGCCAAACCGGGTATTAGATTCAGTTGAGAGTAAGACGCCAGAGTGTGCACAGCTACACCTGAGTAGAGCAATATCTCCACTGTTGGACCAGGAAGCAGGACTTGAGAATCTTAGAATTCAATCAAGTAGCCACGTGCCTGACTTTGTCAAACAGGTAAATGAACATACTTCTGTTTCATCGTGATATATTTATATTATTGTTGAAATTATGTTTGTGGAATTTGCTATGCATATATTTGAATTGTTAATCCGAATTTGCCGTACCACGTGGCGAAACACGACCGGTTGCGCCGCCATGTTGTATACCTGACGGAACCACTGTTGTTGAACCTATATGTATGTTTGCACACCAGTGGCTGTACCAGTAAATGTTTATAATATTATTAATTCTTTATGTGTATAGTTAGCCACAATTTATATTTTTGTATGTATAGGAAATTAGAGTTGAGATTCCAGTGGACCACGGACGTAGCAGAATGTTCGTCGCTTATGTATAGAGATGTGGAGCTATCACTGAGGGCTACTTTGGCTTTCAGTGAGACGCTCTGCACAGACCTATTATTCAAGGTTGGGCAGAAGTTCGTCTCTTATGTTACAGACGAGCAGGCGAGATATAACGTGCGCCCAACTCCACAGAAAAGAAGAGTTGGCTGTTTAGCCTCTACAGCACAGGACTGAGAGAGCAACCCTGGAAAACACTCTCCAAGACACCACAGCGTGTCAAGGAACCAAACTACACAACGACCCAGCGTGTACCAGAAGCTACCTCATCAAAGGGCTTCAAACACAAGCTAAGTGCCCAGGAATCAGTGCACTTAAACTGGTAGCAAAAGGACCACAGTAGTCCACTCTTCAGAAAATAGTAAAACGGACCACAGTAGTCCAATCTACATGAACTCTAGTAGCCAGTGCCCTATGAAGACATAACAGCTGCCTAGACTATCAGCGATCAAATTATTTGCATTGACTCACGACTTTTTAAGGTAGATTAGTACATCGAAGATCTTGTATAGAGTAGAAGAAATAAATGTGTGATTTTAACTGTTATCAAGTGGCTGGACTACATATGATTCATAGCCGTGTGAAAGCCAGTGTGACAGTGATCTTTTACCATTGTTCTATCTATCTCTGAACCCCAGCCTTAACACAGACCAAGCTAAACAAATAAATTTATTAAAGTAATTCACCGGGTGACTAACTAGCAGTTCCCATAGAATAAAGCGTGAGGGTTACAGCATTCCATTGTGCAGAGCCCAGAACAACAGAAACCCCACGTGACAAAGGGTGAGAAAATGGTCGGGGACTCGAGGGGCCAAAGTGATGACTAAAGTACACTCCGAGAAGTAACGGTCTCTCATGGGTCTTTGCAAATCACAATTATTGGTCTCTGTTTTGGTCCTTGCAAGCCAACTTTACCGGTTGCCCTAGGGTCGGGAAATTGTCGGGACTTGAGGGGAAAAAGGTGTCGAGAAACCTGTCACTGTTTCTTCTGGTCTCCATTGGGATTACCAACAGTGAAAAGGGATTGACGGCTTGTCAACTATTTTTTCTCGGTCATTTGCCCCGAGGTGAAAATGACTAAAAGACGCGCGCGCAGGAATTTCAGAGAGAGAGAGAGAGAGGGAGAGAGAAAGAGAGAGAGAGAGAGAGAGAGAGAGAGAGAGAGAGAGAGAGAGTCAAGTAAACCTAGTCGACTTGATTAACACATCATTCCAACATAATGATGTTTTAGTACTACTTACCTTGCACTCAGCTGTAAAAAAAAATGCAATTTGAAAACCAATTTCATAGCAAACACGATCCTTTATATTGTTAAAGGTTGCAAAGGCATTCTACTGTAAATCTATGTCACCGTACCACACTAGTCTACTATTTGAGATAAAAGGGCAATAGGGCTGTGAGATAGGAAACAGTCATAAGCTTACTACACATGGTAGAGTACCTCACGAGAGAATTGTATTGAAGAATTTCCTACTTCATTTCAAGCTCACTACAATTCGTGTCTCCTCGTCCTATTTTCAATCACTGGAGAATGGATGAGCTGGCACGTGGGTTGTGTTGAAGATTTGGCGCTTGCAATCAGAACGCACGCCTATTTTGGAGCCCCGGAGAGTAGCAACGAGGGACAGGTCTGAGGCCTGTATCAGTATAAGCTGTGAGGGAAAGTAAGGTTGGATGTGTAGCGAGCTGCACGCGATAATGCCCATTACCTTATAGGTGTATGCCCCTTTGTTATGTCTTTATCAAAATGGCAGCCTAGAAACATTCTTTTATTGGTAATGCTTTATAGTTATTTTCAAAATCGATCGTCTGGTTATTTATCTTCCTAGAGCGCATCATGTCAGATGCCTTTGCAGATCACGAAGGCACAGTCATCATAAGGGGTAGAGCAATCTCCAACCTCAGTTTTGCGGATGACATTGATGGATTGGCTGGAGAGGAACAAGTACTTGAACATCTGGTACAGAGGCTTGACACCACCTCCAGAGCTTCTGGAATGGAAATAAGTGCAGAAAAGACTAAAATGATGACCAACAACTCCAATGGCATCAACACGGACATCAAAGTCCAAAGCCAATCTCTCAACACAGTGCATAGCTTGAAATATTTAAGAGCCATCGTGTCAGACAATAGGATAGGATAGGTTATTTACATAAAATACCCCAGTCGAAACTGTCTTTGATTTTATTTAGTTTTCAAAACTCCCGTGGTTTGTTTTTTCTTCCTCTTCTTCTTCCCCTCATATGATAGTTGTTTTTGTATGCCTGATGCATAACTCCTCATCTGGTGCTGATTTGGCTCGGAATAGTCCGCTGGACCTAAAGCAATAACCATGTAATGTAACGTAATGTAACTCCTCATAACTGTTCAACGCACAACTCCTCGCGCAGACATGTTATGGCTCTTCCTCATAAATTGACGGACGGGACTGTCTAAAATTTTGCGTCGTTCTTCTCCACAAACCTCTAATTGTAGTTGGTAGAATTATGTATTTTTTAATGTGTTACCTTCTTACCATTTTACCACCGTTTTTTTTTTTTTTTTTTTTTTACAAGTGTCTTATCAAAGATCCAGACGTCTCGGAGACACCCCTTGGGGTCATGAGCAATCTTGCCACTGTAGATTGTTCAAACCTATAAAGGGAACAGTGAAAGCCACAGTTGAAAACCTGTCTTTCCTTTATAGGCAAGACGCTTCACTGCGGCAACAGTACCCCCGTTGGAGTGCCGGGGGTTTTCAGTATAAATAGTATCCCCACTTTATGGAAATTTAGTGCTTTAAATTCCCACTGTCGCTGTCTTCCTCATTTACTCTTTCCTATTCTTGCTCTGTCCTTCACTCTGCTATACTATCTTCTTCTTCGCTAGATCAATGACCTACCTTTTTTCTTGAAAACTCTTCCTGGACAAGACTCCTTGTTTGTGTATGAGGTCTGTTGGATCAGCTTGGGAGTGTTGGACGCTTTCTGCCGGGTGGTCACTAGGGCTTCCTATGAATGTACTATTTAGCACTATAGGCATTTTATATGTATGTGTTTGGTTGATGATTTATAATGATGTTTGTATTCTATTTTGTTTTTGTAACCGGGGTGTTCGCGTAGTTGAGGTCAACCCTCAGCCGTCCCCCGCGTGGGATGTCTTTATTGTAAAGTGACTGGCCGGTGGAGGGCATTCAATTTTCCCACTGGGGTTGTTTCAGCAGATCTTTTATGCGGATCAGGGGTTGTCCGGTCCTGATTTGGCTCGGAAGAGTCCGCTGGACCTAAAGCAACAATAAATCAATCAATCAATCAATCAATCAGTCTCGGAGACGTTATTTATTTTTGTAGTCGTTCTTATAGTGCGCTTTTCCAGTTCCAGAGCTGCTCAAGGCGCTGGCCGATATAAGATCTATCTCAGGACGCCCGAGGCGCCCACTTGCAACCCTTTTGACGCATGGTCTGACGCCCATACAACTGAGCACAATCCTGGGCGATCGGGGATGAGGAGAATGACCGAATGCGTGCTGAGTGTATTTGTGTAGCCGGCACTCACCCGTCTAGGACATGAGCGTCAGGATCTTCCGTGCGATGGAATGCGTGCGTGCACAGACTAGACCTCGGTTTATACTCTCATCCGAATTTGTATAGTCCATCCATCCATTCATCCATCCTCCACCACTTGCCGGACGGGACTGTCTTACACTTTGTGTGGCTCTTCTTCGCAAATTATATTTTGTTATTAAACTACAATACATCACAGGGTTTGCATTTTAATATTGTATTGGGCTAGGCTAGAGTAATCCGATTGTTATCATAGCTCGTGGCCCAGCTGAGTTCCCTTGTGCACTGGGACTCCATTAGAGGCATCCTAACCTTCTGTGGGAAATTCTTCCATTACAGCAGGTGACAGTAGAAAGCGAGGAGAAGAGAAGAAAAGAGCAGAGAGAGAGAGAGAGAGAGAGAGAGTGAGAGAGAGAGAGAGAGAGAAAGGAAGAAAAGAAGGGGCAGAAGAAGAGAAAGAGAGAGAGAGAGAGAGACAGAGAGAGACAGAGAGAGACAGAAAGGAAGAAAAGAAGGGGCAGAAAGAAGAGAAGGAGAGAGAGAGAGAGAGAGAGAGAGAGAGAGAGAGAGAAAGAGAGAGAAAGGAAGAAAAGAAGGGGCAGAAAGAAGAGAAGGAGAGAGAGAGAGAGAGAGAGAGAGAGAGAGAGAGAGAGAGAAAGGAAGAAAAAAAGGGGCAGAAGAAGAGAAGGAGAGAGAGAGAGAGAGAGGAGGTCGGAGAGAGAGAGAGAGATTTCGTGGTGTTTAAAAAAATGTAATAAGCATCTTGTTCATGTTAAAGGGACGGGTTGATACGATGTGAACAGCCTCCTGCCTAATGCTCGTTGTCGTCCCTCATTTGGAAACATTTGTAAATGAATCATGCAGTCTGCATGATCATTCTTTCATCCATGCATGCCATCAATTGAACAAAATGTATTTCCTGATGAAATACATTCACCTCTTTAAATGGTTTGGACGAAATCCGTCATACATGTGACAAACATACAACATGTGCAGCCACGTTTCTTTCAGCACCGGAGCAGAAAGGACATTTGATACATATTGTGCGACGTATCTATTCTTGTGTACTTTCAGGTTACTGATACCTAACCTCAATCGTACTAACGAGTCTCTTAAACACCGTTTGCTTAATACAGTCCAAGTATATTTCTGTCTTGAAATTGGTCTTAATCCGCCTGTACTGATCATTTAAGGCTGCATTCCAGTCTGGTTGGTTGATGTCCATAAGTCTGTTTAAATTGACAAATAAATTTCTTCTCATGACCTACGCCCTGGGACAGCCACTCAAAGGCAAAGCCAATTCTTTCCAAAAGAGATTACATTACATGATTATTGCTTTAGGTCCAGCGGACTCTTCCGAGCCAAATCAGGACCGGACAACCCCGGACCCGCATAAAAGATCCGCTGAAACAACCCTTGTGGCAAAACTGAAGGCTCTCCACCAGCCAGTCACTTTACAATAAAGACATCCCACGCAGGGGACGCTGAGGCTATACTATAATTTATCGAACCCCCGTTTACAAAAACAAAATAGAATACAAACATCAGTATAAATTAGCAACAAAACACATACATATAAAATGCCTACATTGCTAAATAATATCATAGGAAGCCCCAGTGACCACCTGGCAGAAAGCGTCCAATACTCCCAAGCTGATCCAACAGACCTCACACACAAATAAGGAGTCTTGTCCCGGAAGAGTTTTCAAGAAGAAAGGTGGGTGACTGGTCTAGCGAAGAAGAAGATAGTAGATAGCAGATTGATAGAACAGAGCAGGAATGAGAAAGAACAAAGGAGAGATATCAGTTCAGACATCCAGTTATGTTTTCCATTACTGTCCATGGTACACAGCATGGGATACGCTTGCTGTGGGAGCCGAGTGTCATCCATCCTCTTACCACGTGAGCCAGTATTTAAAGGCTTTGGTATAATCATTTAATCTTAAGAAGTGTCTTCGCAAGTCACCATACACAATTTTCTTTGGGGTTCTTGGTGCAACATTTAGGAACTTTTTACATGTACCTGTTGGATTTTATTTTACTAACGGGCTACATACCTCCGATGCATACAATAGTACAGGTTGAATCATCTGTCAAACATCTTTAAAAATATTTGCATTAAGAGTATGAGCTCTGAGCATTCCAAAATAAGCCTTTTTCATTTTTATTGCCAACTGGTTTGCACTTCCATTGAGGCTCATAGCCATTGTAAAGGTACAGCCTAAGTACACGTAGCTGTTTACCACTTCTAGTTCATTTCCCTGGACAAACCATTTTTCACTCTTTCCAAGAAATCTCCCACGTCTAAAAACCATGACTTTACTCTTATCGGTGTGAGCCCTAATTCCTGGCATATTTGATTGACTATGTCTAGTTGAGTTTGCAATCTTGGTGGTGAACAAGACAGCAAAGCCAAGTCACCAGCAAAGAGCAATGCAATATGAACAGCTCAACAAGACCAGGAACGAGTATTCCCTGCCTGCCATGGTCAGCACCTCTCGATGCTAGCTCGTTAATTATCACCGAGAACATTGTCGGGCTTAACACTTGAGGGCATTTAAATGCTCTGTAAGTTCATTATTCACACGAACACAAGCGAGAGCTGATTGGTTGATTGATCGTATTGTCTTTACGAACTTAGAGGAAGCACCACTTCTACATAATGTTTCAATAAGAATTTATTTCTTACGTGTGTCAAAGGTCTTCCTCAAATCAATAAAAGCTACATACCGTTTGCCTCCTTTTTTGGTCAGATACTTCTGAGTAGCAGCATACAGTGTGAATACATGGTCCTCGGTGGAGTACCCTCTTCGAAAACCTGCTTGTGCTTCGTTGATTTTATTAATTGCTTCGAGCCATGTAGACTTTAAAGTCTGTGATTTAGGATTGATGTATCGGCAAGGCCAAACGGGAGCGGCGTAGAGCCGAGCGCATGTGGTGGTCTTCCAAATTTACAGTTCACAAACAGATCTATCAGAAACTGCAAGTGTGATGTCCTAAAAGCTATCTCCGCAGGTAAAATACATTACTACAATAGGAAAATTGAGAACTCTGCTTCTTCCAAAGAACTATTTTCCTACTAGGAATGACCTACTGGGGAACACCAACTCTTCTCCTCTTCCAACAAAAATTGAACTTTCTGAACTACATTCATCCTTTTAAAACTTATTTACATCGATAGGATAGGACATCGAAAATGGAAGCTATGCACAAAACTTTTGATACCACGCCGTGTCAACCAGGTCTTCCTGATCCCCCTTTCATCGGACCGCCACTCTTTTCTTTTCATACTGTCTCAGAAACGGAAGTGGTTGAAATTCTCTGCACCGTGTCTTTTAAATCATGCGAGCTTGATCCCATCCCTACCTCACTTTTCAAAGATTGTATCACTGACCTCCTTCCAGCCATCACCAACATAGTCAACGCTTCCTTGCAATCTGGTTCTGTTCCCTCCGGTTTCAAGTTTTCCATCGTGCGGCCACTACTAAAAAAATCAAACCTTGATCCAGAATACTTGAAGAACTACCGCTCGGTCTCTAATCTCCCTTTCCTATCCATACTCAGGGAGAAGGTTGTCTTGAAACAGCTCCACCATCATCTCTCTTCCAACAACTTGTTCTGTCCATTCCAGTCTGCCTACCCTCCTGCCACTCTACTGAATCAACCCTTCTTCACACCGTGAACAACCTCCTCTCTGCCATTGACTCTGTTAAAATGTCTTTGTTGACCCTTCTCGATCTCTCAGCCGCTTTTGACACTATCGCTCACTCCATCTCCCTTTATCGTCTTGAGAACTCTTTTGGAATAAAAGACTGATTCCTTAGCTGGTTCCATTAATACCTTTCTGATCGTTTCCAATCTGTCTGCATCGACAACTCCTTTCTGAACCGTCCAGACTTGTCTTATGTGTTCCTCAGGGGTCAGTTCTAGACCCTGTTCTATTCACCCTTTACACATCTCCTCTGTCTCAGTCATCCAAAACCTCGACTCTTTCCACCGTTTCTACCCAGACAAAAAAAAAAGCTCAAAAACAGTGACACTCCTCAAAACCTTCCAACTATTCTGACCAAAACTTCTGACTGTTTTGAAAACGTTTCTAACTGGATGACTGTCAAGCACGCAACTTTCAGCTCCTTAGAATAGAACTTGTCCGCAAGCATCTGACCAATGACGCTACAGCCAAACTCATGTCCTCTCTTGTTCTGTCACGCTTAGACTACTGTAACTCTCTTCTGGCTGGACTTCCTTCCTCTTCTGTTCATATGCTCTAACGTGTTCGGAACTCACCGTTCGTCTGGTTCTCAAAAAGAAAAAAAAATCTGATCATTTCACACCACCCCTACATTCTCTCCACTGGCTTCCTGTATTTCAGAGGATTATCTACAAAATCTGTACTTTCTGTTGCGTCCATGGATTAGCCTCTTCCTACCTCACCCAAAACAATCACTTCTACAAGCCATCTAGAAATCTTCATTCTTCATCTGACACCCTCATGATACACATACCTTACTATAAACTCTCCTTTGCAGGCTGAAGATCCTTCTCACTGCTTGGTCCTTCAACTTGGAACTCTCTCTCGCTCTCTCTCTCTCTCTCTCTCTCTCTCTCTTTCTTTCTCTCTCTCTCGCAGCTCTCCGAACACAGCCCCTTTTAAGTCCAACTTTAAAACTAATCTTTTCCCTAAAACTGTCTTCTTTTGTGATTCAGACCACCTCCGTCACACTGCACGCCCCCAGCCCTCTCACTCCCTCCTCCCCGCTCTCCCTGCTACGACCATCGAGGTTGGGGCCTAAGTCAATCAATACAATTTGTTCCGTAAATATATTGGGTGCTGCTGCGTCACAGCAGTGCGCGTTGCTTAACAATGTAACATTGGAAATCCCCCTATGCTTAATGGATTGCAATTGTACGTGTTTTTTGTGCTTTAAAAAAATAAAAAGAATATGAGCATATTAAATGGCTTGTAAAACTTGTAACTATACGCTTTGATTGCATGCAAGGGGGGGTGATCACAAGTACAGTGAATGCCCGATAGCAAGAAGTGGCAGACCTATTGTCTATCTGCGATCCACAGGGCCCGCTGTATATACCGCTTTGCTATCGCGGATCCACACTACCACCGCTTTGCCTTGGGAGGATCCACTATTATTCTTAATGTCTATGTGGATTGCATGAATAAAAGAAGAAACATTATGTCAGGTGTGTCTGTAAGTCTATTTAACGGCACGTAGATTTGTACAATGTGGCTGAACAATGGCCTGCAACTTGAACCACGCGCATGCTGAATAAATATGTGGATGAATCAATTATCGACGAAGAGCAGTGCGTCATCTAAAACTCTTGGGTAGGCAGGTATAATACTTAACCAGCGTCACCAGTTTAGGCGTCTTTCGTAGGAGGATACAGCTAAGTAGTATCATCAGATCACTTTTAGGCTGAAACAAGATGGCAAGCCATTCAAATGTATTTCCAGACATTCACACACCTAGCCGACAAATACGCATTTTCAAAAGTGATGTGACTGGGCGAAGCAAAAAAGAAAACATGGCCACGATCTGAACTATCTGTTAGCAAACAATTATCCAAATGGGCTCAACCAAGGTTTTGAAACAGCGCAGAAAGTGTTTAGAAAATGACTAGTCCCATGATTTGAAGTATCCGTATATCAAATCTCAACAAAATCGCTCCAGCCGTTTTGGAGATATTGAACAAAACATGTTTAGCAAACGATGGACCTGTGCAGAGACCTTTGTCCCTAGCGGTACAGCAAATCTCATTGCACGAAAGGCACGCCACTAACCTAGATAATGTTACTATAAAGATTGGTCAACATCCATACAACGGTTCTTGAGAAACGGCTTCCAAATGACCGACGGACGGGCGGGACGAACCGATAGTACAGACCGACATTTGGCGCGTTCTGACTCCCCCTGACTGTTGCAAAGTATACTCAGATAAGTGTGGAAATCACAAAAGGGGTGGACATGAATGGACATGTCCAATGGAATTTTATTTTTTTAGAAGGACTACTCATCCTACAACCTGGACTAAACTTTTGCAAAGGTTTTGTCCCTTTTCGGATGTTATTTCCGACAGATCTCTCTTCCCCCCTCCCCAGCCCCCTCCCCCTTCTCAGACGATGACGATGATGGCCAGTGAACCCGCGTATTTAAAAGTGCACACCACCAAAATGTCCACACGTAAGATACAGTGCAGGTTTCCTCGTCGGTTCAAGGATTAAAATTGTTTATGATACAATCCTTGTAGGAAATGTTAACGTTTCCGATACAATTCTTGATCTATTCCTTGACGATGGAGCCGGAAGGCGAAAGCTTGGCTTTAAAAAAAAACTATTTTATTTTCTACTGTTATGTCCTTCCGAGATCCTGTTATGTCGTTTTTGCAGATTTTTCTTCTGCATTTAATACCATGCAACCACATATTCTGGCGAAAAGATTGATTGAGGATTTTAGGCTTTCTGACCAACTTGTTTTGTGGATCTTGGATTTTCTGGTTGATAGACAGCAGAGAGTTTGTGTTAATGGTTGTTTTTCTGATATTGCTGTTACATATACAGGGAGTCCTCAGGGATGTGTGTTATCTCCCCTGCTTTTTATTTTGTACACTGACAGCTGCAGAAGTACCCAAGAGTGTAGGTTTTTAGTTAAATTTTCAGATGACTCTGCCTTGTTGTCTCTTTTTCAGGGCCCGGAAAACGATCATGGTCTTGCCCTTTCTGATTTTGTTAACTGGTGCGATAATAATTTTTTGGAAATGAACGTGTCTAAAACAAAAGAAATGCTTTTTGATTTTAGGACAGTGAAGGATGATGTCCGTCCATGTGTTATTCATGGTGAAGATGTGGAAGTTGTTGACACATATAATTATTTGGGTACAGTTTTTGATAGTCAGCTGAAATTTGATGTCAACACCCACAGTCTTGTCAAACGTGGTCAGCAAAGAATGTATCTTCTTAGGAAACTAAAATCCTTCTCTGTAAACACAAAGATCCTCAGTTTGTTTTACCAGTCTTTTATAGAAAGTTTGCTGACTTTTTCTTTTATCTGTTGGTTTCACGGTCTGACTGTGAAGGATAGGAACAGCCTGAATAGCATAGTCAATGTCTGCTCAAAGATTATTGGAGTTAGGCAGAGAGATCTTTCTTCTTTCTGTGATCAGCAGATCTTACGGAAAACCGGGAGCATCCTTAATAGTCATCAGGAACATTGTTTGAAAGCCGAGTTCACACTGTTGCCATCCAGACGCCGATATGCTATGCCCATCTGTAAGGGAAATCGGCGTTCTAAATCTTTTATTCCCAGTGCAATCCGTCTTCTTAATAGCACTAACCGCTTTTAGTTTTCGGCACTTTGGGGATCTTATTTGTTATATAGTGAGAGTCTCCCTTTAGTGTCTATGTGTACTGGCTGAACTTTTTCATCAACTTGTTGAATTTTGTTGACTTTTGTGATATCACTTGTGATCTTGATTCGCGTGTGTGTGCTTGTGTGATATTTTTTAAATTTATGTTTTTTTTTTTTTGTTTTTTTTTTTCAAAAAATGGTTTATGATACATTTTTTGAGTTTCTTTATGCTGCCTCATAAACTTATAATGTAATTGCCCTTTGGGATGAATAAAGTTGTATTGTATTGTATTGTATTGTATTGTATTGTATTGTATGTCCTGCCTAGATCCTGTTACGTACTGCCTAGACCATGTGAACTTCGTACAGTATATCTCTGTGTGGTGGCTGTTGCAACAAAGAAAGTTAAACTATGAGTATAATTAAGCTTTTATATAATTATATTGGTGGTGTATAAATCTAAAACGTTTTTGTTCTTGCTTTTAGTAAACTGATTAAACAGAAACTTTTAGTCCACAAACCGGAAACAGGCTATGTACCTTATAATGGAGGGTGGGGGATGGGGGGAGAGAGAGAGACAGACGGACAGACAGAGAGACAGAGGAGAAAGTCCCTAAATCTGAAGATCAGAATTGTTAGCTGACATTATTATATCGCTGTTACAACAACACCAACACCAAAGCAACAACAACAACAACAAAACCACACACCCAACATTCTGCTGTCGTCACACCGCCTGAAGGCATTCACAAGCCCATCTTGTATTCCTTGTTGGATATTGCAATGGGTGTTTTTTGTTCTTGCAGAAAATGGGAGATTACCTAACTCTCTGTGTGTGTGTGTGTGTGTGTGTGTGTGTGTGTGTGTGATTTGGAAATTTGGCAGCTGTTATCTGTTATCTGCTAGTTGTTATCAGCTTTGTGTTGCCATGTTTGTTATGTATGGATGGTTCCGGTATAGCGCGTTTACTTGCTAAACAAAACATGCTCAGTTCAAAGTTGACTCGCTGAAGTTGCAGTGCTGTGCATTGTTTATTCTTTTTTGTTTTCCAGTTAAGAACTTACCCGGCTGTATAATGATGACGTGGACGAAGAAGAAGAGGAAGAGGTAAACAGTAAAATGACAGCCTACACCACCACCACGACCACCTTTAACACTACCATCAGCGGCGGCGACAACGACCACCTGGACGGCTACTGCGAGACTGGTTGTTATGTTAAGGTCAGTGCACTGACATAGATGATGATGACGATGATGATAGTGACGATGATGATAGTGTCGATGATGATAGGGACGATGATGATAGTGACGATGATGATAGTGACGATGATGATAGTGACGATGATGATAGTGACGATGATGATAGTGACGATGATGATAGTGACGATGATGATAGTGACGATGGTGATAGTGACGATGGTGATAGTGACGATGATGATAGTGACGATGATGATAGTGACGATGATGATAGTGACGATGGTGATAGTGACGATGATGATAGTGACGATGGTGATAGTGACGATGGTGATAGTGACGATGATGATAGTGACGATGATGATAGTGACGATGGTGATAGTGACGATGATGATAGTGACGATGGTGATAGTGACGATGATGATAGTGACGATGGTGATAGTGACGATGATGATAGTGACGATGATGATAGTGACGATGGTGATAGTGACGATGATGATAGTGACGATGATGATAGTGACGATGATGATAGTGACGATGATGATAGTGACGATGAGCTTGTAAGCTCAACTATTGGATGTTGCTGTTGCTGTTGTTGGTGGTGGTGGCTTTTAGGGGCGGTGGTGATGATGACGGTGGTAAAGGTCAGTGCTCTGAACATTCATACAGGCCACACCTTCGTTCGAGTGGAGGGAGGGAGAGAAGGAAGCGGGAGTGTTGGTGATGGTTACGGCATTGGTGGTGGTAACGATGATGATGATGAGGAGGAGGAGTAAGAGGAGAAGGAAAAGGAGAACGAGGAGGAAGAAATTGATGATGATGATGATGACGACCACGACTATGATGATGATGATGATCATGATGGTGATGATGCTGATGAGGAGAAGGAGGAAGTTAATGATGAAGAAGAAGAAGATGATGATGATGACGATGACGCTGTGATGATGATGATGATGATAATGGTGATGATGATGATGATGACGAGACGATGATGATAATGACGCCTATGATGACGACGACGACGACGATGACGACATCGGCGATGATGATTATGATGATGATGACGACGATGAGGAGGAGGAGATTGGAGCAGAGGGAAGTTAAATATGATGAAGAAGAAGATGGTGTTGACGACGATGATGATGATGATGATGATAGTGATGATGACGATGAGACGATGATGACGACAATGACGAAATCGACGACTACGATGATGTTGATGATGATTTGTTGGGGAGGAGGAAGAGGAGGATGGTGACCGTTATGACAACTACGATGATCATGATAATAATAACAATGATGACGCCCTTAAGATTATTTTCTCCTTCCTCCTCATTATCATCATTCATTATTCTCTCCCTCCTCTTATTTTTAACGTGTGTATAATTTTATAGTTGGTCTCCTTCCCTTCTTATTCAGACATTTAAAATTTGGCGTAATGTGCAGGTGGTTATTCTAGCTATCATCTGTATTACGGCCATTACGTCCAACCTCTCCCTGTGGCTAGTCATCTTGACCACTCGCTCGCTTCGCAAGGACTCAACGAACCGACTTCTGCTGTCTCTGTCTATGGCCGACCTACTGGTTTCGTTAGTCAGCATGCCAGTTACGGTCAGCACTATCTACTTTGAACGGTAAGCTTTCAGACATTTTAATATCTTAAATTTAAAAAAAATATATTATCGGCGTAGTGTTATTGTCGGTGCTGCTGTTACCACTCGTAAATCATTTCTTTTTTAAATTGACACTATTTCTTATCTTTTTGTTTTTTCCACGGTGAGTTGAAGTGGGGAGTGGGAGGTAGATGGGCTGTCATTAAAAATAGGTTTTATTTATTTCAGCATTTTGATGCTGATGTCGCTTATGAGTGATAGTGCTGCTGCAGGTGATGGGATAGGGAGGCACGGAGGCCTTATGGTAGAGCTTTGGCTTGCGGATCTGAAGGTACCGGGTTCGAGCCCTGGCCGGGGCATGGTGTTGTGTCCTTGGGAAAGAAACTTTACTCCCGTTTCCTACTCATTCGGAGGATAGTATAAACCGAGGTCTAGTCTGTGTGTCGCATATATTCCATCATAACGGACTTTAAAGATCCTGATACTCATGTCCTAGACGGGTGAGTGCCGGTGACAAGAACACACCCAGCATGCACCTAGGTCCTTCCCCCCCATCCCTGGCTGCTCAGTTGTCTGGGGCGTTATTACGGTGCGCCCAAAGGCTGCAAGTTGGTGCCTAGGACGGCTTGAGTTAGATCCTGTATCGGCCAGCGCCTTGAGTCGCCAAGTACAGCGAAATATGTGGGCTATACAAATCCTCAATAATGATGATGATGATACCACAACAGATGGCGACGACGATGATACGATGATGCTTCAAACTGCCGCTGATGCTGATAATAATAATAGTAATAATAATAATAATAATAATAATAATAATAATAATAATAATAATAATAATAATAATAATAATAATAATAATGAATAACATTTATATAGCGCAAAACTCACAAAGACTCATTTCGCATATGATGATTGATTTGATTTTCTGAGCTATTCGTGTGGATGTGTGTGTGTGTGTGTGTGTGTGTGTGTGGGTGTGTGGCTGGGTGTGCCTGTGTGGATGTGTGTGTGTGTGTGTGCATGTTTTATAAGTAATCATGCTTAATAATATTATTCATATTTTGCGAGAGAGAGAGAGAGAGAGAGACAGAGAGAGAGAGAGACACACACACACACACACACAGAGACAGAGAGAGACAGAGAGAGAGGGAGAGAGGGAGAAATCATTTGCCATTGACGTGTTATTTCATGTGCTTGTGAATAATTTGCTTCTGTCCAACCATGATGGTACTTGCTTCTTGTCATCCATATAATTCTCTAAGTGCATATGCTCATGCCATCTTATGGAGAATAAAATCTTGAAATGTACTAGGTGGGCTTTCTCCGATACGACCTGCATAGTGATGGGCTTCATCAACATGCTGACCCTGGTGTGCAGCGTGATGTCGCTGGGTCTGATCAGCATCAACCGTTTCATTAAGATCTGCCGTGCTGAGCACTACCGCTCCGTCTACACAGACAGAAATATGGTCTTTATGACTGGGGGTAAGTTTTCCCCATCTTACCCTTCCCCCCTCCCCACCACCTTTCCCGTCCCCCTCTTTCTCCCCTCCTCCCCAACCTCTACAAACAAATAAACAAACAAACAAACAAACAAAATCATCCTTTCATTTCTCAACCTGTCCCCCGTCTTCGCCTTGTTCATCTGTTTTTTCCTGTTATTTTTTTCTGCCTGTCGATCATTCTGCTTCTTCAAAACACGGAGGGGAAATTAAAAGAAGTGGCCCACGAGCTGGACTACTATCGATGGAACATGTTTTATGTATCAGCGAACTGCGCTGGAAAGGCCTTGGTAGAAACAAAGGCCACAAGATTTATTTCAGCGGAAAAGATAAAAGGCATGAACACGGCGTTGGGTTCTTGGTCCAAAAAAATATTCTGGCAACTGTAAAGGGTTGCCGCCCAGTCTCCAGTAGACTCATTGTAAAACAATTGTCTGAGAGCATCCCCTTTCAACATCACCATCATCCAAACCAATGCTCCATCATCAGACTGATGACAACGAAGTCGAGAATTCCTATGAATATCTCCAGGCTGTCCTTGATCAAGTGCCGAGGAAGGACATAGTCATAGTGCAAGGCGACTGGAATGCCTAGGTTGGCAAAGCTGGTGAAGTAGATGTCAACACCATGGCCATCATCTACAATTCAGCAGCGACAGATGCCGCCACTGAGATCACTGGCAAGCACCGCCCAAAAAACGAAACCGTCGATCACGCCTAAACTTTTGGATCTGTGTGACAAACGAAGAGAGAGGGAAATAAAAAAAAAGAATACCTCACAGGGAGTTGATACCTATCAAAAATCAACAGTGACATCCGAGAAGGCATGCGCACACCAAAGGAGAACTGGTTAGAAGATCAATGCCAGGAAATGAGTTAGTTAGTTCGTCATTGTTTATAGGGTCCAGTGGACTGAAAAGAGCCAAATCAGGGCCACAACGTGGTTCAAAGAGGACTCACCCCTGATGGGTATAAAATATCTGCAGAAACAACCCTAAAGGTAACACTGAAAGCACTCCACTAGCCGGTGAATTTACAATAAAAGCACCACATGCATGGGACGCTGTGGCTGTACTCTAATTTATCGGTCCCCAGTTTACAAAAACAAAATAGAATATAAATATCATTATAAAATATTAACAAAACACATACATAAAAAATGCCTACATTGCTAAATAATAATACAATAGAAAACCCTAGTGACCATTTGGAAGAAAGCGCCCAATATCCCCAAGCTGACCCAACAGACCCCATACACAGACAAGGAGCTTGGGGGAGTTTTACAGGAAAAAGATAGGTGACTGGTCTAGCGAAAAAGATAGAAAGTAGTAGATTGATAGAACAGATTAGGAACGAGAAAGAATAAATGAGAATGATAGAAACAGTGGTAATGTAAAGCAATACATTTCCACAAAGTGGGGATACTATTTATACAGATCTAGGAAATAGAGAAAAATCTGAACAAGAACAACATCAAGAAGGCCTATTATATTGTGAAGTGGTTGACAAGTGCTAAACAGGCCAAGGTCTCCACGATCCAAAGCAGGTCTGGCTTGTGCCTTACAGAAGAACAAGAAGTCTTGGAAAGATGGACAAAGTACTGCTCTGACCTTTATAACCACCCACCAAATGGAGAACGTCTGTTTTAGCATGTCCCCAAACAGAGAAGAAGAAGAAATCCTCCCAATTCTCCAAGAAGAAGTTGAGGCAGCAGTGCAATGCCTGAAGAAAGGGAAGTCAGCGGGAGTGGATAAAAGAGATTATTGACGCTCTCACCATTATCTGTAACAAGATCTGGCAGAGTTGGGAGTGGCCTATACCATGGATACAGTCGCTTATTATCACTCTTCCCAAAAAAGGGTAACCTGTAAGAGTCTCAAATCTACCTCACCATCAGCCTCATCAGCCATCCCAGCAATGTCCTCTTGAAAATAATACCCCAACAGGTTGAAATCCTAAGATGAAAAAATCATTGCTGAAGAATAAGCAGGATTCAAGGCAGGGCGACGATTTTCAGAATAATGTGCGAGAAATTCCTACTGCACCAACAGAAATAGTATGTGTTTGTAGACTTCAAGAAAGCATTTGATCGAGTTTGGTATGCAGCTCTGTGGGCAATCATGAGAATGTACAACATCAGCCCTAAAATTATTGAAGTCATATCATCAAAAGCCTCTATGACAAGGCTATCAGTGCAGTCCTCCACAACAGCGCCATCTGGAATTGGTGAAGATCAACAATCAGCGTGCATCAAAGATGCCTACCCTCACCAACACTTTTCAACATCTTTGGAACGCATCATGTCAAATGCCATTGCAGATCACGAAGGAACAGTCAGTATAGGGGGTACAGCAATTTCCAACCTTCGTTTTGCGGAAGACATTGATGGATTGGCAGGAGAGATACAAGAACTTGAACAGCTAGTACAGAGGCTTAACACCACCTCCAGAGCCTTTGGAATAGAAATAAGTGCAGAGAAGACCAAAATGATGACCAACAACATCAATGACATCAACACTGACATCAAAATCCAAGCCCCCAACACAGTGCACAGCTTCAAATATTTAGGAGAATTGTATCAGACAGTGGGTCCCGACAGGAAGTCCTCTCCAGGATAGCACAACCAACTGCTGCCCTAACAAGGCTACAGCCCATTTGAAAAGATAGGACTAGCAATCTACACTTCAATGTAAGGTTGCTTGGCTCCCTTGTCATCTCCCTCTTCTGTCACTCTTGCGAAACATGGACCCTCACAACAGATCTACAACGAAGAATACAAAGCATGGAGATGAGGTGCTACAGAAGATCTCTGGGCATTTCCTATACCCAGCAAATCACCAACGACTAAGTCCGACAGACCATCACATAAGCCATTGGACCACATGATGATATGCTTACAGGGGTGAAGAAACGGACATTCCGATGGTATAGCCACCTCACCAGAGCATCAAGCCACACAAAGACCATCCTGCAAGGCACGGTGCAAGGAGACAAAAGAAGAGGGAAACAGAAAAAGAGGTGGGAGGGCAACATTCGAGAATGGACTGGCTTGGGACTGAAGCCATGAGGGTGGGTGAGGACAGAGAAAGATGGAGTACGCTGGTTAAACGATCAGCTGTGGTGCCCAGCGACATTCGAGTTACAGGATAGTTAGTTAGTTAATTATTCATTGCTTATATGGTCCAGCGGACTGCAAAGAGCCGAATAAGGACCACAAAATCAAGACCACAACTTGGCTGAAAGATGACTCGCCCCTGATCCGCTTAAAAGATCTGCTGAAACAACCCCAGTGGTAACACTGAAGGCACTCCACCAGCCGGTCACTTTACAATAAAGGCATCCCACGCAGGGGACGTTGAGGCTATACTCTAAATTATCGAAGCCCCGTTTACAAAAACGAAATAGAATACAAAAATCATTACAAAACACATACATATAAAATGCCTACATTGCTAAATAATAATGTCATAGGAAGCCCTAGTGTCCATTTGGCAGAAAGCATCCAATATTCCCAAGCTGATACAACAGACCTCACACACAAATCAGGAGTTTTGTCCCCGAAGAGTTTTCCAGAAAAAAGGTAGGTGACTGGTCTAGCAAAGAAGAAGATAGTATAGTAGATTCATAGAACAGAGTATGGATGAGAAAGAACAAATGAGAGCGACAGCGACAGTGGGAATTTAAAGCACTGAATTTCCACAAAGTGGGGATACTATTGATACAAACACCTCCGGCACCCCCACGGGGAAGAGTTACAGGATAGGATAGGATAAGAGATGCCTCGCATTCATGCCAACATCCAACGTAATAAATATATTCAGTCAATTTGTTCAAACCTGTTGATTTTTTTGTATAATGATTACAAAAAAATAAAATAGATTAAAACAGAATTTAAAATGAGGACATGACAGCAGTTGGCTGTGTGACAAGAGGCTTAACGCAACTATAACTTCCGACGGTAGTAACCGGTTTCGGTTTGAAACGGAACAGGAGTAAGCTCCCTTAAGTAGTCTATGAAAATGTATCGGCAACTATATTATTTGCCTTCATAATTATGTCACTCCTACATCCATCCAGTGATCGTAATAAATGTGAAGTTTTTTTTTTTAAAAACAATGTTACAGAAATTGAAAGACTGCGCTTACGTATTACTTTGGATATTAGTGAGTCGCCTTCTTTCGGAAAAATCTTCTAGTTCGTCCATATAGATTTAAAAAATGCGACAACCCGCGATTTTCGAGGAGACGAGTTTAAGACCTTAATATAAATATACATAAGAGAGAGAGAGAGAGAGAGAGAGAGAGAGAGAGAGAGAGAGAGAGACGCTGTGGCATAGTCCAGGTGGGCTTGCGTCATTAATCTATCGCGATGGCTGAATAGCTTATAGGCTGATCCCCCCCGTGGGGGTGTCGGGGATTTCAGTATAAATAGTATCCTCACTTTCTTGAAATTTAAGGCTTTAAATTCCCACTAGCACTGTCGCTGTCCTTTGGTTTTTCTCATTCATACTCTGTTCTATCATTCTACTATACTATCTTCTTCTTCGCTAGACCAATCACCTACCTTTTTTTCTGAAAAACTCTTCCGGGACGAAACTCCTCATTTGTGTGTGAGGTCTGTTGGATCAGCTTTGGAATATTGGACGCTTTCTGCCAAATGGTCACTGGGGCTTCCTATGATATTATTATTTGCCAATGTAGGCATTTTATATGTATGTGTTTTGTTGCTATTTTATAATGCTGTTTGTATTCTATTTTGTTTTTGTAAAAAGGGGTTCGATAAATTATAGTATAACTTTAGCGCAGCGCCGCCTGCGTGGGATGTCTGTATTGTAAAGTGACCGGCTGTTAGAGTGCCATCAGTGTTACCACTAGGGTTGTTTCGTCAGATCTTTTATGCGGATCAGGGGCGGGTCCTCTTTCAGCCAAGTTGTGGTCTTGATTTTGTGGTCCTGATTCGGCTCTTTGCAGTCCGCTGGACCCTGTAAGCAATTAATAACTAACTAACTAATTATAGGCTGGTGACCGCAAATAGGAGCTGACCGCAAATGGAGACCCCCTTACCCTATGATTTTCAACGTTCACAAACGTGGTCGGGTGGGGTCGGGGTGGGGGTTGACGTGACGAGAGAATGCGACCGCTCACGTATCAACGAAAACTTTTCAATGGGTATGATCAGCGATGAACGATGACCTTAACGCTGTAGAACATTTTTGAAGGGAAAGCGAACGGGAAAGTTGATTGATTGATTTATTATTGCTTTAGGTCCAGCGGACTCTTCCGAGCCAAATCAGGACCGGGAACGGGAAAGTCTGTTAAAGGACAGGTTACACTCGTCAAAGTTGATGTGCCTGTCCATCGTCGATCCTCGCCTGATAGTTGATTCGTATGGTTCAGCCATAATGTCGCCAAATCCATTGAATAAAATTAATTTACCACCGACATAAATTATTTGTTTGTCTGATGGTCGCTTATAAGACCTCAGGTTTGCTTGATGATGATGATGACGATGATGATGATGATGAATCCTACATCACTGAAGAGATGATGATGATGATGATGATGATGATGATGATGATGATGATGATGATGGAGATGACAATGATGATGATGACGACGACGATGAAGATGATAATTAAAAGATGATGATGATGATGATGATGATGATGATGATGATGATGATGATGATGATGATGATGATGATGATGATGATGGCTATTATCATTATTATTATATATCTTGTTTAAAAAAAATCTACGTGCAGGAGTATGGCTGCTATCAGCAGCATTGTCGTCGCCGCCGCTGCTGGGCTGGTGTGAGTACAGGTATCTGCCCAACCAGCAGTTCTGCTTCAGCGACTGGCCTCGCTCCATTAGCTACACATTCTTTATGGTGGCCGCCTGTTTCGGGGGACCCTTGACTATGATGACCGTTTGCAACGTTCGAATTTTGCAGACGTTTAAAGCCAGGTATGGAATGTTAGCGTCGACTTCATGCATTATTCTGTACATTATAGTACATGCAATTCCTTTATGTGATTACATGCTTGTTGGTGTTGTTTTTATTGTGTATGTGTGAGAGAGTATTGTGTGTGTGTGTCAGAGTGTATGTGTGTGTACGCGTTGCGCGTGTGCAGGCATTCGATCATTTCTTTGAAGAAGACGTAAATAATCCAACCAGCCAACACGCAGTTCCTTCCCCCTGTTTTATAGTGGTGTGTGTGTGTGTATGTGTGTGTTGCGGTGCACGTGAAAAAACGCACAAATGGGTTTCAGACCTTGTCTTTTCTAGTAACAAATGGGTTTATTTGCTTGAAACCCACTTTTTTCCAGGACCCCACTTTTTTCTAAGTGCGCAGTAGTGCTCTTTTAGTGCATGGGAGTGCAGATGTAGTGCATGAGAGTGTTTTAAGTACACAGGAATACAGTCATTTTTCGGAGAAATTTTGAAGAAAATTCTACCTATTTCGTCGCCTATAGGAGACAAACTAGGTCAAACTTTTTAGACAAGTGTTCGGGTAAGGGTTAGTTGTAGATCTATCCCTAGCCCTTGCCCTAACCCTTTTCCGTCAAAAAAATCACTTTCCGATTCCTACATCCTTAAATAAACCCAGTTGTGATGTATTGCAAATAGGTGTGTGTGTGTGTGTGTGTGTGTGTGTGTGTGAGAGAGAGAGAGAGAGAGAGAGAGATAGAGAGAGAGACAGACAGACGAATAGACAGAGAGAGAAGGGAGTTTCTCTTCCTGCTCTTGCTCCTGCTGCTGCTCCTCTTCCTCCTCCTCCTCCTCCTCCTCCTCCTCCTCCTCATCATCATCATCATCATCATCATCATCATCATCGTCGTGTTCGTCTTGTTCTTGTTTTATTTCGTATTCTTCTTCAACATCGTCGTCGTCATCAATCTTCACTTAAAATCTTGTTTTCTGCGTTACAGTAAACGGCGCTTACAGAACGGACCACCATCCCCAGCACAACCGACGTCAGCGTCCAAGCCATCGGACTCTTCAAAGGTTGCGTCAAACAAAAATGCAGCAGTGACGTTTGACTTTTCCTCAACAGATTCGACGATGTCGACGGCGCGGTTGCACGAAATCACGCCAAGGATGCCGCCTGAGTCTGAAACGTCACAAGGACAGGTGATGTCACGGGGAGGAAAAGTGTCCCCGTCATTATTCATAGTGACGTCAGAGCCGGAACTTGTGACGCTTCCAGGGCAGACAGACAGCCCCACTGACGACGAGTTACAAACGTCAGTGATGGAAAACAAAAGTAATTCTTTGGAGCTTCCTTTACAGTTCTTCACTGGTAGGGCCTCTACCGTACTCCCGAGTAGTCGACCAGGGTCATCGGTAAGTTTGGACTCACAGTCACCGCTGATTACCGCCAACTCGACCATCCTAGAGGACGCTAAGGACCAAGATGCCACAAGAACAACCGCTTCAACTGCGTTGTCTGTGACGTTTCTCTCACAAAATGGCGACAATGATGGCGGAAGTGAAAAGCGTACGGATAACTCCATGAGCGCGTCACACAGCAACGGCAACGTTATGCCACTTGCGTCATTTCAGAAGATGACGGAAGAGGCGAATGGCGCATCTTTACAAGGAGCGACGACGCACAAGAAAGCAAACTGTTTCTCCGATGAGGCTGCAGTAACTCAAATCTCAAAGGATGGGTCGTCAAGCAGCAACGGAGCTGTTCGACCTGCGCCATCTTTAAAGCCCATTCTGGCCGCCAGTCCCAGCAGCAACTGTCTGCCCAGCGCAGCAAAAGGGGCGAGCAACGGCAAAGTGGTGACGCTGGAAGTTCCTGAGATCACCGTCGACGAAGACAGCGTGAACAGCACCGCAGGGCTGACCTCCAACAACCATTGCACCAACAACACCTTCTCCAATAAGAACATACGCAGCGTGACTGCCGCTAAGCAGAAAGCCCGAGAGCAGAGGAAGGAGAAGCGCAGAGCGGAAGAGTTTCGCTTGGCCCTGTCGCTCATGATCGTGGTCGTGGTGTTCGTCATCTGCTGGTTCCCTTTCTGCATCACCATGTTCGTTTCCGTCTTCGCGCCGCAGTATTTGCCGCACGCCGCGGACATGTTCACGCTGCTGTTGGGCTACAGCAACAGCTTCATGAACCCCATCATCTACGGCGTGATGAACAAGCGAGTGAAAGAGGGTTACCTCGGCCTGTGGGACAGAGTCTGTCCAGTCTCCTTGAACAAAGGACGGTCCAGAAACAGAATCCACACAGCTACTATTGTATCTCTGTCGGACTAAAGACCCAAAACAACAGTACATGCTTTTGAACTACGAGTATGCTCTTAATATTAAAGATCGGGCTCCAGGCCCAAACAATAGGACATACTTTTGAACTATGCCTTTAGTATTAAAATCGGATTACAGGCCTAAACAACAGGACATGCTTTTCAATTGAATTATGCCTTTTAATACGAAATGTCGGACTACAGGCCAAAACAACAGGACATACCTTTGAACTATGTCTTTTAATATGAAATGTCGGACTAAAGGCCAAAGCAACAGGACATGCTTTTCAACTATAACGTAAATGTTACTTTAATACTATACTACTCAAAATAATACAAGGGCCACTTGGACATATGGGTCTCTCTTTAAATCAGAAACACGAATTCAATTTATTAGTTCATCATATTTTATTGCAATCATTTCTGCATCAATAACAAAAAAGATTTGAGACATCAGTCGCTTAAAATTCGAGTAAATTCAATTTAACTGGACATACCCCTCATTTACAAAATCAAAACTTTAGAAACCAAAAATCTATAGAGTCAGTATCGGGTGTGGCCACGGTTTGCATCAATGCAGTCTTGGCATCGTTGTCTCATGGACCGTATCAGGTTATGGAGGATGTTTCCTGGGATGGCCAACCACTGTTGCTGGAGAACTTGGGCCAGAACTTCAAGGTGAGCTCCTGGAGTGAGGTTTGCCCATGTCTGTCGACCCAAGACATCCCACAGATGTTCAATGGGGTTCAAATCGGGTGATCGAGCCGGCCAATCCATCCTTATGACGTGCTGTTGCTGCAGGAAGTCATTGACGATACGCGCTCGGTGGGGTCTGGCATTATCATCCTGTAGTATGGCACCTTCCCCAATGGCCCGCAGAGCTGGGAGAACCCTAGGTTGTAGGACGTCATCCCTGTAGCCAATACCGTTTCAGTTGCCATGAATTTGGAGCAGGGGTGTTCTGAAGTTTAATGCGAAGCCACCCCACATCATGACAGATCCACCACCAAAGCGGTCATGCTCGCGCACCGTCGCATCAGCAAAACGCTCCCGTGGACGCCTCCAAACATTCACTCGACGGTCGTTAAAAGACAAGGAGAACCGAGACTCGTCTGTAAAGAGCACCCTTGACCAATGTTGCCTAGTCCACACCAAATGACGCCGAGCCCAGGCCAAACGCGCTGCACGGTGAGCTGGGGTGAGCAAAGGCCGTACTGCTGGTCGTCTTGATCGCAGGTTTGCCTCGTGTAGACGGCTGCGAATTGTCTGGTCGCTGACGTTAACATTGCTGGCTGCGTGAAGCTGTCTTCTGATGGTGTTTGCTGTAGCGGACCTCATCCTCAGAGCTGACAGGGTGATGAAATGGTCTTGTCTTGCAGTGGTAACGCGGGGGCGTCCGGACCTTCTTGGTTCTTGGACGCTTCCAGTGTTGTTAAAGCGCTCCCGCAGCCTTTGGACAACGGAGTGGGACACTCCCAGCCGCCTGCCAACTTCTCTCACCCCCACCCCTTCCTGAAGCCATGCAATAGCTCTGCCTCTATCCGCATCAGTCAATCGTCGCCTTGGGGGCATGGTTAGAAAAGCAGCAAAAGCGCTGCCATTTATACCCAGAAAAAAGCGCCGATTGTTGAACTGAACTCACAAAATGCAAGCCTTTCGCGTCCAAATCACTTTTTAATGTTGAAAATTTTGTTTTATTAGCAAGACAACAGTGAATTAGGGTCAATTTTTGGTAAAAATTGGGTTTGTTTTTCAACTCAGTGCAGAAAGTTCAAAACTCACACATGTGATTACTTGTCAGAATAAGATTGTCTTGAATGTTACTGTACAGGATAAGTTTTGAAATAAGCAATATAAGCGATATTATTGATAGCAGCAAAAAATAATTAAACTAAATGAAATATGAGAGTGGCCCTTCAATTATTTTGAGTAGTATATTACATTCTACACAGACGGTTTTGTGTGATTGTTTTGTGACTCAGTGACTGTTGTACACTGCGAAATTACTGTCCTTGTTGTTTGTTGAAACAATACAGACTCTTATTCTGATTCTGATTTTGAGAAATGTTGGAGTAATGGACCTGGGGGAAATAAAACACCCACAGTTACAACATACACAAGAAGGACAGACAAAGTGATTTCAGTATACCCGCCTACAGTATATACGTATTTTTTTGCATAGCGGCGATGAAATAATCGCTATTTAAATTGATTATTATGACAGTTGTCTGGTGCCTGACAAGCAGCAATTTGCCCTCTTGGGCGGCTTGGAGTCATCATAATTATCCTGTTCAAGTTTTCTGCTATTGCCTTGGGCAGTTGTCAGAGCTGATAAAGCGTCGTATAAGAGCAAATTCATTTAAGTTTCATTTCGTTGAATCCGCTTATAGGTAAAATAGTCACTTTACTTTGTCAGTGCTTTGACAGATGATTGATTTGGTTGTGATGTGTCATTAAACAATCATGGTGATATTGTGATATGAATTAAAATTAAAACTAAATTGGTAATGTGATGTTTGTGATGTTATATTATCATGGTGATGTGATATAAAATAATATCACGGTATTTACGTAAGCTTACTTGGACGTCGATGAAGCTAAACATGAATTGACTTTGGGTAGTTTATAACACAGCTAGTGCAGACATGGTGACTTGTTGTTAATGTTGTTGTTGCTGTGGTTGATGATGATGATGATGATGATGAAGATGGTGGTGGTGGTGTTGGTGGTGATGATGATGATGATGATGATGATGATGAAGGTGATGGTGATGAAGGTGAAGATGCTGCTGCTGCTGCTGCTGCTGATGGTGATGATGATGGTGGTGATGATGATGGTGATGATGATGATAATGATGATGATAAGATGATGATGATGGTGATGATGATGATGATGTTGATGATGATGATGCTGATCTTGTAGAACGCCAATTTCCATTAAAAATAGGCTTAAATCGCCTGCAGAAAAGATATAGCTGTATTGGAGAACATGGTGTCATAATTATGCTGAAATAAAGCTGCAGGAACTTCAAGCTGTGGAGGCAAAGACAGTCTCCTTAATTGTGGTGACCAAACTGCTTATAATACTACTTGTACATCGAAAGAACAAATCGAAATATAAACCATTGATTTGCACTTTTACATTTAACAAAAAATTGGATCTATTTAGTATAACATTTGGGGTTGTTATTTTGACAAGGGATTATACAATCACATTGCTATTGTCTTACGATTAATGCTCATTATTTTATTGCTTAAACTGTAAGTTATATTGAACATAATATTTTATTAAAATTTATAGTAGTTATTTTTTTATTTTTAACTGATCACCTTGTGCTATTGCCTTTACTATAAGTGTTGTAACATTTGGAGTTGTTATTTTATAATTGATGACGAAATCACTTTGCTATTTTATGACAGACTTACGATTAATGTCAATTATGTTATTGCTTATAATATAAGTGTAATTTAACATTCTGAGTAGTTAGTTCATAACTGATTACGTTATTGCTGATTTATAAGTATTATAACAGTTGAAGTTGTTATTGAATAACTGGTTATAAAATCTTGTTATGTTAGACCTGATTTAAGATTAAATTAATGTAAATTATGTAATTGCTTATGAGTAACAGTGAAGAAGGTATTTTGATTACAGACTGAAAACTACTGAATTTGTTCTTTAGAAGGTGATTAGACAGTGCTTGTTCTTATATAACTGAATGAAAATGTATGTTTAGTTTGTACACAAGACTCTAAATAACATGATTTTATCATTTTATAACTGATTATATAACAGTCTTCTTATGTTATTACGAACTCAACATAAACAAAATAAACGTACCGTTATTATTGATTAAAACATTCATTTGTTGATTATATATATCGATAATTTGTTATGTTATATACCTCATCAAAAATTGAATGTTTTATCATATTTTACTGTTTTTAAAGCAAATACATGTTTATTGGACCACTAAATAAATACATAATCTGTTACTTTATGATTGTTTTAAAAAAAAATGTCGGGTTATTTTTTACAACTGGTTAAATTTTTTATTTTAAAAAAATCTTATTTCTTTATGGTACGCGGCTATTAAAAGTCGATGCAGCCCCGATGCTTGAATCTTGATAGGAATAACTCGAATTCGTTTTTCCGCGCAGCCTGTTCAGTCAACAACAAGACAGGAGTCGTCGTATAGTTTCCCAACTTTATTATAAAAAAACACCAACAACTGCGTACAAGATCGCTTTCTAAACTTCACCTCTAGCAAGCAGACAGTGCATTATTTATATAGCCTCTCTTCTGCAATCTAGGAAAGTTTAGAACATTCCAGAATTACGCAATAACACCCATTCAAAATAAAACTCGTCACCGGAACGACGCACTGTATTAGGTCACAGAACGTTTACGAAATAACAGAATTGGACTAGCTATCGCCAGAAAGACCTGGAAAATTCGATCGATAATAATATAAAGAAGTAATTCCAGAAATGTCTCAACTCTACTACAACAATATCGATCGACGAAAATGTTCAACATTATACAAAGCTTTTTCTAGCAACAGCGCAGAATCAAATCAAAGGTAAATACACGCTATCATCGCATGCATTTGCAAAATAAAATGTTCGTATCGTACGCCTCTCAATCGTAAGACTTTACAAATTAAAATGCAAGAGATTATAAGATTCATTCTAAAATACATCCAAACACGCGTACAACGAACACGCTTTCAGCGAACAACGCTTTTACCGAAGGAAACAAAACTCCATGCCAGAGTTTTTCTTATTTATCCCTCAGAACGTTCTGGATACAACGAACACGGTTACAACGTAATTCGCTTACACCGAATGTATTTACTCATCCCAGACATCAAAATTCGTCAGATGTAATAAGTCCAATCGCAAATTACGTAAATTAAAATGAAAGGACCTAAAATCTGTATAAGAAATGTTGTAATTCATGTGTCTGTAAGAAAGAATTACTGCTTTATAGGCATATTTCTTGTTAATCCTTTGGAGACGATGTAATAGACCATGCTCGGAAATACGAGGTGAAACAACTTTGGCCGGCTTGCCCACATGTTGTGTCAGAGTTGTCTAACGCTGAGGCGGACATCCTTTGCAAACGAACAGTTTATCGCTTACAATTTCTGCTCTGTCCTCCATCAAATCTTCCGAATCAACCGAAAGGTTGATTTCAGTTACAATCCTAGTTAGCTCCGCTAGTTTAGCCTTGCACTGCCAGGCAACCACCACCCCACTTTCCCGAAGAAAAGCTTGCAGCTTGGGGTAGCTTTCATAGTGTTCTGAGACGAGATGTCCGCTCGGTAACCGGATAACTCTAGGTAAATAAAAACAAAACCAAATGACAAGTTACGTCCCATTTCCGAAGACGGTCTATTTTAAAAGAAAATGTCGTTTTAAGATCTGGCAGAAAGTGATAATCCTAATTTTTTTGGTTCTTGGCACCCAGAAATTTCTCACAAGTACAGGAAAGTTTTTATTTTTGGAAAGTAAATAGACTGAATTGTCAAATTGTGTCAGAATAAAGTACATGAATGTGTATTTTGTGAAAATATACAAGATTGTTACCATCTGTTTATTCCAATACAGTTAGAACGACGAAACATGTGACTAACAACCCCTGTCATTATCACTGTGACTGCTTTACAAAGGCTAACAGGAGCATTCACTGCCATATTATTCACAGAAGAACAATACGGCAGGCAAGATTTTACTGTTATATTGGACGATTGGTGGCGGTGCACCTTTCACACTGTCACAATAATTCCATTGGAAAATAGTTCGGAACCCGTCAAAACGATCGCCGATAATAATCATGTTCAAGACGGTAAGTTCGTTCTTTAGACACAAAGTATGCATCTGATCTACCGGTTTCGTTCTTTGAGAGCGAATCCGTGACGATTTTCGTCTTCTCCCCTCGTCTTTGTGGCACTGACAGGTATGGCTGATAGATCGACCTGATCGTCTCATAAAATTAATTCAGCTCACTCTGATAAAAAAAAAACTTAACATGGGAGCGCATCCATACACCACACACACACACACACACACACACACGCACACACGCAAAGCTGATATAACCAAGGAGCACCTTCACTCAGAATACAAAATGCAGATTATTCATCCAAATGACAACAGTTACAGCCACACACACACACACACACACACACACACACACACACACACAGACACACACACACACATACACACCCATCCTCAGGCAAATATCTTAATTCCTACAGTCATATTATATCTCATACAGGGGCGGATCAGTTAGTTTTTGGGGGAGGGTTTCCAAAATTCTATTAAAGGGACTTACTCGGTAAATGTTAATGATGGTCAAAAAACGCTTCAGATCAAGCATCAACATTGGCAGGACACGCACTTTTCCAGGAGCAGACATCGGAAGTGACCACAATCTTGTGATGATGTCTTTCCGGCTTCACTTGATGAGAGTAAACACAGCAAAGTGCACTAGACTGAAGTTCGACCTGGACAACGGCAAGACCCGAGCAAGAGGTGACAGAAATATTTCAGGCCACAATTGGAGGGAAATTTGCACCACTGCTCATTTTGGGAGCTGGTGAAGTAGATGTCAACACCATGACCACCACCTTCAACTTAGCTGTGACAAATGCCGCCACTGAGAGCCTTGGAAAGCACCGGTCAAAGAAGAAGCTGTGGATCACACCTGAACTTTTGGACCTGTGTGATAAACGAAGAGAGATGAAAAAGAAAAAAGAACACCTGACAGGTAGCTGATGCCTACCGAAAAATCAACAATGACATCCGAAAAGGCATGCGCACAGCAAAGGAGAACTGGATAGAAGCTCAATGCCAGGAAATAGAGAACAGTCTGAACAAGAACAACAGCAAGAAGGCCTACCAGACTGTGAAGCCGCTGACAAGTGTTAAACAGCCCAAGGTCTCCACGATCCAAAGCAAGTGAACAAGAAGTCTTGGACAGATGGACAGAGTACTGCTCTGACCTTTCCAACGACAAACCAAACGGAGACCCATCAGTTCTAGCATGTCCAGAGAACAGAGAAGAAGAAGAAATCCTCCCAATTCTCCGAGAAGAAGTTGAGGCAGCAGTGCAATCGCTGAAGAAGGGTAAGTCAGCGGGAGTGGACAACATACCCGCGGAACTGCTTCAAACAGGAGGAGAAGCGATGATCGACGCACTCACCATTATGTGTAACAAGATGTGGCAGAGTGGGGAGTGGCCTACACCATGGACCCAGTCGCTTGTCATCACTCTTCACAAAAAAGGTAACCTTCAGGAATGTGAAAACTACCGCACCATCAGCCTCATCAGCCATCCCAGCAAGGTCCTCCTGAAAATAATACTCAACAGGTTGAAACCCCAAGCTGAACAAATCATAGCCGAAGAACAAGCAGGATTCAGGGCAGGGCGAAGTACCACTGAACAGATTTTCAACCTCAGAATAATCTGTGAGAAGTACCTACAGCACCAACAACATCTATATCATGTGTTCGTAGACATCAAAAAGGCGTTTGACCGAGTCTGGCATGCAGCTCTGTGCGCAACCATAAGAGTGTACAACATCAGCCCTAAAATTGTTGAAGTCATCAAAAGCCTGTATGACAAGGCTACCAGTGCAGTCCTCCACAACAGCGCCATCGGAAACTGGTTCAGAACAACAATCAGTGTGCGTCAGGGTTGCCTACTCTCTCCAACACTCTTCAACATCTTCCTAGAGCGCATCATGTCAGATGCCCTTGCAGATCACGAAGGCACAGTCAGCATAAGGGGAAGAGCAATCTCCAACCTTCGTTTTGCGGATGACATTGATGGATTGGCTGGAGAGGAACAAGAACTTGAACAGCTGGTACAGAGGCTTGACACCACCTCCAGAGCCTATTGAATGCAAATAAGTGCAGAGAAGACCAAAATGATGACCTACAACACCCATGGCATCAACACGGACATCAAAGTCCAAGGCCCATCCCTCAACACAGTGCATAGCTTCAAATATTTAGTAGCCATTGTATCAGACAATGGGTCCCGACAGGAAGTTCTCTCCAGGATCGCACAAACAACTGCTGCCCTGGCAAGGTTGAAGGCAATTTGGAAAGACAGGACCATCAGTCTACATTCCAAGGTAAGGCTTCTGCGCTCCCTTGTCATCTCCATCTTCCTATATGCTTGCGAAACATGGACCCTCACAGCAGATCTCCAACGAAGAATACAAAGCATGGAGATGAGGTGCTACAGAAGACTTCTGGGCATTTCCTATACCCAGAACATCACCAACCACGAAGTCCGACAGACCATCACACAAGCCATTGGACAACACGATGAACTGCTCACAGTGGTGAAGAAACGGAAACTCCGATGGTATGGCCACCTCACCAGATCATCAGGTCTTGCAAAGACCATCCTGCAAGGCACAGTGCAAGGAGGTAGAAGAAGAGGGAGACCGAAAAAGAGGTGGGATGACAACATTAGAGACTGGAATGGTTTGACACTGAGCGAAACAGTCAGGGTTGCTGAGGACAGGGAAAGATGGAGTACGTTGGTTAAACGATCATCTGTGGTGCCGCTACGACCTCCGAGTTATGGGATAGGATAGGATATGTTATTTACTTGTAAGATTAAATTATCAAAATAATAATTACCTCCTTTGCTCCCAAAATATGTACTGAGCTTTGCCACACCTTTCGAATCGGAGGGCTTCAATGACGGCGTTCGCGGCATTTTGAAACGCTGGCGCGAGTCGGAATAAGCAAGCAAAGGGACGGAACTTTAACTATTTGTCTTTTTGCTAAAACGTCAACGTAAGCCAGGGTTGCCCACACTATGACTTTTTCAGCATGCGAGGTACTTTTAAAATGACCAAGCCAAAATGATCTACCTACCACCAAAATGCAAAACATATATATAGTCTTATAATAGGCTGACGTCAATTTTTTTTATTGCTACGCTATCTACTCAGTCACACTGCCTTGCGATGGACCGGTCGATCGCGATCGACGTATTGGGCACTCCTGTCGTAATCCCTTATATTATCCATTAGGAATATTATTTTCTTTCTTTTCATTTCTTCCGCTCGTGGCGCATCCTCCCCCCCCCTCCCTAAAAAAAAAAAATAAATAAATAAATAAATAAATAACTAACTAGAATGTCGCCGAAGATGGGAAATATCAGCTTTGCTCTTTGTGGAGCACGAAAGACGGTGTTTGTCTGGAGATTGTTTAGAATGATTGCAATGATTGAAGTTTTTTAGGGAGAAGATAGCGAGGGCTTGCATATTGTGAAAGAGGTCAAATACTCCTAGCAAAAAAATTAAATAAAAAAAATACAAATGAAATTTATATATATATATATATATTTTATGTTTATTTGTTTTTAAATTTAAAATTTTTATAAATTTATATATATATTTTTACATACATATATGGAATATGGAGGTTACCGTTTCCAAGTGATTGATCTGTTTCCTTTAAAAAAAAAGTTCTCCCTCTCTCTCTTTCTCTCTCTCCTTCTTCCTTTTTTCCTTTTTTTGGGCTGGGGGAGGGGGAGGTTCCGGAAACCCCCCCCCTCGTCCGCCCCTGTGACATACACAAAATACTTTACAATACAACTTTTTACAAATCTGACAGGCACAATGGCAACATTGGACACAATCACACTTGACATAAGAATATAATCTTAAAAATTAGTATGGATATGTATATATCATAGACAAGCCAATTATCATTCAGAATGCAAAAAGAAAAGAAGCACACACACACACACACCTACACACACACACGCATACACACACACACATACAGAGAAAGGAGGAGGAACAACGAAGCTTAACGTCCTATTGCATCAGCGTTAAGGACGATCACCACGTCGCCACCCTGACAATAATGATTATCATCATCATATCAAAGATGAGATCCTACGAACGAACGAAAAACGATGCTTAACGTCCTATTGCATGAGCGTTAAGGACAATAAAATTGGGCTAAAAAGCCCTCATCATACATATTTACCAGACAAAGAGATCCTACGAGCTGTCTTCAGAAAAGGTGGCTTCCTTGCAGCAAATAAAATATGGAGGTGTGGAGACCAAACCATTGAAGTTGTGAAGAGTTACACGTATTCGGGTGTACATTTTACAACCAAGCTGTCTGTGACACAGTCTGTTAGTGAACAGCCCAGTAAGTGAACAACCCCGTAAGGCCAAAGCGCTCACCGTACATATACTCAAAATGTCTGTGGAAACTTGGCACCCTTGTCTCAAATGTATTTTTTTCAAGATGTATGATGCCAAGATTGTACCAATTTTATTGTTCGGTGCAGAAGTTTGGGGATAGCAGAGGTTTGATTTTCTTGAAAAGGTGCATTCCTTTGCTTGTAAGACGCTGTTGTTGAATGTGAGTCAACAGACACCAAATGCCATGGTTATGGGTGACACAGGACGCCTGCCAAACTATATATACCTTTTAAGCTTTAAGGTGCATGCAATTTTGGTTGCGCCTGCTAAGCTTACCAAATAACAGACTACCTAAGAAAGTGTACACACTGTTAAATCACATACAAAACCAAGGTAAACAAAATTGGGCGCACTTTTTAAAAGGAACGGTTGTTCAGAAAGGGATCTAGGCATGTTTAAACAACAAGGTGTGGGTGATATGAATGCTTTCTTACGTGTTTTAAGTGAAGATTGACAGACCAGTACATACAAGATTGGCATGATGATGTAAACACATACGAGAGGTTTTCTGTATATTCCACTTTTAAAACATTATTTCACTCCAAAAAAAAGGGAGAAAAAAAAGACTATAGTCAAAAAATATGTTTCCGGGACTGTTGCATACAGTTTCGTTTAGGAGTTTCACCAATTATATTCTACAAATTAAGAAACACACACAAAAAAATCGTTACCCCAGGACAGCTTGTACACACAAGCATGTCCAACATGTAAGGGCGGACTTGAAACAGAAGAACATATTCTTTTTAGATGTAAAACCTACGCAGAATTCAGGAAGCAAGTACACGTTCTCTCTCTCTCTCTCTCTCTCTCTCTCTCTCTCTCTCTCTCTCTCTCTCTCTCTCTCTTCACTCTCTCTCTTCTCTCTCTCTCTCTCTCTCTCTCTCTCTCTCTCTCTCTCTCTCACGGGCACTTCCACAGAAAACAATATATAAGCACACACAGGTAGACACATACACCTCACACTTTCGAGACCAAGGGGCTCTCTCTCTCTCTCTCTCTCTCTCTCTCTCTCTCTCTCTCTCTCTCTCTCTCTCTCTCTCTCTCTCTTTCTCTCTCATTTGTTATTTATTTTGTCGTGTCATTAGAGTTATTTGTCTTTTCGTTGGAATATATGACTGAAATCGAAGAATGTGAGTGTAAATGATACGAGGAACGATTGTAAGATCAGGTTCCCGCCTAAAATCTGTATCCTTGTTGTGAATAAAATGTCTGACTGACTGACTCTCTCTCTCTCTCTCTCTCTCTCTCTCTCTCTCTCTCTCTCTCTCTCTCGCTCTCTCTCCTCCTCCTCACCCCCCCTCCTTGGTCCTGGAACCATGTCAAGCTGGAGTGCCTCTGGTGTATGAACTGCGGCGAAAATGTTTCCTTCGAGTCTGCTGACCTCGAGGGTTGCATCGCCTAAACGCAGCAGTGTGGGGTGATTTTTACGTAAAGATAAATTAAAGTCCCACGTCACAATAGCGAATAGGGGACAACTTCGTGTTTATATGTGGGGTGACTGTGACATACTGACTTTTATCGGCTGATGGACAAGGTGGACTCCATGCACCTACACCAAGGTGCTTTTCCGACAAAGATGGGAGCTCGGGTATTCAGTGACAAAAAGAAATGTGGCAATTATATAATTCATTCTGATAATCGGGCAGATTGAATTTCGACAGTTAAGAAGCTCCAGAATGTACCTACAGATAGTGTGTACATTGATGATAACACGTAGGAATGTGCTGACTGATGAATTTGAGTATCACAGAATAGTTGGTGAACACTTACAGTGTTTTTTTTTAATTCTGTGACCGAGTGGGTTGCATCTACACAGCAGATCTACAACGAAGAATACAAAGCATGGAGATGAGGTGTTAAGAAGACTTCTGGGCATTTCCTATACCCAACACATCAACAACGACGAAGTCCGACAGACCATCATACAAGCCATTGGATAACACGATGACCTGCTCACAGTGGTGAAGAAACGGAAACTCCGATGGTATGGCCACGTCACCATATCATCAGGCCTTGCAAAGATCATTCTGCAAGGCACAGTGCAAGGAGGTAGAAGAAGAGGGAGACCGAAAAAGAGGTGGGAGGACAACATTCGAGAATGGACTGGTTTGACACTGAGCGAAGTCATCAGGGCTGCTGAGGACAGAGAAAGATGGAGTATGCTGGTTAAACGATCATCTGTGGTGCCCCTACGACCTCCGGGTTACGGGACAGGATAGGATAGGATAGGTGACAGAGTGATCAACCCTGAACTATTGACAGACAAAACATGATGTCTTCTGACGCTACTGGAAATATTGTAATTGTATTGAACGACATTTGAGACTGAATATATTGTGATTTTTGCTGAACGACACTGGAGACTGTGAATATTCTGTGATTTTGTTGAACGACACTGGAAATTCTGTGAATATACTACGATTGTGTTGAACGGCACTGAAGACTCTGCGAATAGACTGTGACTGTGTTGAAATTGAATGACACTGGAGACTGTGAACAGACCGTGATGGTGTTGAATTACACTGGTGTAGAGCGAAGTACCCCTCGTGAACAGACTATTGACTAATCTGGAGTAGATCTTAAGCTTACAGTCCTGAAATAACAAACACCTATTGCTGTGAAAAATGTTTTTCTCTTGTTCTACTGAAATTGACATTTGAACAGATTTTACGGTGGCATTATCACAAAGTTTGACATTTGAAATGGGTAGCCCTGCATTTGCTATGTGTGTAGCGATTTAAATTAGTGTTTTATTATTAATGTGTTTTGTATCTGCTTGTATTATTACGTATTGATAGGGAGGGATGTGTCATACCTAACTGCATGGATCTTAGAAGTTCAGATTTTGGGCGTAGCCCCTCGATCGTTGCCAAAGTGTGAATCTGAATTAGAACGTCCGTTACTGACCTCTCTTGGTGTTTTGGAAGAGGTAGGCGTTTTCCAGAAAATATTCCGTCAAGAGATAGGTAGTCTTTTTTTTTTTTTTTTTAGATGCTCCTAAGATAACTACTAGGAAAAAATTTCGAAGATTTCATGGGGATGATAGGGGCGAGTTTACCGTAGAAGATTTCATTGAAGAAATGTGTACTAGTCTCAAAGATGAAGAAAACATAGTACAGTTTGTACTGGATCATGTGGAAGGACCGGCAAGTTAAAAAAAAAAGGGGGTTCTTACGTTCGCGGTGTAGTTCACTTCAGTGGAAGAAATAATTGTTAAACTTCGCAATGCTTTCGGAGACCGACGAAGTTTGCCTGCTGTGTGCCTACAGCCTATTATTAAGATGTTCCAAGAATCACATGAGAATGTGCGCGACACAGGCGCTTGTATCTGAACACGCGAGCGCCTATGCCTGTGAGGCGTCTCCCTTTGGTTCTCCACGCGAGCGCCTATGCCTGTGACACGTCTCCCTTTAGATAACCAAAGGGAGACGCGTCATAGGCATAGGCGCTCGCCTGTCCAGATACAAGCGCATGTGGTGCCAAAATATATTCTGTGTCTTGTGTGTTTCATGGCATCCCGATCAGTGGAAATGCTCATGTAAAAATGCACAAATTGCCTCATTTTTGACTCACATGCATAGCAATAAGAGTCTATGTATTCACCACACAAAAATGTTTTCCCAGATTTTTGCAAATCCGTGCGAGATGAGTTATAAACAGTCCAAAAATTTTATCGAAAAAAAAAGCCTGTCCGTCCGTCCGTCTGTCTGTCCGCCCGTCGGCTTAAATACTATATTGACCGACTCGCACTACGGCCAAGGTGACCATGGAACGCGGAAAGCGGAAATGCACACGCATTTCCACGTTCATCTAGTAACTGACTGGTCGAAAACTTACACGCCAAACTGCGCAAGCGCAATTGCACGTCAAACTGCACGCCGGATGTTAATGAAGAAGAATGACAAATCTTGGAACGGAAAAAGCATCGGAAAACGCGTGTAGCTATCGTAAGCTTTGCCCAGTAGGAATATTGAAGGCAGTCTGTTGTGCGCACGATGGAAGATAATTCTCCTCTTTTTCTTTTTTTTTTTTTTTACACGCAAACCAAAGTAAATTATTATAACATTTAATTGGGAGGGAGGCGGGGGGAGGGTGGAGGTGGAGGCATGAGAGTTTGTGGGTGGCAAGGATTACATTGTAAAATTAGTTGTCAATTTACATTACATTATTTTGGTACATAGAACATGTTTCCGGACATTTCCCATTCCTAGTTTTATTGTGACTCGGTAAATGCGTGTACATTTGCGCTTGCGCAGTTTGGCGTGACAGTTTTCGACCAATCAGCTACTAGATGGGCGTGCAATTGTATGTGCATTTTGACGCTTTCCGCGTTCCATACCAAACTTCGCAAGCGCAATTGCATGTTAAACTGCACGCCGGATGTTAATGAAGAAGAATTACAAAACATGGAACGGAAAAAGCATCGGAAAACGCGTGTAGCTATTGTAAGCTTTGCACTGTCACGTGTGGCCATACTGAAGACACTGTACTGGCGATGGAAGATATCATATCCTATCCTATCCCATCCCGTAACTCTGAGGTCGTTGGAAGATAAGATGAAAGATGGAAGATAATCCTAATATTATTTAGGAGGTCGTGGGTGGCGAGAGTTACATTGTAAATTAGTTGTCAATTTACATTACATTATTTTTGGTACACAGAACGTATTTCCGAACATTTCCGATTCCTAGTTTTAATGTGACTCGTAGGTAAATGCGTGTGCAATTGCATGTACATTTGCGCATGTGCAGTTTGGCGTGATAGTTTTCGACCAATCAGATACTAGATGGGCGTGCAATTCCGTGTGCATTTTCGCGTGCATTTGCAGGCGCATTTGACGCTTTCCGAGTTCCATAGCACTGTTTCATAATGAAAGCGAAAGTGGCGGATCGGTTGCGGCCCTTGGGTTCGGCTAGTTCCGGTTGAAGCAAGAAAGATAGAGGGTTATATAAATTATATTTCTCTTGTACAATCGGTCAAATTTTACTCAGGATGGCTGCTTGCCTAAACATTGATTGCTGATTTGTTTGTTCAGTAGGCCTAATTCGTTTGTCAGTGACCTACATTCACGAGAAATTCGAAGTCTCTTTCTTTTTCTTTGCTTTATTTTTTTAATTGAGAAATTTTAATTTTGCAGTTTATCTAGAAGATAACATTATTATACAGTAGAATAATTTTTGTTTTTAATTCAGTGAAGCAACTGCAATTATGTCTTATTATTTTCAGTCGTTATTATTATTAGTTGTAGTAGTATTGTTATTATTATTATCATTATTACCATATATTAATTATTAGTTGTCTGTTGGTGCTGCTGTTGTATTATTATTATTATTATTATTATTATTATTAGTTGTAGTTGCATTGTTATTATTATTATTTTTATAATTATTAGTTACTCTAATGATTACGATTATTATTAATATTATGATGATTATTTTGTATTATTAGTCTTATTATTATAATGATGATGATTATTATTATTATTATTATTATTATTATTATTATTATTATTATTATTATTATTATTATTATTATGATCTAGGATGGATCTAAGGCATGGAAGAATGGGTGAGTGTTGTAGTTGTGTATACATATACTGTGCGTGTGTGTATCAGTTTATACGTGTGTATCAGTTTATAGTCCCCTCTCTTCCCGATTAGGATTTTCAGAGAGGAGACTTCCGACATGGGTATTTACGAATTATTATATACTGTGGAATAATTATCTGTGTGTTAAAAGTGTACGCATGGGTATGTGGCTGGTTATCTGTTTATGCATGTGTGTTAGTGTTTATAGATTTGTATTTTGGTATGGAAGTTGTTTTTGATAGTATATTAAATGTATCAATATTGTATGTCCATGTTTCTAATAATTTTGATGTTGTTATTTCCTTCCTTATTGCACTGCTAAACAAATATCCATGCCTTGTGTTTGGACAATAAAGAATCTTGAATCTTGAATCTTATTTTACATTGTTGTAATCTTTCCGAATCAGTCGCAAACGTTGTTCCCACAGTGGTTTCAGTGTTTTGTTAGCTGGTAATGTGTGTAACTTGACAATGCGCCCTTCAATTACTTTTCCTGCGAAATTAGGGCAGCAAACGCAATACTGTTTTCCTCCGCCACAAGTCTTCCGTCTACGTTCGGCCATGCTTAATACTCAACCGGAACTAGCCGGTGTCCGTGGCATAGGTGAAGGCAGGGCCGGATAACTCTATCTGCACTAGTTTTGCAACAGCGCTATACTCATGCTGTTCTAAAAATAAAATGCGGACGTGACGTCCGTGATCTTTGATACTGATTGAGTCGGCCTGAACAGTATTATGTCTGTATGCTTGCCGTCCGCCGGGTGTCTGTCCAAACTTGCAAGTAGAATAATATGTCAGAACCTATTTCAACCATCACAACAAATTTGGTACAATACAATACAAGATTATTGCTTTAGGTCCAGCGGACTCTTCCGAGCCAAATCAGGACCAGAACAAATTTGGTAAGATGGTGTTTACCAACGAGACTTTAAAAATTATGTTTGAATGAATGACTTCACATCAAGGTCAAGGTAAAAAAATGTTAGTAAAAACTTAAAATATTTTACAAAATGTCACTTTTCTTCTAGGTTATTAATATTGAACTAACAGTAACCTTCTACGTTTACACTGACTAAACAAGGCCAAAGCTTAAACTGTGCTGTGTTTTAAATCTAGGCTCTTGTTACAGGGTACAGTGTTACGTTGAGACGCTCATGATGGTGCGTATGAAATGCGCACGATATTATGTGTGAAGCGCCTGCAATGGTAGGCTTGTGTGTGACGCGCGCGATAGATCTGTTCGTTTTATTTTTGCAACGCATGCAGTAATAGAGTGTATTTATCTTTGATTTGATTTTGCGTTGTTATTAGTAGAGGCTTTGTGTAACGTTAGTGTTTTTAGTTGGTCGATATTGTTTGAGAATTTTCGGGAATTAGTTGTTTACTATCGATCGAAGCGTGTGGATTGTTCTGTTGGTTACCATGGAAGCTTCCATTCCAAATGAGGTTGTATGACGTGAGTCACGTGATGATGAAATTAATTTTGATTGGTTGTGGTGTTTTATGTAGGATTATTCTCGTTTGTTCCCGTGTATGTAGAGACTATATAAGCGCCGCACTGTTAAAAAAGTTTAGTTGTTGTTGATAGTGAGTTGGAAAGTAAATAAGTTGAGAGTGAAAAGGCGATTGTATGCAGTTGTTGATGTGTGCTGAATAAAAGTGGAAAACTTCATACGTCGACTTTGTGACTTGTATGCTGATTGAGCGGGTTGCGTGGATAAACGAATCAGAGTTACACCTTATCAGGACTTCAGCATCGGGCTGAATCAAATACTGATAAAGAAAAACACCATCATCAAACCGAGTGTAACATTTTGGGGGTCAAGCCGCGATTCACGCCATAGCCAAGGGTTCAACTGCTACAACAAGCGAGTCAACGTTACGAGAGGCAGTCATCGAGGGTAGCCGCCAACGAGTTGCGTCGAGAGGGGCCAACATACTGGGACTACATCCGAGGGATTCGGGTTGACTGCAAGGGCGTGTAGTCGCTGAAGAGTTGCTTCGTGAGCGAACAACAGATCAGGACTACGTGGCTGCCGCAAGACTACGTCGAGGGACAGTCTCGGAGCTACATCGCCAGTTTTACAGAGAGCGACGAGCGGACGTCGCGTCTACTTCAGCACAGGAGCGTGTACATCAACACCAGCGTGGTGCAGCGTCGCATACGACGAGGACAGCGGGGCCTGCGTCAGCGAAAGCGACTAGTGGCAAGCATCAGCGCTACTGCAGAAAGCGTGCTGTTCTAGAACAGTCTAGAAAGGTACAGCACAGTCAAGAACTTTCCAGAAAAGAACTTTCCAGAAAAGAACTTTCTAGAAAAAGAACTTTCCAGAAGCATCAAGATGGCTGACTTCTGGCAGAAAGGGATTCAACTGAATCTAAAAGGGAAACAGTTGACGGAGTACGTCAAATCCCAGGAGAGAATACAAGAACGAGAATTAGAAGAGCAGCGTCGCCGTGAAGAAAGAGAATTGGAAGAGAAGCGTCTAGAAAAAGAAATAGAACTAGAACAGAAGCGTCTAGAAATTGAACAGCAGCGGCAAGAAAAAGAAGAGCAACGACGTCGTGAAGAAAGAGAGTTCGAGCTGAAGCGTCTTGAAGGTGAGCGTCAGTACCAGCTAGAGTTGGCGCGTATCCAAAACAATCAGCATGCGCCACAAGTTATCAGTGACAACAAAGCTCCAAAATTGCCAGCGTTTGTCGACGGGAAGGACCAGATCGACAGTTATTTGGCGAGATTTGAAAGGTTTGCCAAAAGCTCTAACTGGCAACCTCAAGACTGGGCGATTCGACTAAGTGCACTTCTGACGGGGCAAGCACTCGACGTCTACACCAGATTGTCGGACGATGACGCTAAAGACTACGACGTCTTGAAAGAGGCCCTATTGCAGTGCTACAACTTTACAGAGAAGGGCTACCGTAAACGCTTCCGCGAATGCCGGCCTAAGTCAGACGAGACGCCAAAGCAGTTTGTGGAGCGCCTGTCGTCATATCTACACAAGTGGGTGGAGTTATCAGGCGAAATGAAGTCTTACGACAGTCTCCATGCCCTGATCGTGAAGGAACAATTTCTCAATGCCTGTCACAAGGACCTAGCGACCCACTTAGAAGAACAAAAGCTGCAGACGCTTAAAGATGTGACTGAGGCTGCTGAAAGATATCTCATCGCTCATGGGAAGACCTGGGGCCACCCAGCGCGACGAAACATTTTCAGAAGACTGGAAACCATGTGAACCAGATCCAGGGGAGCCAGACGAACCAGAAACAGACGGACTCCACGCCACCTCCCAGGGAAGGGCATTCAAGAGGCTGTTTCACCTGCAACGCTACAGACCACAGAGCGGCTAATTGTCCTCAAAACAAAAGTAGCGGACAGCGGAGCAGTACGGACAACGCAGCGGTGGGCAACCGACAGAGACGTTTCTCCAATCAACGGCAAACCAGTAGATCTGACCATCAGGTGTGCGGCGGGAGCGTCATTCTTCCGAGTGAGACCGAGCGCGCAGCTACTCCCGCGGACGTGCAAGAGTGCATAACCGATGGCCAACTTCTCCTTGCCAACGGGAAATCCATCCCCGTCGTCGCCAGTGCAGCGATGACCGTCCAGAACATGCCTGTTTCCAAGGGACGCGTCGGAAATCATGAAGTGACTGTCCTAAGAGACTCTGGTTGCAGTGGGGTCATTGTCAGAGAAGATCTAATCGCTAAAGAACAGTTCACTGGCGATTCAAAATGGACACTTATGGCCGACAGCAAATGTGTGAAAGCGCCAGTTGCAAAAATTCAAGTCAGCACACCTTTCTACATAGGCGAAGTCGAAGCGGTTTGCCTGAAGAAGCCGCTGTATGATTTGATGATCGGGAACATCGACGGCGCGAGACGACCCGACGACCCCAATCCAGAATGGAGTCCTGCCTCAACCCAACACGTCGAAGTTGTGGAGGCGGATCCATTGCCGTTTCCCGATGGAGACCTTACAGAGCTGCTACGGGACAATGTGGTTACTCCGGCTCAGCCCTGCCGACCAGAGATCGTCGGTGCTGTTACTACCAGGGCCCAGGCCAAGAGAGACAAGACGTCTACGCCACTGAAGGTCGCCGACAACTCTAAAGCTGCCATCGTGGACAGAGATAAGCTGATCCAGCTCCAGGAAGCTGATAGTACTTTAAACAAGTACAGGAACCGCCAAGACCACGTGACCAAAGGCAGTGGTACGGTCTATTTTGAGGTGAAGGCCAAGATCCTGTACCGAATCTTCCAGCACCCGAGGGTCAACGGGGGGAAACCACTACGTCAAGTCTTGGTACCGTTACCCCTAAGGCGCCAGGTGATGGAAGTAGCGCATGACTCAATCATGGGAGGTCACCTAGGCATCAAGAAGACGTCAGACAGAATCCAGGCGGTGTTCTACTGGCCAGGACTTCATGCGGACGTCAGCCGTTTCTGCCGATCATGTGACATTTGCCAGAAGACCATACCTCGAGGAAGGGTCCCTAAAGTGCCAATGCAGAGAATGCCTTTGATCGACCGACCTTTCAAGAGGGTGGCCTTAGACTTAATCGGCGAAATAAGACCTCCGAGTGAAGAAGGTCATCGATGGGTACTGACTTTAGTAGACTATGCGACTCGGTACCCAGAAGCAGTGCCACTGAAGAAGATTGACACTGAAACTGTAGCAGAGGCACTGGTGGACATGTTCAGTAGACTTGGAGTGCCTGAAGAAATTCTGACAGACCTCGGGACGCAGTTCGTCTCTGACTGCATGAAGGAGGTCAACAGACTGCTGAGCATCCGGCATTTGACTACGACACCCTACCATCCAATGTGCAACGGGCTTGTCGAAAAGTTCAATGCTACGCTGAAGTCCACCCTGAAGAAACTGTGCAGCGAGCAGCCCAGACAATGGCATCGCTACATCAACGCCTTACTTTTCGCCTACAGAGAAGTACCGCAGGAGTCCACCGGCTTCTCTCCGTTCGAGCTGCTGTACGGAAGAACCATTCGAGGGCCGATGCACATCCTAAAAGAACTGTGGACGAAAGAAGTAGAGACCCCAGAGGTGAAGAACAGCTACCACAGTACGTGTTTGAACTACGGGAGAAGCTTGAGCAGACTCTCGAGATAGCCAGAGAAAACCTGAAAAAGTCCCAAGACTGTGGAAAGCACTATTATGATCGTAGGGCTGTGAACAGGAAGTTCAAACCTGGCAACAAAGTGCTGGTGCTGCTACCTACTGATCATAATAAGTTGCTGATGCAGTGGAAAGGCCCGTACGAAGTGGAGACCGTGGTGGGGATCAACGACTATAAGGTGAAGGTCGGCCAGCACTCCAAGATATACCACGCCAACCTCCTTAAGCTGTACGTGGAAAGGCCATCAGAGACTGTACAGGCAGCGACAGCAACTGAGATAGACGACAGCTTTGACAGCGAGGAACTGTTGGAACTTGGAGACTTCCACAGCACAGAAGGCATCGATGATGTTAAGCTAGGACCAGGCTTGACGGAAGGTCAGAAGATGGAGCTCAAGGACCTTATGGGCGAGTTTCCCCGTAACTTCAGCGATGTCCCAGGCTCTACGACTTTGGTCGAACATGAAGTCCACCTAACTTCAAATATTCCCGTGCGATCAAAACCCTTCCCGATCCCTTTCAAGGCCCGTGAATCCTTGAAGAAAGACATCGATGAGATGCTGAAGATGGGCATCATCAGGGAGTCCAGTTTACCCTACGCGTCCCCTGTCGTGGTCGTGAAGAAGAAGGACGGGAGCAACAGAGTATGCATCGACTACAGAAAGGTTAATAAGATCACCGTCTTCGGGAGTTCACCTCAAGTCACCGAGCCGTGCAGACGTGTTTTGCAAGCGCTCTCACGGGTGACTGATTAGAGCAGGCCTATAACAGACTCTATAGTCTAGCCTGTGTGAACACTGTGAAAAACACGCTGCAGTAATGTAATTATTCTTTCACCTCTTATCTTTGTGTGCGAGCCGTGTATTATTGCAGGAAGAAAAAGAAAGAAGTTAATAAGATGTTAGAGATGTTGTGACTGACTTAGCAGTTCAGTGGATGCAGAAATTGTTAAAATATGATGTGCTTTGACGGTTGGTGTGGAAAGTGACAGAAAGTGCAGTTTTTTCAGTTGTTCGTGCCGTGTAGTATTAGTATTAGCTGACTTGTGATGGAAATAACTGATTATTTTGTCTCATCATCAAGTAAAAGGAAAGACGCTCCATCACCCGCCGAAAGTGACTCCAGCCCGGTTTTGTGTCAAGAAAGAAAACGCCTGAATCAAAGTTTGGGTGAGTCTTTTGAAGATAATACAGCTGCTGCTAAGAAAATGTCGCTACAAGAGACGCTTGAAGCTATGCAGCGTAGTTTGGAAACTTTGGCTACCAAAGATGACATTCATGAGCTGAGAGAGGGGATGAAGGGAGAGATGGATAGAATGAAAGCCAACTTTGAGAAAATAGCTGATAAGATGTCTGAAAGATATGAAATGCTAGAATCAAGATGCCTAGAGATGGAAATAAAAATTGACTCACTGATTAAAGAAAATGAATCAATGAAGAAAATCAAGGACAATTTAAAGGAAGAATTGAACACAACCAGAAATACAATGAAGTCGAAAATGGAGGAAGTCAGAAGTGAGATAAATGATCTTGAACAGTACGGGAGGCGCTGGAACTTAAGGCTGTTCAATGTGGAGGAGAGGAGAGGGGAGAGGGCTGAAGAGACGGCAAAGAAGGCATGCAGAGTTTTCACAGAGCTGATAGGAGTGGACACTAAACCAGATGACCTTGAGGCGTGCCACAGAGTCGGTGCTGAGGGAAGCAGCGGTCAAGCTGGCAGGAGACGGCCCATCATAGCCAGGTTCAAGGATAGAGCGCTGAGGGACTCCATTCTCACAAACAGGAGGAAGTTGAAGGGGCAGAAGATGTCGGTGGGTGAGGACCTCACACCAGAGAATGCCAGACTATGTAAAGAAGCATACAAGCATTCTGCTACACTGTCTTCATGGACAGTGAACGGAAAGGTTTTTGCCAAACTAAAAAACAACAAAAACATTCGAATCAAGTTTGGCACGAACATTGATAAACTATTTACCAAAGAAATGTCTGCTACAGCCAGTGTTGAGGAAGGGACGGTGATGAAGGAAATGGATTAAAACAGTGATAGAGGACACTTGAATTTTCAGCTTCCAGGAGGTTTGTTTGTGGCTTTTAATTTTGGTCTCTGTCAATGATTTGTTGTTTGTTGGTGCTCTTCTATGGTTGTATTCAAATTGTTTAAAACATTATGTACTTACATTTTTGCGTTAAATGTATCCCTTTTTTGTGAGTATTAAAATAATTGGATCCTTTAAATGCTAATAATTGAGTTAATGCTTGATCTAGACTGTTTTTTAAACTTGGATTCATAATCATGATTTTAAAAAATCTTTTTTTTTTTTTTTTTTAATGCAAATGGTAAATTACCTAACCACCTTCCAATTGAAGTAGTTGCAACAAATGAACACCTAGTCACGTGACTAAATACATATAGATGATTAATGATGATGCTTTTTGCAATTGATTGATGTGTAATATTTAATAATAACTAACTTTGATGAATATGACCAATTGTGTTTGAATGGAAGCATTGTACAATTAAATAATGTATGTGTAGTTTGCCAGCTACAACAATTTATCGTATATTAATTATTATTGAGACCATTGGAAAATGGGAAATAAGGGCTGGTATGGCACATACATGTAAAAATTTAATTATAATTAGATGTATATATCGCGAGCATTGCATTTCAGACATGTGTTTACGTGTGCCTATGTTTATTTTTGGCGACATGTAATGTGTGATGTGTTTTTGCGATTGGCGTGCCGCGACTTCGAGCTGGCAAGTAGGCTTGCTCCGGCCTTCTGCGTTGTCAACTCTCTCTCTCTCTCTCTCTTGATTTTTGCTTTGTGTCGACTCTCTCTCTCTCTCTCTCTCTCTCTCTCTCTCTCTCTCTCTCTCTCTCTCTCTCTCTCTCTCTCTCTCTCTCTCTCTCCTGTCTTGTGCGTTGTGTCGACTCTCTCCCTCTCTCCTGTCTTTTGCGCTGTGTCGACTCTCTCTCCCTCTCTCTCTTTCTCTCTCTCTCTTGTCTTTTGCGCTGTGTCAACTCTCTCTCTCTCTCTCTCTCTCTCTCTCTCTCTCTCTCTCTCTCTCTCTCTTTCTCTCTCTCTTTCTCCCCCACCCCTATTTTCTCTTGGCTCTCTCTTGGCATATACGTAGATTGATTGGTTAATTATTTGTTGAATGTACTTGACCATTAAGTCCAGTAAAACATTTGATTGGCAGTGTCAATCCATTTTCAGTTGATAATGCCATGATAACTTGTTTTTGTATATGTACTTTTAGGCTGGATGAATATCAATTATTGATTAGAAAGTGAAGTCAGAAAAAAAAAGTCTTGAAGCATTATAAATTTATATTGTTATATGAAATTCTGAAATGGTGTGATAGTTGTCTACTGTGTTGCATAAACTTTGTTGTAAATTTATCCATTCTATTAACATTATCATATTACATAATTCAAGAATGTATTGTTTGTATGAAAACTCTATTCAATATGTGATATTATTATTTTTTTTTATTTGTGGGGGAGGAGGGGGGAGGGCTTGAATTTATTTTTTTTTTCAGGTTATGTGCAGCTTAATTAATATTTGTAACCATTGTTATGCGTCGATGGTGGCCGAAATCGGTTTATTTTTCCTATTTTTGTTTTTATTCTTTTGGGTATAAATTTTTAGTTTATTGAGGAGTAAGTTTGTTTTTTTTCTGCAAAATGTTTGTATGTGATGTATATGTTGGGATTTTTTTCCCCATTTTCCCATCTGTCACTGAAAAAAAATTGTCGAAACACAGTGTTGGATTGTAATTGATGTATATTATTATGTTTACCTATAGAGGCTCAGTTATGCTATATTTCATTATCTGTGTTTATTTGTTTTATGTATATTTATTCTTCTTCTCTCTCTACACTTGCTTTTTCTATCAACATTTCTTCATGGGACCTAAACATATGTATTTGACATTAATTCTGGTTTTAGTCTGCCGCTGCTCTCGATGTCAAATAATTTGAAGAAAAGCATGTTACACTATTATTATATATTTATTCTAGTATTGCTCTTTATGTCTCTGGGTTACTGTAATTTTTTTTTTCAATATAATTTGTTATGTGTGATGGTCTAAAGGTTATGTCCATGAACTGTCAGGGTCTTGCTGATTTTAAGAAACGTCGTGATGTTTTCCATTACTTAAGATCAAAGGCTTATAACATTTATTTATTACAGGATACTCACTTTGAAAAAAAATTAGAGAACTATATTAGAGCTGAGTGGGGTCACACTTGTCATTTTGCTTCTTTTAGTTCCAATGCCCGGGGTGTTGCTGTGCTATTTAATAGCAATTTTGAATTTAAAATTAATAAAATGTTTACAAGTCTAGATGGCAATTATATAATTATTTCGGTAAGAATACTGGATAAAGACTTTTTAATCATTAGTTTGTACGGCCCTAACAGAGACGACCCCGAATTCTATTGTAATTTAAAACAACGTATTCTAGAGTTTAGATATGATCAGATAATACTAGGGGGCGACTGGAATCTAGTGCAAAATTTTTCGTTAGACTATTTTAATTATAAACATAACAATAATACCAAAGCACAAGAAAAAGTTCATGAATTGATGATAGATTTAGACTTGATAGATGTTTGGAGAGACTTAAACCCCGAGTTAAAGAGATTTACGTGGCGAAAAAGTAATCCCTTACAGCAAAGTCGTTTGGATTTTTTCTTAGTCTCTGAATCTCTACTAAATTTTTCTGTCGACGCAGACATCCACCCCGGATATAGAACTGACCATTCTATTATTTCTTTATCAGTAAATGTTACTAAGGATGGGAGGAAACGAGGTCTTTGGAAATTTAATAGTTCCTTGCTTAGAGATAAGAAGTATGTAGAGGAAGTTAATCTAGTCATTAAAAATGTTATAGAAGAATACGCTGCTACTCCCTACCTACCTGAATGTTCCCTCAATGTTCCCTTTTCTGAACTGCAATTTGTAATAAGTGATCAGCTATTTCTAGATACTCTGTTAATGAAAATTAGAGCTCAGACAATTTCTTATGCAACAATGAAAAAAAAGACTGATAACGAAAAAGAACTACAATTACTAACGTTAATAGAGAGTTTAGAAAAGAAAGATAATCTAAGTGATATGGAAAAATTGGAACTAGAAAATAGCAAAGCAGACTTAGTTTCGATCAGGGAGAAAAGAATGGAGGGGGTTCTGCTTCGCTCACGGGCTAGGTGGATTACAGAGGGGGAAAAGGTTACTTCATATTTTTGTTCATTAGAAAAAAGGAACTACATTAATAAAAGGATAACAAAACTGGATAAAAATGGTATTATTTTATCGGATGAAAAAGATATCGCAAATGAAGTCAGAGATTTTTATTCTAAATTATATTCTGTTAGAGAAGTTGAAGAAGTTGAAATTGCTAATATTGTAGATGATCTTCCTACTTTAAATCAGGAAGAGCAAACATCTTTGGAGGGAGAAATCACCTTAAAGGAGGCCTCTTTTGCTTTAAAGAATATGCCGAACATGAAAAGTCCAGGTAGTGACGGGTTTACTGTAGAGTTCTTTAAATTTTTCTGGTGTAGTCTAAGGGATTTTGTAGTTAGGTCACTAAATGAAGGGTTTAGGAAGGGAGAATTATCGTCAACACAGAAAGAGGGGGTAATAGTTTGTATACCGAAGGGGGATAGGCCTAAGGAGTTCATAAAAAACTGGAGACCTATTTCCTTATTAAACGTAATATATAAAATTGCTTCATCGTGCATTGCTAACAGACTTAAGTTAGTGTTACCTTCTATTATTAGTGAAGACCAGACTGGTTTTATGCGGGATAGATATATAGGTGACAACATTCGTTTAATTTATGATATTATTGATTATTTACAAATACATAATAAACCTGGCCTTCTTCTTTGCCTAGACTTCGAAAAAGCCTTTGATTCTTTAAGTTGGAATTTTATGTTTAAAGTGTTAAACGCTTTTGGATGTGGTCCTGACTTCTGTAAATGGATTGCTACCTTCTATTATAACATTAAATCCGCAGTAACGGTGAATGGAGATCTAACGCCATGGTTTCATGTGCAGAGGGGCTGTAGACAAGGAGACCCAATTTCATGTTATTTATTTATTATGTGTGTAGAAATTTTGGCAGTTATGATTAAGCAAAATAAAGAAATAAAAGGGATAAAAATTAATACTAACGAAAGTAAAATTTCGCAATATGCAGATGATACTGAAATAATGTTAGAAGGAGACGAAAATTCATTTAGACATTCTATAAGTACTATTGAACGTTTTGGCTCTTTTTCTGGCTTAGTTTTAAATACAGACAAGAGTAGCGCAATCTGGTTAGGTAGTAATAAGAATTCTCGTATTGTTTACATGCCCCATCTGCGCATGGAATGGAACCCAGAGACATTTAAAATACTTGGAATTATTTTTACAAATGAATTAAAAGACTGTGTTAAATTAAATTTTGAAGCAAAATTTCTAGAAATTAAGATACTATACAAGATATGGTTAAAACGTCAGTTAACGCCAGTTGGTCGGGTTGCTGTGCTAAAATCGTTGATCTTGTCGAAGCTTGTGTATCTATGGCTGTTATTGCCTAATCCACCTAACGATATTGTCAATTCTATTCAAAAAAGTATTTTTACATTTGTTTGGAATAATAAAAATGCTAAGATTTCTAAAAAGTCCTCAATGAAAAGTATCTCTGAAGGAGGTATTGGCATTCCAGATGTACGCCATTATATGAACGCATTAAAAATAACTTGGATCAGAAAGTTGATGAAGACTAAACATAAATGGAAAATTATAATTGAAATTGTAAATGAAAAGGTATTATTAATTAATAAGCTTGGTAACAAATTGTGTATGGAAGAAAATTGTAATCCATTCTGGTATGATGTTCTTAAGGCGTATGAAATTCTGGGAGATAAAATTAGACTTGACTGTGCTGAGGAAATTTTGTCGGAGCCATTATTTTGTAATAATAATATTTTAGTTGAAGATAAAACAATTTACTTTCCAGACTGGATTGAAAAAGATGCATATATAATTGGAAGTTTGTTAAATAACAATGGCAATTTTTTAAGTTTTCAAGTGTTTGTTAACAAATATAATATTACTACTAACTTTTTAGTGTATTATGGCTGTGTAGAGGCTGTTAAGAGATATGTTCGCCGGTGTGGACTGCAACTAGCTAACGCCGAGGTTGCTGATTATAAACATAGTAAATTGTTGAGACTTATTGGTACATCTCCGAGAGGTGCGAGGATATTATATGATACATTAGTCAAAGATGATGTAAAACCTAACTGTTGTAAAAACTGGGACGGGAGAATAGTGCGTACAGTTGAATGGAAAATAATATTTAAGAAAGCACAGGAAATTAGGGAAATCAAATTGAAGTGGCTGCAAATTAGAATAATTCATAGAATAATAGGAACCAATATAGTATTATCTAACATTGGAGTTGAACAGAGTATTAATTGTACTTTTTGTGAACATGAAAGGGAAAATATACAACACCTTTTCTTTAGGTGTCCTTTCGTTCAAACGTTTTGGACTGACTTTGAGAGAGCCCTAAATTCTAAATGTTATAATGCTATTGCTTTCCACTTCAGCGAACATCTCGTAATATTTGGCTGCGAAATAAATATAAGAACGGACACAATATTAGATTTGTTAATTTTATTATCAAAATCATTCATTTATAAATGCAAAATAGAAAAAAAAACACCACTTTACAGGTCCTTTACAGCTGTGCTAAAAAGCCGATACGAAGTAGAAAAATATATGGCCCTTTTACAAATGAGGTATCAAAAATGTGTACAAGAATGGCATCCGTACTTACCACTGTTTGACGATATATAAGCGCTTATATATATTAATTTAAATGTATATGTATTTTTCACTGCGTGCTAATCTTGGTTTTGTACATTTTGTGAAATGATAAGGACCCATGGTTTTCTCTCTTTCTACGTGTAACTCAATCTCTTTCTCTCTCTTTTTCTCTCTCACTTCTCTCTTCCTTCTCCCCACCTTACTTTCTTTTTTAAGTTCTCTAAAATACCAAATATGTATGTAGATATTATTGTGAAAGAAATAGAAATCCAAAGAGTATGGCTTTATACATGTGACATAAAGAACTAATAATTCTTCTTTTTATGTTATAACATTTTCCTCTTATATGTCCATCCTCATTTAGCATTTGAAAATGGAAAATATATTATCTGCATGCATGTTTTGGAGAATAAAAAAGTGTTAAAAAAAAAAAAAGATCACCGTCTTCGATCCCGAGCCGATGCCTACTGCAGCAGACCTCTTCCGCCAATTATCGGGGAGTAAAATCTTCTCAAAGATTGACCTCAGCAAGGGTTATTGGCAAGTCCCCGTGCGTCAACAGGACATACCAAAGACTGCTTTCATAACTCCTGATGGGACGTACGAGTGCTTAAGGATGCCCTTTGGCATGGTCAACAGCGGAGCTACCCTGAAGAGAGGAATGAGGAAGATGCTCAAAGGGATGGACAACGTCGTGTGTTACTGGGACGACCTGTTAGTCCACACCCACACCTGGGAAGAGCATCTGCAGACCTTGAGGGAGCTATTTCACCGTCTGACAGAAGCTAACCTGACTGTGAGACCCAGTAAGTGCATTCTGGGAACTGACAACATAGACTTTATTGGCCATTCGCTGAAAGAAGGACAAAAGGGGCTTCTAATAGAAAACGTCACCAAGATTCTGAACTCACCACGTCCCCAAACCAAGAAGCAGGTGCGATCTTTCCTGGGGTTGGCTGGATATTACAGGGAGTTTGTACCGAACTACTCCGCCATCACAGCACCCTTGTCGGACCTGGTGCGGAAAGGCTGTCCTAATCAAGTGGAGTGGGGACCGTCTCAAGAGAAGGCATACCAGACTGTGCGCGACCTCCTTTCGAAGGATCCGGTGCTACGACTGCCCGACACTTCCAAGGAATTCGTCTTAAGAACAGACGCAGCGGACGAAGGCATCGGCGCCATATTGATGCAAGAACACGAAGGAAAACTATTTCCGGTCAGTTACGCCAGCAAGAAGCTGTCCAGGGCTGAGGAAAATTATTCGACCATGGAGAAAGAGTGCCTTGCCATCATATGGGGAATCCGGAAGTTCGAACTGTACCTTCAAGGAGTGAAGTTCGTGCTGCAGACTGATCACAAGCCGTTAACTTACTTGAACTCTGCCAAGTTTGTGAACAGTCGCATCATGAGATGGGCTATGTACTTGCAGAACTTTAACATGCGAGTAGAATCTATCAAAGGATCAGACAATCTTGGTGCGGACTTTCTCAGCAGAGTATGTGAGTAAAGAACAATGACAGTATCCAGAAAGACTGAAATAAGTTTTAATTTCTGATTTTGTTTGTGCATTGCGTATCAACGTTGGTGAAAGAAATTAAGTAAATTTCTTCTTGAGTGGGGGGTTATGCTACGTTGAGACGCTCATGATGGTGCGTATGAAATGCGCACGATATTATGTGTGAAGCGCCTGCAATGGTAGGCTTGTGTGTGACGCGCGCGATAGATCTGTTCGTTTTATTTTTGCAACGCATGCAGTAATAGAGTGTATTTATCTTTGATTTGATTTTGCGTTGTTATTAGTAGAGGCTTTGTGTAACGTTAGTGTTTTTAGTTGGTCGATATTGTTTGAGAATTTTCGGGAATTAGTTGTTTACTATCGATCGAAGCGTGTGGATTGTTCTGTTGGTTACCATGTATGTATGTATGTGTATCAGTTTATAGTCCCCTCTCTTCCCGATAAGGATTTTCAGAGAGGAGACATGGAAGCTTCCATTCCAAATGAGGTTGTATGACGTGAGTCACGTGATGATGAAATTAATTTTGATTGGTTGTGGTGTTTTATGTATTCTCGTTTGTTCCCGTGTATGTAGAGACTATATAAGCGCCGCACTGTTAAAAAAGTTTAGTTGTTGTTGATAGTGAGTTGGAAAGTAAATAAGTTGAGAGTGAAAAGGCGATTGTATGCAGTTGTTGATGTGTGCTGAATAAAAGTGGAAAACTTCATACGTCGACTTTGTGACTTGTATGCTGATTGAGCGGGTTGCGTGGATAAACGAATCAGAGTTACACCTTATCAGGACTTCAGCATCGGGCTGAATCAAATACTGATAAAGAAAAACACCATCATCAAACCGAGTGTAACATACAGAGATAGAAAAAAAATGGTAAAAGATCACTGTCACACTAGCTCTCACACGGCTATGAAACATAGGTAGTCCAGCCACTTGTTAACAGTAAATATCACACATTTATTTCCTCTACTCTATACAAGATCTGCTAAGTACGATACTAACTTAAAAGTTCGAATGTCTCTTTGAATGGTTCGCTCCTTGATAGTTCTATGCAGCTACTGTATCATCATCGGGCACTTGATGCGTTCTGCCCAAAGGGTCAGAGTTCTGGAAAGGTGGACTATTGATGTCCTTAGCTAACAGTTTTGGTGCACTGAGTAATTGGAACTTAGCTCAAAATTAGAAGAGCTGTGTTGTGGTTGATTCTTTGATGAGCTGTGTTGTTGTGGATTCTTCTCCTTATGGACAGACTGGTGGACTCTCGTCGCGCAGTGCTTGAGAAGCCTAGGCAGGCCGACTGTCAGTGAAGACTATTTCTTGTCTTTCGTCTGATCGGGCCCACGATGCCTGCTCGTCTGTAACATATGAGACGAAATTCTGCACCACCATGTATACTAGGTGTGGACAGAGCGTCTCATTGAAGGCAGAAGTAGCCCTCAGTGATTAGCTCCACATATCTATATATATATATATATATAAGCGACAAACATTCTGCTACGTCCGTGGTACACTGGAATCTCCACTCTATTTTCCTATACATATATAAATATAAATCATGGCTAACTATACACATAGAGAAAGAATTAATATTATACACATTCTATGGTACAGCCACTGGTTTGCAAGAATACATATAGGCTAAATAACAGTGGGTCCGTAGGGTCTACAACATGGCGTCGAACCGGTCGTGTTCGCCACGTGGTCACGCTTCGTTTGACCAACAATTCAATTCTAAACATAGCAAATTTCACAAACATAATTCAACAATAATATCAATACATCGCGATGAAACAAAAGCTAATTCATTTACATTTTTGACAATGTCAGGCCGTGGCTAAATTGGTTGAATTTAAGTTTGAACAGTTCCTGCTATAAGTCGTCAGTGGAGAGATCTCTTAGAGCGTAGCTCTGTCTTGCTCGCAGTATACAACACGAATGAAACTACCTCCACTGTCTGCCTAAACCGGGTAGAACTGGTAAACCTAAGCGCCCTCTGGCCTTATTGGCCATACTACTGCCTATACGTAAGCTGGATGAGGTCACTACCTACTGCGCTAGCGTCAGCTTAGAGCTGTGTAACCTACAGCAAACTTTTGTCGTTTGCTGCAGAGTAACATTACTGTACTAAGGTTACAACTGACTAAACCAGGCAAGAACTTAAAGTGCTGTGTAAATCTAGTGTCTTATCACAATCCTAAGTTCCCCGTTATTTTGGCATATTACAACTTTAGCTGTACTTTACTTGATAATACATGAGTTTATTTCTGCTATGCTTGACTAAATGTATACTAAGTGTATTTTCTCTAGATTAAAATTTAGCTCTGCGACCCATGTTTATTTTTTGTGTGAATAACAATATGATAAAGAATGTGCCTGCAAAGTTTAAGGCAATTCTATCTATTGTTTTACGATTTATTATAAATTTAGTCTCCGATGGGAGTCAAAATTGCATTAAAAAAAAAAGTCTTAAAAAGTGTTACTGCCTCACTGAAATTTTATTTTAAATCCAAAAAATGTTCGAAATTTACTAACAAGGCACACTTTTACCTTTCTGGCGGTTGTCATGCTCAAATCTTCATTTGATTTCCATCTGTGCAGCTGTTGTATTATTATACTACATTTCTCTCAAGTTTGCCAGCCTTCTGTTAAGAAAGTATGCTCTAACTTGAAAAGTAGCACGGCTTGAAATACTAAAAAAAATACATTTTATGTATTCTCAGGATGTTTGCTTTAAAATGAACCTCATTTTAGGAAATTTTATCCACTTTGATTTCAACGTGCATGCAAAAGCATTGGGTTATTTGAACAGACATACATGAGAGGTCACGTGAGGGTCAAAGTCATCCCAAGGTCAAGGTCACTGAAGGTCGAGGTCATCCCAAGGGACACCGTTTTTTGGTATAATACAATTGTTGCTGTACTTTATTTCATCGTACATGAATATATTTGGAGTCGGAGGTCAAGGTCATGTAAAGGTCAAGAGCATAGAAAGATTAAAGTCGGTATAACTTTGCATTGTAGTGCCACAATTTCATTTGTTTTTTTTTCTAGGCACTCATGTTCGTATAACATTTTGCGAGTTCTTTAATGAGCATGTGCGTCTTTTGGGTTTTGCCCTTCTAGTTAAAATTTTCATTCAGCATGTTCCGTGTCTGTCTGATCCCTCCCTTAAATTTAAGAAGAAGAGAATGTCGGTGTTTACAGGAGTTGAAACGAGACTGGTATTAGACAGGAGAGAGCCTTTAGCGTGCACAGGTCCAGAGAAAGAAATAAAAATAGTTTTAAAATAAGTGCTGGACCCTAAATGGTGCAGAGTTCCTTCTCGTGCTCTCTCTCTCTTTCTCTCTCTATCCCCCCTCTCTCTCCCTCACACACACACACACACAACCACACACCCCCCCCCCCCCCACACACACACACACTGTTCCTTTGAAACTGAAAACGTCCTTTGAGACTTTTTGAAACGCTGCCGTCCGTTAATGGAATAAAATGTCAAAACGTGATATTTCACTTTCCCTTCTCACGCCACAACCCACCCCTAACACCCTCCCCCCCACACACACACAAACCTGGGTATGTGATCTGGGATTTTGAGTGATGGTAGTGATGCAGCTCAATCTGCATGTGCGAGACTGAGTCATTCTGTGTGGCCTTCTGGCTGATTCTTTCTGGGGTTAATGACTGCCAAACGTGCATGCATGTGGTGAGAGGTGGGTAGGTAAAGTTGTGTAGGGAACCAAAACCCACACAGAAACTGACGTTTTCATTATTCCTATTATTATGTTTATTGCCATGCGTTTGGTTTTACTCTATAATCGATTTGTTCGTTCCTTATCGTCAAAATCGTCGTCATCACCATTGAGTTTGTCCTCCTCCTCCTCCTCCTCCTCCTCCTCCTCCTCAACGTTGTCATTAAAATCATCATTGTTGTCGTGGTCGTCAACATCATCGCCGTCGTCGTCATCATTGTTTTCACATCGTCATCGTTGTCATCAGCGTCATCGCATCGCTAGCATAACCTTTGTGATCAATGTTATTTCATAGTATTTTGTTATTGGTCAAACTGGCCTATTGTTGTTTTTTCTGTTTTGCATGGCCGAAAAAAAAAAGAGCACAATACAATTCAAATTTATTGTCTAATTAAAACCAGAGATTTGCCTCTGGCACGCCGCTCATGCACACGCAACACAAATAAGGACTAAAAAATACAACTATAAAAAGTAGGATCTGCTTACGTGCAACCATATTGCACACATACATACACACACACACGCACACTCACACGCAAACAGACTGCATACAGGTCTGCATATACGCAGACATCATGTATAAAAAAATAACACTTAAAATGCTGACCTTAACACACGAACTACCTCTCAAACACTGCGACTCACGCGCCTAGGGTGACCTCGTGGCGCAGTGGATAAGTCGCCGGTTTCCTATGCCGAAGGTCGCGGGTTCGATTCCCGCGAGGAGCGAACGTATGTGACTTAGGTACGAGACTATTGAGGTCACCGAGGGTTTTCTCCGGGCACTCCGGTTTCCTCCCTCCCTTCAATAATGGTACAGGACGCAGTCAATATAAAAATTTCAAAGCTAAATATTCGATTTTCTTCCGTCTTCTAAAAGCGATCTCACTGCCTTTACACCACCTGTTTGAGTGATGATTGTGTATTTGGTGTGTGTGAGGGTGGATGAGACAGGTGAGCGTGTATGTTGGTATAGATCGCCGCGCTTTGAGCCTGATTGATTTGGGGAAAGGCGCGTATATAGCATCCTTTATTATTATTATTATTATTGTTATTGTTATTGTTATTGTTATTGTTATTATTATTATTATTATTATTATTATTATTATTATTATTATTATTATTATTATTATTATTATACCCATTCACGCGAGCTTGCTTCTCTCTCTCCATCCAAGCACACAGTCCATCAAAGGCGCCAGCAACCAGTCACACCCACAGAAATAAGCTTACACATATGCATCCACACACCGTCAGCCCTAACCAAAATCCATGACTAAAAAAAAAAGGTGGTGGGGGCAAGGAGTGTGGGGATGTGGGGGTGGAAAGACCAGCAGACATTGAATACGCCACAATTACAGATAAAAACTAAACCACCATAGTTCATTAAAAAAATGTCAAACACACCAACATAATCCTTTGGACGAATACAATTTAGTATGTCTTAATTCCTATAACAACACACCTTCGAGGAATTGTCCTGCCTGGTTTTCTATAAAAGAACACACACAAACAAACAAATGCTGTTTGTCTTTTTTCTTTTGAAAAAATGGCGCTGTCACACAAAGGAATGGACGCATGCAACCGCCTTGTCTCGAGAAAAGAAAGCTAATGGCTGTTCTTGATAATTATACGATGCACTCTCCTGCTCAAAGAGCTGTGCAAGGCGCTACCCACAATCACTCCAAAACAGCCCAAGACAGAGAAGCTTACTGCCTCGCACACTTTGTCAAAAGCCCCAAGCCAACCCGATTGATTTGTGTTCCCTGTCCTTGCATACATTGAGGCTCGGCCACTTTCACTTTTGATGTGATTACTAGGTTCGGTCACTTGCCGGTAAGGCTGAGACAAAGAGGAAGTGAAACACTGTATAAACTGTCATTACAGGAAAAAAAGTGGGGTCCTGTGAGAGCAACCCCCCGTGGTGGTGCTGGGGGTTTCTGTATAAATAGTATCCCCATTTTCGGGAAATTTAGTACTTTAAATTTTCACTGTCACTGTCTTTCTCCTTCGTTCTTTCTCATTCTTATTATGTTCTATCGATCTATTATACTATCTTCTTCTTCACTAAACCAGTCTCCTATAATAATAATAATAATAATAATAATAATACAGTACATTTGTATCGCGCGGTCCCTCGCAAACGGTAAGGAAAGCGAGCTCGCCGCGCTTGACAACACACGTGCAATCACACACACACACACACACACACACACACGCACACACGCACACACAGAACACTTATACACTTATCAAATAGTTAAATAATTACAGTAAAACATGGCCATGCAAAACAACAGATAATATGAATACCAAGAACCGAGCCGGTGCCGCCACCATCCATGAACAGATGACGTGACTTGGTAAAAGATTACGTATGGGGATGGAAGGGAGGGGGTAGAGGTGTGAAAATTATTGAGTTTGCATGCTAAAAAGGTGGGTCTTTAATTGGCGCTTGAAGGAAGAAAGTGATGGAGCATGTCGGAGTTGCATCGGTAGTGAGTTCCAGGCAGTTGCAGCAGAGAAAGAGAAAGATCGTTCACCATAGGTCTTTGAGTGAACACGGGGGATAGAAAGCAGTCTTTTATCAGAAGAAGAGCGGAGTTGTCTTGCAGGAGAGTAGACAGAGAGAAGGTCAGTAAAGTATGAGGGGGCAGAACCAGTGAAGAATTTGAAAACAATAGTTGAGAGCTTGTACAAGATGCGAGCCCGAACAGTGAGCCAATGAAGAGATCGGAGTAGAGGGGTGGCATGGTCTCGTTTTTTAGCTTTAAGAACAAGGCGGGCGGCAGAGTTTTGGACTTTCTGAAGTTTTTCAAGAAGGTAGAGAGGGGAGCCAGAGAGGAGAGAGTTGCAGTAGTCAAGTTTAGATAGAACGAATGCACAGACAAAAGTGTTGGTTGTTTCGGTTGTAAGATATTGTCGGATGGAGCTAATGAGGTTAATTTCGAAATAGGCAGAGCGGCATATGTTGGAAATGTGTTGGTCAAGTGACATGTCAGAAGACAGAATGAAACCTAAGTTGCGGGCATGGTCAGAAAATGAAATGAATGAGGTTCCTACTGTGATGCTATCTTTTTTTTTCTTGAAAACTCTTCCAAAACTCCTTATTTGTGTATGAGGTCTGTTGGGTCAACTTGGAAATATTGGACTCTTTCTGCCAAATGGCCACTAGGGCTTCCTATGATATTATTTAGCAATCTAGGCATTTTATATGTATGTGTTTTGTTGACATTTTATAATGATGTTTATATTCTATTTTGTTTTTGTAAAACGGGGGTTCGAAAAATTAGAGTATAGCCTCAGCGTCCCCTGCGTGGGATGTCTTTATTGTAAAATGACCGTTTGGTGGAGTGCCATCACTGTTGCCACTAGGGTTGTTTTAGGAGATCTTTTATACGGATCAGGAGTGAAACATCTTTCAACCAAGTTGTGGTCCTGATTTTGTGGTCCTGATTCGGCTCGTTGCAGTCCGCTGGACCCTGCAAGCAAATAATAATTAACTAACTATGAGAGCAATATCTGGTCACCAGCGGTTAATAGACTAATAATAATAATAATAATAATAATAATAATAATAATAATAATAATAATAATAATAATGATAATAATAATAATAATAATAATAATAATAATAATAATAATAATAATAATAATAATAATAATAATAATAGTACACAAATGACAAAAAAAGACAGAAATAGACTATTTACAACTATGTACATAAATGACAAAAAAGACAGAAATAGAATAGCAAAAACCTATTCACAGGTATTTATATGCCCGGTAAAACTAAAACCCAGGAAGAAAAACAGTATAAATATTTACTAATCTAATATTTACTAACTATTTAATCGAACCCAGGTCACGTGTGTTTGTATCGTGTGTATCCAGCGAAAAGATATTTAATTAGGCACTTTACAAGTCATTCATTCAATCATCCATGGAATCATTCAATCATTTATTATCACGGTAATCATTATAATGATACTCTCCATCATCACCACCATCATCAGAACCATCACCTTGTTCTTCTTGTATGTCAGACACGGAAATGTGGAATATGTGCATTGATAATTAGAATCGGAATTTGTTAAATTTATGCACATGCTTTTAAGGAAAGTATATACGTATGTATCAGTTTATAGTCCCCTCTCTTCCCGAAAGGATTTTCAGAGAGGAGACTTTTAAGGAAAGGACTGGCTGCTGTTCTGCATGCTACTATAATTTAAACGTCGGGCCGAGTATTCGTCCATTCGTAAAAAAATTCTTCTACGCTTTGTTTGCATAAAACATGAATTGAAGCTAAAACGAAAGGTCGGACAGACGACCCCCCTCGCCCGCGCCCCTCCCCCTGTTTTAATATATATGTATACGTTTGTAATAATTATCTTCTACTGCCGTTAGGGTGGTTCTAGCAGACGGAAGTTTGCCGTTAGATCCATGATGCTGTGTCCAGGTTTTTCAGTTCTGTGGTGAAAAACGTTTATAGTTGATATTACCAGGAAACAAGAATAGAAATTTCGCATTAATCAAGGACAATAAGCGTGCTCACAAGTGATTAAAAAAACCAGTTTGCAACGAATATTGAAATACCAGCAGTGTTAATCTTAGTCTAGACATCAACAACCCCGTAGAGTTCGTCTTAGCTGAGCGTAATTAGCCAGGTTTCAAGAATGTCCTGGAGCAACAACACGTCAGACTATAACTACTTTGAATATCTGTGGTTGGAAAGGCCATTGTTCTTCGCGGAAACTACCACTTCTTCTCTAGGTGTGTTTATAACAATGGACCATACACAGGCTGCCGCATCTCTGTGTGAGAGATGCCGAAGCCCACAGGTCTATATAATAGTACCACACAGAGATTCGCTCGATCTTTAGAGGCTGATCTCACTCAAAACACTAATACGGGTGCTTGTGGGGTCGCCACAGATCCACAGGGGCAGAACTCTCATCTGGGGTCCGGAAGACTCGAAAGAAAATTTAAATTAAGACAAGTTGTTAAAGAGCATCCTGCAAGGCACGGTGCAAGGAGGCAGAAGAAGAGGGAGACAGAAAAAGAGGTGGGGGGACAACATTCGAGAATGGATTGGTTTGACACTGAGCGAAGCCATGAGGGTGGCTGAGAGCAGAGAAAGATGGAGTACGCTGGTTAAACGATCATCTGTGGTGCCCCAACGACCTCTGAGTTACAGGATAGGATAGGATAGGATAGAATAGGATAGGAAAGGATAGGAAGTTAGAGGGAAAAATAAAACATATCTAAATAGTAATAAAAATACCAAAATAACCTGAAGTGAATGTATTCCTCTGTGTGGGTGTGTGTGTGTGCGTGTGTGTATGTATGCGTGTGTGGGTGTGTGAGTGTGTGTGCGTCTGTGTGTGTTCTTTTTCCACGTGGATTCGTTTTTAGAAAATGTATCTAATAACCAAAACGGAAGGATAAAAAGGCTGCTTATTTTATAATAATTGAGTCGTTACGATTCAGATATTATTTCATAAAGTAGGTATATCCAGATTAAGCTAAAATGACAATAATTCATTATCCTACAAATTTTCTATAGCAGCCTAAATAACTAAACATGCGAAACAATTGCAACTATTTCTAACATTTCCAAAACTATAAAATGTTATGAACGAATCAAGTTCTAAACAATAAGACGAAATCTTTACGATGACCTCTTGTGGCGGAATGATGTCAAATAATTGTTCAAAGTCTTTGTTCGATTGCAGACCATTTATGGTAACCAAAATGGTCATAATTGTCTTTGAATGGGCACACATTCGTATCCCGAAATCTTGCAGTGAAATCGTTCGTTTCGCTGCATCATCACAAGTCATTTCGTGATCACTGTCCAGCAGACGTAGTCGATTCAAGATGGCAGTCTGAGGCGCTGGTTGATAGATCTCTCGCCGATATTTGGATACAGATCTGGATTCTTCTTCTTCTTCTTCTTCTTCTTCTTCTTCTTCTTCTTCTTCTTCTTGAGGATTTGTATAGCGCACATATTTCGCCGTACCTGGCGATTGAAGGCGCTGGCCGATACAGGATCTAACTCCGCGCCAACTTGCAGTCTTTGGGCGCATCGTAATAACGCTCCAGACAACTGAGATGACGGTGGGTCTATTGTTGCTGGGTTCTGCACAATGGAATGCTATTACCCACTCGTCTTTCGTCTATGGGGATCGGCTAGTTAATCTCCCGGGGACTAATCTTAATACATTTATAAGTTTAGCTCGGTCTGTGTTAGGCTGGGAGTTACAGAGATAGGGAGAAAATGGTAAAAGATTCACTGACACACTAGCTCTCACACGGCTATGAAACATAGGTAGTCCAGCCACTTGTTAACAGTAAATATCACACATTTATTTCCTCTACTCTATACAAATTTTTATAATAATAATATCTTCTATATATATATAACAATCGTCTATGTCCGTGGTCCACTGGACTCTCCACCCTAATCCTATACATATACACCTCATGGCTAAACTAAACACACTAAACACATAGAGAAATAATTAACCATACATGTTCTCCGGTACAGCCACTGGTCTGCAATAATACACATAGGAGAAACAACAGTGGGTCTGTAGGGGATTCTTCATGGTGGCGAAGCCGGTCGTAGGCACAAACAAAGTTTTACTAACATTCACAATTCTAAACATGGCAAAACTTCACACACATAGTACAACAATGTTATCAATAAATCGCGGTGAGACAAAGGATAGATCATTTACCTTTTTGACAATGTCAGGCTGTGGCTAACTTGGTTAAATAGAATTTCACCAGTCCATGCTTTAGTCTTCTGTTAGAGAGAGCTATGCGGTTTAAACCAAGCTTGTGGTCAGCATAGGTCAGCCAAAATCTAGTGTACCAGAGGCTCCCTCTCCCATACGTCAGCTGAATGAGGTCACTGCCTATCTGAGCCAGCGTTAGCGTACATATGCTGAGCCCACAATTGACTTGCGTCGTCTGCTGTACGTCGACTTTAATTTACAAAGGCTACAGCAAACGGAGTGTGTCGACGAATCACAAACATTCACAGCAACACATTCGTATCACTTCAAACGAGGTCAGATTAACTACCAATGTAATCCAAAATGCAGCCATAAATTCAGTTCCGATACCCTTCAACATGCATCACAGACATCCATGAAGACACAAAATTATTGCCTATTCGGCACCGTGGTTGGTCGAAGTACACGCTATTGGAAATCAATTTCTAAAGTTTTGATTCGCTGCACGGGACGTAATTTCATATTTTTATTATTATTATTATTATTATTATTATTATTATTATTATTATTATTATTAGTAGTAGTAGTAGTAGTAGTAGTAGTAGTAGTAGTAGTAGTAGTAGTAGTAGTAGTATTAGAAGTATTATTATTATATACACACTGCATATTTAAACAGTAGGGCGGGTTTAAGGGAAGAAAAGTTATATGCTCAAAACAACAGTTAAAGTTTGAATTTCGGTTCTGACGGGGAGTGATTTACCTTGTTTTAACGGTACATCAATACCATAGCCGTGTGACCTTTCACCCTACTTTTGAGTGAACCACGCAACTAGAAGAGTGTGTCATTGATGTCGGGGGAAAGGTAGTGGCTGTTTTATCAACCCTAAACAAACAGACAAACACACACAAAAAAAGAACTTGCCGATCAATTTTTTTTAAAAGAGTCTGTCTCTTACCGGCTTTGGTTGATGCAATTTTTAGCTCAAGAAGGTTGGCTAGCCGTTGCTATTACGAGGCACAAAAACTAGGATTTCGTTATTAAAAACTAAACAAAACACCTAAACTTTGAAAAAGAAGTTTTTTTTGTTTTTTTTTGGGAGGGGGGGGGGAGGGGTAAGCTGTATTTTTCCAGTGAGGCAACACTTACTGTGAAGCGCCCTGAGCATTGCCATAATATGATAGCATAGAGCATCAGCACTATGAATGTGACCGTCGATTGATTTTGTTTTGGTTTGGGTTTTGGTTGGTACAGGTGTGGTACTGAACGGCGTGTCACTGTGGGTGTGGACGAGTGAGCAACAGAAGACGACCACCACGCTGCTCTTTATGTACCTCGCCATCATGGACATGCTTTATCTCAGCACCGAAGTAGCAGTTGATTCCTGCTTTCGCTATTTTTACGAAAGGTAACATCAGTCAAGTCACATAAACAAAACATGTACCAATATAATTATATCGAAAACGTACTTTTTGCAATGCTAGAGGCTTGTTATTATTCTTTTTTTTGGGGTGGGGGGTGGGGGGATGGGGGTGATTGGGTGGGAGTGGTTGGGTGTGATGTGTGTGAGTGCGTAATTGGGCAACATTCATTGTGATTTTAGAAAAAAAAAACACTCTGTGACGCTGAAATGTACTACTATGCTGTTGGAGACCCTTTAAAAGAAACTACTACTACTACTACTACTACTACTACTACTACTACTGCTACTGCTACTGCTGCTGCTGCTGCTGTTGTTGTTGTTGTTGTTCTTCTTCTTCTTCGTATTGACTAAAATGCTTGTAACAATGTGAGTTTCACCCCGAAATCAAAATGTTCCACATTATTGCAAATCTGGGCGAGATGAGTCCTAAATAGTCCAAAAATAATATCCACGCATTTTTTTTTGTATCTGTCCGACCATATATATATATATATATATATATATATATATATATATATATATATATATATATATATATATATATATATATATATATATATATATATATATATATATATAAAATTTCCACTCACCGGTTTAAGCACAGGCTCTCTGAATCCTCGTGACACCATTCTCGTTGCAATCAAGATAGGTAACTCTCCTTTCAAATTGAAGATTAAAATCACCAAGGCGGACAGATTGAAAAAATTTAAAGCAAGGGAGGCAATCCAATTATTTTTTTGGGAAAAATTTTTATATAAAATGGTGTTGTGAGATTTTTACAGGACAGTAATCAGCAATATTGTAAACAGGTTAAAATTGAGGGGCATTTTACATGCCCCACAATTTTTCAATGCCCCACAATAAACTCAAAATTTGGGAAAATGCCCCACATCAGAACAATTCATCTCTCTCTCTCTCTCTCTCTCTCTGACTTTGCAAGTAGCAAAATTAGGTCAAATATTATACCAGTTTGTACATTATTGTCACAGCCATATAAAATAATGCGATCGTTAACTGACAAGTTATTGACGTGTACACAAGTATTTAATTTCCTCCTCACAAGTAACCAAACGTTATGGACAATCTCACTATTCCAGAAAATATGTTGAATATTTTCTTTGTCTTTCTTACAAAAGTATATTTACTGTCTAGTCCAAGGCCCATTTTCTGACATATTACATTTGTACCCAAAATTCTATGTATAATTCGAGATTTGTAACCAATTTAATTTAATACCATTTATCTTTGCAACTCTTTGGACAATATATTTCCAGTCAACATTTCAATTAATTCTTGTGTCCTATTTTGCACAGCAATTAGGCGTTACATCATCCTGTGACAATATATCATAAAACAGCCTTGCTCCTTTAATCACGGAACACACAATGCGCTGGGCCTAGCCATTCTCGTAAACAACAGAGAAATGCACAGTGGATTTAATAATATTTTTACGTAAATATGTTTTAATAGCTTGAAGGCATCCATTGTAAGTAACAAAATCAACAACAATTCCATATGTTCTTAAATGTTTCAACAGATAAAAACTGTCCATTTACAGCCACAAGATGTCCTTTTTGGTACAATCCATTTCCAATCCAACTTTTACAACAAAAGGGTCCATTGGCAATCAAAAATTTGTCATTGCACATAAAAGTTTCAGACAGTAACTCTTCTGAATTCTTGAAGTCAATACATAAACCAAATTGCAAGTAAGCATTAAACACATCGCACCAAAAAAATTATTAACATTGAAGAAATTGCAGACTGAAAGCCCCAACTTATTCAAAAGTGATACAGATTTTTCTGAAGAAATCAAAATGTTTCCATTGTTTGTTATCTGTGAAGAGTTTACGTAACCAAGTTAATTTTAGAGCATTTATATATCGTCTAATATCTTGAATTCCAATTCTACCGCCTGTCATATTTTTAGTTGATATTTTTCTCCTAATTTTATCCTGTTTCATATTCCCAAAAAATTGAAAGACAGTTTTTTGAATTGCGTCAACAATGATGTCGGGTGGATTCGGTAGCAATGTCCACAAATATACAAGTTTACATAATATTAATGATTTTAAAATGGGTACTCTACCAAGTGGTGTTATTTGTCTTTTAAGCCAAATCTTGTAGAGAACTTTTACTTTCATAAATGTTTCATCAAAATTTAATTTAACACAGTTATCTAAGTCACTAGTAAACCAAATACCTAGGATTTTAAACTGTACAGGATTCCATTCCATTTTTAAATGTATATCACAGGAGAGTTTCTTTTACAACCAAGCCATATTGCACTAGATTTGTCCGTATTCAAAACCAGACCAGAAAATCTGCCGAAAAGGCTTGTAGTACAGATAACTTCATAAAAACACTCGCTCTCACCCTCAAGAGTTAATTCCGTATTGTCTGCATATTGCACAATTTTATTTTCAGTGCCATTAATAAATACACTATAATGTTTTTATTTTCTCTTATCATAAGTCCCAATGCATCCACACAAAGAATGAACAAATAGGGCGAGAGAGGGTCGCCCTGTTTACAGCCATGTTGGACGAAAAACCATGGAGTTGTCTGTCCGTTCACAATAAAAGTTGATTTTATATTTTTAAAAAAGGTTTTTAATCCAACAACAAAAGTCAGTTCCAAAATTATACATTTCCAACATTCTAAACATACAGTCCCAATTTAAAGAATCAAATGCTTTCTCAAAGTCGAGGCAAAGTAATAAACCAGGCATATTATTTTTGTTCAAATCCTATCATATCCTATCCTATCCTATCCCGTAAATCACAGGTCGTAGGGGCACCACAGATGATCGTTTAACCAGCATACTCCATCTTTCTCTGTCCTCAGCAACCCTCACTGCTTCACTCAGTGTCAAACCAGTCCATTCTAAAATGTCGTCCTCCAACCTCTTTTTCGGTCTCCCTCTTCTTCTACCTCCTTGCACTGTGCCTTGCAGGATGGTCTTTGCAAGGCCTGGTGACTTGGCCATACCATCGGAGTTTCCGTTTCTTCACCACTGTGAGCAGGTCATCGTGTTGTCCAATGGTTTGTGTAATGGTCTGTCGTACTTCATCGTTGGTGATGTGCTGGGTATAGGAAATGCCCAGAAGTCTTCTGTAACACCTCATCTCCATGCTTTGTATTCTTCGTTGTAGATCTGCTGTGAGGGTCCATGTTTCGCAAGCGTATAGGAAGATGGAGATGACAAGGAAGCGCAGCAGTCTTACTTTGGAATGTAGACTGATCGTCTTGTCTTTCCAAATGGGCTTCAACCTTGTCAGAGCAGCAGTTATTTGTGCGATCCTGGAGAGGACTTTCTGTCGGGACACATTGTCTGATGCAATGGCTCCTAAATATTTGAAGCTATGCACTGTGTTGAGGGATTGGCCTTGAACTTTGATGTCCATGTTGATGTCATTGGTGTTGTTGGTCATCATTTTGGTCTTCTCTGCACATTTCCATTCCATAGGCTCTGGAGGTTGGATCAAGCCTCTGTACCAGCTGTTCAAGTTCTTGTTCCTCTCCAGCCAATCCATCAATGTCATCCGCAAAATGAAGGTTGGAGTTTGCTCTACCCTTTATGCTGACTGTGCCTTCGTGATCTGCAAGAGCATCTGACATAATGCGCTCTAGGAAGATGTTGAAGAGTGTTGGAGAGAGTAGGCATCCTTGACTGTTGTTCTGAACCAGTTTCCGATGGCGCTGTTGTGGAGGACTGCACTGGTAGCCTTGTCATACAGGCTTTTGATGACTTCAATAATTTTAGGGCTGATGTTGTGTTGTACACTCTCAAGATTACCAACAGAGCTGCATGCCAGATTCGGTCAAACGCCTTCTTGAAGTCTACAAACACATGATATAGATGTTGTTGGTGCTGTAGCTCGCAGATTATTCTGAGGTTGAAAATTTGTTCAGTGGTACTTCGCCCTGCCCTGAATCCTGCTTGTTCTTCATCTTGGTGTTTCAACCTGTTGAGTATTATTTTCAGGAGGACCTTGCTGGGATGGTGCGGTAATTTTCACACTCCCGAAGGTTACCTTTTTTGGGAAGAGTGATAACAAGTGACTCGGTTCATGGTGTAGGCCACTCCCCACTCTGCAGATCTTGTTACAGATAATGGTGAGGGCGTCGATCATCGATTCTCCCGCTGCCTGAAGCAGTTCCGCAGGTATGTTTCAACTCCTGCTGACTTCCCCTTCTTCAGCGATTGCACTGCTGCCTCAACTTCTTCTCGAAGAATTTGGGAGGATTTGTTCTTCTTCTCTGTTATGGGGGCATGCTAGAACTGACGGGTCTCCGTTTGGTGTGTGGTTGTAAAGGTCAGAGCAGTACTCTGTCCATCTGTCCAAAACTTTTTGTTCTTCTGTAAGGCATATGCCAGACTTGCTTTGGATCGTGGAGACCTTGGGCTGTTTAACACTTGTCAGCCGCTTCACAGTCTGGTAGGCCTTCTTGCTGCATGTTGTTCTTGTTCAGACTGTTCTCTATTTCCTGACATTAATCTTCTGTCCAGTTCTCCTTTGCTGTGCGCATGCCTTTTTGGATGTCATTGTTGATTTTTCGTTAGGCATCAGCTCCCTGTGAGGTGTTCTTTTTCCTTTTCATCTCTCTTCGTTTATCACACAGATCCAAAAGTTCAGGTGTGATCCACGGCTTCTTCTTTGGCCGGTGCTTGCCAAGGATCTCAGTGGCGGCATCTATCACAACTGAGTTGAAGATGGTGGTCATGATGTTGACAGCTACTTCACCAGCCCCCAAAATGAGCAGTGGTGCAAATTTCCCTCCAGTTGTGGCCTGAAATATTTCTGCCACCTCCGGGTCATGCAGTTTATCCAGGTAGAACTTCAGTCTAGTGCACTTTGCTGTGTTGACTCTCTTCAAGTGGAGCCGGAAAGACGTCATCACTAGATCTTGGTCACTTCCGATGTTTGCTCCTGGAAAAGTGCGTGTCCTGCCAATGTTGATGCTTGATCTGAAGCGTTTCTTGACCATAATGTACTCTACATGGTTGTGATGCTCCCCGCCGGGACTGTGCCATGTCCATCGTCTGGATTTTTTGTGGAGACCAAGCGTGTTTGCCAGTATCATAATGTTGTATCTGGCCAACTCCAAGAGTCTCAGACACCTGTCATTTGTCTCGTTATTGCAGTGGGGTCCACAGTTGTGGTGCGCATCTTGGCCAACCTTGGCATTCCAGTCGCCTTGCACTACGACTATATCCTTCTTCGGCACTTGGTCAAGGACAGCATGAAGATTTTCATAGGCATCCTCCACTTCCATGTCGTCATAGTCTTGATGTTGGGGCATAGGCCTGGATGATGGTGATGTTGAAAGGAGCTGCTCTCAGACGGATGGTAATGAGTCTACTGTAGACAGTGCGGCAACCCATGACAGTGGCTAGAATGTTCCTGTGGACCAAGAATTCAACGCCGTGTTCGTGCCTGTCATCTGTACCGCTGAAATAAAGCTTGTGGCCTTTGTCGGTCGTTGTTTCACTTAGGCCTTTCCAGCGCAGTTCGCTAATACCTAAAACGTTCCATCGATAGTGGTCCAGCTCGTGGGCCAGTTCTTCCAATTTTCTTTCCGCAGTTAGGGTCCTGACATTCCAGGTTCCTGTGACGATGTTGTTTCTCGTGCGGATTTTGCTAAGTTGTTCATCAGTAGCACGCTTATCACCTCCGTCCTGGTGGCCAAAGGAAGGCGCGGCCCTTGGTGACCCGGGCGACAACCGATGGACCGGTATGGAGTGAATGGTTTTATTCATCATGCAATGTGTCTTGGGCAAAAAAGAGCTGGTAGGGCTCAACCGTCTCCAGGCTGTTGACCACAGCCGATATCCACGAATACAGTGTGGCTCGTCTTGGCCCTGAGCACGTGGTCGCTGAACCTGTAGTAACATGAGGTTCCCCCGTCCTGGCCGGTGACTTCTGTGTAGACGACTTTCGCCCAGTGATGCCGTGCTGACATCACCCCTGTTTGTCGCCTCCTACGACACGCCGGAAAACGTTGGGTCTATTCTAATCAGTGCCCGAACCCACAGGGTTCAAATATTCAATAAAATCATAAATAAAACGTACATTATTACCTAGATATCTATTTTGCATAAAACATGTTTGATCTTCACTAATTAATAAATTTAGTACTCGTTTTAACCTATTTGCAATGCAGATGTTTGTTTTAACTGGCGAAAATGTTGTATTGAAAGAAACGGGCGAGTTGTTTGGTTATATAGCGAATAATCTAAATTCGTATATATTAAAGTTGTTAATCATAATTATATTAATAAAAGAAAAAAAGAAGGACTCGGACTACATGCATCCGAGGTTAAAAAAAAGAAAAAAAAACTATTTGCAATGCATACTGATCCTATTTTATAAGTAGTATTTAGTAAAGAAACTGGACGCAAATGTTTTTTTTATCAGATCCCTTGCTTTGTCCCCCTAGGAAAAATATACAGTAACCCCTTTTTGTGTTATTGATCATTTTCGTTTACTAAACCCCTCATTTAAAGACCTAACCACATATGTACCCAATGATTTCCAAAACACTTTGAAAAATTTAACTGTAGGGCCATCACTTCATGGACTTTTATTGTTTGCCATATTTTTTTTAAAGAGAAGCTTGCTTCCTCGTGATGAATTTCTTTTTCCAAAATTCTTTTTCATTAAATGTCAATGATGGAATGTTACTACCTAAGATGTCTGGATCAAAATATGTCAACTGGCTATTTAGAATAAAGGTTTGAGTAAAACGAATTAACTTCTTGTAGTATATCTTTTGCTTTTCTTATATATAACCTCGAAAATATCAGTGAATGAATGATTTCGCTTCAAGGTCAAGGTCAGAAAGTCAACAAATGTTAGTAAAGAATGAATATATTTCACAAAATTTCACATTTCCCCCAAGTTATTGATACTGAACTTATAATTCTTTAATTTATGCATGATAGACATCAATAAGATGCACATACTGTGCAAATTGGTCAACCTCTCTCCAAGGTCAAGGTCACTTGAGCTGCCCAAATCGGTTCGTTTATGTACTTTAAAGTACTTTTGACCATAAACTATGAGAGATTTAAATACAGAGAGGTAATAGATTGATATTTTATATATGTTCCGTATTTTTCGTTGACCTTGAAGGTCAAGGTCATTTTAGGTCATCCTTAAATAATTTCTTAATGTAGGCCTTACATAATTTCTTATTGTACATCGGAATTGCATGCAACAATTTTCGGTTATTTGATCAGACATGAGCATCAGAGATAACGTGAAAGTCAGTCATTCCGAGGACAAGGTCACTGAAGGTCAGGGTCACCCCAAGGTAACAGTTTCTTGACTCACGCGCATAGCAATGTGAGTCTATGTACTCGACCCCCCTCCCCCCAAAACACTTTTTTTCCAGATTTTTGCAAATATGTGCGAGATGAGTCCTAAATAATCCAAAAAATATATCGAAAAAAGTCCGTCCGTCCGTCTGTCTGCTTGTGCACAAACTTTACATTGGCTAAGTACTCAGAGCCTATTTCAGCTATCACAACCAAACTTGGTAAGATGATGTATAACCATGAGACCCCATAAAGGACCAATGAATGAATTACTTCACTCCAAGGTCAAGTTCACAGGGTTATCAAATTAGTCGAAAAATTACAATTTCTCAAAAATTTTCATTTTTTTCCTAGGTTATTAATATTGAACATGACTCTGTGATGCATACTATATATCAATAAGACACACATACTATTCACATTTGGTCAACCTAACTCCAAGGTCAAGGTCACTGGAGCTGTCCAAATTCAGTTTGTATAGGTAATTTGAAGTGACCTTGACCCTAAACTGTGAGAGATATTAAGTCCAAACTTTTTATTTTATTTTAAAATAATAGATTGATCTTTCAGATATGTTCCGTTTTTGCATTGGTCTTGACGGTCAAGGTTATTTTAGACTTTGCAAAAACATACAAAACATAGATAATCGTACAATGGAATGGTTGCATATTTAACCCATATATGCAACAACATTGGGTTATTTGATCAGACACGCATGAGAGATCGTGTGAGTGTCAAGGTTATCCCGAGGTCAAGAGCATAGAAAGATCGAAATCGGTATTACTTTGCATTTAAATTTCTCCAAGTCCTTTTTTCTTTCTTTCTTTTTTAGAGAAACGGGGGGAGAGGAGTCATTCATTTTCATGCTAAATATTGGGAGTTCCATAAGGTTTCTTGAGTCATATGGGCTTTGCCCTTCTAGTTTTTGTGAGTGCATAGTGCAACTTTTGTCGTAGTTTACTTGATCGTGCATACGTGTGAGAGGTGCTCAAGTGAAATGCTTAATCCCAACTGTAAAAACTGAAGGGGTAATTTTTGAACAAAAATGACTTCATCATTAAATACAAACACATTGTCACAAAAAAGAACAATAAAATCATCACAAGGATCGTATTTGCTACAGACAAATTGCTCACATTGTTAAAAGTTGGAGAAAAGTCCTATAAAGTGTACCCATATTGTCCCCAAGTATTTCGATGTACACGATGCCAGAGACTACATCATACACTGAAGGACTGCTACGCAAGACAACGCTGTTGTAGATGTGGAGGTCAGCATGAAAGAAGCAAATGCAAGACCTTCAAGCCTCGTTGTATCAATTGTGGAGGAGAACACTTAGCAGCGTATCATGGTTGCGATAAAAAGTTATTGCTGAAAAATGCACTCAGGGAGAAATCAAGAACCTACATGAGCTTGCAAGAGGCAATTGCCAAAGTGAGAAAAGAATCAATTAAAACAACAAATAAGAAAACCTATGCTCAAGCAGTTGCCCAATCAACTTCTCCTTCAGCTCCATCCTTCACAGATTTTGTGGAAAAGTTAGCAATACCTTTACTTAACAAGCAAGATGCAAACATTGACAGTTTGTTTTTCATCAATAAGGGTTTCTTTCACGGAATTAGATCACGAGTGATATAATTCCGTAGTTTCTTTCAGACGGATTCAACTGACGCAAGTTTGCAATCCCAAGAGCGTGACAATGCAGAGCGTCTTCTCCTCAAGTTGCATCGATGTAATAAAGACGTTACAAAAGGAAACGCTGCAACAGAAGGAAAGAAGTTATCAACAGCAAAAAATGATGGCTGCAAAAGAAATGAGGAAAATAAAGACGAATCTACTAAAATGAAGAAATCCAACGCGTTTCAGCGCCTGCAAGACCAGAAGGTGGAAAAAACAACAGAACATCTGATCATAGGAGATTCAGTACTGCGTGGACTCAAACCAGAAGACTGTGTTGTTGGTGCAGTTCACAATCTGCATATCTGGTTTGAGTATTCATCATGTGGTACAATGGTTAGATTACCAAGCATCAAACAATGAAATAAAACATGTTGGTGTGAACAGCTGTGGGTTAAAAAGCATCAGTATGAAAGACTGGCTAAAGTTGATTCAAGCAGTCAACGGAAAATTCACTACTGAACACGTTCACATGTCTTGTATTGTTCCTCCAAGAGGTCAGCTGAGGAAGAAAGCTGATGCATCCAATGCAGCGCTTAGAGCAGCTTGTGACAAGGAGTTTGTCCAATTTGTAAACAATAACAATCTCTTTATCACCAAGACAGGGGCTGCAAATAGATCTTTGTATAAGGATAGCATTCATCCAAATCTAAAAGGAGCACTGAAAATATCCACGAATTACAGAAATGTCTTACTGTGATGTATAACACTCCCACGTGTGACTTTCAAGTTTCAAGTTGAATTAATGGTAGAAGACAAATTTAGTGTATTTCAGTGGAATTGTAGGTCCATATCTACAAATATAAATCTTTTAAAGCAATATCTAACCACAAAACAACATCACGTTCTTGCACTGCAGTCATTAAATGTAAATCTAAAAAAAACTTCCTAAAATTGAAGGTTATTTTTTACCACCAGCAATACAATACACAAAAAATATTACAAAAGTTAGAGTTGCAATATATATAAGAAATGATTTAGATTATGTCTCTTGTCAATCTATAGTTCCAAAAGATTTATATAACGTATATTCTGTGGCCCTAAAGGTGAAAATTCACAGTCAGTTGAATATTAATATTGTGTCAGTTTACTATCCTACGGGTCCAGATAATATCAATACTGAATGGTTAAAACTAGGCAGTTGATAAAAATGATAAATGGATTATTGTTGGTGATTTTAATGCCCATTCATCACTTTGGGATAACGGATGTCAGTATAATACTAATAACCGTTTTATTGATAATATTATTATTTATGGTCTTGTATTTTTAAATGATGGTAAAATAACAAGAATTCCTGATGTAGAAACACAACAGCCTTCTGCAAGTGAACTAACATTCGTATCACCTGATTTGGTTATAAAAAGCACATGGGATGTAGAAATTGATTCCTTAGGCAGCGATCATCTTCCAGTTTTGACCACCATAAATGAAAAACCAGATATTCAAGTAGAAAATGATGTTATTCCTAAATATATATATATATGATCGTGCAGACTGGAATCAATATCAAATGTATTTATTGAATTCTGAAAAACATTTTATTGATAATGGACTTTGTTCAATGTTCACAAATACAATAATTTCAGCAGCTAACAATTCCATACCTATAAAGAGGAATTCTTTAAAGAAAAAACATCAAGGTAATATTTGGTGGAATGGTGCTTGTGCAGATGCAGTTAAATTAAAAAAGAATGCATACAAAAGGTGGATAAAATACAGGTCTGTTTCTGCGCACAGAGAAATGAAAATGGCAAAACTTTATTGTAACAAGATAATTGCAGTAGCAAAGAAACAACACTGGGAAAACTTTTGCACTAAAGAAATATCAAGTCCAGCAGTCTTACTCAAGAAGAAGTAACAAAAAGGCAAATTGAAGAAACATCAGAATTTTATAAAGATCCTAATCCTGATAATGCTTTGTATATGAATTCGAAAATTACATTATCGGAGATAATTGATTGATTGATTGTTGCTTTAGGTCCAGCGGACTCTTCCGAGCCAAATCAGGACCGGACAACCCCCAATCCGCATAAAAGATCTGCCGAAACAACCCTAGTGGGAAAATTGAATGCCCTCCACCGGCCAGTCACTTTACAATAAAGACATCCCACGCAGGGGACGGCTGAGGCTTTACCCCAACTACTCGAACCCCCGGTTACAAAAACAAAATAGAATACAAACATCATTATAAATCATCAACAAAACACATACATATAAAATGCCTATAGTGCTAAATAATAACATCATAGGAAGCCCTAGTGACTACCCGGCAGAAAGCGTCCAACACTCCCAAGCTGATCCAACAGACCTCATACACAAACAAGGAGTCTTGTCCAGGAAGAGTTTTCAAGAAAAAAGGTAGGTCATTGATCTAGCGAAGAAGAAGATAGTATAGCAGAGTGATAGGACAAATCAGGAATGGGAAAGAGCAAATGAGGAAGACAGCGACAGTGGGAATTCAAAGCACTAAATTTCCAGAAAGCGGGGATACTATTTATACTGAAACCCCCGGCACTCCAACGGGGGTACTGTTGCCGCAGTGTATCAGTCATGCCTACAAAGGCAAGACAGGTTTTCAACTGGGGCTTTCACTTTTCCCTTTATAGGTTAGAACAATCTACAGTGGCAAGATTGCTCATGACCCCAAGGGGTATCGGAGGTAAAAGATGCAATCAAAAATCTTGGTAATAAGAAATCTGCAGTTGGTCCAGATGGCTTGTCATATACTTTATTAAATCATCTACCATTACCATGGATACATCATTTTCATACAATTATTAATAAGTGCTGGGAAGATAATATTTTACCCGATTTATGGAAAACATCAATAATAGTACCACTATTAAAAGCATGATAAATCGACATGAATCTTGAAGTTATCGTCCTATTGCACTTACATCACATGCTGGTAAAATAATGGAAAAAATAATATTAAATAGATTATCATATTATTGCAACAAAAATAAAATAATACCAACGAATCAGGCTGGTTTTAAAACAGGTAGGTCAACAGTAGATCACTTAGTTAAATTAACCATACAAGTTAAGAAGCAATTTTCTCGAAGAAAAAAATATATTGGCCACTTTCTTTGATGTGAAAAAAGCGTATTATCGAGTTTGGCACGCTCGACCTTTATACAAGCTAAAAAATATAAGCCTTTCTGGCAATATTTTTAAATATATTAAAGATTTCCTAAATGGAAGAAAAATAATAACAAAGGTAGGCAACTCTTACTCCTCTGCATATTATATTAATATGGGCATACCACAAGGGTCAATAATATCACCTTTATTATTTAATATATTGTTATATGACTTGCCTCAACATATAGGTAAACAAATAAATTTAGTTCAATATGCAGATGATATTGCAATGTGGATAAATGTCTCTTTAAAAAGAAAAACATCTTTATTTGAAATAAAACATATTCAGAATGTATATAAGAATGAATAAAATAATATTCACTTATACATAAAAGTAAATGGACTTGAATTGTCAAAAGAAAAAAACAAATAGGTTATTATTTAATAAAGGAACTGGTCCAAAACTATCCAAAATTTTATATTGGTAATAAAGAATTGCAATATGTAAATGAAGTTAAATTTCTTGGCGTGTATTTTACAGCCAATTTAAGTTGGAAAAAACATATACATTATTTGTTGCAAAAGGCTATTAAAAGTTTAAATTTAATAAAGATTGTAAGTTATCAAAAATGGGGACAAGATACACAAAATTTGATTCATCTGATGTGCATGCTTGTTCGATCTAAATTAACATATGGCCAAGAGGTATACTTCTCTGCTCCAAAATACTTATTAAAATTACTTCCAAGTATGGATAGAAAAGCAATTAAAATGGCTATGGGTGTTCCAATACACACAAAAACATCTTATGCTTATAAAGCTGCAGGTGCATTACCATTACATGATTGGAGAAAATTATCATTTGCTAAATATATAGTGAGGGCATCTGCAGTTGACAATTTCACAGATTCAGAATTAGAAATACGCTCTGATTTACATTTTCCCAAAAGAGCACAGAGTATTAATTATTTAGACTATTTTAACGTATACAAATGAGCTCATGAACGAATCTAATTTAAATTGTAAATTCGATTCAAACATAATTTCACAAATACCTATACCTAATTGGGAACTTCAATGAGCAAATTTTGACATAAACTATTGTGAATTAAGAAAACAGGAAAACGGCATTTTATTAGCAGCAGAAGCAAAGGAACGTATCTATGAAAAATATTATTCTTACCTACAAATTTATACTGATGGTTCTGTTTTAGAATCAGGTGAAACAGGAGCAGGTTATGTTATACCTGCTTTAAAAGTTAACGAGGCTTACTATTTAGAGAAAGGGCATTCAATATTTACTGCAGAACTTATTGCTATACTTATGGCATTGAACAAAATCATTAGTTTACACACTGACTTTCTCAATATTTTATTTTGTGTTGATTCTAAATCAGTTTTACAAACTTTGGATTCAAATTCTAATAAAGAAGACTGTTATATTATAGATGCAATGAAATATCTTATTCATAGTTTAATCATAAATGGAACAAATGTTTAATTTTGCTAGATACCATCTCATAGCGGATTAAATCATAATGACTGGGCTGATAGGATTGCAATAAGAGGGGCAAAAAATAGAAGTACTGTTATTCAGCTCGATATTCCATTCTCAAAAAATGAAGTATATAGTATAATTGAAAAAAAATAAAAAAATAAAATTCCTTGCATTAAATTATATAATGGAATGTTACATTCCTCGCGGACTGTTATCAGTTTAGCATATCGTCTTGCTTTGAACTCGTGGAGGACAAAACACTGTAAGGAAGTTGCTTGCATTTGCAAACAAGCAATTTCTATTAATCATCTCATTAATGAATGCAGTGCAATCGCGCAATATATTCCACAACATATTCGAAATATTCAGGATAAAATTATTATTTACTGGATATCAATTGCAAAATCATTAATATACAGTCCTGTTGGATGTTTTTTGTAAAAACAAAAACAGTCAGGACAGATTATTTACTAGATCTAATAGATTGTTTCTATGAAAATTAAGAACATGGAATATTATATATGTATAAATTCAGAACATTGAATTACATATATATGAGATATAATGATCCTGATTCGGCTTATTACAGCCCGCTGGATCCTGAAACCATGAAGATTATTTTACAAGGATTAGTTAGTAGTTATATTGGACGTCATTTGTTTAAGTTCTAATTATTTTACAATTTTGATTGTTTAATTGTTCAGTTTTGTGTACTTTGTTTAATCCCTTTCTCCCTTCATTATGACCATTCCTTATTTGTTTAATATTTCCCCCTGCTCCCATCAAGTCTAAATTCACGTAGGTGAACAGACGTTAAATTACAGAAACAAACAGTGCATACGTGTATTTGGAGCCGGAGCTCGTCATCTCAAGGTCAAGAGCATCGGAAGTCTGTATTACTTTGCATTTTAATGACACCGTTTCATTTCTTTTTTTTTCTTTTCTTTGGGGGGTGAGGGCTTGGGGGTGTGTGTTTGAAGGAGGGGGGGGGGAGGAGAAGAATTGACCAGGGGAGCCACTAATTTTTATGTTACAGTTAAGAAAGGCAAGTTCCAATAGGAGCATGTGAGTCATATGGGCAGTTATTAATATCATCATCATCATCATCATCATCATCATCGTCATCATCATCACTACTACTACTACTATTACTACTACTACTACTACTACTACTACTACTACTACTACTATTAACACACAATAGATTCAGAAGAGGAGAGTCACAGATCTTTGTGTAACCTACAAGCTATATTTGACTGACTTTATAATGTTCCTCTTAACAGCCTGTCACTGCACAGTACAATAACAACGCGTGTGGTGATAGGCTGTCTTTTTTTTTTTGGCGAATTGTGTGTGTATGGGTGTGGGCATGTGTGTGTATGGGTGTGGGTAGGTGTGGGTGTGCGGGTGTGTGTGTGTGGGTGAGTGTGTGTGTGCGTGCGATGCGGTCGCGCGAACTCGATTCTTGGTGTATGATGGTGTTACAATTATCGTCCTCAGGTTTTCATTCTACGTCTGTTTATCCTTGTCTTATTTGGAAACGATGGGTCAGTCTTCATCATTATACACCACGGCGATCATCTCTGTCAGCCGCTGCCTCTCGATCTGGAAACCCTTGCAAGTGCACGCCATCCTATCACGACGCCGCGTTATCGTCACGTGCGCTGTGACGTCACTGTGGTGTTTGCTGATGATCATGCTGTTGGAAATGCTGAGTATAGGGATTCTTGTAGACTATTCCTTTGACGGGTTCGTGCCATTGATGTTTGCTTTCATGGGCGTCATTTACGTCATCCCTGTCGTCATCATCGTCGTCGCAAGCATTGCCATCGTTTACATCACCTGCAGACGTCCCAGGTGAAGACCCTGAAAAAAGTCTATCTATCTATCTATCTATCTATCTATCTATCTATCTATCTATCTATCTATCTATCTATCTATCTATCTATCTATCTATCTATCTATCTATCTATCTATCTATCTATCTATCTATCTATCTATCTATCTATCTATCTATCTATCTATCTAGTCTATCTATTTATCCGTCTGTCTGTCTATCTTCATATATCATATTATACACATAAAATAGGTCTGTTAAGTAACACACTTGGTCCTCAATGTTGTCGGCGTGATCAATCAATCAATATTTCATTTATTGTCTATTCACACATTCAGGTGATATTAGACATTAATTAATGACAACAACAATATAATCAAATCACAATTAAGAACCTTATAACAAAATGGAATGAAAGGGGAAGAGGGATTTAACACCAAACTATAAAAGTCTACCAATAGGAGTCATTGCAATAATTTTCACAACTGCTGTTATCTGTGAATGATGTAATACATCATCTAAAGAATGTCCATATTCAGTCAAATGATGTCCTTGGTTTTCATACAGTGCATTTAAAACTGGACATTCTAATAAAATATGATAAACTGATATATTTTTGCCACACATACACTGAATATCTGCTGAATATTTAGTATTCCATGAGTTCATTCTTAACTTGTATATTAATTTTGACACCTGTCGTGAACAGTTTGGTATAGTAACCTTTTTAATGCTAGTATCTTGACATACTACTTTTTCTAATAAGGAATACATTTCAGGACAACACAAACTCAAATTGTTGACAGAAATGGAATCTAATGATCTTAGTGCTCCCTCTTTGGCTAACTTGTCACACACTTCGTTCCAATGAATTCCACAATGTGCTGGAACCCAACAGAAATCAACAACTATGCCTCTAGAGAATATACAATGGATCATATGTTTAATTTCATATATGAATTCATTTCTTACTTTGGAATTACCCTGTTTTAAAGCATACAAAACCGCTTTTGAATCGACACAAATCAGTAAACCAAAGAGCTCTAACGGTAAAGTCATAATGTAGTTGAGAGCCATTATAATAGCATAAAGCTCACTCGTAAATATGGAAAACCCCTTTCCTAAATAATATGAGCGCCTTACATTTAATGCAGGAATGATAAAGGCCGATCCACTATCTAAAGAATCTAATACCGAACCATCTGTAAAAATCTTCAAATGGTTTAAATAATTATTTTTAATATGCTCTTTTACCTCAGTAACTAAGAGATTAGTGTTATCATCTTTTTTAGTTACACTATAATCAATGTTAAAATTTGCATTTCTGTGCTCCCATGGTGGAATAGGTGATATTAGTGGCATAACAGGAATTGCTGTGATATCAATGTTACACTTTTGAAAAAGATCTTTTGTATAGTTTGTTAATTGGCTGCAAATAATTAATATGTTTAGTTCTTTTGGGATAGTCTTCTGCATCTATAAAAATTTCTTCTTGTACTGAATTAGGGACAGATAAACATCTTAGTACATATTTTGAAGTAGCTAAGTGACGTTGTTGGTTTAACGGTAATATTCCAGCTTCTTGGTATGTTTTAATTGTATTAGCATGAACTGGAACACCTAATGCAAATTTAATAGCTCTACTGTCGATGCTTTGTAATTTATTTATTAAAGTATTGTTTGATGAAAAGTACACCTCCTGACCATAAACAAGCTTTGAACGGACTAGTGATATTGCTAAATGTAAGAGGGATTTGGTATCCTGACCCCAATTTTGTACACTAATAATTTTTAATAAATTTAGGGATTTTCTTGCCTTTGTTATTAAATGTTCAATATGTAATTTCCAGTTTAATTTAGAAGTTAGCTGAACACCAAGAAATTTAACCTGTTTCTTATATATAAGAATCTCATCATTTAATTTCAAAACAGGTAAACATTTAGGATTAATACCATTATTAAAAAGCATTAAAAACGTTTTTTCAGATGACAATTCCAGACCATTTTTTCTCATAAATAAATTAAGGTTTTTCAGTTCTTCTTGAAACAGTTTTTGTACTCTCTGTTTAGTATGTTTTCGAAGAGATGTATTAATCCACATGGCAATATCATCAGCGTACTGAACAACATTTATTGGATTAGAAATAACCGTGCGAAGATCATGAATAAGTATTGAAAACAATAATGGAGCAATTATAGAGCCCTGAGGAATTCCCATGTCAATGTTATGATAAGATGAATAAGTGTTTCCTACTCGTGTACATATAGATCTACCATTTAAATAATTTTTTATATAATTATACATATGACCACTTATTCCAATATTTTTTAATTTATATAACAATCTTGCATGCCACACACTGTCATATGCTTTTTTGACGTCGAAAAATGCAGCAAGAGTACTTTTTCTATGAGCAAACTGTTTTCTAATATGAATAGTTAATGTTACCAAGTGGTCAGTTGTGCATCGACCTTTTCGAAATCCTGCCTGATTTTTAGGAATTATGTTGTTCTTTTCACAAAAATATGTGACTCTTTTCTGAATTATTTTTTCAAATACTTTTCCTACATGTGAGTTCAATGCAATTGGTCTATAATTAAGAATTGAGGAACGAGATTTACCTTGCTTATGTACTGGAACAACTACTGACTTCTTCCAGATAATAGGGAGAGTTCCACTCTGCCAACACTGTTGGCATAATGAATGTAGTAATTTTTTCCATTTCAAAGGCAAATGCGTTAATAATTGATATGACATTCCATCAATCCCAACTGCAGTCTTGTTAGATGAAAATGATTGTAAACAGTCTAAGAACTCTTCAAATTCAAGAGGGGCATTTATAAAATGAGAATTATTTGGCAAAGGATCTTCATATTCTTTATCATTTTCTTTTTCTTTTCTTAATTGTTGTACTGATGGATCAAGACTAGATGACAAAGAATATTCTGAAAAAATCTTTACAAAAGCATCAGCCTTCTCTTTAGCACTTAGAAAATTATTATTGTTTAATTTAATTGGATACGACTGAAGTTTAAATCCATTTTTCATTTCTTTTACTTTTTTCCATACCTTTTGCATATCCTTTGCTTCTGAAACCTCTTGAAACCAAAGTGTTGAGAGAGAGAGAGAGAGAGAGAGAGAGAGAGAGAGAGAGAGAGAGGGTTGGGAGAGAGAGAGAATCCGAATACAAATACGAAAATTTATTCCAGAAGTTCAGGGCATCAATAATAAAACAACAAACATTGAATATATCATAACATATATATATATCCTATCATCCTATCCTATCCCGTAACTCGAAAGTCGTTGGGCCACCACGGATGATCGTTTAATCAGCGTACTCCATCTTTCTCTGTCCTCAGCAACATTCATGGCTTCGCTCGGTGTCAAGCCAGTCCATTCTCGAATGTTGTCCTCCCATTTCTTTTTCTGTCTCTTTCATTTCCTGCTTCCTTGCACCGTGCCTTGCAGGATGATCTTTGCAAGGCCTGTTGCTCTGGTGACATGGCCATTCCATCGGAATATCCGTTTCGTCACCACTATGAATATGTCATCGTTTTGTCCAATGGCTTGTGAGATGGTCTGTCGGACTTCGTCGTTGGTGATGTGCTGGGTATAGGAAATGCCCAGAAGTCTTCTGTAGCACCTCATCTTCATGCTTTGTATTCTTCTTTGTAGGTCTGCTGTGAGGATCCATGTTTCGCAAGCGTATATGTGGAGATGACAAGGGAGCGCAGCAGCCTTACCTTGGAATGTAGACTGATAGTCCTGTCTTTCCAAATGGGCTTAAACCTTGTTAGGGCAGCAGTTTTTTTTTGCGATCCTGGAGAGGACTTCCTGTCGGGATCCATTGTCTAATACAATGGCTCCTAAATATTTGAAGCTATGCACCGTATTTAGGGATTGGCCTTGGGCTTTGATGCCCATGTTGATGCCATTGGTGTTGTTGTCATCATTTTGGTTTCTCTGAACTTATTTCCATTTCACAGGCTCTGGAGGTGGTATCAAGCCTCTGTACTAGCTGTTCAAGTTCTTGTTCCTCTCCAGCTTATCCATCAATGCTGTCCGCAAAACGGAGGTTGGAGATTGCTCTACCCCAATGCTGACGGTGCCTTTGTGATCTGCAAGAGCATCTGACATGAAGCGCTTTATGAAGATGTTGAAGAGTGTTGGAGAGAATAGGCATCCTTGATGCACACCAATTGTTGTTCTGAACCAGTTTCCGATTACGCTGTTATGGAGGTTAGTTAGTTAGCTATTCATTGCTCACAGGGTCCAGCTGACTGCAAAGAGCCGAATCAGGACCACAAAATCAGGACCACAACTTGGTTGAAAGAGGACTCACCGCTGATCCATATAAAAGATCTGCTGAAGCAACCATAATAGTAACACTGAAGGCACTCCACCAGCCAGTCACTTTACAATAAAGGCATCCCTAGCAGGGGACCCTGAGACTATACTCTAATTAATCGAGCCCCCGTTTACAAAAAACAAATGGAATATAAACATCATTATAAAATATCAACAAAAAACATATAAAAGGCCTACATTGCTAAATAATACTACCATAGGAAGCCCTAGTGACCATTATTTTGGCAGAAAGCATCCAGCATTCCCAAGCTGACCCAGCAGACCTCATACACAAACGAGGAGTTTTGGAAGAGTTTTTAAGAAAAAAGGTAGGTGACTGGTTTAGCAAAGAAGATAGTATAGTAGATAGAACAGAGTAGAAATGAGAAAGAACAAATGAGAAAGACAGCAACAGTAGGAATTTAAAGCATTAAATTTCTAGAAAGTGGGGATACCATTTATACAGAAACTCCCGATACCCACTGGGAGGGATGTGGTGTAAGCCTGCACTGGTAGCCTGGTCATACAGACTTTTGATGACTTCAGTAATGTTAAGGCTGATGTTGTACACTCTCATGGTTGCCCACAGAGCTACATGCCAGATTCGGTCAAACGCTTTCTTGAAGTCTACAAACACATGATATAAGCCTAGATGATGTTGGTGCTGCATATATACAAAACAGGTTATGACACATGTATTGCTAGTTCCCGAAGTTTCATAGCTTTATATAAATAAATGTATAGTTTTCTAACATTCTCTTCGTTGTTAGAATGAGACGTGCTGTACAAGACATTCTGTAATATGTTGGCACTTTAAACTGTTTCCTTAAGTTATTAAGGAATGTTTAACACAGTACAAATTGCAATTTTTTTCTGCTGATTTACACATAGAACAAATTGTATCATTAGCAGCATGCACTCTATATCTATAAAAATGAACAAATAATTCTGAAACACCAAACCTAAATTTTTCCATCACAAACTTTAAATGTTTATTAATATTTGCAAATATTTAGGCAGACTGTTGTGTTCAAAATGTTTAAAAAACCCATATATTTGTAAACGTTCATTATTATTTACATGCTCACTCCATTCTTGCCATCTGTTTATATGGATGAATCAAGGAGTTGGTAGAGTGCAAGTATTTTTAAGAGAATTTAAGCAAAGATTGATCGATTGTAGATTACAATCGATTAATCTTTGCTTAAATTATCTTAAAAATACTTTTACACTACCAACTCCTTGATTCATACATATATAACCAAATCCTTTCCTGCATAAACACATACGTACATTCGTAACCCAATTCTTCTTTTTCCTAGAATCCAAATTATACAGCATAGAATAAGCTTTCTTAGGCAACCTAACATCATCCATTTGTTGAATGTTCATCCAGTAACTAATACAGTTTACAACAGAACTGATAACAATGGGGTATCTATTTAACTCGTTATAAAACAAAATCATTAGGTGTGCGCATATTAACAGATAAATATTTCTTAAGACCATACAAATGGACCTTTTCACATTGTTGTGCAGCTTCTTCTAGACCCCAGATTTCTTAACCATATTGCATGATAGACTGCATCTGAGAATCAAAAAGCCTAAAAAAGATATCTGCACAAAAATTGTCATAAGCACGAAGTTTATGCATAATAGACAAACGTGCTTTCTTCGCTTTGTTTGGTCTGTATATGCTGCAGTGAAACTCAATTTAGTTGAAAAATAGTTGCCAAGGTACTTGTACACATTCACAACAATCTTTCCATGATACGTCCTAATCTCTCTACCGCCCAGATAAAATCCATATTTTCTAAAAACAACGTTACTTTTATCAGAGTTAACTATAAGACAAAGAGAAGTAGTTGCACTATATAAACTATTCAGCTGTGTCTGAAGCCCAACAACAGTTTCAGAGATCAAGACAACATCATCAGCTAACAACAAGATTAATAATTCAAAAGCATCCAATGCTAATATAACACCGTGTCTTCCGTTACTTATAACTTCCAATGCAAGGTCTGTAAAAAATAAATTAACAAAATATATAGGGCTGCATATGTCTCCATGTTTCACACCGGAGGTACACAATATATGTTCTGAGAGTCTGGCACCACATCTACTACGCGCCTTCACACTCACATACATACTTTACATTTGATGCAACTTTCATTTCAATATAGACCGAAGTAGACTTCTGTTCATATTATCAAAACATGTTTCAAAGTTTATAAAAGCAACATGGGAGAGAGAGAGAGAGAGAGAGAGAGAGAGAGGAAAGAGAGATGAGAGAGGGGGAGGGGGAGAGAGAGATTAAATAAAACTAATGGTGTGTTCTGAATGTATTGTGTTTACCGTTATGTTTTTTACACACGCGCTAGCGACAGTAGTGTCGAGATAAATAAAGTTAATTCATTACATGCGAGGTTCATCTGTATGCAGTGAATCAAGCGTGGAGACGCCCTAACAAAAATGTTAATTCCCAATTTCTTCTTCAAATCTTCATAGTTTCTACTCAGAAATGCCCCCCCTCCCCTTACACCCACACCCCCCCCCTCACCTCCACCCCACTCTCCTTCTCTATCCCTCCCATGGCCTATTGGAAAGACGCCACTTCCACGTGAAGAGATGTCTGTACAGGCACTAGAAATACAGTGAAAGGGATGAGTATAGGAACTGGAAATAGTGAAAGATGTCCGTGCCTCTGTCACAGGTTTTTACAGCACAATCAACCACAGAGAGTGGCGTCAGAGGCTAAACAGCGCCGCCTGACGGTGGCCGTGCTGGGTATAGCTGGCTTCTCATTCCTGGCATTTCCGTTGGGAGTAGTAATGACCTTGGCGCGGGTTCAGAGTGAGGAGTGTCGTCGCCTCTGTTGGTATGTCAGTGTGTACATAAACAAGCAACTAAAAATTATCAACAGCAGCATCAACTTCTTCTTCTACCTCCTCTGCTCCACCAGGTAAGAGCGTTGTTCGTGGAGCATAATTATTATAGTAGCATGAACATTCGCACAATATATTTTTTTCCATTTAATTTTATCACTTTTATACAGCGCTTTTCCTTCTCAAGAGCTCCTACAGGCTCTGATCAATACAGGATCTAAGTCAAACCGCCCGATGCGCCCGCCTGTAACCTTTGGGCGTATAGTCTGACGTCCAGACGACTGAGCACAATCCTGGGTGACCTGGGATGGGGAAAAGAGGGAAGGGAGGGGGGAGGGAGGAAGGGACCTAGTAAGTGCTGAGTGCATTTGTCTAGCTGGCACTCACCCGTAGGACATGAGCGTCAGGATCTTTAAAGTCCATGCGATGGAATGCGTGATTGCACAGGCTAGACCTCGGTTTATACTCTCATTCGAAGGAGAAGCTACTCGATCACCACCCTCACCACTATCATCATTTGTATCATCATCATCATACCGCAATCGTCGTCGTCATCATCGTCATCATTATCATCACTATCTAAATCATTAAAAGATGATGTTGCCATGTCTTACACTTTGTTGTGTAACGCCATTTGCATTGTCTTCTATTTCATCATCATCATCATCATCATCATCATCATCATCATCATCATCATCATCATCATCATCATCATCATCATCATCATCATCATCAGCCTTCTCCTCCTCCTCCTCCTCCTCCTCGTCGTCGTCGTTGTTGTCGTTGTCATCATCATCATCATCATCATCATCATCATCATCATCATCATCATCATCATCATCATTATCATCATCATATATACATATATATTATTTGATGATGATGATGATGAAGATGCAAATGGCGCTATACGACAAAGTATAGGACACCACAAGGGCTGTGGCTGCTGTGTGCAGATTTCGCGAGCTGCTGAAACAGAGGATGTCCTGCCGCAAGCCGTGCTACGTGACGGTAGCCCATCAAACTCAGCGGTCATCCACAACCATCCAACTGCAAGATTTACATCAGCAGGGAAGCGCAGTCTAATCAGATCTCTTTCCATGGACTTTGCTTCTTCTTAGACGTGGTCTAGGTGGGGTCACATCTTCAGTCCAGTGTGAGAGAACCACAAGGTGGGCGCTTATAGCGGATGCTCGATAGCAAAGCGATAGACAACACACCTGTCCTATCCAACGTAACTCGAAGGTCGTTGGGTCACCACAGATAATCGTTTAACCAGCGTACTCCATCTTTCTCTGTCCTCAGCAACCCTCATGGTTTCGCTCAGTGTCAAGCCAGGCCATTCTCGAATGCTGTCCTCCCACCTCTTTTTTCTGTCTACCTCTTCTTCTGCCTCCTTGCACCGTACCTTGCAGGATGATCTTTGAAAGGTCCGATGCTATGGTGACGTGGCTATACCATCGGAGTTTCTATTTCTTCACCACTGTGAGCATGTCATCGTGTTATCCAATGGCTTGTGTTATGGTCTATCGGACTTCGTCATTGATGATGTTGTAACGCGTCCCTGTTTGGGTTAACTTGTGAGAGGTAACCTAACTAACCTACTTTTCTACTTATACGGGGACCGGGCCTTAACTCGACACAATCACAGCACGTAAGACACACAAAACAGAGCAAGTCTCACTGCCGTCCAAAGGTATCGTCATGCGCTCAAAAATATAACACTGAACTACAGCTTGCTTCCACTTTATGTACCTTTTTAATAATCTAACTTAATACATGTCAATCAAGAAATATAAAACTCGCATGCACATATATTATAACTAACAATTCAAAGAAAGTTAAATAAATTTGTTGGTCCTTACCTCATCTTCAATGTTCCTTCACCACACTTTCCTCCCTTTGAAAATATCTACTTTCACCCTAAGACTAACAGCATGGAACCGAGAAAGAGAGCTAGATTGTGCACACACACCAAAAACCAACCTTTGCAGACCATTTTTCCGGGTCTTTTATATCCTAACCCTTTTTCACCAACCAATCCTAACCCTTCGGAAATCACCATCCTCTCTACAAAAGGCGATGCACCGACCCTACGTCATCGAACAGATCGTTCCCCCTGGCTCGCAACCAATCCCGAGCTATGGAGCGTCAGTTTGCTCCTTATACGTAAAAGACCCGTTGGTACCTACAAACCGATTTTAGTGTGTGCCGCAGATATGTCCTGATTGTTTTTGTTGTGCTATGCATGGCTTTTTATCACTGCTCTTGTATTATTGTTTATGACTTCCTTTTTAAGTGTGAAGTTTTTACATAAAATGTGTTTTTTACATATTCTTAAAATTACGTTTTTAATTGTGAAGCACAGTGAGCCTGGGCAATTTTCAGGAAACTGCGCTATATAAATGTACGTTATTATTATTATTATTATTATTATTATTATTATTATTATTATTATTATTATTATTATTATTATTATTATTATTATTATTATTAATTTCAAGTCCAACTTAAAAACTTGTCTCTTCCTTAAAAATGTCTGATCTCATCTCCCATCACCATCGTCCTTCTTTTCTGATTCAGACCACCGCCGTCACACCGCACGCCCCCAGCGCCCACACTTCTTAGCTGTTCTCCTCCTCTCCCTCCCTCCTCCCCTCATCTTTTATATTTTACTTGTATATATTCTTTTTGATGTTTGTATCATGTCTTTCCATAGTTTATTAGTCTCTTGTTTTTGTTTCATTTCTTTTCGTACGTAGATTCTATTTCGATGTTAACGTTAAGTGTAAATGCGTGATAACTGCGCTTTGAACTGATGTTATTAAGAAAAAGCGCTATATGAGTACCCTTCTTCTTCTTCTTCTTCTTCTTCTTCTTCTTCTTCTTCTTCTTCTTGTTGTTGTTGTTGTTGTTGTTGTTGTTGTTGTTGTTGTTGTTGTTGTTGTTATTGTTATTATTATTATTATTATTATTATTATTATTATTATTTAAAATGACATAGTAAGGTCTCTAGACACACAAAAATAATGTTGGCGACTTCTCCATGGTCAAAATGCGGACAAGTGTCGCAACCCCAGGAGTATTTAGCGGCATACCTGCATGACCATGTGTGGTCGCAGTTTGAACATCGAGACCGCACGTATTTTTATTTTTTTTGTAGGGAGGGGGGGGGGGGGGTGGAGAGGAGGATGGATGGGGAGTGGAATGAGGGGGTACAAATGGGAAGGAGGGAGAGCTAGAGGGGAGTATCTAATAAAGACCTTTGTCATTATGGTAAAAAGAAACAAAATTTAAAGGGCTGACATAGAAAGTAATGAGTTCTCACGCTCACAATTGTTCTTCGCCGATTCTGGGATTTTATGCACGCACGCACGCACATGTGCTCACTCACACAAACACGCGCACACGTCCACGCACAAACTAAACACAAAAGCGCGCGCTCGCACACACACGCATACACCCTCCCCCCCCCCCCACACACACACAGAAACCTTTTCATCGTCAAACGCAGTTTTGCTGTACTGAATTTCGTCTCCAGCTAGGTAATGACGATATTAGACATTTTTCCAGCTGAATCGTGACTTTTTATATCATTGACTTTACTACCGGTAGTCTGAGCTAACAAACGTTAATATAGCAGACTTCAAGGTTTAGTTAAGTATTGTTACACATTTTTCCCGCGATCTTTATCTTCTCCTCTTTCTTTTGGCTCTTGCAGTGCATTGCACTTAGTTTGATCTCTGAGATATGCCGCAACATTTTTTTTATTTTTAATTCTCCGGTCGATTAAAAAAAAATCGCATGTGGTTGCTCACGGTGCATGCGTATTTGAGTGTCTGTTTGTACTGCTGACCCCCTGTGGGGGTGCCGGAGGTTTCTGTATAAATAGTATCCCCACTTTCTGGAAATGTAGTGCTTTAAGTTCCCACTGTTGCTGTCTTTCTCATTTGTTCTTTCTCATTCCTACTCTGTTCTATCAATCTGCTATTATATACTATCTTCTTCCTAGATCAGTCACCTACCTTTTTTTCTTGAAAATTCTTCCGGGACAAAACTCATCATTTGTGTGTGAGGTCTGTTGTATCGGCTTGGGAATATTGAACGCTTTCTGCCAAATGGTCAATAGGGCTTCTTATGATATTATTATTTAGCGATGTAAGCATTTTATAGTATGTGTTTTATTGATATTTTATAATGATGTTTGTATTCTATTTTGTTTTTGTAAACAGCGGTTCGATAAATTAGAGTATAGCCTCAGCGTCCCTTGGTGGGATGCCTTTATTGTAAAGTGTCCGGCTGGTGGAGTGCCTTCAGTGTTACCACTGGGGTTGTTTCAGCAGATCTTTTATGCGGATCAGCGGTGAGTCCTCTTTCAGCCAAGTTGTGATCTTGATTTTGTGGTCCTGATTCGGCCCTTTGCAGTCCGCTGGACCCTGTAAGCAATGAATAACTAAAACTAACTAACTCGTACCACTGCATTAAAAATCTTGGAACATTTTCCGCCTTGAAATTCTATATTTGGAACATTGCTCCCCATTCACTTAAGCTTACAAGCTTTAAAGGTGCTGTTGCCGTCGATCGTCTATGTGTACGGCGTATAAATGCCAATTCACTGTCCTGACGTTCCTGCTTTAATGAATTATCGGGAAAGGTCGACGATCTACGATTTAAATGGTTGTCGTCTGCTTGAATGTTCCCTGAGATTTTATATTCCTAGCGTTTTTACGTGCATATTCTCAAGACTATTACTGTTTAATATTTTGTAACTTTGGCAGTTAAAAATAAATAAAAATGTCTACTGCTACTACTATTGCTTACATACCGTGTTAACCGCGTCAGTGGATGTATGAGTGGAGGGCATGTTAATAGTTAACTAGCTACGCCGCAAAGACCTGGCGCTTTAGGTGCTTCTTTAGATACAACGCACACAACTCTACAAAATTCAATCGTGATTGAGGAAAATGTGGAAAGAAATTAAGAGAGAGAGAGGGAGAGAGAGAGAGAGAGAGAGAGAGAGAGACTTTATTTCTTCCCTCTTCAATCACACACGCACACACACTGATAAACACACATTCTCTCTTTCTTCACTCTTTCTGTCATACACATACAAACACACGCAGGAAGATACCCCTACCCCCTCTCCCCGCTCCGTCCCACCCTCCCACAGACACACATAGAAAAACACACACAGAAAGACAGATCGACACACACACAGCAACCCAGTAATCCAAGCATTACATGAAGAAAACACAGTCCCACCGATCTAGCTCAGTAGTAGAGCATTCTCCTTTCACCCCTGATGACCCAGGTTCGAATCCCACTGTGGACAAGATAAAAGTGGCCATTTTCACTGTCCGCATTTGCAATGTAATTGCTCCGGTGGCTCAGTGTTGAATTAGGTCCCAACCCCTCTCCTTTCCTGGATTGATTATCCCCCGTCTGCCATATCGCCAATGGGTGGATGTAGAGGTTATGGAATAACGAAGCTTAACGTCCCATTGCGTTAGCGTTAAGGACGAATCACCACGTCGCCACCTTGACCACAAGGATCATCGTCATCATCTTATCATAGACGTTAAACTTCAATGTCCAATCTTTAAAGAAAAAGCACCCCCAAACTCGAAACGTCTACAGCAAATGAACATGTCTTTATTTACAAATAATACAACACACGCGCCCGGCGCATCACAGTAGCAAAACATTCAACATTGTCATACATTGTTTTGTATTTTATTTTTTTAGTATTAACACAGCCTACTTCGTACAATAAAAAGTTGGAATTATTTCCCTTTTTTTTTTATTAGTGACGTTGAGTCGAACGTCACTAATAAAAAGGGAAACAATTTCAATTTTTTCCCTCCCTTCTTTTTCTTGCCTATGACAAATATACCTTTTACAATGCTTGTCCGGGCGATGAATTTTTTTTCTTCTTTCTGCAGTTCTCCCTCTCTCTCCCTACAAAAGCTTGCATAATATAAACTGTACAACACAGTCAGAGTAGCTGAGGATTTTGTGGCCCGTTATCCCTCTTTTAGTGGAATATTGGGGGTAACCCTTAAACTCTTCGTGCCGCGACGCAGCTACCCTTCAGCGGAACCATTAAAGAATCGTTAGAGGGGAGGACATAAATCATTATACTGTAGCCCAATCCTCTTCCCAACAACAAAAAAAAAAGAATTTAAATTTAAATGTGGTATATATTTCAATTTATTACCCAAAGGGTGGTATAATTAGCAGCATTAGCTTCTTCCAACAACATTTAGAGGCAGAATACTTTTCGTTATCATCTCTACAAGACTAGCAATGAATGTAGGCTACGTCCCACAGGCGGCGGAAGCTGCTCAGGATTGGGGGGGGCACACACACATTTTATTCACTGACATCAGGGCCGGCCCTTGGAAAAGTCGAGGGGGAGGTTACAGATTCAGCGAAGGCGCGAAGCGCCGAGCCTTCTAGGGGGGTCCGGGGGCATGCTCCCCCGGAAATTTTTTTTCTTCAAGGATGCAAAATGGTGCAATCTGGTGCAATCTGAACCTTGAAAAAGCCATTTGTGATGGTCTGGGACTTTGAGCTTTTTGAACAATTGAACTGACAAACTCTGGGGTACAAAAATTATCCTCTGCCCCTCCCTTAAAAAGAAACCCAACATACATACACACACAAACATTTATTTATCAGCAGAGATGTTTTGTATTCTATTATTATTCACTACTTTTTGTTGATCGTTAACGGTATAAAGCTTTACCTTGTAGTTTATGAACATCACCGCCCTGCTTTCATTTAATTCAGTCTGGTTGCACTAGGTTCCTCGGCATTAGTACCATTTGTGAATTGTATCTTCTGGCAAAACAGTTCACTGACTCTTGGAAGTCAATATCAACATCCCTGTGCACTTTCAGTAAAGCAAGTCCATTGAGTCTCTGTGCCCCATTGTAGAGCGCAGGTAGTTTTTCAGGTTGCTCATCCGATTGTTTGAACGCTCACACTCGGCAGTTGTGACAGGCAGGGTGAAAAGGTTCTTTAGCATGATGAACAGGTTGGGATAAAAATCCCTGTCACAATGTTTCAGTGCTTCTGATGCCGTGGGTGGGATGATAGCTGTCGCATTCTCAGCAGCACTTCACCATTTGCAAACCCACCGTTGGTATTCTGCATCAAGGGTAGCGTTGTCTGGTAGGTCAGACTCCCACAACATTGCCAGTTTCTTCACCTCTTCTGGAACCTGCATGAAACCATCCTGGTTGCCTATTAAAGTGCTTGGCACCAGACAGAGACCATCAACTGCTAGGCCAGCATTTTTTAACCTCGAGTCCAATTCGGTTGACAGGTGTTCCAAGAAAGGAATGGCAATGCAAATCTTGAAATATTCTTCTGGAGTGGCCGCAGGTTGGTTGTCACGGAGAGTCTGTCGGGATGCTTGACGAGGAACAATTACACCAGTTGTCAAAGCATTTGCCATTTTGCTGACTTCACCAAACCAGGCAACGAACGCTGTGTCGACATCTCTTCTAATAGAAGACATGCAGTTACTGACCTCTTCGATTTCCCTGTAGGCATCGACAACATCTTTTGTCCTTTTCTGCAGCTTCACTGTCAAGGGTTTACATTTCAACGATGTTTTTGGACGATTCAGCGATGGTCGTTTCAATGGATGTTCGTTGCAACGAATTGTCATAATTACCAACTTAACATCTTAATTAATATTTCTAAAAAGTCGTTTTTGGAGTATCAAGGTAAAGGTGCTGAAAGAGGCTTGCGGCCAGAACAAGAAAATATGGCTGCATTTACTAATTTAGGCTTAGGGGTTGGGTTACTTGGTCGTTTCAACGGGAAAACGCTTTGGACGTTTCAACGGATCTCTTAAAATGGATTTCCGTTGAATTGACTATAAATAACTCTTTGTACGTTGGACCAAAAGTGACTAAAAACTGCAATGTTTTAAAAACAATTGTAAAAAAATTAAAACTCTTTGCATTAAAAAAAATTCAATTTTTTTAAATTTGGAGGTGGGGGGGGGGTCCAGAACCCAGGTACCCCCTCCCCCTCTCCCTCCTTCTGGGTCCGGCCCTGGACATTTACTCCAAATAATTTGAACTATTTTCATAAACACTATGTGAGAGAGAGAAAAAAAAAGATATATAATATATTTCTACAACTGTGCATATAAGAGAGAGAGAGAGAGAGAGAGAGAGAGGGGGGGGGATGGTAGAGAGAAAGGGAGAGAAACTGACCTGACAATGTTGATCCATCACAGTAACAAAAACAGCAGTCATGCATGTCATTTGGCATGGGAAATTACACCGTTAATTTTCCAAAGTATGCCTGACGGTGTTCATTTGTATTAATAAATTCGTATGCAGTTTGCGCTAGGTCTAGTTGATCTACTTTGTCTTTGAACACATGCATTATAAGACATTTATTTAGACGCTCCTGCGTCATCGTTGCCCGAAGGTATGTTTTTACCCGCTTTAGGGCTGAAAAACTGCGTTCAGCCGTTGCCTATTGTGGTTGGGATGAAGTACAGTCTGAGAAGTTTATCCACTTCACTCAGCATCCGTCGCACAGTGTCAGAAGCTTTCAGTTCATCCGGCAGTGCTTGGAAGATGGTGATCCTAGAGTTAGCCGCCTCCTGGTGTCACCCAGTGCATGTGGGAGGATTCTAGCTGAGTTTTGAGTCTGTCCAAGTCGATGTCAGCGGAATATGTATCTTTGATTTCTTGAGGAAGTTTTGGTCTCTTCCCTGCTGCTCCATCACTTAGAAGAACTTAAATTTTCCTTGGTAAGTCGAGAGCTATTTGATCAAACCGGCTCTTTAAATGTTCTTTGATGTTGTCAATGGCCTCACAGTATTGCTGTCTGTAGTAAGCAGGTGGACAAGAGTAGCTGTGACCCTGTGAGCAATCGTCCAGTCTTCGTGGAGGCTGCTTCTGTGTAGGAACGCAGGGCTCATCACACAAATTTGCAGCTTTCGTTGTGATGTCAGCAAAAAATGTCACATAACAATCTTCATGCCGCATGCTTTCCAGTGTTCTCAGACAAATGTCAGCAGCGTTTACTGCATCATCACAAGTCGTTTGTTTTATTTGAAGAACTGTCGCCAACTCTTCAGTCACAGCAAGGATATCATCTTTGGATCTTTTTGCAACTCCTGACACATGACCCTGAAAATTACTCGCCCCGTCGTAGGCCTGGCCCCTACAGTTTTGCACTGGCAAGTCAAGTCTGATCAAGCAGTCCTTCAGTGCTTTGAAAATGGTCTCAGCACAGATATTGTTAACTTGCATCAGTCCAGAGAAAGGGCGAAAATATTGGTTTTAACCTTCAAATAATGTTTTTTGAGGGGCTGAATATTGGGGGGGCAAATGTATAGGTTTGCCCCCCCCAATATTTTTCTGGAGGGGGCCAGTGCCCCCCTTGCCCCCCCGCTTCCGCCGCCTGTGCGTCCTGTTGCATTATCACTATCATCAGAAGGAGTATCCGTTTAAAACGATGTGCCTAATGATACAAAATCCATCCGTATTTTCTGCAACGCATCTTTGAAACGCATCTCCGAACGGACAGCCGAAGAGCTTTGCGTTTGGGGAAATCGCACGTTCAAATGCCATAGCCGTATACCATTGTCAAGGGAGAGTACTAACACTATGTGCTGTAGTACACAAACTTTGTCTCCCTTAAATTGACTAACCATAGCACCTTCGCGATCTTAAGGTGATCTCAGGAACGCATACGAACAGAACCCAGAGGTATCTTTTGTTTCAGTACAATGTTCATAAAAAAAACTTTATTAAATCACGCCAATTTAACTTTTCTTGGGGGGGGGGGAAGGACAAAATTTATATTTTGTATAAGCAAAATCGACTTCTACCAGTGATAGCCAATTCAATCCAAAATGTAGTTTTCGAGCAAAAAAAAAAAAAAAGGTAATTAGCATCGTCATCCGTCAATGCCATCATTATCATATGTATTCATTGTTATCAATAATTTCGTAATAACATCGCCGTCACGCTCTCATTTATCATCATCATCATCATCATCATCATCATCATCATCATCATCATCATCATCATCATCATCATCATCATCATCATCATCATCATCATCAATACCATGAAGAACAACAGCACAAAAAGCAAGTGTTCAAACATAATATAGGACATAAAAAAAAATTATTGTATATATTATTTTAGAAAATAATTCATGTAATAATAATAATAATAATAATAAAAATAATAATAATAATAATAATAATAATAATAATAATAATAATAATAATAATAATAATAATAATAATGATAATAATAATAATAATAATAATAATAATAATAATAATAATAATAATAATAATAATAATAATAATAATAATAAACAACTCAACAAAGAATTATTCACTTGCAAGCGCCTCAGAAACGTTTCATTATACAAGAAATATTCACGCCTGTACAAAATATTTACTGCATGTGCCTATGACGCTGAATTTGAACCATTCCAACGCTTATGAAATACAAGCTGCCATACCGTGGTGTCTTCTATTTTTAGACAGCAGGGCAGGTAAAAGAAAATTAAACCCCAAATACAAAATAACAGTTTTGTAGTGTTTACACTGTTCACCATGTCTGTCAAAGAATACACAAGTAATATGAACAAGGAAGAATAATTGCAATATTTCGCAGAGGTTTCACCATGTCTGTCAAAGAATACACAAGTAATATGAACAAGGAAGAATAATTGCAATATTTCGCAGGGGTTTTCCCATGGCAAAACACTGAAACATATATAAGAACGACAACACACACACATACACGCACAAACACCCATGCATGCATGTACGCACACAACACCACACGTGAACTGAGAAAACATCATAGCTAATGGCGATATCTATATAAAATGTTATGGCTGATTTTTACTTGCATACATAAACGGTGGAGATTGGATACATTGAAGTAGGCTAGGGGATATTTAAATAATAATGTCTGATCTATGAATATATTTGTTTTGAATAAAGCTATTGGCAGGGGGAATGAGTGTAGGGTTGTGTGTGTGGGTGTGCGTGCGTGTGTGTGTGTGTACATGAGTGCGCATGCATACAAATGCTTGTTTGTGTTTTTAACTAAAGGCAAAGAAATAACAGAACGAGCAACCAGTAATTTGAACAATATTGTTAGAAAAGTAGAATTTGAATTCAAGCGAACTTGAATATACCCAATGTTCATTGCAAGAATTCTTTAAGTTAGTCAAGACTAAAAATAATACACATGACATTTTACTATTACCATCACATGACCAAACACTACCGCAAATACTGAATGAAATTATTCCTATGATAATACTAAAATAGAAGCAACAGCATCCTCTATGATTGTAAATATAATAAAATTGATTAATCTGTGATTTTAATTAGCAAAATTATTCTATATCTGTGATTTTAAACATCAACATTACTTCAACTATGACTGTAAACATTAAAATTACGCCACATCAAAAAAAAATTCAGCTAAGATTTTGTCTATATTGTAATAAAAGGTTATTGAACTAAGTTATATCATAGAAATCGTTAATATACATTTAGGTCACTCCATTAAAAGTAAAATAATTATGGTGAATGATCTTGGCGATGACGATGGTAATGATGATGATGACGATGATGTTGATTAGTTTATTCAAATGAAACCTCTACAAACATTAGAAAAAAATTGGGTTATCTCACCATTTTAGTTTTCTATTTTGAATGAAAAATAAAAAGATGGCAAAATAAATGTCCTACTGTTAATGGCATCTTGATACAAGAATGTTTAGTGAAAGACAAGTACACAATCATGTTAAACGATCATCAACAATTATAATCATCAGCAATCACAATCCTGAAACACAATAATGAAAAAAAACCACTAATGGAAATATTTCACAATGTAAAACAATACATTTTTTAGCGTCCAAATGCTAAGGAAAGACAGCTAGGAAAATTCATGTCAATTTATTATTATTATTATTAATTATTATGTAATGCTCACTGCTATCAGCAGTATGTAAATAATTTCTACAATCCAAATTATTGTGTGTGTGCGTGGTGGTGGTGGTGGTGGTGGTGGTGTGTGTGTGTGTGTGTGTGTGTGTGTGTGTGTGTGTGTGTTCATGCCTTTGTCGGTCTGTGTGTGTCTATCTGGGTGTATCTGTGTGCAATTAAGTGGAGTTGAAATCTAACGCTTTTTAGACTTGATTTAGGGATATAACTATTTTCACTTCTGTGTCTGTAATCACGACAATGTTTATCACCTTTTTGTCTTTCATATTAAATTCTTTTGTGTGCAACCCGAGGTTTTTTAATTTTTGTTTTCCTTGTTGTTTTTTTTACACTTTAAAACAAGCAGACATATACACAATAATATTTATTTGAATATAAGTATGTCATAGCGCTAGCTGCATAATTATTATAATTTTTTTTAAAAATCATACGCAATGCCCAAACATTTAGAAAGACGTTTAAGTTCTAGAAAAGCCATTTCCGCAGCTCAATGTATTAAAGTTTGACATAATTATGTACACATAACAACTGTATTAAAAACATAATGAAAAACCAGTAAATGAATGGTTAGCTGACCATATTAATACCGCATCAAGAAACGACAATTAAAATATCCCATGTATGAGAAAAGTATTAATACTGGTATACCCAAATGATACTACATGTAAGCACTTCTACCTAGGCATAATAATATGGTAATGGGTAAACCAGGTATAGCAATGCCACAAAAACACACACACAGCATAATTATTTATACAACGAAGGGTTAAATGGTGGGTACTAATCTTTCCCTTGTCCAGGGCGGAGCAGCACTGAGCCACACTTGCTGAGCTTTCGCCAGGAAAGCAACTAGAGTTTCACCCACCTAATAAAAAAAATTCCATAAAACCCAAAGGAATTTAAAAAAAACAACAGAGCATGAAATGAAACACTTTTCTACAACAACAAAAGATTTACACATGAGATATCAATAATGACAAATAAGGGAAAATATAAAAAAATCTCCTCACATTGTTATATCAAATGGTCAACAATTTCAAATGTAATACAAATGTGCATTAAAGTCCTTCTTTCCTCAACAGTTCTGTTTTAAGAAAAGGTTTTAATTAAAAAATGGGTAGGTAAATATTATTATTGCAGCTCAACAGTTTTGTTTTGTAGTAGTTTCAAAGCCTTTTCTCAACAGTTCTGTTTTAAGAAAAGGTTTTAATTAAAAAATGGGTAGGTAAATATTATTATTGCAGCTCAACAGTTTTGTTTTGTAGTAGTTTCAAAGCCTTTTCTCAACAGTTCTGTTTTAAGAAAAGGTTTTAATTAAAAAATGGGTAGGTAAATATTATTATTGCAGCTCAACAGTTTTGTTTTGTAGTAGTTTCAAAGCCTTTTCTCAACAGTTCTGTTTTAAGAAAAGGTTTTAATTAAAAAATGGGTACGTAAATATTATTATTGCAGCTCAACAGTTTTGTTTTGTAGTAGTTTCAAAGCCTTTTCTCAAAATACCACACACCTTTGAAATTAAATTTGGCTGCTTAAATAAAAACAATGTAAAAATTTAAAATAAAAAAACGAGGGGCCGGGTAGCTCAGTTGGTAGAGCGTCTTACTAGTAACCGAAAGGTACATTACATTACATTACATAATTGTTGCTTTAGGTCCAGCGGACTCTTCCGAGCCAAATCAGGACCAGACAACCCCCAATCCGCATAAAACATCTGCTGAAACAACCCTAGTGGAAAAACTGAATGCCCTCCACCAGCTAGTCACTTTACAATAAAGACATCCCACGCAGGGGACGCTGAGGCTGCACTCTAATTTATCGAACCCCCGTTTACAAAAACAAAATAAAATACAAACATCATTATAAATTATCAACAAAACATATACATATAAAATGCCTACTTTGCTAAATAATAACATCATAGGAAGCCCTAGTGACCACCTGGCAGAAAGCGTCCAATATTCCCAAGCTGATCCAACAGACCTCATACACAAACAAGGAGTCTTGTCCCGGAAGAGTTTTCAAGATAAAAGGTAGGTGACTGGTCTAGCGAAGAAGAAGATAGTATAGCAGATTGATAGAACAGAGCAGGACTGAGAAAGAGCAAATGAGAAAGACAGCGACAGTGGGAATTTAAAGCACTAAATTTCCAGAAAGTGGGGATACTATTTATACTGAAACCCCCGGCACCCCAACGGGGGTAACCGAAAGGTACCTGGTTCGAATCCCGGATTGGCCAATGTGTGACCATATTATTTTCCCCTTACCATCAACTGGTTCGCTGGTGTCAGAATAATGTGACCAGTAGTCGCCTATACGCTTCGGTGTCGTGTGACTATAATCTACATTTAAAAAGAAAAATTTAATAAAGAATTCTGTATAATAACAAATTCAGCATATTTTTCCAACTTTCAACCGATAGTAATTTCATCATTGCTTTAAGTTTGATACAAAATTTAACAAGGTTTGTTAACATACCTTTTATTTGTACTTAAAAATAATTTTTTAAAGCAAAGTTCAAATACTTGTCATAATTCCTTGTAAAAGGTGTTACTGATTTGTTTGTTTTTCTTGTTATTCTAAAAAGATAATGTACATGTTGATATTTTCTTTAACACAGAAGTCAGGTATGTTACAATACTGGAAACAGAAGAAAAATACAGTTTGCAGATCAGAGGGTCAAAGTATAAACCTGACGAAAAAAAACAGAGCAAAAATTTGAAATTTGAAGTTTGTCTTCTCCAACAGTATATATAGAAATGTTAGTTTTTAAAATACAGTAACCTAACTATAAAAGGAGAACCATTACTAAAAAGAATACAAATAATCTAAAAATAATTTCGTTTTTAACACATAATTGCCGTAATTAGCACTTAGCACCAAGCACCGATTATCTCCCTTACACAATAAGCTTAAGTAGTGTTGTGACGTAAACTGCGCCTCTTGCTAACAAGTAACATCATACATTTTTACTAACTAAATCCACGTATTGAATACAGCTTTATTTATTAGCTAAAAACGATCGTTTTGTACAGAAAAATACTGTGATAATGATAATATATTTACATTGTGCAAATATTGTTTTGTTTTGTTGGGTTTTTTTACCATGAAAGGAGAAGAAAGGAGATTTTAAACGTCATCTTAAGTATTGCCAAACTGTTCAGTTGCATGAATATCTTACACAGTTAATTAAATGCTGCTGAAGTCTAAAGTGCTTACTAGACAATCCTGAAGATTTCGTGTAGAAAACAGAACTAAGTCTCTTTAAAGATGCTGAAGACATTGCTGTGTAGAACATTATATAATACTATAGTCTCTCTTTGTTTTTTGTTTTTTTTGGTAAAATTACCAAAGACATACTTTTAAGAAGATTGCTCAAAAAACAAGTTTTGTTTAATGATGCTGAAACCTTTTTTTTAAAATCAATGCATTTTGCCTTAAGAAAATAACAATTTACTGTTATCTTAGTACTATCCTTCGGCCAAATATCTTTTGAAGGTCGCGTTAAAAAAAAAAAAGTTGGCCTCTTTCTACTAAGACAGCCACGCTTTTAAAACAGTCTCCTTCTACTAAGACAGCTTCATCTCCTAGACCTAGACAATCTCTTTCTACTAAAACAGCCTCATCTCCTAGACCTAGACAATCTCTTTCTACTAAAACAGCCTCATCTCCTAGACCTAGACAATCTCTTTCTACTAAAACAGCCTCATCTCCTAGACCTAGACAATCTCTTTCTACTAAAACAGCTTCATCTCCTAGACCTAGACAAACTCTTTCTACTAAAACAGCCTCATCTCCTAGACCTAGACAATCTCTTTCTACTAAAACAGCCTCATCTCCTAGACCTAGACAATCTCTTTCTACTAAAACAGCCTCATCTCCTAGACCTAGACAATCTCTTTCTACTAAAACAGCCTCATCTCCTAGTCCTAGACAATCTCTTTCTACTAAAACAGCCTCATCTCCTAGACCTAGACAATCTCTTTCTACTAAAACAGCCTCATCTCCTAGACCTAGACAATCTCTTTCTACTAAAACAGCCTCATCTCCTAGACCTAGACAATTTCTTTCTACTAAGGCGGCCTCTTCTCTTAGACAGTCTCTTTCTACTAAGAGAGCCTCATCTCCAAGGCCGTATCTTCTACTATAGCCTTTACAAATAATGATGATGACAGCATTTTATTACTGCGTAGCCTATCTAGTAGGATTCTAGAGGTTTTATTTTGTTGCACCACTACATCGACTCTTCAAATGATAATGACATGTTAATGCTCATACTATAAAATAAAGCCTGGAGGAGGAGAAGAAGAAGAAGAACAGAAGTAAAGAAGAAGCACAGCAACAACAACAACAACAACAAAAACAACAACAACCACTTTACTATACAGTTCAGGTGAGCCCTCTTTACAGACGTTGAAAGCGTGACTATACAGTCAGTCTAAGCAACTCATAATGTTGACAAGCGCAGAGTTGCGATTTTTCTATTCAGTCTCCTTCAGCATATTGAGGAGGTTGGTGGTCACGGTCATGGTAATCTTGTGTCTATTCAGTCTCCTTCAGCATATTGAGGAGGTTGGTGGTCACGGTCATGGTGATCTTGTGCCGCAGGTCCGAACGGTCTTCCTGCGTCTGGGCCATGAAGACGCAGTTGCGCAGCCCTTGCAGCAGGTGTTGGTACGGCACCTGCCGCTGGTTGCAGGTGTTGAGGCCGGCGGCCAGGATCTCGCGGTCGCGCAGGGCGTCGTAGAGCGCCGAGTAGTTGAGGGCGTGGCTGTTGTCCGAGTTGACCAGGATGACGCCGGGCTTCAGCTCCTTGAAGGCCTCCTGATCGAAGACGGCCTCGCACTCCTTAGGGTAGCGATTGTCGCAGATGCACACAATGTCCGCACGCTTCAGGAACTGCTTCCTAGAAACCATTTCAAAGTCTCCGGTGTTCAGGTTGCCCGCCGTGCCCATCACCTCCCCGACCCCTTCCTCCATTTCCTCCTCGTCCGAGCCTTTCCGGAAATCGCCGATGATGACGTGGACGGCGCCCATCTGACGCAATCGGGACGCCACGGCGAAGCCCAGGTCCGTCTTGCCGAAGATGCCGAAGGTCTTGTTCTTGACGATGTTGTTCCACATCGCGTTCGGGACGTCCACGCGACGACTGACGCCTGTCATCTCGATCGAGAACAGGTCGCAGGTGGTGTTGTGGCTCTTGCTCTCCGACCCGCGACCTGGAAAACAACACAACTCAAAAATGAGATTATAATGAACAGTGAAGTATATAAACAAGGGAGACAAAAGCCAGACAACTACAACCTGTAAACATGTTTGTCTCCCTTACAACAGAAATAACTTTTGTTAGTATACGTTCGATATTGCTGGACTAACTTAAAGTAGCTAGTCTGCTTCAACGAGTATTTGTGAGGTAGGAAAAAAGTTCTCGAAATCAATCAGACTAGCAGACCTATACACTGACCTATACTCAGGTATGCTGTAACAAATTTATAAGGGACCAACATGCACGCGACGATCAGTCTCTTCAACGGAAACACAGCACCTCTTATAGAGACGGGCGTTCATTCAGTTTGATTTTTACATTACTTATCATGTATCACTTCAGGCTGATAAAGAACAGTTGAAGTTATGTTTCTAGAATCTGTAGCAATCACGTTTGTCATTTATCCATCAATCCGCTGCAAACAAAAATCCATCCATCCATCGATCCTTCATCCATCCATCCTTCATTCCTTCATCTACCCATCCACAAACCCAACCAGCCGACTGTCCATTATTCATTCCACCTACCTGCTGCGACGTTGCGCAATGTGAGGAGGATGAGGGCCACTGTGAGGTCAGCTCTGCCGTCAAGGTCATGGTCTTTGGAAGGACAATTAATGACCCGGATGTTCCGGCTTTTGCACTCTTCCACGTCGATGTGGCGGGTGCTTTCTGACAGGGTGGCGATGGCTCTTAGCTGGGGACCTGGAAAGCACACACACAAAAAGTCAAATTATCGCAGTTTAAAGGTCAACCACAGTGCTCGGTCAAAACGTTTCTGCTGAAAGAACTTAACTAAATAATACCAGATGCAAAAAATTCGGTAAGCAAAGCTCTACTGTTAATAGATATCGATCACTGAAAGTGGGATTTCCTACCTGTAATTAAGGGTAAGGGAAGTAATAATCTAAAACGCAGCTATCGCTGATCTCCCCTCGCAGTGACGTCAGCAGCTGTATACAATGGCCGACTGCGAAGAAGTTACAAGCGAGACAAGCAGTGTTTCTTCACTCGATCTGTCGTGTTACAGCAGTGCTCTCTTCTGTTAGAAACGAATTCGACCCCCGAGTACTAATTGTAATAATAAACAAATAATTATACGAGCTAGACCAGTGAATTCCCTTTTCTGAAAAGCTCCTCTGACATTCCTGACACCCGGCAAACTGATAGCAGACGATGGATGTGTAATAGCCACTGTGACTGTAGTTGAAGTTGAAGCAGTACTAGTAGGCCTACTACTAGTAACTTGAATCACTGTTGCTGTTGTTGAGGCGCTTGTTGCAATGGCACACGGACTTTGGATCGTTGGAATAGAGCCAGGCTTTAATGTCTGTATTGTTTTCATCCCAAAGCTCCGCATTAAAGTGGCACTTGGGGGGTAGCTGCAGTCTTCAGCGAAGTGTTTTGCGCAAATTGCTGACGACGCAGTTGGTGTCCCGTACTTCGGACCGAAGTTTACACGCTTTTCCTGCACGAATCTCACCCACTTATTTCGCACTTCTTCGTTTTTTGGAAACCTATGCAATGTTAACCCATCCGCTTGTTTGTTTGTACAACCTCCAACGGCACAATATAGGCCACTGCTTTTCGTTTTTCTGCGTTTTGGTAGAGAAGGGGCACCATCGGACTCCATATTGTCTACAGCAGTTGACGTCACGAGCCATGTGGTCACGTGAGCGGGCTTTTCGAAGGTGCAAAAGTTTATTCGAAGTAGATTTTATTAAATATTTTAAAAAGGCAGTATTTTTCGGAAAAAAGTTGTTTGGCATGTGACTTCTTTTATTATGTAGATATTTTGTGCTCAGTTTTATGTTTCAATGATGTTGACCTTTAAGGTAGGAATTTCATCAAGCGTACAGACAGAAAAATGCTGTCAGCACCGAATTCACACTGCGTAGCAGAGACGCCCGAGGCTTACGTCGCATTTCCCACTATGGAGATACGTGGTCGAAAGAAAAAAAAGCAATATAAAACAAGAGTTAATTCACTGAACCTATAATTAATGAGGCATAGCCTACCGAACTAAGCAATGAAAACCAGTTCGGACAGTTCTGACATGCCATACTACAAACTTTAGTAAGCGACAGCAAATATTTAGCTGGAACGCAAAAGGAAGAACAATTAGGAGGAGGAAGAAGAAGAAGAAGAAGTAGAAGCAGGAGGAGAATAAAGAATAAGAAGACGACGACAAAAACGAAGATGAAAAAAAAGGGGGATTTTCAGAACGAAAAAACGCATTGAATTTTTGTTTTAAATTGTCAAAATAATGAGATTTTTAGTTGTCTCATCGTCTGAGAAAGCACGACGAGACGGAAGTCGACGCGTCTTCGGTGTAAAATTCTGAATATCAGGTTTCTCGTATGAATGCGAGATCCAGACAAGTACGTTATCAAACCCCAAACAGACAAAATGTCATAAAGACGCAAAATTATCGATGTTCACCCAACCTAGAGTCACTCAATATAGCTTTGCTCTGCCTTCGCACACTAGCGTTATAATTATAGAGAGTAGCATCATTTGTCCTCGTCCAAAACACATAAGCAATAATAGAAACACTATGTCATGGGAGTGCTGTAGTATTTTGAAGTGACGAACATGTTGAGAGAGAGAGGGTTGGAAGAATGTTGATAAATATATTGTTGACACTTGCATCTCAGAATTGTATCTGTTATTCATACAAGGCTGTCTGCAAATTCCTGTGATGGGTGACAACAAATTGTGGAATTGAATTGAAATGAACTGAACTGCGTATAATTCTGTCCCAGATTTATTTTATTATTTTATTTGGTCTCAAGTTTATGCATTGCTTCATTAGCAAATGTCTGAAACTATGGAAGGTTAAACAAAATGCCTAGCCTAGTGGTGGTTTTTTTAATCTCTCACTGACAGCAACGGTGTGGTGGAAGGATAGGTTAAAAGTAGTGGTGGTGGTGGGGGTAGTGCATGGAAAGGACCCACAAACGCTCGTGTCGGCAGAAATTAATTTGGCGTAGTAGCCATCATCGAAGTAAACTTTATTGGTGAGGACAGGAGGGAGGGGGGGGGGGGGAGTGAAGATAAGGAGGGGATGGGGGGTAAGAATATAGCTCATCGATCTATCTAGGTCAAGGGAGGGAGGAGAAGGAGAGAAGAGAGACAGAGAGAGAGAGAGAGAGAGAGAGAGAGAGAGAGAGAGAGAGAGATTTGTTTCTCGCGCAAATCATGTCGGGGCGAGTGTGTGGGTGGGTGGGGGAAGGAGGGGGAAGAAGAGGGAAGAGAGAAAGATAAACAAGAAGAAGACGGAATGCCGCTCACCGATTTATTGAAGTGAATGCTGTGAAGGCTTTTTGATCTACTATTTGGCGGCGTGCACACACAATTTCTGGCAAGCGCACACATGATGCCATCTTGGCTTGCACTTTGTACTTTCTGCAATGAGAGTGTCGGCATGACATGGACTTTGCACAAGTTGCCTGTTCACACTCACTAAGCGTGCCATTGTTTTGACAAAAGATCTAGGCCGCCCAACCAAAAGCAGGCCTTGTCATTAGAGTTATTTTTCTTTTTTTAGTAGGCATGCATGACTGAAATCGAAGAATGTGAGTGTAAATGATGCGAGGAACGATTGTAAGATTAGGTTCCCGCCTAACATCTGTATCCTTGTTGTGAATGAAATGGCTGAGTCTCTCTCTCTCTCTCTCTCTCTCTCTCTCTCTCTCTCTCTCTCTCTCTCTCTCTCTCTCTCTCCACTCCCTCCCACGCTTATACCAATTTAAAACATCTCTGTCATATGCTGGTCCAAGTATGTGGAATTCTCTACCACAAGAGATCAAGGAAAGTAAATTATTAACATGGTTTAAAATTAGACTCCACAAACGTCTATATTCCCTTGCTCATAATATTTAAGATGATTGTATACATTTTGTTCTTTCCTATCTTGCGACAATTTAATTTGTTCATGTGTGAATTAGCTTGTATAGGTATACGTGTGTGGTTGTGGTGGAGGGGGTGTGAAGAGTGGGAGTAGGGAAGGGATATTGGAAGTGGTGGGGAGAGGGAGTATGTGTATTTCGGTACATTAATTTTCTTAGTAATTTTTTTTAAAAATTCTTACCATTGTTCAGGTTTGTGCTAGTTTCAAATCAATTTTATGTTTTTATTAAGGACTATGTCACGTCACCCGAATGGGCTAGTGACTTCAGCTCAAAACAACAAGTGGAGGGATACACACTCAAACTAAAAAAAAAACTAACATAAATGCCAGATGAACATTTATACACTTTTTATTCAACACATACACACACACAGAGGAGAATGGGGAATCTAACCCAACCCCAACTTCTATCTGGGCCCACAACCCCAACAATTAAAAACAATTACCTCCCTTGTCTATTCCCTAACCCCTGACACAGACTGTACACAGGATGCGAACACAATCAAGATACAATAATACTATCCAAATCAAGATGCAAACGATATCTAACGGTTTAAGTATACAAGCAAACCTTGATGAAAATGTATTTAGTCAATAGTAAGTACTTTATACTCAGGTTATATCTGTCCCATTTCTTTAATTAAATCGTCTGAAAGTACTTCAAGAAAAATCACCAACTCAATCAACCTAATGCAGATTGTAGAAAGTCACTGTTTATATATGTTTAAGTGCGTGTATGTAAGTATGATTGAGGGTGTATGTAAAGCCCTGTGCACTGCGACCCAAGTAGAAGTGGTCCCCCAAGCACGTCGTCTTGCCTCCTCCTGCAGGTGGAAGTAGAGGTTGAACGGAGTAAACAGCACGAAGTACGTGAAACGACGAACGAAGTATGAAGTCAGAGCACCAAAAGCGCGTAATAGTAGCAGTAGTAGTAGCAGCAAACTAGAAGTAGCAGAAACGTAGTCGGTACTGTAGTACAAAACGTAGTAGATATCATAGGCCCAATCTGGTCAACAAATAAACTGTCTTAAAAAAACTATCTCAACATGTAAACAATACATGGGAAATAACTCCTTCTGTCGTCCGCCATCTTGACCTGTTTATTTATGCATCATAACATTTAATAATTTTTCTATAATTTATATTAACATCCCATAAACATGATTATTTACACAAATACAAATGCATATTATAATTTAATTTCTAATCAACAATCTTGACTCATTCTCTCTCTCATGTTCATCACCGCCCCTTCCCTCCCCTCCCATGTCATAATATATAACACAACGTCACCCTTGACCTTATTTCTATCACTCCTCTCACTTTCATCACCCCTCTGGCATACTATAATACATCGTCACACTCTCTCATGCTATAATACATCGTCACTCATGACCTCATTTTGGCAACAACATCAACAACATTATTCCATTTAACCTCTTCATCAAGAAAATCATATAAAAAATGCTATTTAGCAAAATACCCTCCCACCCCCCTCATCCATCATCATTCATTCACGTACGCATGCTCGGAGTGTATAGCCACTAAGGAATCGGAATACTGGGCATCAACTCACCTTCAGTTTCCTGGCCTGTGAAGCACAGATACACTCAACACCACAACACAACACAATACAACACCATCTGTAGAGAGTAGGTGGTTCGTTACTGTCTTATAATGATTTACTAGGAAACCCTAACACTTGCGAAATGTTAGGTCTTGGGAGGTCTCTAAACAAAGAGCACACACCCTTAGGACGTCACTCTACACAGAGATCACACAACACTGTGGCAGCAAAAGTCCTCCTCAATTACTATAAACTTACTTTTCTATAATAATTGTCACAACTTATTGGTCATTCTTGTCCGTTTTAAGGCACAAGACTTTGGGTGGTTCCAAACACAAAACACAGCCCTTAGAGATGAACCCTACACTGATCCTATGATAGTGGAAGTTACAGTCTCTCCAATAGTCGTCTAATCACAAAGACCACCGCCTCAAGTCTGCCATACTGCCGCTTTCTTCCCAGTCCACAGTTCAAGGTACCGAGCTCCGCTCAACTTATATTAGCTATCGAGCACGTGAAAACCCTAATTCCTGACGTACACTATGCATTCCAAAACGCTGATTCAAACTTCGCACATCGCACTCTCGGAGATATGAAACTACATACTATGTACAACCTGACACAGCATAAACTTAGAGTGCGTCAAAACTCGTGTCGTCACAGACTAGCTGTAAGACAGGTCCATAGGACCTAATGCTATTATCCTATTGAAGTTTTCGACTTCGACTTCGACTTCCTTGGTCCTGGAACCATTTCAAGCTGGAGTGCCTCTGGTGTATGAACTGCGGCGAACCCTTTTTCCTTCGAGTCTGCTCACCTTGAGGGTTGCTTCGTGGGGGGACTGTCCGGGTGGTGACGTACTGACTTTTTTCGGCTGAAGGACAAGGTGGACTCCACCTACACCAGCGTGCTTTTCCGACAGAGATGGGGGAGCTCGGGTATTCAGTGACAAAAAGAAATATGGCGATTATCTAATTCACTCTGATAGTCGGGCAGAGTGACTTTTGACAGTTAGGGAGCTCCGGAATGTACATATAAATATTGTGTACATTGATGATAACACGTAGGAATGTGCTGACTGATATATTTGAATATCACAGAATAGTTGGTGAACACTTACAGTGCTTTCTATTCTGGGAGCGAGTGATCAACGCTGGAACTATTGACAGACTAAACATGATGTCTTCTGACGATACATTGTGATTTTGCTGAACGACACTGGAGACTGAGAAATATACTGTGATTTAGTTGAACGATACTGGGAATTCTATGAATATACTACGATTGTATTGATCGGCACTGAAGACTCTGCGAATAGACTGTGACTGTGTTGAAAATGAATGACACTGGAGACTGTCACGGACCGGGTTTATAATATTTCGGTCCGATGACTGTTTGTAGTATCTTCCTGTGAGAAGATAAAAATGTAATTTTTTTTATAAATTGAAAACTGAATGCTGATTGGCTGAGCTAGTCATGTGACGACTGGCCAATCACATTCAAACTGGGGGCAGTCTCTCCTTGTGTGTACCACGGTGTGGTTGTGTTGTACTTCTAGCAACTGTTGACTGCAGGTATATATATTGTTTATCATTGAAATATTGTATTATAAATATAATAATAGTTAACCATGACTATATTCTACTTGTGGTGGAATAAAAGTAAGAGTAGATAATTTTTGATATTAGTATGAAGGATGGATTAGGGAGGTGGTGGATCGTTGTATATTTTTGATTAATGAACTGAAGCTGGATTAGTATTTGATTTGTAGTTGAAACCTCAACTTGCAATGTATAGCACTATATTTATTTTTGTGAATGGAAGTAATTAGCGGCAAGAATGTAATAATAAGTTGTTATAATTAGAGTTACAATGTTTGCGTATGTGTGAACTGTGTTCGACACATATGAGATTTGAATTATATTGCTGGTCTGGTCCTGTCGCAGAGAGAGAGAAAATGTATATGTGGTAATACAGAAAAGTCTATGTATCAAGATATTTAGTGGGGAAAACTTGTATGTTTTCAGAAGTTTCCGGCTGGGGCCTCGAGTAAAGGAAAAGAAGAAGAAGAAAGGAGACGTAAAGAAGAAGAAGAAGAAGAAGAAGAAGAAGAAGAAGAAGAAGAAACTCCGAGAGAAGAGAAAGAAGCTCACGAAGAAAGAAGAAGAGGATATCACAAGAGAAGAGCCAAAGAAGAAGACGAGAAGGCGAAGAAGAGGGAGAAGAAGAAGGAGAAGAAGAAGGAGAAGAAGAAGGGGCCAGAGAAGAGCCAAAGAAGAAGACGAGGAAGGCGAAGAAGAAGGAGAAGAAGAAGGAGAAGAAGAAGGGGCCAGAGAAGAGCCAAAGAAGAAGACGAGGAAGGCGAAGAAGAGGGAGAAGAAGACGGAGGAGACGAAGTGGCCAGAGAAGAGGCCAAAGGAGAAGACGAGGAAGAAAGACGAGCAGCAGCAGCAACCACTGCCACACCAGTAGCAGCCGCTACCGCACCAGCAGTAGCAACCGCTACCACATCAGCAGCAGTAGCAACCGCTACCACATCATCATCAGCAGCAGCAGCAGCAACCGCTACCCCAGCAGTAGCAGCAGCAATGGCGGCAGCGGCCACAACAGCAGCAGCGACAGCAACGATAGACAGGGGAGAAACCCCAGGGATAGATAGATAGAAAGGCCAAGGATAAGGAAAGGAAGACAGTGTATAGACAGAGACAGAGACAGAGATTAGAGACAAAGAAAAACACAGTGAATTCTAACCTCCATGAGACTATTGGGGAAAACTCTCTCTCTCTCTCTGTCGACGGTGACCAGATCGATATTGGTGTTTATGGTGACTGGTGTTATTTGGATTATCTGAATGGGACTTATTTGTGGTTTTGTGAAAGTGTGTTTTCACGGATTATCGCTTCAAAGTACGTGAGAACAGAACTACTTAAACGTTTTCATATTATTGATGGAGTTATATGTACTTATGTAAACTTTTGTTGATTCTTGTTATTTTCTAGTAATAGAAGGGGGTGTGACAGCAAAAGAAGTTTTGAGAGTTAGGAAGTGTGAGACGGGCGAACACGCAAATCATTCACGCACGCATACACGCAATTCTTGATATAACCCCTTTCGTTACAGTGGTGACCCTGAAACCCGTAGTTAGTTAGTGGGAGTTTAGATTATTTGTTTGTTATCTATCTTATTTGGAGTTTATATTGTGGGAGTTAATTGAATAAGTATAAGTTGAACAGTAGAAGGGTTTTGTATAAATTTTGGGGCACTTAACTTTGGTGTGCTAGGAGTAAGTGTGTACTGTGTAACTGACTGGTTAAATTGTTGTTTTCATTTCTTTTTGGGTAGGATGTTAGTGTTTGTATAGATTATACCCCGTCTCCGATTCTTTCCTTACGGGTCTGATTCCTTGTATAGTTCTGGGATCAGAAAGGGCTTAGATTCATTTTTCTTCCTGTTGTATATATATTGCTAATTCTAGTTCAGCTATTTAATATTGTTTTTGTTTTTCTTTCTATACTTATTAGGATCCTGTCTTGTATAGTTATAGTTGTCACATCCCTATTTTAGTTGTTGTAGGTATTTAGGATTTATTTTTGGCATTTTAACGGAACTTCCGGTGTTTTTTAGCCGAAGTGGAACTTGGTTGTTGTTTTTTTTCTATTGATTTATTGTATTCTATTGTACCGATATTAGTTTAGAATTTTAGTTCTCTCTTTGTTGTGTTGTGATGTTGTTGTCGTTGTTTGTTTATTTAGTATATTGTTTCATTATTATTATTATTTGTTTTGTTTTGTTTTGTTTTCATTTCAAAACAAATTACTTATAAAATTTCACCTGTTATAATTTAGATTTAAATATTGGAGGGTGTTACAGTTATAAATTGTTGCATTTAGTATGGGTTTCTGATACTTGCTTGTACTTAGACTGAATATAATCTAAACATTGTTTTTCTTTTCTTTTATGGTATGCTGTGTTGTTAAATTTTGAACTTGTTTTCATTTCGAAATAATCTTCTTCGGTCACACTTGAACTTGCATTGATTTCGAAATAGTTTCCTTTGTTAAACTTAAACTTGCTTTGATTTTGAAATAATTTTCTTTTGTCAAACTTTAACTTGCATTGATTTTGAAATGATTTTCGTCTGACAAACTTCACTTGCTTCGATTTTGAATTATTTTCTTTTGTCAAACTTGAATTTGCTTTTGATTTTTGTAATAATTCTGGCCTTGTGGAACTTGGGAAAATAATTTTGACTTGTATAACTTAAAGTTATTCGCTGAATTGTCACTTGCATTTTCTTACTTTTAGTACTTTATTTTCTTTTGAATTCAACGGATCATGGCTTCTGCTGATGAATATGATACTCTGTTTAATTCATTTTTGACTCAAGCCCAGAAGTTAGGTTTTTCTGACGAAAAGCTGCAGCAGTACATTGAGCAGTGTTTTCAGAGACATGATAGGGCCAAAGAAAGAGAACAGGAAAAGGTTAAACAGGAACAGGATGCTAAAAGATTGCAGTTAGAACAGGATGCTAAAAAATTGCAGTTAGAACAGGAAAGGGAGGAAAAACGATTTCAGTTGGAACAGGAAAAGATTAAACAGGAAAGAGAAGCTAAAAGAGAAGAACTGGAAAGAGAGGAAAGGAAATTGAAGATGGATTATCAGATGGAACTTGACAGAGAAAGCCTTTGTCACGGACCAGGTTTTATAATATTTCGGTCCGATGACTGTTTGTAGTATCTTCCTGTGAGAAGATATAAATTATAATTTTTTTTATTGATTACTAATTTCTGATTGGTTGAGCTAGTCATGTGACGGTTCACCAATTACATGTATTCAAAAAAAAAAGTTTGCATTCTTCTTTTGTATGTACCACGGAGTGGTTGTGTTTGTACTTCTAGCAGCTGCGTCTGCAGGTATATATTGTTTATCATTGAAATATTGTATTATGAACATAATAATAATTTAACCATGATTATATTCTACTTATTGTGGAATAAGAATTAATAATAGATAATTTTGATATTAGTATGAAGGATGGATAAGGGGGGTGATGGAGATGGTGGATCGTTGTATATTATTTTTGAGTAACGAATTGAAATTGGATTAGTATTTGATTTGAGGTTGAAACCTCAACTCGCAATGTATAGCATTATATTTATTTGTGTGAATGAAAGTAGTCAGCGTCAAGATGTAATAATTAGTGTTATAATTAGAGTTACAATTTTTGCGTATGTGTGAACTGTGTTCAACACATATGAGATTTGAATTATTATATTGCTGGTCTGGTTCCGTGACAGAGAGAGAAAAAGGTATATGTGGAAATACAGAGGAGTTTATGTATCGAGATATTTAGTGGGGGAAAACTTGTATGTTTTCAGAAGTCTCCGGCTGAGGGGCCTCGAGGCAACGAGAAAGAAAGAAAGGCGAGGAGGAAGAAGAAGAAGAAGAAAGAAGAAGACGAGGAAGGCGAAGAAGAAGGAGAAGAAGACGAGGAAGAAGAAGAAGAAGAAGAAGAAGAAGAAGAAGAAGAAGAAGAAGAAGAAGAAGAAGAAGAAGAAGAAGAGGAGGAGAAGAAAAAGAAGAAGAAGAAGAAGAAGAAGAAGAAGAAGAAGAAGAAGAAGAAGAAGAAGGAGAAGAAGAAGAAGTAGATGAGAAGAAGAAGAAGAAGAAGAAGAAGAAGAAGAAGAAGACATAAAGGAGGAAGAAGAAGAAGAAGAAGAAGAAGAAGAAGAGGAGGAGAAGAAGAAGAAGAAGAAGAAGAAGAAGAAGAAGAAGAAGAAGAAGAAGAAGAAGGAGAAGAAGAAGGAGAAGAAGAAGAAGTAGACGAGAAGAAGAAGAAGAAGAAGAAGAAGAAGAAGAAGAAGAAAACGAGAAGGAGAGTAAGCAGAGGAAGAAGTAGCCGAGGAGGAAGAAGGGTGGAAGCATAAAGAAGGAGCCAGAGAAGAAGCCAAAGAAGAAGACGAAGAAGAAGACGAGCAACCGCTACCACATCGGCAGCAGTAGCAGCCGCTACCCCATCAGCAGCAGTAGCAACCATTGCTACCTCAGCAGCAGCAGCAGCAACAGCGGCCACAACAGCAGCAGCGACAGCGACGATAGAGAGGGGAGAAAACCCAGGATAGATAGATAGAAAGGCCAAGGATAAGGAGAAGGAAGATAGTGTATAGATATAGACAGAGACAGAGGATTAAAAGGAAACACAAGGCAGACAGCGAATTCTGTCCTCCATGAGACTCTTGGTAACTCTCTCTGTCGACGGTGACCAGATCGATATTGGTGTTTATGGTGACTGGTGTTATTTGGATTATCTGAATGGGACTTATTTGTGGTTTTGTGAAAGTGTGTTTTCACGGATTATCGCTTCAAGTACGTGAGTACAAAACTACTTAAACGTTTCCATATTATTGATGGAGTTATATGGACTTATGTAAACTTTTGTTGATTCTTGTTATTTTCTAGTAATAGAAGGGGGTGTGACAGCAAAAGAAGTTTTGAGAGTTAGGAAGTGTGAGACGGGCGAACACGCAAATCATTCACGCACGCATACACGCAATTCTTGAAATAACCCCTTTCGTTACAGTGGTGACCCTGAAACCCGTAGTTAGATAGTGGGAGTTAGATTATATTATTTAGTTGTTTTGTATCTTATTTGGAGTATATTGTGGGAGTTAATTGAATAAGTATAAGTATAAGTTGAACAGTAGAAGGGTTTTGTATAAATTTTGGGCACTTAACTTTGGTGTGCTAGGAGTAAGTGTGTACTGTGTAACTGACTTGTTAAATTGTTGTTCTCATTTCTTTTTGGGTAGTATGTTGGTGTTTATATAGATTATACCCCGCCTCCGATTCTTTCCTTACGGGTCTGATTCTTTGTATAGTTCTGGGATCATAAAGGGCTTAGATTCATTTTTCTTCCTGTTGTATATATATATTGCTAATTCTAGTTCAGCTATTCAGTATTGTTTTGTTTTTCTTTCTATACTTATTAGGATCCTGTCTTGTATAGTTATAGTTGTCACATCCCTATTTTAGTTGTTGTAGGTGTTTAGGATTTATTTTTGGCATTTTAACGGAACTTCCGGTGTTTTCTAGCCGAAGTGGAACTTAGTTGTTTTTTCTATTGATTTCTTGTACTCTATTGTACCGATATTAGTTTAGAATTTTAGTTCTCTCTTTGTTGTGTTGTGATGTTGTTGTCGTTGTATGTTTATTTAGTATAGTGTTTCATTATTATTATTATTTTTTTTGTTTTGTTTTGTTTTCATTTCAAAACAAATTACTTATAAAATCTCACTTGTTGATAATTTCATTTCAAAACAAATTATTTATAAAATCTCATTTGTTGATAATTTGAATTTAAATATTGTTAGCTATTACAGTTATAAATTGTTGCATTTAGTATGGTTTTCTGATGCTTGCTTGTACTTAGACTGCATATAATCTAAACATTGTTTCTCGTTTCTTTTATGATATGCTGTTTTGTAAACTTGAACTTGTTTTCATTTTGAAATAATCTTCCTTGGTCACACTTGTACTTGAATTGATTTTGAAATAATTTCCTTGTGTTAACTTAAACTTGCTTTGATTTTGAAATAATTTTCTTTTGTCACACTTAGCTTGCTTCGATTTTGAAATAATTTTATTTTGTCAAACTTGAACTTGCATTGATTTCGAAATACTTTTCATCTGACAAACTTCGCTTGCTTCGATTTTGAATAATTTTCTTTTGACAAATTTGAATTTGCTTTTGATTATTTGTAATAATTCTGGCCTTGTGGAACTTGGGAAAATAATTTTTGACTTGTATAATTTTAAATTATTTAAAGTTATTTGCTGAATTGTCACTTGTATTCTCTTACTTTTAGTAATTTATTTTCTTTGAATTCAACTGATCATGGCTTCTGCTGAGGAATATGAGACTCTTTTTAATTCATTTTTGTCTCAAGCCCAGAAGTTAGGTTTTTCTGACGAAAAGCTACAGCAGTACATTGAGCAGTGTTTTCAGAGACATGATAGGGCTAAGGAAAGAGAACAGGAAAAGGTTAAACAAGAACAGGATTTGGAACGGGAAAAGGCTAAACAGGAAAGAGAGGAAAAACGATTTCAGTTAGAACAGAATGCTAAAAGAGAAGAACAGGAAAGAGAGGAAAGGAAATTGAAGATGGATTACCAGATGGAACTGGATAGGGAAAGCCTTAAGCTAAAGGGAAAAGAAATTGAACTTCAGTTGAAACAAGCTGAATTGAAGAGCGAGACCCCTACCCCTAGGAGCTCCAATCCTTCGTTTCCAAAGTTGCCCCAACTACCTGTTTTCAAAGAGGACAGGGATGACATTGATTCTTTTTTGTACCGGTTTGAGGCACATGCTAAGGCTCTCAATTATGATAGCAGTAAATGGGTTGTTTACTTAACTGCATTACTACAAGGCCCGGCTTTAGCTGTGTATCATTCTTTGTCTGCTACCGGTACAGTTTCATATGATGATCTTAAGCAAGAACTTCTTAAGAAATTTCAGTGCACTGCAGATGGATTCAGAGAAAAATTCAGATCAGTTAGGCCTGAAGTGGGGGAAAGTTTTGTAACTTTTTCAAAGCGTTTTTCTCACTTGTTGGAAAGATGGATCCAACTATCAGATTGTGAAAAGACTTTTGATGGACTATGGAATCTGATTTTGTGTGAGCAGTTTATTGCTTCTGTTTCGCGAGATCTCGCCGTGTTTTTGAAAGAAAGAAATTTGACAAAATTCGCGGCGTTGATAGACAGTGCTGAAGCATTTCGCATGGCTCATCCGGAAAAGAAACTGGCACGGAAGTCAGATGACTCGATTTTTGCATCCGCGTCGATTTCCCAGAATGTACCCACTCAGAATCAATTTCGTGGGACTGGCCAAAGATGGAATAATTTCCGGGGATCGGGATTTCGTGGCTCTCCGCGTGGAAACTACCAACCCGCAGGTCCTATTCCAAATAGGGGTTTTGCAAATCAGAACATGAATACTCAACAGAGCGCTCAGAACAATCAGGTTCCTCGTGGACGTGGCAATACGTATTCTAGACCGGGTTCTCGTTTCTCAGGTAGTCCTCCTCTCAACAAAAGACAGAATAGACAGGACATAGTTTGCTATTGTTGTGGGGGTGCAGGTCACATAGCTGCATGGTGTCCTTCTGCTTGTGGCAATGGATACCCAGAGACTCAGGATACTGAAAGTGGTTCGCAGAAATACCAGGACCCTCCAGTTAACACTCAGTCAGCTTTAGTCGCTGAAGTCATTTGCTCAGTTGGTGATGAAAACTGTGGTCAACCCAAACTAGTATCAGGTACCGTAAATGGCCTCAAAGCAAGTGTACTCAGGGACACAGGGGCTACTATCTGTGGCGTTCGCAAGAGACTGGTTTCGGACGGCCAGTACACTGGCAAAGAGTGTAAATGTTTGTCATTCGGTGGGAATATAGAAGAATTTCCGTTGGCTAAAGTGCCTGTTGACACTCCGTTTTTCTCTGGCACTGTGTTGTGTTGTGTCATTGAGCAACCAGTGGCCGATTTGATTGTGGGGAATTTACCAGGTGTGTCCGACCCTTTTTCGGGTGCTACCACACTCATCCAAGATCAAGGTCAAATTCCACCGGTTCCTTTAGACAAGATGCCGACTCATTCAGACTCATTCAAACGGGTTACAGTTGATTTAGTAGAACCGATTTTTCCGCCGCCTGAGGAAGGTCACAGATGCATACTCAGTATCATTGATATGGTAACACGTTACCCTGACACTATTCAGCTTAAACTCGTCAAAAACAAGATCCTAGAATCTTGCAAACTTGCTCAAGAATACTTCAAAACAGTTGTAGCCAAAACCAGACACTATCATCAGGGTATTCCATAGCATCTGTGAAAAATGAACATGCTTTGTATATATTTCTGCTATTGTATATTTAATGCTGCAAATCAAATTGAATACTGTAAAATGATCTGTTATGTACTTTATTGATTTTTGATTTCTCTGTATCAAGATAACATGCTTGGACTGGAACTACATATCTTGTATGTCTATTATGCTTTGGGTGATTGCTTAATACAATATGTTTGGGTTTAATATAAGTGCTAATGACCAGTTATCTCTTTTCGCTCGTTTGTACAGTTTAGATGGACATAATTGTAGTAATTTTTTCTTTCTGAAAAAATTCAGAAAACTCGGGCGTTTTCTTTTTGCAGGAAGGGGGTATTGTCACGGACCAGGTTTTATAATATTTCGGTCCGATGACTGTTTGTAGTATCTTCCTGTGAGAAGATATAAATTATAATATTTTTTTTATTGATTACTAATTTCTGATTGGTTGAGCTAGTCATGTGACGGTTCACCAATTACATGTATTAAAAAAAAAATGTTTGCATTCTTCTTTTGTATGTACCACGGAGTGGTTGTGTTTGTACTTCTAGCAGCTGCGTCTGCAGGTATATATTGTTTATCATTGAAATATTGTATTATGAACATAATAATAATTTAACCATGATTATATTCTACGTATTGTGGAATAAGAATTAATAATAGATAATTTTGATATTAGTATGAAGGATGGATAAGGGGGGTGATGGAGATGGTGGATCGTTGTATATTATTTTTGAGTAACGAATTGAAATTGGATTAGTATTTGATTTGAGGTTGAAACCTCAACTCGCAATGTATAGCATTATATTTATTTGTGTGAATGAAAGTAGTCAGCGTCAAGATGTAATAATTAGTGTTATAATTAGAGTTACAATTTTTGCGTATGTGTGAACTGTGTTCAACACATATGAGATTTGAATTATTATATTGCTGGTCTGGTTCCGTGACAGAGAGAGAAAAAGGTATATGTGGAAATACAGAGGAGTTTATGTATCGAGATATTTAGTGGGGGAAAACTTGTATGTTTTCAGAAGTCTCCGGCTGAGGGGCCTCGAGGCAACGAGAAAGAAAGAAAGGCGAGGAGGAAGAAGAAGAAGAAGAAAGAAGAAGACGAGGAAGGCGAAGAAGAAGGAGAAGAAGACGAGGAAGCAGAAGAAGAAGAAGAAGAAGAAGAAGAAGAAGAAGAAGAAGAAGAAGAGGATGAGAAGAAGAAGAAGAAGAAGAAGAAGAAGAAGAAGAAGAAGAAGAAGAAGAAGGAGAAGAAGAAGAAGGAGAAGAAGAAGAAGTAGACGAGAAGAAGAAGAAGAAGAAGAAGAAGAAGAAGAAGAAGAAGAAGAAGAAGAAGAAGAAGAAGAAGAAAACGAGAAGGAGAGTAAGCAGAGGAAGAAGTAGCCGAGGAGGAAGAAGGGTGGAAGCATAAAGAAGGAGCCAGAGAAGAAGCCAAAGAAGAAGACGAAGAAGAAGACGAGCAACCGCTACCACATCGGCAGCAGTAGCAGCCGCTACCCCATCAGCAGCAGTAGCAACCATTGCTACCTCAGCAGCAGCAGCAGCAACAGCGGCCACAACAGCAGCAGCGACAGCGACGATAGAGAGGGGAGAAAACCCAGGATAGATAGATAGAAAGGCCAAGGATAAGGAGAAGGAAGATAGTGTATAGATATAGACAGAGACAGAGGATTAAAAGGAAACACAAGGCAGACAGCGAATTCTGTCCTCCATGAGACTCTTGGTAACTCTCTCTGTCGACGGTGACCAGATCGATATTGGTGTTTATGGTGACTGGTGTTATTTGGATTATCTGAATGGGACTTATTTGTGGTTTTGTGAAAGTGTGTTTTCACGGATTATCGCTTCAAGTACGTGAGTACAAAACTACTTAAACGTTTCCATATTATTGATGGAGTTATATGGACTTATGTAAACTTTTGTTGATTCTTGTTATTTTCTAGTAATAGAAGGGGGTGTGACAGCAAAAGAAGTTTTGAGAGTTAGGAAGTGTGAGACGGGCGAACACGCAAATCATTCACGCACGCATACACGCAATTCTTGAAATAACCCCTTTCGTTACAGCCTTAAGCTAAAGGGAAAAGAAATTGAGCTTCAGTTGAAACAGGCTGAACTGCAGAGCGATACCACTACACCTAGGACTCGAAGCAATAACCCTTCATTTCCAAAGTTGCCCCAACTACCTGTTTTCAAAGAGGATAGGGATGACATTGATTCTTTTTTGTACCGGTTTGAGGCGCATGCTAAAGCTCTCAATTACGATAGCAGTAAATGGGTTGTGTACATAACTGCATTGCTACAAGGCCCGGCTTTAGCTGTTTATCATTCTTTGTCTGCTGCCGGTGCAGTTTCATATGATGATCTTAAGCAAGAACTTCTTAAGAAATTTCAGTGCTCTGCAGATGGATTCAGAGAAAAATTCAGATCAGTTAGGCCTGAAGTGGGGGAAAGTTTTGTAACTTTTTCAAAGCGATTTTCTCACTTGTTGGAAAGATGGATCCAACTATCAGATTGCGAAAAGACTTTTGATGGGCTATGGAATCTCATTTTGTGTGAGCAGTTTATTGCTTCTGTTTCGCGAGATCTCGCCGTGTTTTTGAAGGAAAGAAACTTGACAAAATTCGCGGCTTTGATAGACAGTGCTGAAGCATTTCGCATGGCTCATCCGGAAAAGAAACTGGCACGGAAGTCAGATGACTCGATTTTTGCATCCGCGTTGATTTCCCAGAATGTACCCACTCAGAATCAATTTCGTGGGACTGGCCAAAGATGGAATAATTTCCGGGGATCGGGATTTCGTGGCTCTCCGCGTGGAAACTACCAACCCGCAGGTCCTATTCCAAATAGGGGTTTTGCACATCAGAACATGAATGCGCAACGGGGCGCTCAAAACAATCAGGCTCCTCGTGGTCGTGGAAATACGTATTCGGGACCTGGTCCTCGTTTCGCAGGCAGACCTCCTCTTAACAGGGGACAGAATAGTTTGCTATTGTTGTGGGGGTGTAGGTCACATGTCAAAATGGTGTCCTTATGCTGTTGGCAATTCTGCTGTTGCCCAAGCTTATCCAGAGCCTCAAGACAATCAAAATGATTTTCAGGAATATCTGGACTCTTCAGATGACACTCAGGTACAGTCAGCTTTAGTCACTGAGGTCGTTTGCTCAGTTTGTAATGAAAACTGTGGTCATCTCAAGCTAGTATCAGGTACCGTAAATGGCCTCAAAGCAAGTGTGCTCAGAGATACGGGTGCTACCATCTGTGGCGTTCGCAAGAGACTGGTTTCGGACGATCAGTACACTGGCGAAGAGTGTAAATGTTGGTCATTCGGTGGAAACATTGAAGAATTTCCGTTGGCCAAAGTGTCTGTCGACACTCCATTTTTCTCTGGCACTATTTTGTGTTGTGTTGTTGATCAACCAGTGGCTGATTTGATATTAGGGAACTTGCCAGGTGTGTCTGATCCTCTCTCGGTTGCTACCACACTCATCCAGGATCAAGGTCATACTTGTTGTGTTACGACTCGTGCCCAAGGCAAGAGACAAGATATCCCAAAGAAACCTCTGAGTTCGGTCACACAAGACTTGAATGTATCGCCATCAGATTTTGCTCGGTTGCAGAAGCAGGATGATAGTCTATCACCCTTGTTTGATCTTTCAAAGTCAGGTCAAATTCAGACAATAGGATCAGCTTCAGTTTCCTACTTTGTTCAAAATGACATTTTGCATAGGCATTACGAAAGCAGCAAAAGGACATTAGACCAGTTAGTAGTCCCCACTACTCTAAGATCCTCAGTTCTTGTCACAGCCCACGATACGATCATGGCTGGTCATTGTGGCATCCGTAGAACAACAGACAGAATACTATCAGAATTTTTTTGGCCAGGGGTGTCCGCTGACACAAGAAGATACGTTAAAACGTGTGACATTTGCCAGAAGACATCTTCAAAAGGTCGAATTCCACCAGTTCCTTTGGAAAAGATGCCGACTATCTCAGAACCATTCAAACGGGTTGCAGTTGATTTGGTAGGACCGATTTCCCCGCCGTCTGAGGAAGGTCACAGATACATACTCAGCATCATTGATATAGCCACGCGGTACCCTGAAGCTATTCCGCTCAAACACATTGACTCGGTTTCGGTCGGTGAAGCACTGTTTTCCGTTTTCTCGCGTATGGGATGTCCACAGGAAATTTTGTCAGACTGTGGTACTCAGTTCAACTCGGATCTCATGCGTGGAATTCACCATTTGCTATCGATCAAGGCCATTCATACGTCGCCATATCACGCACAAGCTAATGGCTGTGTTGAACGCTTTCATGGGACGTTGAAACCAATGTTGAAGAAGCTCATTCAAAAACAACCAAAAGCATGGCATCGGTATTTGCCCGCGGTGCTTTTCGCGTGTCGGGAACTTCCTAGTGAGAGCACTGGATTCTCGCCATTTGAGCTTCTGTTTGGTCGTCGCGCTCGCGGACCCATTCAACTACTTGCAAATACTTGGTCACAAGGTTCTCAAAATGAAGATGCAAAGACTCTGTACAAGTATGTGTTTGATCTCAAAAACAAGATCCTGGAATCTTGTGAGCTGGCTCAAGAAAACATAAAGAAAGCTGAAGCCAAAAACAAGCACTATCATGATAGGAAGGCAAAGCCTCGGTCTTTCAAGGAAGATGACGAAGTCCTGTTGTTGCTTCCTACGGATTCAAATAAATTGCTCATGCAGTGGAAAGGTCCCTTCCGAGTTAGCAAAGCTATGCACCCGGACTATCAGATTGTCATCAACGGAAAGACAAAAGTTTTCCATGCGAATCTTTTGAAAAAGTACCTTAGGCGTCAACCAACTGCTCAGATTGCACTAGATGTAACTAAGTCTGATGATTTTTGTTTAGTCAAAAGTGCTATCAAAGTTCACGCTACTAATGTAGGTCAGTCGCCCAACGTGCCTTAGAACGTTATCCAACCATGGGATGATGAGCTACACGGTGCTGATGCCGTTGCTCAAAGCCTGCCTCATGGAATACCAGTTTTTACAGAATCGGTCAACATATCATCGGTGGCCGTCATTTCAGCAGAGGCTGATTCAGATAATATTATCATACCCACTGTATCGTCTGCGCAAACTGAAAGTGTACACGATCTCCACCTTGATGACAGGTTGACATTTGGTCAGAAACAACAACTTCGTGGTGTTTTTGCAGATTTTTCTGATATTCTCACCACCGCCCCAGGCACTTTTATGGGGGATCTTTTTCATGACGTCTTGTTGACGTCAGACGTACCTGTAAGACTTAGACCCTATGATTTGCCGTTGACATCTAAAGAGACAGTTGAAAGAGAAGTCAAGTCTATGCTCGAAATGGGGGTTATTGAACAGTCACTCTCCCCATACTCATCTCCAGTTGTCCTAGTTGGGAAAAAAGATGGCTCGACTAGATTTTGCATAGACTATAGGCACCTCTACAAAATCACAGTTTTTGACGCAGAGCCAATACCTAACATTAATGATTTGTTTGCACAACTGGCTGACGGTACTTATTTCACAAAAATTGACCTCTCGAAGGGCTATTGGCAAATTCTGGTGAACCCACTTGACCGGCCAAAGACTGCATTCGCAACCCATGTAGGCCTGTTTCAGTGGATTAGAATGCCTTTTGGCTTAGTCTCTGCTCCCGCTACATTTGCACGCATGATGCGACTGTTGAGGCTTGACGAGGTGTCTTCCATCAACTTTTTCGATGACATTCTGACATGTAGCACTACTTGGAACGGTCATCTCGCACATGTGCGAGGTGTTCTTTCAAAGTTGCAGGCTGCAGGTCTTACAGCTAGACCGTCCAAAATTTTCGCCGGTTTTCAAGAACTTGAATTTTTAGGCCACATTGTAGGTCGTGGTACCTTGAAACCTGAAAGCTCCAAATTGCAGAAGATGTTAGAAATAACTGTTCCCAAAAGCAAACGTCAAGTTCGTTCGATTCTCGGGCTCATCAGTTATTACAGACGCTATGTGCCAAACTTTGCCACAGTAGTCAAACCCCTCACGGACTTGGTCTGCTCGGGTTCGCACAGACAAATTAAATGGACTGGCGAGTGCGAAGTGGCTCTTCGAGCTGTCCAACAGATCTTGTCAAGCTCACCTGTGCTTGTCTTGCCAGACGTATCGCGTTCATTCGTAGTTCGCACTGACGCGAGTGCTTTCGGCATAGGCGCGGTTTTGCTTCAAGATCATGATGGTGAATTGCACCCCGTCACATTCGTCAGTCGCAAACTGCTTGATAGGGAAACACGGTACAGTACCATAGAGAGAGAATGCTTGGCTATCATTTGGGCCCTCACAAAGCTTTCAAAGTATCTGTGGGGAAAGTCGTTCATTCTTCAGACTGACCATCGGCCATTGTCCTATTTGCGTTCGGGTCAGTTCAAAAATGCTCGAATCACACGCTGGGCGTTGGCACTCCAAGAGTTTCAGTTTGAAATTGAAGCCCTGCCTGGTACTGCCAATGTTTTTGCAGATATGCTGTCAAGATCAAATGTTGATCAGTGTATTCCATAAAATCTGTGGAACATGAACTTGCTGTGTATATAATTCTGCTGATGTATATTTAATGCTGCAAATCAATGTGAGTACTGTAAAATGATCTGTTATGTACCTATTGATTGTTGATTTCACTGTATCACGGTGACATGCTTGGACTTGAACTGCATATCATGTATGTCTATTGCGCTTTGGGTGATTTCTTAATACAATATGTTTGTGTTTAATATAAGTGCTAATGACCAGTTTTCTCTGTTTGCTTCTTGTACAGTATAGGTGGACATGATTGTAGTAATTTTTTCTTTCTGATAAAATTCAGAAAACTCGGGCGTTTTCTTTTTGCAGGAAGGGGGTATTGTCACGGACCGGGTTTATAATATTTCGGTCCGATGACTGTTTGTAGTATCTTCCTGTGAGAAGATAAAAATGTAATATTTTTTTTTATAAATTGAAAACTGAATGCTGATTGGCTGAGCTAGTCATGTGACGACTGGCCAATCACATTCAAACTGGGGGCAGTCTCTCCTTGTGTGTACCACGGTGTGGTTGTGTTGTACTTCTAGCAGCTGTTGACTGCAGGTATATATATTGTTTATCATTGAAATATTGTATTATAAATATAATAATAGTTAACCATGACTATATTCTACTTGTGGTGGAATAAAAGTAAGAGTAGATAATTTTTGATATTAGTATGAAGGATGGTTTAGGGAGGTGGTGGATCGTTGTATATTTTTGATTAATGAACTGAAGCTGGATTAGTATTTGATTTGTAGTTGAAACCTCAACTTGCAATGTATAGCACTATATTTATTTTTGTGAATGGAAGTAATTAGCGGCAAGAATGTAATAATAAGTTGTTATAATTAGAGTTACAATTTTTGCGTATGTGTGAACTGTGTTCGACACATATGAGATTTGAATTATATTGCTGGTCTGGTCCTGTCGCAGAGAGAGAGAAAAGGTATATGTGGTAATACAGAAAAGTCTATGTATCAAGATATTTAGTGGGGAAAACTTGTATGTTTTCAGAAGTTTCCGGCTGGGGCCTCGAGTAAAGGAAAAGAAGAAGAAGAAAGGAGACGTAAAGAAGAAGAAGAAGAAGAAGAAGAAACTCCGAGAGAAGAGAAAGAAGCTCAGAAGAAAGAAGAAGAGGATATCACAAGAGAAGAGCCAAAGAAGAAGACGAGAAGGCGAAGAAGAGGGAGAAGAAGAAGGAGAAGAAGAAGGAGAAGAAGAAGGGGCCAGAGAAGAGCCAAAGAAGAAGACGAGGAAGGCGAAGAAGAAGGAGAAGAAGAAGGAGAAGAAGAAGGGGCCAGAGAAGAGCCAAAGAAGAAGACGAGGAAGGCGAAGAAGAGGGAGAAGAAGACGGAGGAGACGAAGTGGCCAGAGAAGAGGCCAAAGGAGAAGACGAGGAAGAAAGACGAGCAGCAGCAGCAACCACTGCCACACCAGTAGCAGCCGCTACCGCACCAGCAGTAGCAACCGCTATCACATCAGCAGCAGTAGCAACCGCTACCACATCATCATTAGCAGCAGCAGCAACCGCTACCCCAGCAGTAGCAGCAGCAACGGCGGCAGCGGCCACAACAGCAGCAGCGACAGCAACGATAGACAGGGGAGAAACCCCAGGGATAGATAGATAGAAAGGCCAAGGATAAGGAAAGGAAGACAGTGTATAGACAGAGACAGAGACAGAGATTAGAGACAAAGAAAGACACAGTGAATTCTAACCTCCATGAGACTATTGGGGAAAACTCTCTCTCTCTCTGTCGACGGTGACCAGATCGATATTGGTGTTTATGGTGACTGGTGTTATTTGGATTATCTGAATGGGACTTATTTGTGGTTTTGTGAAAGTGTGTTTTCACGGATTATCGCTTCAAAGTACGTGAGTACAGAACTACTTAAACGTTTTCATATTATTGATGGAGTTATATGTACTTATGTAAACTTTTGTTGATTCTTGTTATTTTCTAGTAATAGAAGGGGGTGTGACAGCAAAAGAAGTTTTGAGAGTTAGGAAGTGTGAGACGGGCGAACACGCAAATCGTTCACGCACGCATGCACGCAATTCTTGATATAACCCCTTTCGTTACAGAGACTGTGAATAGACCGTGATGGTGTTGAATTACACTGGTGTAGAGCGAAGTACCCCTCGTGAACAGACTATTGACTAATCTGGAGTAGATCTTGAACTTACAGTCCTGAAAGAACAAAAACCTAATGCTGTAAAAAATATTTTTTCTTGTTCTACTGACATTGAAATTTGAACAGATTTTACTGTGACATTATCACAAAGTTTGACATTTGAACTGGGTAGTCCTGCAATTGCTATGTGTGTAGCGATGTAAATTAGTGTTTTATTATTGATGTGTTTTGTGTCTGTCACAGCAGGCTATGTAGACTCTGCACTACGGCTTCACGCCTCAAATAGTTCAGCTTGCTTTAGCCTTTGTAAATTAAAGTCGCTGCCTAGAGGACGACCAAAGTCAGTTGTGTGCTAAGCATGTGTAAGCTAACTCTCGCTAGGATAGGCAGTGACCTCATCCTGCTGACGTATAGCCACTACCCCCCGATGGACGGCGCTCAGATCTCACGAGATTTTCGCGGGCTTTTGGCTGACCACAAAGCTAGGTAGTCATTCTATGCCTAACTCTCACACCAGAAGGAGCAACGCTCTGAAAGATCTCTCTAGCTTTTTTTTTTTTTTTTTTTTTTTTTTTTTTTTTTTTTGGAACCTCAGTTGCATGCAGACCTATTTCACCTTTTTTTTTTTTTTTTTTTTTTTTATTCTTTCTTTTTTTTTCTTTTTTCTTTTTTTTCTTCTTTTTTTTCAATCAGGTTTTTTTAGGTCTTCTTCATTGGTTCTTTTTTAATATTTCTTTATGTGGAACATTTTATTTTAAATTAACATAAATGTATACATGTAAATTTATAATATCAAAATCAATAGGCAGTTTTCCGGTTGTCATTGCATAAGTTCATCATTATTAATCTTTTTTAAAACCTCTAAGCTTCATTTCATAATCAAAAATATATTCAATTATCAATCTGTCTCCATATCTGAATTTACTAATACACATTTTTCCAATCAATAAAATATGGTTAATCAATTGCACTTCTTTTCTAAGCATGTTCTCTACATTATAGCCAAGTAAAATATCCTGTTCAGTAAGTCTTATGTTTTTTCCTGTGTAGAAAGCAATTTCCTTTTTAACATGCTCCCAGAAGTTACGTAGTTTGTCGCATTTACAGAAAAAATGCTCTATATAATCTACTTCGTTGCATAGGTCACACCTGTTTGAGTCTTTAATTTTCATTTTATGTAGGAGAATGTTTGTTGGATAAATATTGTGAAGAAGCTTCCACTGCAGTAACCGCAGGCGTTCTTCCCTAGTACACACGTTAGGTAAGGACCAATGACATTTGTCAATAGTAATGTTGTATTTGTTTCTCCAAAAATTAATACTTATAGGGGGACAAGCTTTGTCTTGAGTCAAGAGCGTCCTAAAGTTGCGGGGTGTAATATCATTGGGGTTACAGGCCTCTCCATACAGTGCCTGTGTTTCTGTCTCGCGCTCTCTCTGCTGTAGCCTCCACGTCGCACGCAGTGCAGTACCCAAAGCTCCGTACTCAAAGTACAGCGATGGGCTATGACCAACAACGTTAGCGATTTCACCTAATGGACGCAAATCACCGTTCACCCACAGGTCTTCGACAAAATTAATGCCCACTTTGGCCCATTTCTCAAAGAAGATAACTTTATTCCTGAATAATATTTTGGTATTATTCCAAAGATATGATTGGATTAATGCATTCTTTTTAACCCAAAGCCTTTTATTTTCTAACCAGCAAGCGAAAGCTTGTCTCCAGAATGACGAGTTTATTTTATCTAAACCAATGAATGATTTTACACTAGCTGAAGCGTTAAAGCAAACCAACTTGCTTCCCATACAGTTGAAATGGTTTATTGGAATCAGTTTCCATTTTCCGTTGCTTTGTTCGTTGAGTCTCGCCATCCAGTTTAACAGAAAGGAAGTTTGCATGTCCAGGATGTTAATCATGTTAAGTCCGCCCTCCTCCCTATTGTTACACACGACTCTTCTTTTCACCTTCTCAAAGGCCTTTCTATTGGAATATTTCTTTTTCCACAAGAAACGAAATAATATGGTGTTAATTTTAATCAGTACGGTTTCTGGAATGATTAATGCTTGCATAGGATATACAAACTGAGATATTAGAAAGGACTTTATAACACAAAGCTTACCAGAAATGCTAAAATTACGTTTTGCCCATTGATATATGATTCTTTCTGTGTTTTCCACCCTCTTTACCCAGTTGTCTTCAATCATAGAAGCAGGTTTATCACCTCTAAATACAATTCCCAGAATTTTCAGCTGTTTTTGAGTTTTAAAGTGTCCCAAGTTTTCATTACTGTTTTTCATTGAACCGATCCACATCCCTTCAGTTTTCTTTTCATTCAGTTTTAATTTGGATATGTTTGTGAATTGGTTTATAGTTGCTAATGCCAAATTCATGTCTTCTCTATCAGTAAAGAATAAGGTAATGTCATCGGCATACATCGCCAACTTAAGTATCTCTGTCAAGTTAAATGGTCCAAGATACGCCTTCGGCAGCTTAACACCTTTAATACGGGCGTCTTGACGAATCTTACAAGCCAGAATTTCAAGTCCCAACACAAAGCCCGACGACGAGAAGGGACAACCTTGACGGATGCCGGAATTTACTGCAAAGAGCTCTGAGATCCAGCCTAGGTAGTTTATGCAGCTCTCAGTGTTATTGGTTAATACCCTAACCCAGTTGATAAATGTTGAGCCAAACCCAAACCTCTTAAAGGCCCAAATTAAGTATTCTTTAGAGATAGAGTCGAAAGCTCTGGAATAATCCAGCGCCAGAACGATCCCTGGTTTATTGCTTTTATCCATAAACTCAATAGTATCATCAATAAGTCTAATTAGGTTGCTTGCTTTTCTACCTTTAATAAACCCCACTTGGTCATCTGAGACAAGATCCGAAATAACGCTTGATAAACGTAGTGCGAGGCATTTTGCTAGAATCTTGTAGTCGGTGTTAGTTAAAGAAATTGGTCTCCAATTGCCTAGTTCATCTCTAGGAAGCTCCTTGCCTTTATGGAGTAAAGTAATAACAGCCCGTTTTTGCAAGACTGACATTTCACCTTTAGTATAAGCTGCCTGAATTGACTGTATTACCATTTCTTTTATCTTAGGCCAGAAAAATTTCATAAATGCCGTTGTTAGCCCGTCTAGTCCCGGGGCGGAACCCGTCTTCATACTTTGTAAAGCTTTTCCTATTTCATGTTCTGAGATCGGTTCGTCTAGCTTTGTTTTTTGATCTTCACGTAACTGGGGAATGTTTAATCCACGTGTAAAGTCCTCTGCTTGCTCCTCATCAAAAACTCCTTTTCTACTAAAAACATTACTGTAGAATTTGACTTGCTCCTGTAAGATATCGTTTTGATTCGTTAACATTTCTCCATTTTCAGCCTTAAGTCTGTCCATTACTTTAGCGCTAGCTCTTGCTTTCTCTAAGCCTAAGAAGTAACGGGTGTTTTTTTCCCCTTGAGCAATAAATTTCTCCCTTGATCTAACTTGCGCACTCTTTGCAGTTTGCATTTCAAAAACCTCTAATTGCTTTTGTAAAGATATTTTTCTATTAAGTAATTCAATATTTGTATTGTCTGTTGCCAGCTGTTTCTCTACTTCATTTAATTCTGTCTGTAGATTTTTGTTCTGTTGATCAAGGCATTTTTTCTTCTGTGTACTAAATCTAATGCAAAATTCTTTAATTTCAGTTTTACAGTAATCCCATTTTTCCTGTGGATCCATTTCCTGGTTTACATCGCTATATTCTGCTAACATTTTATTCATACCTTCCACAAACGTCTTATCTTGTATTAGACTATCGTTAAATTTCCAATAAGACGGACCTCTCTGAACAGAAGATAGAGAATACTTTATGCATAACATCCTATGATCACTCTGCGCTACAGAAAATATCTCACAGCTGAAGCATTTCTCTAATGCTGCATCAGACGCAAACACGTAATCGAGCCGTCTAGCAACAAAAGGGCTTTTTCGCGACCACGTATATTCTTTTTCTTCTTGGTGGTGCAAACGCCATACATCATGTAGCTCGCATTCCATCGAAAAAGTATAAAAAAGGTCTACATCCACTGTTCTGTGGCGTTCGCCACTAATGATGTCCATTTCATTATTTTGCACGCAGTTAAAGTCTCCGCATAAGATTATTTGATTTTCGTGTCTACTGTTAATACACATTTTTAGTTGTTGTAAAAAAGTTGCTCTGTCAGTACTTAAGTTAGGTGCGTATGCATTCACAATACAAATAGGCTCATAATCAGTTTGTATACAAATAATCATAATGCGCTGACTGCTCTTAACACATTCAACAGCATATGGAAAGTGTTTCTTTATTAGTATAACCTGGCCCATGCTGTGGCTAGTACCAGGACAGTACAAAATCTGCCCTCCCCACTCCCTTTCCCATTGATCAACATCGTTATCCAATATGTAGGCCTCTTGTAAACAAATTATATCAAATCGGTTTTTCTTAAAATTGTGAAACATTGATTTTCTCTTCAGTCTATTACGCAAACCGCGTACATTTAAAGAGCATACAGAAATACTCGTCATTAGCACTTTAAGTACTCGCTACTAGTGCTTGCCACCACATCCGTCCAAATCAATAAGAAAGCCATTAGTCCATAAACATATTGACGCCGTTAGTATAACAACCGACCTTCACCTCTACATCACCCCCCACCCTCGTTGTCATCGTCGATGTGTAGGCCTGCGTCGTTCTCTAGGTCCACCTTGCGGTGCTTCTCCGCCTGGCCGGGCGGCGTGCTGCCCTCCTGCAGCTGCTTGCGCTTCACGGAGCCTGAAGTCGCCCTCCTAAAGCCGTCCAGTGTCAGCTGGCCAGCCGACGTCGCTCTGGTCCGTGGTCTGCCTCTGCCTGTGTGGTCCTCCTTGCCTCCACCTCCGTCCTTCCTTGGCGGGACTTTAAACGGGGTGCTGGGTTCGCCACCTGCTGGTGTGCTGTTCTGGCTGGAGTCCTTGTTCGCGGGTGCTTCGTCCTCCTTCTCCATCGCCGCCTGGTACCCCGCTGGGGTGAGGGAGCACTCTGGGTCCCCTGCCTTGTGGCCGTCTTGTCTGCACTGCCTGCATTTGATTGGAGCGGAGCAATCGGCCGCCATATGTCCTACCTCAAGGCACCGCCTGCAAGCAGCAGCCTGCTGACGATCCGCTGTCTTCTGTTCCTTGTGGTATAAGGATGCTCGAAACGGTCCAATGTCCACTGTCTTGGGTAACGGGTTTTGTGGCACTTCTATATATAGAAACCTCCGTCCTGTTTTCCAGTGGGTGAGTTTCCCCTTTTCGTCCCTATCTCTTTCATGTATTAATTTAGAGAAAATGTTGACCCCAAGGGTCTTAACCGTCTGCACAATGTCTGTGTCTGTGTAGGACAACGGAATGTTACTGACGATCAGTTTTGTTGTCGGAGGCTGTTGTTCCAGTCCTGTTTGACCTTGATTCTTAGCACTTTGCTCCAGAAAGGGATTTCTACTCTTCAGGCTGATTAGGACCCCCCTCAGAGCCATTCCCTGTATCAGGAGCTTTTGTCTGTGCTCTCTTAAACGAGGATAGATCCTCCATAACCCTCCGATACGCTGCGCTCCTTCAATGGTGTTATAACCACAAATTCGTTCTGCGGCCGCGCAAATTTCTGCGGTGGTGTAAGCCTTGTTATCAAACGACGGCAGTTGATTGTTTATCACGAATACGGGCTCGCATCTCTCCTCTCTCTGCGTCCCTTCGCCCTTTCCACCCTCAGCCATACTCTTCTTTCTTTCTCAGGCGAAGCCTACGCTGCACTATCCGATAGACACCGCCGGAGTTCACGTGCAAACCGAGTCTAATCAAGCTCGTGCGAGCGCAATGCGACACAATGGCAGACACCCAAACAAAATAACAGTGACTGAGAAACCGGTTGACGAAGACAGAAAAATTATAACTACACAACAGTCACAAAGAAAAATAACAAAACAAAAAAGCCATTTGAAGCACCACAAGATCTCTCTAGCTGAAGACTAGCAATTGACGGGTGAAATTCATTCATCGCAGTATAGCCACAGCCTGACATTGTCAAGAAGAGAGCAAGCTAGTTGGTCCGAGGCAGGGATAGACCACTAAGAGTCCACCCTGACATTCGGCCTGCAGGGGAACATCGAGCACTGAGCTCCGATAGCCCAATAGTCAACAACCAAGGAGGAGACACCATCACCACACCTCAAATATTCAGTTAAGTGACACTAAAGACGTGCACAAACACTGCCCTAGAAGGACTGTGCTGTAGTCCACTCTCCAGAAACAAGAACATTAGGCCAACTAGAACAAATAGCCCAATGATGAGACAGTAGCAAATATCAAGAACAGTAACAATAGACCCACCGTTACATCTTAATAGGTGATCCTTGCCAGGATCTGTGTATAATAGGATAAGGAAAAATAATAGTTGTAAAGCAAGTCTGGCATATGCCTTACAGAAGAACAAGAAGTCTTGGACAGATGGACAGAGTACTGCTCTGACCTTTACAACCACACAACAAACGGAGACCCATCAGTTGTAGCATGTCCAAAGAACAGAGAAGAAGAAGAAATCCTCCCAATTCTCCGAGAAGAAGTTGAGGCAGCAGTGCAATCGCTGAAGAAGAGGAAGTCAGCGGGAGTGGACAACATACCCGCGGAACTGCTTCAAGCAGGAGGAGAAGCGATGATTGACGCACTCACCATTATCTGTAACAATATCTTGCAGAGTGGGGAGTGGCCTATTCCATGGACCCAGTCGCTTGTCATCACTCTTCCCAAAAAAAGGTAACCTTCAGGAATGTGAAAATTACCGCACCATCAGCCTCATCAGCCATCCCAGCAAGGTCCTCCTGAAAATAATACTCAACAGGTTGAAACCCCAACCTGAACAAATCATAGCTGAAGAGCAAGCAGGATTCAGGGCAGGGCGAAGTATCACTGAACAGATTTTCAACCTCAGAATATTCTGCGAGAAATACCTACAGCACCAACAACATCTATATCATGTTTTCGTAGACTTCAAAAAGGCGTTTTACCGAGTCTGACATGCAGCTCTGTGGGCAACCATGAGAGTGTACAACATCAGCCCTAAAATTATTGAAGTCATCGAAAGCCTGTATGACAAGGCTACCAGTGCAGTCCTCCACAACAGCGCCATCAGAAACTGGTTCAGAACAACAATCGATGTGCGTCAGGGATGCCTACTCTCTCCAACACTCTTCAACATCTTCCTAGAGCGCATCATGTCAGATGCCCTTGCAGATCACGAAGGCACAGTCAGCACATGGGGAAGAGCAATCTCCAACCTTCATTTTGCGGATGACATTGATGGATTGGCTGGAGAGGAACAAGAACTTGAACAGCTGGTACAGAGGCATGACACCACTGTAACGAAGGGTTTTTGTGTATTATAATCTAAATAAATATATGTATAACTACTTATGGTGTAATGAATGAGTGTGTGAGTGTGGCTGTCTGACGCTCAGTATAAGGTGTGTGTTCTATCTCTGTTTACTATACTCATACACTGCCACACACGTGCTTGCAGACAAAGACAAAGAATACACAGTTGTTTCTCTTTGCCCCCTGTTATGCTATTTCACACTCAATCATGAACATACACAATAAATCATCTTCACATACACTAAATTCACAGATACATTAAATCATACAATTATTTCTAGCATATAAATAAATTCACACATACGATAGTTAAGTGCCCATAATTAGTGTAATACTTCCACCCGGGCGCTTGGGTGAGTGCACGCAGATTACTCAGTAAGTTCACGCAGTTTCTGATATGAATGTACACAGTTTCTTTCAGAGTTCAACACTAGTAGAAGTCGTTGTCCCTTTCTGGGGACGTCACTCGACTCTACTCTGTTCATTAGCACCGACACAAATATCTCACTTTAAATGTTTCACTTTGATGACTTGGAGACACAGAAGTCACAGTTTTTATTTACTGACCTATTTCACGGATCAAGCACTCCAGGCGCGGAATTATTAGCCGTCGCTGGAGTCACAGCCACCCACACTGAAGACGCTGCAGATGTCTTCGTGGCGTCGATCCGGAGATTTACTTCGGCACCGTTGTTGCAATTCTGCACCAGTGATGGTATCCGAAGGAGAGGCAAGGCAAAGATGGGGTCCACATCCGGTCAGGCCAGTGATGTCATGGGGACCAGATCCATCCGCCGCACATCAGGGGTTCTTTGCTCCGTAACCGCCCCGCTGTATACAACATGTACACAATCGTAAATTTTTGCTCCTATCCTTAAAGAGACTGTATGTCTTTATAGCTCACATTGAGCAAGGATCATTTCCCTTTGTAGAATGTCTCTACACGCCACCACAATCACTACAATCACTATTATCAGCATTCCTGTGACAATACCTAGTATAGCCACTTTACACACATTGCATAGGCTACACACAATGGACTATGAGACAAATATTACAAACACAGCTCACCTTCATTTTATAACATAGTTATACCCATTCATTCATCAATAGATATTCAAATTACACAACTGAAATACGTTCCTATTTCAGCCCATATCTTCACATATGACTGAATATAAAAATGGTATCATAATTACAAACTGAGTCACACATACATGTATACACATGATCAAATAAATATTGACACGAGTTAACGAACTTTGTTTTCAAACATGGGTTCTTCTGTACCCTAAACGTACTAATTTACAAAAAGCAATACTCTTCCTTTTTCGTAAGAATAGCTTAGCAGTTCATTATAAATACCACTAATAATAATAATAATAAACAAATACCTGTATTCTTATACAGCTAAAGTCCTAAAGAAACAGGTCTTTCCAGAGCACCCACAAAAACGTCCTCTCGCTTAGGCTGATGTATAGTCTCTGCTCTAACAACAGTTCACAAACTATTCGAAAAATTACGCAGTGACGTCATCACGTCTTCATACACAAATGTGTACGAACTGCGGTCGTTACACTACCCCCCTCCCAAAGAAAAAAAGAACCGACCGAGGTTATTTTTTACAAGTTCTGAGGATAATGTCAAAACACAGCAACGACCACGAAACCTTGATCTATGGAACCGATTGATCACGATCAGCGCGTGACAACAGATCCGCGAACACATTCTGTGTACCTGGAAGTGGTTCAAGAGTGAATCTGAACTATTGTAAGGACATGAACCATCATCCTGGATAACGCCAATACCTACTGTAGGGACAGTATGCTTATCTGTAGAAACATCCACATGAGAAACACAACACTGAGGTTCCACAACCTCGACATCTGGAAGCAAAAATGGAAATATGGAAGCTTTCGGTTTACGACCGAACATCCGATCAAAAAGACTGAAACCTGCACTTTCTGACGGCAATTCTCTACATGCGAAGAGCAATGCAGGAAGATAGCGATGCCAAGCTTTAGGTTGAGACTGAACAACCTTTCGAAGCATAGATTTCAAAGTGCCATGAAATCGTTCAACAGTACCATTTGCTTGAGGATGGTAGGGCGAAGTACGTATGGCTTGAGTACCACACAAAGCATGAAACTGCTTCATCAAATCTGAGTTGAACTGAGAACCTTGATCTGAAAGAATTTCCTTGGGAAAACCTAACCTTGAAAAAATACTCATCAAAGCTTCAGCAACAGCAACAGAAGAAATGTCTTTCATAGGAACAGCTTCGGGAAACCTAGTAGCTAAGTCAATCAAAGTCAGAATATATCTGTGACCTTCAACAGATGGAGGAGACAAAGGCCCAACTAGATCAATAGCGACCCTCTCGAATGGAGTCGAGATAAGAGGCATAGTCGCCAAAGGAACAGGGGGAACTTTTCCTTTTGAAATTGTTTTCTGGCAAATGTCACAAGTGTGAACATAAGCACTCACATCAGCAGAAACACCAGGCCAAAAGAATTGGGACAGAATCCTAGTCAAAGTTCTACGAACTCCACAATGACCTGCCAAAAGTTGATCATGCGCAGCAATCATGACTGAAGTGCGAAGTTTTTCAGGAACAACAACCTGATGCAAAATATCCTTGGATTTCTGATACCTTCTGTACAAAATATCATCTTTAAAATAGAAAGTATAAGTAGCAGAACCAACAACCTTTTCTTCACCTGAAACAGCTAACTTAAAACAACCTTGCAAAGTAGCATCACCTTTCTGCAACTGAATAAGTTCAACACGAGTGACCTTCAAGTCATCGCACACAGTGACAAGAGGTTTGTGCGGGAGATCCTGCTTCCTAGCCTGAGCACGAGTAGTGACAGCAGCAACAGGGACATCAGCAGCAGCAGCAACTTTGGTATCTTGGGTCTGCTGAACAATCAAACCTGGAATATTTCCTACAATCAAGTCAGCAACTGGATCCTCAAGAACACAACAAACCAACTCTCCAACAAAATATGGGCAAGAAACAACAACTTTAGCCTGCTGATAAATGTTTATCTCTCCACCAAAAGTTTTACAACGAACAGTACCTGGTATATACTGCTCATCAGAAACCAAACGTTTTCGAACACCACAAATGGTAGCACCTGTGTCTCGCAGAACTGAGCAAGCAGTAGAATTTACAGAACCAACTTCTAAATGCAAGTGACCAGGTGTCTGATCAAAAACAGAACAAACAACTTCAGAGTCTACAGGGACAACTGCACAACCTGAGCTTGATTTATTAGTCTTATCATCTAAAGCTGTGGCTTTCTTTACAACAAAGGGACAAGCTTTTCTAGTATGACCACCAATGTTGCAAACAGGGCAAGGGTTTTGACTATTTCGAAGGGGACATTGTTTAGGACCATGACCTTTACCATCACAAAGAGGGCAATTATCAAAATTGGTGTAAAATGAACCACCTCCACGTCCACGTCTATAAGATCCCCGAGTTTGATCAAAACGACCTTCGACCTTTTGGTTCGAATCTGTGTATGTTGGGTCTTTCTTTTGAAAACCACCACGATTTCTCCAATAGCCACGACCTCGATAGTTTGAGTAACCACCGCGAGAATCTGCAGAGCCAGCAGCAGCTTGCGATTCCTCAGCTACATCAACTGATCCTACTGAACCGAAAATTGTAGCAGCCGATTTGCGTGCTAAGTTCTTTCCGGGACGAGCAAGACGATAACTTTCAGCAGTTTTAACCATATCATCCAATGTGACAAGTCCACGCTCGCGAATGAAAGTAGCAAGATCTTGTGATACACATTCTAGAAACTGCTCACCTAAAACAAGATTCATTATTCCTTGCATGTTTCTAGGAACACCGGACAAAGCTATCCACCTATCAAACAATCTGTTCAGTTCAATACCAAATGTTTGGAAAGGTTCGTTTGAGTCTGGTCGGACTTCACGGAATTTCTTGCGAAAACCTTCAGCAGTACACTGGAACTTCTTAAGCAAATTGTCTTTCAATGTTGGATAATCAACCTGACCATTTGCGGCAAGACTGTGGTATAAGTTCAGTGCATTACCTTCTAACAAAGCTGAAAGAAAAGTAACCCATTTGCTTTTATCCCAGCCAAGGGCTGTAGCATGAGTCTCAAAACGAAAAAGGTATGAATCTATGTCATCTTGTCTTTCTTTGAAAAGAGGCAACTTGGGGTAAACAGGTCTAGCACCAAAAGAAGTACTATCTCTACCTCTGTTTCCATAACCCGTATCTTGCTCCTCAGGTCTATGTTCAGAACGTAACTCAAATTCCTTTTGTTTTGTTTTCTCTCGCTCTAACTCAACATCTGCTTGTTTATTTGCTTGTTCAACTTCTGCTTGTTTAGTTGCTAGTTCAACTTCTGCCTGTTTTTTAGCTAATTGAACTTTTTCTTTTTCTAACTCAACATCTGCTTGTTTTTTAGCTAATTCAATCTCCGCTTCCATTTTTTTTCATCTCTCAATCTTTGTCTTTCAAGACGATCAAAACAATCCTGTACATATTTCCCACGTTCTTTATCAGGAATACCCAAAGTTGTAGCTTGAGCAATAAAAGATTGGAACAACTGATCATAATCATCAGACATGGCTAAGTACAATGTAGATCAACAATCACAAAAAAAAAATTACTATAAAAGTATCAAAGTGTTCAACCAGTAAATCAATAAAATATCAAAGTGTCAAAATAGTAATGGCAAAATGCAATCAACCAAAGCAACTATAAATTGCTCAACGGATCTTATGAAAACAATTAAGGTTTTTCAAAAGCAGCTTTTCAATACAATGCACAATTCAGATTATAATGAAAGCAGTCAAGTATCAATGTATACAAAGCAAATTATATATTATATTATCCCAATATGTTTTACAAGTTCTGAAGCAATGACAAAATTTCTTAAATATCAAATTGAATACAGTAAGTCAATATATTCACAACATATGTTGAAGAACTTCAACTGAAGTTTATAATAAACACAATGAATATACAGTGAAAGATTAAATTACTAAGTTAAGTTTGTATCCAAATATTTGTTCAAACAGTCTTTTAGTTTTAAAGTATGATAATATTATTATGCATAATCACAGTAATGAATCTATTCACAAGTATTTAAAGTTTATATTAATGTCAATAGGAATGTAAAAAAAAAAAAAATTTCTAAATCAAATAAAATATATCAAACGCTCAACCATTCACAATCAAAATTGTTACCTCCCTTTCCCCAAGAGAATAATTATATAAACAGTGTAAAAAACTATCCTAATGAAAAATATATACAATGCCCACAAAGGAAATATTATTTAAACAAAGTTATTAAATAAAGAATTATGAAATAAGAGAAAAAAACAATTAATTCTCAACACAATAAGCACTAGAACTAAATAATACTATAATACCAAGTTGACGGCCAGAGGAAAATAAAGTCAACCAAATAACAAAGTCTTATGAAGGTTAATTTTATAAATGATAAAAATTAAATACTGTCACACTAACTACTATACTACTCTATATCCAATTAAATTCAAAGTCAAACAGAATTACTAAACCAAATAAAATCACAAACAAAACTATCAGCACTAACAATCCAACATGAACCAAAGGAAACAATGTATCAACAACTAAATTAAATCAAGGGAAACAATTTAACAACAGTAAGCTAAATCAAGGGAAACAATTTAACAAGGATAACCCAGTATAACTACATACATAAATACAGAATATTATAATATCAAACTCAATGCAAATCAACAACACAATGAATAAATAAAATAAATTAAATTAAATGGGGCTGAAATCCTAACACTATAACCTACTTAAAATAAGGGCAAAGAGAACATACACCCAAACACACGCATGAAAGGACAGAACCCTACACAGCAGAGGACTAACCAAAACAAACAATCCCACTAACAGAAGAACCGAGCTGAAAATAAGAAAATAGCAACCCGCAGGCAGAAAAAGAATTAAACCCTTAGTGCCCAGAAACTGTACACAGGCACAGCCGTTACGCCGGAGACGGCATTGTCACACAAAACAAAACATCACAGTCATACACAATATAATCAAGAAGTCCAAGGGAGATAAGCCCACTAGTCTAACTGTATATAAATATAATAACTAGTGGTGCCCTCAATAAATATAAATATGTATGACTTAACCCTTTGAACCCGAAAGACCGATATATCGGTCTAGCCCTTAAACAGCTGTGCCCCGATGATCGGTCTAGCCCTTAAACAGCTGTGCCCCGATAGACCGATAAACCGGTCTCGTAACCTTACCTTAGTCTTGCGGTCCGTACAAAGCTTACTGTTCTTTCTAGTACTTGCTGTTTGGAATAGGGTTATTGGGAAGGGGCTCAGAATCGGTGGGGCCTCCAGGGTTCAAAGGGTTAATGCTAACTAACACAGAGAGAGTCTAGGGTCACCAAATGTAACGAAGGGTTTTTGTGTATTATAATCTAAATAAATATATGTATAACTACTTATGGTGTAATGAATGAGTGTGTGAGTGTGGCTGTCTGACGCTCAGTATAAGGTGTGTGTTCTATCTCTGTTTACTATACTCATACACTGCCACACACGTGCTTGCAGACAAAGACAAAGAATACACAGTTGTTTCTCTTTGCCCCCTGTTATGCTATTTCACACTCAATCATGAACATACACAATAAATAAATCATCTTCACATACACTAAATTCACAGATACATTAAATCATACAATTATTTCTAGCATATAAATAAATTCACACATACGATAGTTAAGTGCCCATAATTAGTGTAATACTTCCACCCGGGCGCTTGGGTGAGTGCACGCAGATTACTCAGTAAGTTCACGCAGTTTCTGATATGAATGTACACAGTTTCTTTCAGAGTTCAACACTAGTAGAAGTCGTTGTCCCTTTCTGGGGACGTCACTCGACTCTACTCTGTTCATTAGCACCGACACAAATATCTCACTTTAAATGTTTCACTTTGATGACTTGGAGACACAGAAGTCACAGTTTTTATTTACTGACCTATTTCACGGATCAAGCACTCCAGGCGCGGAATTATTAGCCGTCGCTGGAGTCACAGCCACCCACACTGAAGACGCTGCAGATGTCTTCGTGGCGTCGATCCGGAGATTTACTTCGGCACCGTTGTTGCAATTCTGCACCAGTGATGGTATCCGAAGGAGAGGCAAGGCAAAGATGGGGTCCACATCCGGTCAGGCCAGTGATGTCATGGGGACCAGATCCATCCGCCGCACATCAGGGGTTCTTTGCTCCGTAACCGCCCCGCTGTATACAACATGTACACAATCGTAAATTTTTGCTCCTATCCTTAAAGAGACTGTATGTCTTTATAGCTCACATTGAGCAAGGATCATTTCCCTTTGTAGAATGTCTCTACACGCCACCACAATCACTACAATCACTATTATCAGCATTCCTGTGACAATACCTAGTATAGCCACTTTACACACATTGCATAGGCTACACACAATGGACTATGAGACAAATATTACAAACACAGCTCACCTTCATTTTATAACATAGTTATACCCATTCATTCATCAATAGATATTCAAATTACACAACTGAAATACGTTCCTATTTCAGCCCATATCTTCACATATGACTGAATATAAAAATGGTATCATAATTACAAACTGAGTCACACATACATGTATACACATGATCAAATAAATATTGACACGAGTTAACGAACTTTGTTTTCAAACATGGGTTCTTCTGTACCCTAAACGTACTAATTTACAAAAAGCAATACTCTTCCTTTTTCGTAAGAATAGCTTAGCAGTTCATTATAAATACCACTAATAATAATAATAATAAACAAATACCTGTATTCTTATACAGCTAAAGTCCTAAAGAAACAGGTCTTTCCAGAGCACCCACAAAAACGTCCTCTCGCTTAGGCTGATGTATAGTCTCTGCTCTAACAACAGTTCACAAACTATTCGAAAAATTACGCAGTGACGTCATCACGTCTTCATACACAAATGTGTACGAACTGCGGTCGTTACAACCACCTCCAGAGCCTATGGAATGGAAATAAGTGCAGAGAAGACCAAAATGATGACCAACAACACCAATGGCATCAACACGGACATCAAAGTCCAAGGCCAATCCCTCAACACAGTGCATAGCTTCAAATATTTAGGAGCCATTGTATCAGACAATCGGTCCCGACAGGAAGTCCTCTCCAGGATCGCACAAACAACTGCTGCCCTGGCGAAGTTGAAGCCAATTTGGAAAGACAGGACCATCAGTCTACATTCCAAGGTAAGACTGCTGTGCTCCCTTGTCATCTCCATCTTCCTATATGCTTGCGAAACATGGACCCTCACAACAGATCTTCAACGAAGAATACAAAGCATGGAAATGAGGTGCTACAGAAGACTTCTGGGCATTTCCTATACCCAGCACATCACCAACGACGAAGTCCGACAGACCATCACACAAGCCATTGGACAAAACGATGACCTGCTCACAGTGGTGAAAAACGGAAACTCCGATGGTAAGGACAAGTCACCAGATCATCAGGTCTTGCAAAGACCATCCTGCAAGGCACCGTGCAAGGAGGTAGAAGAAGAGGGAAACAAAAAAAAAGTGGGAGGACAACATTCGAGAATGGACTGGTTTGACACTGAGCGAAACAGTCAGGGTTGCTGAGGACAGGGAAAGATGGAGTACGCTGGTTAAACGATCATCTGTGGTGCCCTTACGACCTCCGAGTTACGGGATAGGAAAGGATAGGATAGGATAGTCTCCGATGGGAGTCAAAATTGCATTTTTTTTAAGTCTTAAAAAGTGTTACTGCCTCACTGAAATTTTATTTTCAATCACAAAAATGTTCGAAATTTACTTACAAGGCACACTTTTACCTTTCTGGCGGTTGTCATGCTCAAATCTTCATTTGATTTCCACCTGTGCAGCTGTTGTATTATTATTCCACATTTCTCTCAAGTTTGCCAGCAGAAAGTATGCTCTAACTTGAAAAATTAATACTTAAAAAAAAACCCAACATTTTATGTATTCTCAGGATGTGTGCTTTAAAATTAACCTTATTTTAGGAAATGTTATCCACTTTGATTTCAAAGTGCATGCAAAAACATTGGGTTATTTGGACATACATGAGAGGTCACGTGAGGGTCAAAGTCATCCCAAGGTCAAGGTCACTGAAGGTCGAGGTCATCCTAAAGAACACAGTTTTTTGGTATAATACAACTGTTGCTGTACTTTATTTCATCGTACATGAATGTATTTGGAGTCGGAGGTCAAGGTCATATAAAGGTCAAGATCTTAGAAAGATTAAGGTCGGTATAACTTTGCATTGTAGTGCCACCATTTCATTTGGGTTTTTCTAGGCACTCATTTTCGTATAGAATTTTGCGAGTTCTTTAATGAGCATGTGCGTCTTATGGGTTTTGCCCTTCTAGTTAAAATTTTCATTCAGCATGTTCCGTGTCTATCTGATCCCTCCCTTAAATTTAAGAAGAAGAGAGTGTCAGTGTTTACAGGAGTTGAAACGAGACTGGTATTAGACAGGAGAGAGCCCTTAGCGTGCACAGGTCCAGAGAAAGAAATAAAAATAGTTTTAAAAGAAGTGCTGGACCCTAAATGGTGCAGAGTTCCTTCTCGTGCTCTCTCTCTCTCTCTCTCTCTCTCTCTCTCTCTCTCTCTCTCTCTCCCTCACACACACCCACACACACCCACACACACTGTTCCTTTGAAACTGAAAACGTCCTTTGAGACTTTTTGAAACGCTGCCGTCCGTTAATGGAATAAAATGTCAAAACGTGATATTTCACTCTCCCTTCTCACGCCACAACCCACCCCTAACACCCTCCCCCTCCCCCCACACACACAAACCTGGGTATATGATCTGGGATTTTGAGTGATGGTAGTGATGCAGCTCAATCTGCATGTGCGAGACGAGTCATTCTGTGTGGCCTTCTGGCTGATTCTTTCTGGGGTTAATGACTGCCAAACGTGCATGCATGGAATGAGAGGTGGGTAGGTAAAGTTGTGTAGGGAACCAAAACCCACACACAAACTGACGTTTTCATTATTCCTATTATTATGTATATTGCCATGCGTTTGGTTTTACTCTATAATCGATTTGTTCGTTCCTTATCGTCAAAATCGTCGTCATCACCATTGAGTTTGTCCTCTCCCTCCTCCTCCTCATCGTTGTCATTAAAATCATCATTGTTGTCGTGGTCGTCAACATCATCGCCGTCGTCGTCATCATTATTATCACATCGTCATCGTTGTCATCGGCGTCATCGCAACGCTACCATAACCTTTGTGATTATTGTTATTTCTTCGTATTTTGTTATTGGTCAAACTGGCCTATTGTTGTTTTTTCTGTTTTGCATGGCCGAAAAAAAAAGAGCACAATACAATTCAAATTTATTTTCTAATTAAAACTAGAGATTTGCCTCTGGCACGCCGCTCATGCACACGCAACACAAATAAGGACTAAAAAATACAACTATAAAAAGTAAGATTTGCTTACGTGGAACCATATTGCACACACACACACACACACACACACACACACACACACACACACACACACACACACACACACACACACACGCGCGCACACACACACACACACACACACGCACACACACACACACACGCAAACAGACTGCATACAGGTCTGCATATACGCAGACATCATGCATACAATAACACTTAAAATGCTGGCCTTAACACACGAACTACCTCTCAAACACTGCGACTCACGCGCATAGGGTGGCCTCGTGGCGCAGTGGATAAGTCGCCGGTTTCCTATGCCGAAGGTCCCGGGTTCGATTCCCGCGAGGGGCGAACGTATGTGACTTCGGTACGAGACTATTGAGGTCACCGAGGGTTTTCTCCGGGCACTCCGGTTTCCTCCCTCCCTTCAATAATGGTACAGGACGCAGTCAATCTAAAAATTTCAAAAATAAATATTTGATTTTCTTCCGTCTTCTAATTATTGTATTGTCTTCTAATAGCGATCTCCCTGCCTTTACACCACCTGTTTGAGTGATCATTGTGTATTTGGTGTGTGTGAGGGTGGATGAGACAGTTGAGCGTGTATGTTGGTATAGATCGCCGCGCTTTGAGCCCGATTGATTTGGGGAAAGGCGCGTATATAGCATCCTGTATTATTATTATTATTATTATTATTATTATTATTATTATTATTATTATTATTATTATTATTATTATACCCATTCACGCGAGCTTGCTTCTCTCTCTCCATCCAAGCACACAGTCCACCAAAGGCGCCAGCAACCAGTCACACCCACAGACAATAAGCTTACACATATGCATCCACACACCGTCAGCCCTAACCAAAATCCATGACTAAAAAAAAGGTGGTGGGGGCAGGGAGTGTGGGGGTGTGGGGGTGGAAAGACCAGCAGACAAATAACAGATACAATTTAGTATGTCTTAATTCCTATAACAACACACCTTCGAGGAATTGTCCTGCCTGGTTTTCTTTAAAAGAACACACACAAACAAACAAATGGTGTTTGTTTTTTTTTTCTTTTAAAAAAATGGCGCTGTCACACAAAGGAATGGACGCATGCAACCGCCTTGTCTCGAGAAAAGAAAGCTAATTGCTGTTCTTGATAATTATACGACGCACATTCCTGATCACAGAGATGTACAAGGCGCTGCCCACAATCACTCCAAAACAGCCCAAGACAGAGAAGCTTACTGCCTCGCACACTTTGTCAAAAGCCCCAAGCCAACCCGATGGATTTGTGTTCTCTATCCTTGCAAACATTGAGGCTCGGCCACTTTCACTTTTGATGTGATTACTAGGTTCGGTCACTTGCCGGTAAGGCTGAGACAAAGAGGAAGTGAAACACTGTATAAACTGTCATTACAGGAAAAAAGTGGGGTCCTGTGAGAGCAACCCCCCGTGGTGGTGCTGGGGGTTTCTGTATAAATAGTATCCCCATTTTCGGGAAATTTAGTACTTTAAATTTTCACTGTCACTGTCTTTCTCCTTCGTTCTTTCTCATTCCTATTATGTTCTATCGATCTATTATACTATCTTCTTCTTCACTAAACCAGTCTCCTATAATAATAATAATAATAATAATAATAATAATAATAATAATAATAATAATAATAATAATAATAATAATAATAATAATACAGTACATTTGTTTCGCGCGGTACCCCGCAAACGGTAAGGAAAGCGAGCTCGCCGCGCTTGACAACACACGTGCAATCACACACACACACACACACACACACGCACACACAGAACACTTATACACTTATCAATTGGTTATTGATTGATTTATTGTTGCTTTAGGTCCAGCGGACTCTTCCGAGCCAAATCAGGACCGGACAACCCCCGATCCGCATAAAAGATCTGCCGAAACAACCCCAGTGGGAAAATTGAATGCCCTCCACCGGCCAGTCACTTTACAATAAAGACATCCCACGCGGGGGACGGCTGAGGGTTGACCTCAACTACGCGAACCCCCGGTTACAAAAACAAAATAGAATACAAGCATCATTATAAATCATCAACAAAACACATACATATAAAATGCCTATAGTGCTAAATAGTACAATCATAGGAAGCCCTAGTGACCACCCGGCAGAAAGCGTCCAACACTCCCAAGCTGATCCAGCAGACCCCATACACAAACAAGGAGTCTTGTCCAGGAAGAGTTTTCAAGAAAAAAAGGTAGGTCATTGATCTAGCGAAGAAGAAGATAGTATAGCAGAGTGAAGGACAGAGCAGGAATGGGAAAGAGTAAATGAGGAAGACAGCGACAGTGGGAATTTAAAGCACTAAATTTCCATAAAGTGGGGATACTATTTATACTGAAAACCCCCGGCACTCCAACGGGGGTACTGTTGCCGCAGTGAATCTGTCTTGCCGATAAAGGAAAGACAGGTTTTCAACTGTGGCTTTCACTTTTCCCTTTATAGGTTTGAACAATCTACAGTGGCAAGATTGCTCATGACCCCAAGGGGTATCAAATGGTTAAATAAATCCAGTAAAACATGGCCATGCAAAACAACAGATAATATGAATACCAAGAACCGAGCCGGTGCCGCCACCATCCATGAACAGATGACGTGACTTGGTAAAAGATTACGTATGGGGATGGAAGGGAGGGGTAGTGAAAATTATTGAGTTTGCATGTTAAAAAGGTGGGTCTTTAATTGGCGCTTGAAGGAAGAAAGTGGTGGAGCATGTCGGAGTTGCATCGGTAGTGAGTTTTAGGCAGTTGCAGCAGAGAAAGAGAAAGATCGTTCACCATAGGTCTTTGAGTGAACACGGGGGATATAAAGCAGTCTTGTATCAGAAGAAGAGCGGAGTTGTCTTGCAGGAGAGTAGACAGAGAGAAGGTCAGTAAAGTATGAGGGGGCAGAACCAGTGAAGAATTTGAAAACAATAGTTGAGAGCTTGTACAAGATGCGAGCCCGAACAGTGAGCCAATGAAGAGATCGGAGTAGAGGGGTGGCATGGTCTCGTTTTTTAGCTTTAAGAACAAGGCGGGCGGCAGAGTTTTGGACTTTCTGAAGTTTTTCAAGAAGGTAGAGAGGGGAGCCAGAGAGGAGAGAGTTGCAGTAGTCAAGTTTAGATAGAACGAATGCACAGACAAGAGTGTTGGTTGTTTCGGTTGTAAGATATTGTCGGATGGAGCTAATGAGGTGAATTTCGAAATAGGCAGAGCGGCATATGTTGGAAATGTGTTGGTCAAGTGACATGTCAGAAGACAGAATGAAACCTAAGTTGCGGGCATGGTCAGAAAATGAAATGGATGAGGTTCCTACTGTGATGCTATCTTTTTTTTCTTGAAAACTCTTCCAAAACTCCTTATTTGTGTATGAGGTCTGTTGGGTCAACTTGGAAATATTGGACTCTTTCTGCCAAATGGCCACTAGGGCTTCCTATGATATTATTTAGCAATCTAGGCATTTTATATGTATGTGTTTTGTTGACATTTTATAATGATGTTTATATTCTATTTTGTTTTTGTAAAACGGGGGTTCGAAAAATTAGAGTATAGCCTCAGCGTCCCCTGCGTGGGATGTCTTTATTGTAAAATGACCGTTTGGTGGAGTGCCAGCAGTGTTGCCACTAGGGTTGTTTTAGGAGAACTTTTATACGGATCAGGAGTGAAACCTCTTTCAACCAAGTTGTGGTCCTGATTTTGTGGTCCTGATTTTGTTTTCCTGATTCGGCTCGTTGCAGTCCGCTGGACCCTGCAAGCAAATAATAATTAACTAACTATGAGAGCAATATCTGGTCACCAGCGGTTAATAGAAGAATAATAATAATAATAATAATAATAATAATAATAATAATAATAATAATAATGATAATGATAATGATAATAATAATAATAATAATAATAATAATAATAATAATAATAATAATAATAATAATAGTACACAAATGACAAAAAAGACAGAAATAGACTATTTACAACTATGTACATAAATGAAAAAAAAGACAGAAATAGAATAGCAAAAACCTATTCACAGGTATTTATATGCCCGGTAAAACTAAAACCCAGGAAGAAAAACAGTATAAATATTTACTAATCTAATATTTACTAACTATTTAATCGAACCCAGGTCACGTGTGTTTTTATCGTGTGTATCCAGCGAAAAGATATTTAATTAGGCACTTTACAAGTCATTCATTCAATCATCCATGGAATCATTCAATCATTTATTATCACGGTAATCATTATAATGATACTATCCATCATCACCACCATCATCAGAACCATCACCTTGTTCTTCTTGTATGTCAGACACGGAAATGTGGAATATGTGCATTGATAATTACTAAATTAGAATCGGAATTTGTTAAATTTATGCACATGCTTTTAAGGCAAGAACTGGCTGCTGTTCTGCATGCTACTATAATTCTAAACGTCGGGCCGAGTATTCGTCCATTCGTAAAAAAATTCTTCTACGCTTTGTTTGCATAAAACATGAATTGAAGCTAAAACGAAAGGTCGGACAGACGACCCCCCTCGCCCGCGCCCCTTCCCCTGTTTTAATATATATGTATACGTTTGTAATAATTATCTTCTATTGCCATTAGGGTGGTTCTAGCAGACGGAAGTTTGCCGTTAGATCCATGATGCTGTGTCCAGGTTTTTCAGTTCTGTGGTGAAAAACGTTTATAGTTGATATTACCAGGAAACAAGAATAGAAATTTCGCCTTAATCAAGGACAATAAGCGTGCTCACAAGTGATCAAAAAAACAGTTTGCAACGAATATTGAAATACCAGCAGTGTTAATCTTAGTCTAGACATCAACAACCCCGTAGAGTTCGTCTTAGCTGAGCGTAATTAGCCAGGTTTCAAGAATGTCCTGGAACAACAACACGTCAGACTCTACCAACTTTGAATATCTGACGTTGAAAACGTCATTTTCCTTCGCGGAAACTACCACTTCTTCTCTAGGTGTGTTTATAACAATGGTTCATACACAGGCTGCCGCATCTCAGTGTGAGAAATGCCGAAGCCTACAGGCCTATATAATAGTACCACACAGAGATTCGCTCGATCTTTAGAGGCTGATCTCACTCAAAACACAGATACGGGTGCTTGTGGGGTCGCCACAGATCCACAGGGGCAGAACTCTCATCTGGGTCCGAAAAACTCGAAAGAAAATTTAAATTAAGACAAGTTGTTAGAGAGCATCCTGCAAGGCACGGTGCAAGGAGGCAGAAGAAGAAGGAGACAGGAAAAGAGGTGGGGGGACAACATTCGAGAATGGATTGGTTTGACACTGAGCGAAGCCATGAGGGTTGCTGAGAGCAGAGAAAGATGGAATACGCTGGTTAAACGATCATCTGTGGTGCCCCAACGACCTCTGAGTTACAGGGTAGGATAGGATAGGATAGGATAGGATAGGAAGTTAAAGAGAAAAATAAAACATATCTAAATAGTAATAAAAATACCAAAATAACCTGAAGTGAATGTATTCCTCTGTGTGGGTGTGTGAGTGTGTGTGTGCGTGTGTGTATGGGTGCGTGGGTGGGTGTGTGAGTGTGTGTGTGCGTGTGTGTATGGGTGCGTGGGTGGGTGTGTGCGTCTGTGTGTGTTCTTTTTCCACGTGGATTCGTTTTTAGAAAATGTATCTAATACCAAAACGGAAGGATAAAAAGGCTGCTTATTTTATAATAATTGAGTCGTTACGATTCAGATATTATTTCATGAAGTAGGTATATCCAGATTTAGCTAAAATGACAATAATTCATTATCCTACAAATTTTCTACAGCAGCCTAAATAACTAAACATGCGTAACAATTGCAACTATTTCTAACATTTCCAAAACTATAAAATGTTATGAACGAATAAGACGAAATCTTTACGACGACCTCTTGTGGCGGAATGATGTCAAATAATTGTTCAAAGTCTTTGTTCGATTGCAGACCATTTATGGTAACCAAAATGGTCATAATTGTCTTTGAATAGGCACACATTCGTATCCCGAAATCTTGCAGTGAAATCGTTCGTTTCGCTGCATCATCACAAGTCATTTCGTGATCACTGTCCAGCAGACGTAGTCGGTTCAAGATGGCAGTCTGAGGAGCTGGTTGATAGATCTCTCGCCGATATTTGGATACAGATCTGGATTCTTCTTCTTCTTCTTCTTCTTCTTCTTCTTCTTCTTCTTCTTCTTCTTGAGGATTTGTATAGCGCACATATTTCGCCGTACCTGGCGATTGAAGGCGCTGGCCGATACAGGATCTAACTCCGCGCCAACTTGCAGTCTTTGGGCGCAACGTAATAACGCTCCAGACAACTGAGTGTGACGGTGGGTCTATTGTTGCTGGGTTCTGCACAATGGAATGCTATTACCCACTCGTCTTTCGTCTATGGGGATCGGCTAGTTAATCTCCCGGTGACTAATCTTAATACATTTATAAGTTTAGCTCGGTCTGTGTTAGGCTGGGAGTTACAGAGAGAGGGAGAAAATGGTAAAAGATTCACTGACACACTAGCTCTCACACGGCTATGAAACATAGGTAGTCCAGCCACTTGTTAACAGTAAATATCACACATTTATTTCCTCTACTCTATACAAATTTTTCTAATAATAATATCTTCTAATATATATATAACAATCGTCTATGTCCGTGGTCCACTGGACTCTCCACCCTAATCCTATTCATATACACCTCATGGCTAAACTAAACACACTAAACACATAGAGAAATAATTAACCATACATGTTCTCCGGTACAGCCACTGGTCTGCAATAATACACATAGGAGAAACAACAGTGGGTCTGTAGGGGATGTCATGGCTAAACTGTGTAGGAGGGGCAAGGGCGACCATTTCTTTCAACGGACAGTACAATGGTCAAGCCAATCTGTGAAAGTACAGAAAGGGCAGTTTTGTTTTTCACTAAACGGTACAATAACATGGTGTTATTGTCGAGTGTGGGTCGAGGAATTAGATAATAGATTATACAATTTAGCACGTGCTAGCAGCAAGGGCATGTTTGTGCCGATTCTGCGAACCAATCATTAGGCTCAGTTTGGTTGCACAAACGCAGTAAAGTTGCTGGAATAAGTCATTCGTTGTTTGGACTTGGAGACAAGCGGATCGTTAGAGAGGTGCAGGGAACAAAGCCAAGGGGGAGACATTAAGCTGGTAACCGGATTGTGGTCGAGTTGAGACACCCGGGAGGCTAGTGGGTTATCGAGAGCTAAGTAGCTGTCACCCATTTATGGAGCGTCATCGGACGTGTTCCATGTGATGTCGTCAAAGAGAAATCTCTTATCATAAGTCGGTAAGTGAGATTCGACCTCTGGAACCTTGTCTCTAGCGATCGTCAAAGAGAGGATGGGGAGGAAACTATTTAGGGAGGGCTGGTAGCAAAAATGTGTGAATGAGAATGTATAAGTGAAATTGTACGTCCTTAAACGTTTATAAAAATATGTTAATTGTTATGATGTTGTATTTAGAAATGTTTTTATGTTAGAACATATTTTTTGTTGTAAATAATAAAATGATGAATGGAGGCAGTCAGCCAGAGTCAACAGAGAGAGGTGAAGAGAAAATTGTATATACATGATAAAAAAAACGGAACAAATGTATGTTGAATATGTGGAATTTTTATAATGGTTGTATGCTGTATAAATCGTATGAATATAACGAAATGGAAAATAAAATTGTGAATATATGTATTAGAGAGGTTATGACCATGTAATTTTCTTCAGGAGGCGAGGCGAGCAGACCAGGGTAGTTTAAGAGTAATAGATAGAGAAGTAAAAGTTATGCCAGAATAGTAGCCTGTACCATTATTGATTTCAGGTTGGACTTTATTGTTGGACTTATCGTCGACGTTATCGTCGGACGTGTCGTCAACGGACGTGTTGAGATTATCCGACTCGTTGTAGTCGTCTCTACGGCGGTGGTGGCTGTAGTGGTTATTCCTCGGTCATCCGTGGAAGTGGGGGTTACTGTCGCGAGAGTGCAGTGCCTGCCGTAGAAGTCATCTGAGGTGGCGGAGGAAGGCAGTGAAGGAGGAGGGGAGAAATCAACGGAACTAAGGGGCCGTCTGGAAAGTGAATCGTCAGTACTAGAAAGAGCCAAGGCGTCCTTCGGTAGTCATAGCATAGAAAGAACAGCATCATATCGGTTTTAGAAATAAATTCGCATTTTTGGACACATGGACAAATGAAGACTTATTATTCAGTGACTCTAGATAATATCGTGTGAAATCCTACATGGACAACTCCTACATCCACATTGGATTGTTGAACCGTGTGTGTGTGTGAAAACCTTAGTTAGGGAAATTGAAAGAGAAGTACACAGTCGGACTTATCATCTACGGCTGTGCACCTAGCTTGTATATATATGACTGAACTGGGGCATCAGGGGGGGGGTTTACATTGTTATTTAAATTATCATTGTGTATATAATATTTTGTGTGTGTTTAAATTAGAAACGGCCAGGTGAGAGAGTGATTTTGTTTTGATTCATGATTATACAAATGTGTTGATTGCTTATGTTTTAAACCGTTGTATGTCTAAAATTGTGTTTATACTTTTTCTTTGGTTTCATTCTTTTGTTTCTTAATTGGGTTTTAATTACATGTTTTATTAAATAAAGGTTATATTTGTATTTTTACACTTTATTCTGCTAGTTGTGTTCTTAGTTTAGTTTAGTGGGAGAAAGGACGCTCGCACACGCATCACCCACCCCTATCTACCCTATCACTCCTTGCATGAAGGACTAGTCACCTACTTTAAACACCAGAGGGAGGAAGTAGGCCTGACAGGGGATTCTTCATGGTGGCGAAGCCGGTCGTAGGCACAAACAAAGTTTGACTAACATTCACAATTCTAAACATGGCAAAACTTCACACACATAGTACAACAATGTTATCAATAAATTGTGGTGAGACAAAGGATAGATCATTTACCTTTTTGACAATGTCAGGCTGTGGCTAACTTGGTTAAATAGAATTTCACCAGTCCATGCTTTAGTCTTCTGTTAGAGAGAACTATGCGGTTTAAACCAAGCTTGTGGTCAGCATAGGTCAGCCAAAATCTAGTGTACCAGAGGCTCCCTCTCCCATACGTCAGCTGAATGAGGTCACTGCCTAACTGAGCCAGCGTTAGCGTACATAATATGCTGAGCCCACAATTGACTTGCGTCGTCTGCTGTACGTCGACTTTAATTTACAAAGGCTACAGCAAACGGAGTGTGTCGACGAATCACAAACATTCACAGCAACACATTCGTATCACTTCAAACGAGGTCAGATTAACTACAAATGTAATCCAAAATGCAGCCATAAATTCAGTTCCGATACCCTTCAACATGCATCACAGACATCCATGAAGACACAAAATTATTGCCTATTCGGCACCGTGGTTGGTCGAAGTACACGCTATTGGAAATAATTTTCTAAAGTTTTGATTCGCTGCACGGGCCGTAATTTCATATTTTATTATTATTATTATTATTATTATTATTATTATTATTATTATTATTATTATTATTATTATTATTATTATTATTGTTATTATTATTATTATTATTATTATTATTAGTAGTAGTAGTAGTAGTAGTAGTAGTAGTAGTAGTAGTATTAGTATTATTATTACTATATACACACTGCATATTTAAACAGTAGGGCGGGTTTAAGGGAAGAAAAGTTATATGCTCAAACCAACAGTTAAAGTTTTAATTTCGGTTTTGACGGGGAGTGATTTCCCTTGTTTTAACGGTACATCAAAACCATAGCCGTGTGACCTTTTACCCTATTTTTGAGTGAACCTCGCAACTAGAAGAGTGTGTCATTGATGTCGGGGAAAGGTAGTGGCTGTTTTATCAACCCAAAACAAACAAACAAACACAAAAAAAGAACTTGCCGATCAATTTTTTTTCAAAGAGTCTGTCTCTTACCGGCTTTGGTTGATGCTATTTTTAGCTCAAGAAGGTTGGCTAGCCGTTGCTATTACGAGGCACAAAAACTAGGATTTTCGTTATTAAAAACTAAACAAAACACCTAAACTTTGAAAAAGAGTTTTTTTGGTTTTTTTGGTAGGGTGGGTGGGTGGAGGGGTAAGCTGTTTTTCCAGTGAGGCAACGCTTACTGTGAAGCGCCCTGAGCATTGCCATAATATGATAGCATAGAGCATTGCCATAATATGATAGCATAAAGCATCAGCACTATGAATGTGACCGTCGACTGATTTTGGTTTGGTTTGGGTTTTGGTTGGTACAGGTGTGGTACTGAACGGCGTGTCACTGTGGGTGTGGACGGGTGAGCAACAGAAGACGACCACCACGCTGCTCTTTATGTACCTCGCCATCATGGACATGCTTTATCTCACCACCAAAGTAGCAGGTGATTCCTGCTATTACTTGTGGCGCTATTTAGACAAAAGGTAACATGATTCAAGTCACATAAACAAAAAACATGTACCAATATATATCGAAAACGTACTTTTTGCAATGCTAGAGGCTTGTTATTATTCCTTTCTTGGGGTGGTGGAGAATGAGGATGATTGGGTGAGAGGGGATGGGTGTGGTGTGTGTAAGTGCGTAATTGGGCAACATTCATTGTGATTTTGGAAAAAAAAAACACTCTGTGACGCTGAAATGTATGCTGTTGGAGACCCTTTAAAAGAAACTACTACTACTACTACTACTACTACTACTACTACTACTACTACTACTACTATTACTACTACTACTACTACTTATTATTATTATTATTATTATTATTATTATTATTATTATTATTATTATTATTATTATTATAGTTGTTGCCCATTTTCTGATATATTACATTTGTACCCAACATTCTATGTATATTTCGAGATTGGTAACCATTTTAGTTTAATACCATTTATCTTTTGCAACTCTTTGGACAATATATTTCCACTCAACATTTCAATTAATTCGTGTGTCCTATTTTGCACAGCAATTAGGCGTCACATCATCCTGTGACAATATATCATAAAACAGCCTTGCTCCTTTAATCACAGAACACAAAATGCGCTGGGCTTAGCCATTCTCGTAAACAACAGAAAAATGCACAGTGGATTTAATTATATTTTTACGTAAATATGTTTTAATAGCTTGAAGGCATCTATAGTAAATAAAAAAATCAACAATTCCATATGTTCTTAAATGTTTCAACAGATAAAAACTGTCCATTTACTGCCACAAGATGTCTTATTTGGTACAATCCATTTCCAATCCAACTTTTACAACAAATGGGTCCATTGGCAATCAAAAATTTGTCATTGCACATAAAAGGTTCAGACAGTAACTCTTCTGAATTCTTGAAGTCAATACATAAACCAAATTGCAAGTAAGCATTAAACACATCGCACCAAAAAATTATTAACATTGAAGAAATTGCAGACTGAAAGACCAAATTTATTCAAAAGTGATACAGATTTTTCTGAAGAAATCAAAATATGTTTCCATTGTTTGTTATCTGTGAAGAGTTTACGTACCCAAGTTAATTTTAGAGCATTTATATATCGTCTGATAACTGGAATTCCAATTCCACCGCCTGTCATATTTTTAGTTGATATTTTTCTCCTAATTTTATCCTGTTTCATATTCCAAACAAATTGAAAGACAGTTTTATTAATTGCGTCAACAATGTTGTCAGGTGGATTCGGTAGCAATGTCCACAAATATACAAGTTTAGATAATATTAATGATTTTAAAATGGGTACTCTTCCAAGTGGTGTTATTTGTCTTTTAAGCCAAATCTTGTAGAGAACTTTTACTTTCATAAATGTTTCATCAAAATTTAATTTAACGCAGTTATCTAAGTCACTAGTAAACCAAATACCTAGGATTTTAAACTGTACAGGATTCCATTCCATTTTTAAATGAGGCATGTATATCACAGGAGAGTTTCTTTTACAACCAAGCCATATTGCACTAGATTTGTCCGTATTCAAAACCAGAAAAAAAATCTGCCGAAAAGGCTTGTAGTAGAGATAACTTCATAAAAACACTCGCTGTCACCCTCAAAAGTTAATTCCGTATCATCTGCATATTGCACAATTTTATTTTCAGTGCCATTAATAAACACACTATAATGTTTTTATTTTCTCTTATCATAAGTCCCACTGCATCCACACAAAGAATGAACAAATAGGGCGAGAGCGGGTCTCCCTGTCTACAGCCATGTTCGACGAAAAACCATGGAGTTGTCTGTCCGTTCACAATAAAAGTTGATTTTATATTTTTAAAAAGGTTTTAAACCAACAACAAAAGTCAGTTCCAAAATTATACATTTCCAACATTCTAAACATACAGTCCCAACTTAAAGAATCAAATGCTTTCTCAAAGTCGAGGCGAAGTAATAAACCAGGCATATTATTTTTATTCAAATATTCAATGAAATCATAAATTAAACGTTCATTATTACCTAGATATCTATTTTTCATGAAACTGTTTGATCTTCACTAATTAATAAATTTAGTACTCGTTTTTAACCTATTTGCAATACAGATGTTTGTTTTAACTGGCAAAAATGTTGCATTGAAAGAAACGGACGTGTTGTTTGGTTATAAAGCGAATAATCTAAATTCATATAAGACTAAAGTTGTTAATCATATATTATTGATTGCGAAAATGACCATTAGTAAATTCAGATACAGAGAAAAACTTAACCCAATACGCGTGTTAGCGACGTAATTTTTTCCCTCTCCTTACCTTACCCTTCTTTTTCGTATCGGGAAGGTTCGGTTTTGAGGGGTTGTTGTTTCTTGATTTCTGTGTTGAGATAGCTGTTAAGATTAAGTCACTTTGCTCTGTAATACTGATTTAAATTCTGGTGTTTTCGTGTTTTCTTATTTAGGAAAAAGAGAAGAAAGATAAAGAAAGAAAATTAAAACAAAGAAATGTATTATATATCTATATATCTATATATATATATCTATCTATCTATATATATATATATATATATATATATATATATATATATATATATATATATATATATATATATATATATATATATATATATATATATATATATATATATATAAGAACCAATGAAGAAGATCTGAGGAACCCCTTTATTAAAAGAAGAAGAAAAAAAATAAATGGAGGACTCGGACTACATGCATCTGAGATTTAAAAAAAAACACAACTATTTGCAGTGCATACTGATCCTATTTTATAAGTAGTATTTAGTAAAGAAACTGGACGCAATTTTTTTTAAATCAGATCCCTTGCTTTGTCCCCCTTGGGAAAATAGACAATAACCCCTTTTTGTGTTATTGAACAAACCGTTTTAGATATTCTTTTTTTCCAGAGGCTGCTCTCGCTTTAAATTTTTTTTAATGTCAAATTCATAATGCGGTTACTGACGTCACGTCATAATCCACTGGCACCTACTTGTTTATTTTTACTATTTGTTGTTTGCGTGTGTATGTGTGCACGCTTGATCAGTATTTTATTAGCTGGTAAACGTGTGTTTGCATGTATGTTTTATGAATGTTACTGCCACATCGCAACATATTCCATGTGCATGTTTTATGTCAATTTGGCCAATAAACTTCGTTGAATCGTTGAATCGTTGAATTGATCATTCTCGTTTACTAAACCCCTCATTTAAAGACCTAACCACATATGTACTCAATAATTTCCAAAACACTTTGAAAAATTTAACTGTAGGGCCATCACTTCCTGGACGTTTATTGTTTGCCATATTTTTTTTTAAAGAGAAGCTTGCTTCCTCGTGATGAATTTCTTTTTCCAAATTTATTTTTCATTAATTGTCAATGTTGGAATGTCACTACCTAAGATGTCTGGTTCAAAATATGTCAACTGGCTATTTAGAATAAAGGTTTGAGTAAAACGAATTAACTTCTTGTACTATATCGTTTGCTTTTCTTAGATATAACCTCAAAAATATCAGTGAATGAATGATTTCGCTTCAAGGTCAAGGTCAAAAAGTCAACAAAATTGTTAGTAAAAAATTAATATATTTCACAAAATGTCACATTTCCCCCAAGTTATTGATACTGAACTTATGATTCTTTTATTTATGCATGATAGACATCAATAAGACACACATACTGTGCAAATTGGGCAACCTCGCTCCAAAGTCAAGGTCACTGGAGCTGGCCAAAGTCGGTTCGTATATGTACTTTAAAGTACTTTTGACCATAAACTATGAGAGATTTAAATACAGAGATTGATATTTTATATATGTTCCCTTTTTGTTTCGTTGACCTTGAAGGTCAAGGTCATTTTAGGTCACCCTTAAATAATTTCTTAATTTAGGCCTTACATAATTTCTTATTATACATTGGAATTGCATGCAACAATTTTCGGTTATTTGATCAGACATGAGCATCAGAGGTAACGTAAAAGTCAGTCATTCCGAGGACAAGGTCACTGAAGGTCAAGGTCACCCCAAGGTAACAGTTTCTTGACTCACGCGCATAGCAATGTGAGTCTATGTACTCACCCCCCCAAAAAAAAAAAAAAAAAAAAAAAACTTTTTTTCTTGATTTTTGCAAATATGTGCAAGATGAGTCCTAAATAGTCCAAAAAATATATCGAAAAAAGTCCGTCCGTCCGTCTGTCTGTCTGCTTGTGCACAAACTTTACATTGGCTAATTACTCAGAGCCTATTTCAGCTATCACAACCAAACTTGGTAAGATGATGTATAACCACGAGACCCCATAAATGACCAATGAATGAATTACTTCACTCCAAGGTCAAGTTCACAGGGTTATCAAATTAGTCGAAAAATTAAATTTCTCAAAAAATTTCAACGTTTTTCTAGGTTATTAATATTGAACATGACTCTGTGATGATGATATATATATCAATAAGACACACATACTATTCACATTTGGTTAACCTATCTCCAAGGTCAAGGTCACTGGAGCTGTCCAAATTCAGTTTGTATAGGTAATTTGAAGTGACCTTGACCCTAAACTGTGAGGAGTCATTCATTTTCATGTTAAATATTAGGAGTTCCATAAGGTTTCTTGAGTCATATGGGCTTTGCCCTTCTAGTTTTTGTGAGTGCATAATGCAACTTTTGTCGTAGTTTACTTGATCGTGCATACGTGTGAGAGGTGCTCAAGTGAAATGCTTAATCCCAACTGTAAAAACTGAAGGGGTAATTTTTTACTTAGAAAACAAGCATGCCTTGAACAAAAATGACTTCATCATTAAATACAAACACATTGTCACAAAAAAGAACAATAAAATCATCACAAGGATCGTATTTGCTACAGACAAATTGCCCGCATTGTTAAAAGTTGGAGAAAAGTCCTATAAAGTGTACCCATATTGTCCCCCAGTATTGCGATGTACACGATGCCAGAGACTAAATCATGCACTGAAGGACTGCTACGCAAAACAACGCTGTTGTAGATGTGGAGGTCAGCATGAAAGAAGCAACTGCAAGGCCTTCAAGCCTCATTGTATCAATTGTGGAGGAGAACACTTAGCAGCGTATCATGGTTGCGATAAAAAGTTATTGCTGAAAAATGCACTCAGGGAGAAATCAAGAACCTACATGAGCTTGCAAGAGGCAATTGCCAAAGTGAGAAAAGAATCAATTAAAACAACAAATAAGAAAACCTATGCTCAAGCAGTTGCCCAATCAACTTCTCCTTGAGCTCCATCCTTCACAGATTTTGTGGAAAAGTTAGCAATACCTTTACTTAACAAGCAAGATGCAAACATTGACAGTTTGTTCTTCATCAATAAGGGTTTCTTTCACGGAATTAGAGTGATCTAATTCCGTGGTTTCTTTTAGACGGATTCAACTGACGCAAGTTTGCAATCCCAAGAGCGTGACAATGCAGAGCGTCTTCTCTTCAAGTTGCATCGATGTAATAAAGACGTTACAAAAGGAAACACTGCAACAGAAGGAAAGAAGTAAAATGAAGAAATCCAACAGTGACAATGTCAGTTCGTTTCAGCGCCTGCAAGACCAGAAGGTGGAAAAAACAACAGAACATCTGATCATAGGAGATTCAGTACTGCGTATACTCAAACCAGAAGACTGTGTTATTGGTGCAGTTCACAATCTGCATATCTGGTTTGAGTATTCATCATGTGGTACAATGGTTAGATTACCAAGCATCAAACAATGAAATAAAACATGTTGGTGTGAACAGCTGTGGGTTAAAAAGCATCAGTATGAAAGACTGGCTAAAGTTGATTCAAGCAGTCAACGGAAAATTCACTACTGAACACGTTCACATGTCTTGTATTGTTCCTTCAAGAGGTCAGCTGAGGAAGAAAGCTGATGCATCCAATGAAGCGCTTAGAGCAGCTTGTGACAAGGAGTTTGTCCAATTTGTAGACAATAACAATCTCTTTATCACCAAGACAGGGGCTGCAAATAGATCTTTGTATAAGGATTGCATTCATCCAAATCTAAAAGGAGCACTGAAAATATCCACGAATTACAGAAATGTCTTACTGTGATGTATAACACTCCCACGTGTGACTTTCAAGTTTCAAGTTGAATTAATGGTAGAAGACAAATTTAGTGTATTTCAGTGGAATTGTAGGTCCATATCTACAAATATAAATCTTTTAAAGCAATATCTAACCACAAAACAACATCACGTTCTTGCACTGCAGTCATTAAATGTAAATCTAAAAAAAACTTCCTAAAATTGAAGGTTATATTTTACCACCAGCAATACAATACACAAAAAATATTACAAAAGTTAGAGTTGCAATATATATAAGAAATGATTTAGATTATGTCTCTTGTCAATCTATAGTTCCAAAAGATTTATATAACGTATATTCTGTGGCCCTAAAGGTGAAAATTCACAGTCAGTTGAATATTAATATTGTGTCAGTTTATTATCCTACGGGTCCAGATAATATCAACACTGAATGGTTAAAACTATGTAGTTGATAAAAATGATAAATGGATTATTGTTGATGATTTTAATGCCCATTCATCACTTTGGGATAACGGATGTCAGTATAATACTAACAGTGATGGAGATCACGTACAATCGTACGTGTTTCACGTACTGAGTTGGGAAATCACGTAACGAAAATATAATGAAAGGGTATAAACACACACAAAGTCAGTGCCAAAGGGGTATGAAAATGTAAAGCTAAGTTGCTGGGAGGTATCATCAGGTACAACTATTTCGGCCGTGCGTACAGCTTTCGCTCGATTTGGATCGTGTGCCTGTGCGTCCTGCGCGACCGCCTACCACCCTCTCTTCCCTCCTATTCATTCTGTCGCTTCCGAGAAACAGCCAATCATATGCACGATAATATTCACTATTTTTTCTCGACGCTTTTGATTGGCTATATAAGACTGACAACAACCCAACATTAAACATGGCCGACAAGCAGCGATCTGAGGGGAACCGAAGAAAATGAAAAATAAAGCAGACAAAACTAATTGCTCAAAAAAATTAAAACAAGATGAAGGAAAAGAAAAACATGCAAACTTTTTTGTCAGCCTTTGGCTTTGAGTGCTCGGTAAGAGAAGAAAAAGATGAGCCGCAACCGGGCCCGGCTGAAGAAATTCAAACTGATGAAAAGACTTTCCACGCAAAGTGTTTATTACGTATGTTGGTGTACCCCCTAAAAAACTGAAAGGGGGTATAAAAAACCCCTTATGTTTGCAATGAGGGTATGAAAACCCCCACATGTTTTGGTTGAGGGTATAAATACCCCTAGCTTAAAAACTTTCTCCATCACTGACTAATAACCGTTTTATTGATAATATTATTATTTCTGGTCTTGTATTTTTTAAATGATGGTAAAATAACAAGGATTCCTGATGTAGAAACACAACAGCCTTCTGCAAGTGATCTAGCATTCGTATCACCTGATTTGGTTATAAACAACACATGGGATGTAGAAATTGATTCCTTAGGCAGCGATCATCTTCCAATTTTGACCACCATAAATGAAAAACCAGATATTCAAGTAAGTGGTGTTTCACCCGTCCCCTATACGCTTAATGTGTCCGGGGACGTAAATTTACTCAAAAAAAAAAGAAAAAAAGAAAATGATGTTATTCTTAAATATATATATATGATCGTGCAGACTGGAATCAATATCAAATGTATTTATTGAATTCTGAAAAACATTTTATTGATAATGGAGACATTAATGCACTTTGTTCAATGTTCACAAATACAATAATTTCAGCAGCTAACAATTCCATACCTATAAAGAGGGGTTCTTTAAAGAAAAAACATCAAGGTAATATTTGGTGGAATGGTGCTTGTGCAGATGCAGTTAAATTTAAAAAGAATGCATACAAAAGGTGGATAAAATACAGGTCTGTTTCTGCGCACAGAGAAATGAAAATGGCAAAACTTCATTGTAACAAGATAATTGCAGTAGTAAAGAAACAACACTTGGAAAACTTGTGCACTAAAGAAATATCAAGTCCAAGTGATGCAAATAATATTTGGAAAAAAGTTAATGAAATGAAAAATGGATTTCAGTTACCAAAATGTCCGATAAAAATTATGAATAAAATATTTTCTTCTCCAAAAGATAAAACAGAAGAATTTTGTTAAATGTTTGCAAATGCAAACAACACCAGCAGTCCTACTCAAGAAGAAGTAACAAAAAGGCAAATTGAAGAAGCATCAGAATTTTATAAAGATCCTAATCCTGATAATGCTTTGTATATGAATTCGAAAATTACATTATTGGAGGTAAAAGATGCAATCAAAAATCTTGGTAATAAGAAATCTGCAGTTGGTCCAGATGGCTTGTCATATACTTTATTAAATCATCTACCATTACCAAGGATACATCATTTTCATACAATTATTAATAAGTGCTGGAAAGATAATATTTTATCAGATTTATAGAAAACATCAATAATAGTACCACTATTAAAAGCAGGAAAAAATCGACATGAATCTTCAAGTTATCGTCCTATTGCACTTACATCACATGCTGGTAAAATAATGGAAAAAATACTATTAAATAGATTATCATATTATTGCAACAAAAATAAAATAATACCAACGAATCAGGCTGGTTTTGAAAAAGGTAGGTCAACAGTAGATAACTTAGTTTAATTAACCACACATAGTTTAATTAACCACACAAGTTAAGAAGCAATTTTCTCGAAGGAAAAATATATTGGCCACTTTCTTTGATGTGAAAAAAGCGTATGATCGAGTATGGCACGCTCGACTTTTATACAAGCTAAAACATATAGGCCTTTCTGGCGATATTTTTAAATATATTAAAGATTCCCTAAATGGAAGAAAAATAATAACAAAGGTAGGCAACTCTTACTCCTCTGCATATAATATTAATATGGGCATACCACAAGGGTCAATAATATCACCTTTATTATTTAATATATTGTTATATGACTTGCTTCAACATATAGGTGAACAAATAAATTTAGTTCAATATGCAGATAATATTGCAATGTGGATAAATGTCTCTTTAAAAAGAAAAACATCTTTATTTGAAATAAAACATATTCCGAATGTATATCAGAATGAATTAAATAATATTCACTTATACATAAAAGTAAATGGACTTGAATTTTCAAAAGAAAAAACAAATGTTATTATTTAATGAAGGAACTGGTCCAAAACTGTTACCGAAATTTTATATTGGTAATGAAGAATTGCAATATGTAAATGAAGTTAAATTTCTTGGCGTGTATTTTACAGCCAATTTAAGTTGGAAAAAACATATACATTATTTGTTGCAAAAGGCTATTAAAAGTTAAAATTTAATAAAGATTGTAAGTTATCAAAAAAGGGGACAAGATACACAAAATTTGATTCACCTGGTGTGCATGCATGTTCGATCTAAATTAACATATGGCCAAGAGGTCTACTTCTCTGCTCCAAAATACTTATTAAAATTACTTCAAAGTATGGTTAGCAAAGCAATTAAAATGGTTATGGGTGTTCCAATACACACAAAAACATCTGATGCTTATAAAGCTGCAGGTGTATTACCATTACATGAATAGAGAAAATTATCATGTGCTAAATATATAGTGAGGGCATCTGCAGTTGACAGTTTCACAGATTCAGAATTAGAAATACGCTCTGATTTACATTTTCCCAAAAAGCACAGAGTATTAATTATTTACAGACTATTTTAACGTATACAATGAGCTCATGAACGAATCTAATTTAAATTGTAAATTCGATTCAAACATAATTTCACAAATACCTATACCTAATTGGGAACTTCAACGAGCAAATTTTGACATGGACTATTCTGAATTAAGAAAACAGGAAAACGGCATTTTATTAGCAGCAGAAGCAAAGGAATGTATCTATGAAAAATAATGATTCTTACCTACACATTTATACTGATGGTTCTGTTTTAGAATCAGGTGAAACAGGAGCAAGTTATGTTATACCTGCTTTAAAAGTTAACGAGGCTTACTTTTTAGGGAAAGGGCATTCAATATTTACTGCAGAACTTATTGCTATACTTATGGCATTGAATAAAATCATTAGTTTACACACTGACTTTCTCAATATTTTATTTTGTGTTGATTCTAAATCAGTTTTACAAACTTTGGATTCAAATTCTAATAAAGAAGACTGTTATATAATAGATGACATTAAATATCTTATTCATAGATTAATCATAAATGGAACAAATGTTCAATTTTGCTGGATACCATCTCATAGCGGATTAAATCATAATGACTGGGCTGATAGGATCGCAAAAAAGGGGCAAAAAATGGAAGTACTGTTATTCAGCTCGATATTCCATTCTCAAAAAATGAAGTATATCGTATAATTGAGAAGAAAAAAAATTCCTTGCATTAAATTATATAATGGAATGTTACATTCCTCGCGGACTATTATCAATTTAGCATATCGTCTTGCTTTGAACTCGTGGAGGACAAAATACTGTAAGGAAGTTGCTTGCATTTGCAAACAAGCAATTTCTATTAATCATCTCATTAATGAATGCAGTGCAATCGCGCAATATATTCCACAACATATTCGAAATATTCAGGATAAAAATATTATTTACTGGATATCAATTGCAAAATCATTAATATACAGTCCTGTTGGATGTTTTTTGTAAAAAAAAAAAACAACCAAAAAAAAACAGTCAGTACAGATTATATATTAGATCTAATAGATTGTTTCTATGAAGCATAAATTAAGAACATGGAATATTATATATGTATACATTCAGAACATTGAATTACATATATGAGATATAATGATCCTGATTCGGCTTTTTGCAGCCCGCTGGATCCTGTAAACCATGAAGATTATTTTACAAGGATTGGTTAGTAGTTATATTGGACGTCATTTGTATAAGTTCTAATTATTTTACAATTTTGATTGTTTAATTGTTCAGTTTTGTGTACTTTGTTTAATCCCTTTCTTTAATATTTTCCCCTGCTCCCATCAAGTCTAAATTCACTTAGGTGAACAGACGTTAAATTACGCATACGTGTATTTGGAGCCGGAGCTCGTCATCTCAAGGTCAAGAGCATCGAAAGTCTGTATTACTTTGCATTTTAATGACACCGTTTCATTTCTTTTTTTTCTTTTCTTTCGGGGGTGAGGGGTTGGGGGTGTGTGTTTGAAGGAGGGGGGGGAGGAGAAGGGTTGACCAGGGGAGCCACTAATTTTTATGTTACAGTTAAGAAAGGCAAATTCCAATAGGAGCATGTGAGTCATATGGGCATTGACTTCTAGTTATTATTATTATTATTATTATTTTTATTATTATTATTATTATTATTATTATTATTATTATTATTATTATTATTATTATTATCATCAACATCATCATCATCATCATCATCATCATCATCATCATCATCATTACTACTACTACTACTACTACTACTACTAACACGCAATAGATTCAGAAGAGGAGAGTCACAGATCTTTGTGTAACCTACAAGCTATATTTGACTGACTTTATAATGTTCCTCTTAACAGCCTGTCACTATGGGGCGCCATGTGTCCATTTATTCTATGTGACTATTCTATACATAGAATAAATTCTATACACATAGAAAGCATTCTATGCACACAAAAAGCATTCATTAGTTGAAATTCCATTTATAAAAAAGAAACCAATAGTGTAAGTCATAGAATAAAATTCTTTGTATAGAATAAAATTCTATAATATAGTGTAAAATTCTATGTCCATAATAAAATTCTATGTATATAATAGCATTTTATAATAGAGAATAAGATTCTATGTATGTAATACAATTCTATATTATAGAATGCACTTGTATGCATAGAATTATATTCTATAACATAGAATGAATTCTATTACAAAGAATGAATTCTATAACATAGAATTTATTCTATGTGCATACAATTCATTCTATAACATAGAATGAATTCTTTAACATAAAATAAATTATATGACATAAAATGAATTCTATGTGCATAGAATAAATTGTATAACATAGAATGAATTCTATAATAAAGAATGAATTCTATATGCATAGAATGAATTTTATAGCATAGAATGAATTCTAAGACATAGAATTCATTATATGACATAGAATGAATTCTATAGGTAGAATTCATTCTATGACATAGAATGAATTCTATAGGCATAGAATGAATAGTATAACATAGAATGAATAAGATGACATAGAATGAATTCTATGACATAGAATGAATTCTATAACATAGAATGAATTCTATAGCATAGAATGAATTCTATGTTACAGAATGAATTCTATGTCATAGAATTCATTCTATGCTATAGAATTCATTCTATGCTATAGAATACATTTTTTGTCATAGAATTCATTCTTTGCTATAGAATTCATTCTATGTTATAGAATTCATTCTATGTCATAGATCTCATTCTATGTCATCTTATTCATTCTATGTTATACTATTTATTCTATGCTATAGAATTCATTCTATGTCATAGAATTCATTCTATGTCACAGACTTCATTCTATGTTATAGAATGAAATCAATACATACACTTTTTTTTAAATAGTAAAAACTGGGGCACTGTCGAGGTATAGAGAACATTTTTTATGGCATGGGACTGTATTGCAGAGAGATATACACATTGCCACATCCCATCACCACACCACATCACTCTACATCACACTGCACCACAAATGTGATGGGTAGGTGTGGTGGAGTGATTAGGTTATGTGATGATGTGGTCTGATTCACTCGCTTTTAAGGCATAATAGAACTGTATTGCAGATACATACATACACATTACCACATCACATCACCACACTACATCACTCTAAATCAACCACACTGCACCACAAATGTGATGGGTTGGAGGGGTGGGGTGATTAGATTATGTGATGTGATTCACTGATGCCATGATATGTGCTGTCTGCAGCAATGTGAAGATGTGCTGCTGCTGTGATGTCAGCTGATGTGATGTGATGATTTGTTGATGTGATGTGATTTTATGTGGTGGTGCGTTTTCACGATGATGGTTGTCACGAACTGGCTAGTTTTAACTCTGCCTATGACTATTCAGCCTTGTGTAGTAATTGTAACAGTAGAGAGTCAGTATATTACACAGCAGCAATTAAGGTACACAGAGGGCCACACACAGCGAGCCCCACACACAGCGCAGTGAGTCAGCACTTGAACTTTGAATCGGACCGTTTTAACCAATCAGAAGCAGGCTAAGCGGGTAGAGCAGTTCTGACTGTGTCAGAGCCTAACACAGTTTGAATCAGTCGTGTGTGAGACAAGGAAGAGTGAACATCTACATAGATAGCTAGAGAAATCTCTTCACTCATAGACCAGGAAGCAGGACTTAGGAATCTTAGAATTCTCTCAAGTCATCACGGGCCTGAACTTGTCAAACAGGTAAATGAACACCCTTCTGTTTCATCGTGATATATTTGTATTATTGTTGAAATTATGTTTGAAGAATTTGCTATGCATAAATGTGAATTGTTAATCCGAATTTGCGTGACCATGTGGAAAAGCCGAACACGTGGCGTAACACGACCGGTTACACCGCCATGTTGTATACCGTACGGAACCACTGTTGTTTAACGGATATGTATGTTTGCAGACCAGTGGCTGTACCACTGAATGTTTATAATATTATTAATTCTGTATGTGTATAGTTAGACACCACAGCAGCTCAATGCCTATGTGAGGAGCACTCTTAGGTTATCCCACATTTTGCTGGCTGCGGGCTATTTATAGCTTGCCTACACCCTCCCTTTCAGTGAAAGGAAAGGAAAACAGAGCACTGGCAAAGCTATTTATAGCTAGCCTGGCTGAACTAGCTTCAAAACCTAAAAGCTTTGGTTGAGTCGGTGTGACACGATTGATATTTATGTATGTATAGGAATTTAGAGTGAGATTCCAGTGGACCCCGGAAGTAGCAGAATGTTCGTCGCTTATGTATAGAGATGTGGAGCTATCACTGAGGGCTACTTTGGCTTTCAGTGAGACGCTCTGCACAAACTGATTATTCAGGGTTGTGCAGAATTTCGTCTCTTATATTACAGACGAGCAGGCGAGCTATCCTGTGCATCCCACTCCACAGAAACGACAAGTTGGTTGAGGACCCCTACCGCACAAGTCGGAAAGAGCTACCCGGAAAAACACCCTGTCAGACCCCACAGCGTGGCAAGGGAACCCAACTACACAACGACAAAGGTGTACCAGAAGCTACCTCACAGAAGGACTTCGCACGCACCATCTAGCAGTTAAGTGTATTCATCGAAGGTGCACTTAAACTGATCATAACAGGACCACAGTAGTCCAACTCTTCAGAAACTGTAAAACGGACCACAGTAGTCCAAATCTACATGAAATATTATAGCAAGTGCCCGAGGAAGATATAACAGCTGCCTAGACTATCAGCGATCGAACTATTAGCAGTAACTGAGACTTTTTAAGTTAGATTAGTACTTAGGTGGTGTCGGATAGTGCAGTGGTTGGAGCACTCGCTACTGTGTCGAAAGTGAAGCACCGTCCGGTGCGGTTAGCACTTGGATGGGTGACCGCTAAGGCGTGAAGCGACAAATAACAACGCCCCCAGTTGACTCAACTGTGATTGAGTACCTACTCTCTTGAGGGTGGGGAAGGTAAAGCAGCGAGGGAGAGAGTTGGGCATCACCCTCATTACGCTGGCCCAAGATAAGTGTGATCTCCAACATCACGCTCCCCTACGGCCACAAGGCTATGGGACTACCTTTACCTTTACCTTTACCTAGTACTTAGAGAATCTTGTATAGAGTAGAAGAAATAAATGTGTGATTTTAACTGTTATCAAGTGGCTGGACTACATATGATTCATAGCCGTGTGAAAGCTAGTGTGACAGTAATTTTTTACCATTTTTCTATCTATTTCTGTACCCCAACCTTAACACAGAACGAGCTAAACAAATAAATTTATTAGAGTAATTCATAGGGTGACTTACTAGCAGTTCCCACCGAATAAACGTGAGGGTCCATAATTCCATTGTGCAGAGCCCATAAACCCCACGTGACACTTTAATTGGCGAGCCTAGCCAGGATCTGTGTATAATAGGAATTGGGTATAACCGGATCTAAGTACAATAAAATTAGACAACAGTAGAAGTAGAATAACTTAGAATAGTGTAAGGGTATAACACTGATCAGTTTTGGTGCACTATTCTTTAGTTAAAAACTTGTTTGCTTCAATTATTTTTGTGCCTGTATGTTGCATTGTTCTTTTGCAGGTTTTGCTTAAATAACTGTTGTATGCCATTTGACTCTTGTTGTATTCTATTATTGATTGTCTTTGCATTGTTGTTATTGAATTGCAATATTGCTAGTGTTTTGGTATTCCACGTGATTCAGAGGTTGTTCATAGACACTTTTGACAATGTCGGACCCAGTGGCCTTGAGATTGCGTTTCAAGGAATTGGGAGAAGCTTTACACTTAGCAGGGGGAGACCTAATTGCGTATATCAATGCAGAGGTAGAGAAACAGGAGGCTAAGGCAGAGAGAGCAGCAGAGAGAGAGGCAAAGAAGTTAGAAGCGGAGAGAGAGCAAAAGAAATTAGAACTAGAGCAGAAGCAATTAGAGGCAGAGAGAGAAACGAGGAAATTAGAGCTAGAAGCAGAACAGAAGAAGGTAGCAGCAGAGAGAGACGCAGAAATTAGGAGGTGGGATTATGAGCGGGAAGAAAAAGAAAAAGAGCGGGCAGAAAAAGAAAAAGAGAGGGAAGAAAAGGAAAAAGAAAGACAGCATGAGTTAGAGCTAAGAAGATTGGGATCAGGAGCTTCAAGTTCTTCCTCAACCCCTTCCCACTCAGATCAGCTAGAGGTTGCATCCAACCCTGTACAAGGAATGTCATTTCCACTGGGGACATTCAATGAGAGAGAAGAAGGTCTAGATCTCTATCTGACTAGGTTTGAGCGTCTAGCAACAGAGTACAAACTAGATCCCACTCATTGGTCTTTTAAGCTTAGTCAAGGGCTTAGAGGAAAGGCTTATGACATCTACCGTAAGCTACCGACTGACAGAGTGACTGACTATCACAAAGTAAAAGAGGCACTCCTAACGGGATTCGAACTAACAGGAGAATGCTACCGGCAAAAATTCCGCAACAATCGGAGAGTGAAAGGAGAGAGCTATGCGCAGTTCGCGGATCGGTTGTCCACAACGCTGGATAAGTGGATTAGCCAGTCAGCCACGGCTAAGACGGATGATGGACTGACAGAACTGTTAGTATGGGAACAGCTACGGGAAACCATGACCCCCGAGCTGAGGACATTCTCAGTAGAGCAGGGCGCGGAAAGACTGGAAGATCTGGTCAAGGTCGCAGATAGGTACGTGGCCGCACACGGAGAAGCCAAGAGCTTCAGGCGAGACCTAAAGCCTAACGGGAAAGAGGCACAGAAACGAAGCCCTAACCGGGAAGAGCGCACCGCGAATAAGCCGAATAACCCCAGACCTGGGCAGAATAAAGGACCCAACACGGAATTCGGGAAAAGAGGTCCCGCAGAACAGAGACGGTATTGTTCGTTCTGCAACAAAAACAATCACTCCACCGCAGAATGTTTCAAGTTGGCCGCACAACGTAGGGAAGAGCGCGAAAGCCGGCCAGCGCACAGAGTTCTAACTCAAAGCAGCGGTAACAAGCCACACACAATCGGAGATCACCCATCGGTGACAGACACGGTCAAGGTCAACGGAAAAGAAGCGAACTGTCTGTATGACACAGGTCTATCATACGACGCGATAGTTAGCGAATCTCTTGTATCGCGCGCGGACTTGACAGACAAGACAGTCGACTTACAAGGAGCAGACTTGACGAAACCGACGACTACTTGCCCAATAGCATGGATCGAAGTAGAGAGTAGGTACGTCACAGGACGAATCCAAGCAGCTGTTTTACAGAAACCCCTGTATGATCTAGTGCTAGGTTGTAGGTATGTGTTCTTAGGCACGCCCCCTAAAACTGTAGAGATAGCTGCAGTGCAAACCAGGGCCCAAGCTAAAACCCAACCACCCCAGCCCGAGTTCGCTCCGAATCCAGGACTCGAAGAGATCAAAACAGCACAGAAAGAAGACGCCTCGATAGCAAAGTGCTTCCAGAAGCTACCCAAGGCGCACACACCCCCGCACAAGGGAGACTTCTACATGGAAGAGGGAGTTCTACATCGACAAGGAGATGGAGATCACACCCAACTAGTACTACCAGCCACCCTTCGAGCCCAAGTACTAGAATTAGGCCACAGCATGCCACTCAGCGGACACATGGGAATTGGAGCCACCGTGCAGAGAATCAGCGCACACTACTATTGGCCAGGAATCACGGAGGATGTCAAGCGCTACGTGAAATCTTGCCACCAATGTCAACGATATTCCCCGCGACATCACACCGTACCAGTTACCTTAGGACCATCAGTAGTAGTCGGCGTACCATTCCAGCAAGTCTCAGTAGACATAGTAGGACCACTGCCCATGACCAAGAAGCGGAACAGATTTCTACTCACACTCGTCGACGCATGTACGATGTGGTGCGAAGCAGTCCCGTTGCCAGCGATAGACACCAAGAAGATTGCAGATGCACTCATCGCCATCTTTACCAGAGTCGGATTCCCGGACAGCATTAGAACGGACAACGGATCTCAGTTCACCGGCCGCCTGATGCAAGACGTGTTCGAGTTGATACAAGTTCATCACATTCGCACACCACCATACCACCCAGCCAGCAACGGACAAGTAGAAAGACTGAATGGAACCCTTCTCACCATACTCAGGAAAGTCGCCGACGACAATCCAGAAGCGTGGGACACCTACGTGAATGCGGCACTGTTCGCATATAGAGAAACGCCCCATGCAGCCACAGGCTACACCCCGTCAACATTGCTATTCGGCAGACCTCTAGCAGGACCGCTAGAAGCCCTACGCAGAAGTTGGACGGAAGCCAAGATAGACGACACACCAAGAGGTGCCACCAAGTACGTCGCAGACCTGCAGGAAACCCTCAAAGCAACGTGGAAGAAAGCTGGTGAAGCACTGAAGAAGGCTAGAGCCCGTCAGGCGAAGTACTACAACCGCCACGCGAAGGACAGAGAACTGCAAGTCGGCGATCAAGTGCTACTCTTACTTCCAAGTGGAACCAACAAGCTGGACATCGCTTGGAGAGGACCGTACCGGGTGACTGCCAAGAAATCCAAGACAGTCTACCAAGTAGAGGTGAACGGGAGAGCCCGATACCACCACATCAATCTCCTCAAGAAATACACGGACCGACCAGCGACCCCCAGCACTCACAACTTGCTAGCCATCGCCCTCGCGGAAGAAGGAGAAAGCATGGAGACCAATGCAGTAGAGTATCCCCTGCATTCCAAAGAAACCTACAAAGACGTGATACTCAACGGAGACCTAGCCGCCAAACAGCAACAGCAAGTACGACAGGTCATTCGACAACATCAGACTGTGCTCACAGACCGACCAGGGAGGACAGACCTCGTCGAAGTAACCTTAACGGTGACCGACCCAACACCCGTCCGCCAGAAGCTCTACCCGATGCCACTGTCTCAGCAGCGAGCCATCAAGGAAGAGATAGACACCTTACTGGCAGCCGGAATCATCTCAGAGTCTACTTCACCCTACAGCGCAGGCACGGTATTGTTGCGAAAACCCAACGGAGAGCATCGACTGTGCATCGACTTCAGACTGTTGAATGCCGTAACGCAGTTCCAGCCAGAGCCACTACCGGACCAGACAGACCTATTTGCCAAGCTACAGCGAGCAAAGTACTTCTCACGCATCGACCTCAGCAAAGGATACTACCAGATACCAGTGCAACCGCAAGTCCGAAAGTACCTAGCGTTTAGCACTATGAAAGGACACTTCGAATTCAACGTGCTTCCATTCGGACTCCACAACGCACCCAGCATCTTCAGCGCCATGATGCGAAAACTCCTGGCACCCCTGAGCAGCGAGCACCTACACTCGTTTATGGACGACATCCTCATCGCAACACCTACGTGGGAGGAACATGTCACGCTCCTACAACAACTACTCGCACGCCTCAGAGACACAGGATTGACGGCAAGACCCACCAAATGTCAGATTGGATTCACAGAACTAGAATTTCTGGGACACACCATCAGTCAAGGAAGCCTGCGACCGGTAGAAAAGACAGTGAAACGCCTACTCGACGCTCCTAGGCCCAAGACCAAAAAGGAAGTACAGTCGTTTCTAGGACTCTGCGGCTTCTACCAGAAGTTCATCCCCAACTACAACAGCATCGCCGTACCACTGACAAATGGAACCCGGAAAATCGCCCCGGACAAAGTAGTTTGGACAGCGGAATGTGAGACAGCATTCCAAACACTCAAGGACAGAATGACATCGGCGCCAGTACTCCACCTACCCGATTTGACTCAGCCATTCGTTCTACGCACCGACGCAAGCGACTTAGGCCTCGGAGCAGTACTGCTACAGCGCGACCCCAAGAATGCAGAGACGCTATTCCCTGTCGCCTACGCCAGCAGAAAATTGAGACCCGCCGAGACCCACTACGCCACGTCGGAGAAAGAATGTCTTGGACTAGTCTGGGCCATACAGAAATTCCAACTCTACCTGTATGGGACCCACTTCACAGTTCAGGTGGACCACCAACCACTATCGTTCCTGGCAGCCTCCAAGTCTTTGAACTCTCGCCTGATGCGATGGGCACTCACCCTTCAGGCGTACTCATTCCAAATCGAGTACATCCCCGGCAAAGAGAACCACGGAGCCGACTACCTCAGTCGCCATCTCGTGGAGGACACAGCAGCTGTCGCCCACCCAACACAACTAAGGGCCACAGCACCAGAATTCGTCCCCGCCCAATAAAACCCTGTCACTAGTGTCCATAGCTACCTGGCACAGCATTGCAGCTCAGGTAGAGCAACTTAATTAGTTTGTAAATAGGACCCTAGGATAGGGCAGTGTTAAATTAGGCTCTGTAGTAGAAAAAGGTCGAATCCAGTAGTCATCGCCTTTTTTCAGTTGAGGGAGCCTGTCACGAACTGGCTAGTTTTAACTCTGCCTATGACTATTCAGCCTTGTGTAGTAATTGTAACAGTAGAGAGTCAGTATATTACACAGCAGCAATTAAGGTACACAGAGGGCCACACACAGCGAGCCCCACACACAGCGCAGTGAGTCAGCACTTGAACTTTGAATCGGACCGTTTTAACCAATCAGAAGCAGGCTAAGCGGGTAGAGCAGTTCTGACTGTGTCAGAGCCTAACACAGTTTGAATCAGTCGTGTGTGAGACGAGGAAGAGTGAACATCTACATAGATAGCTAGAGAAATCTCTTCACTCATAGACCAGGAAGCAGGACTTAGGAATCTTAGAATTCTCTCAAGTCATCACGGGCCTGAACTTGTCAAACAGGTAAATGAACACCCTTCTGTTTCATCATGATATATTTGTATTATTGTTGAAATTATGTTTGAAGAATTTGCTATGCATAAATGTGAATTGTTAATCCGAATTTGCGTGACCATGTGGAAAAGCCGAACACGTGGCGTAACACGACCGGTTACACCGCCATGTTGTATACCGTACGGAACCACTGTTGTTTAACGGATATGTATGTTTGCAGACCAGTGGCTGTACCACTGAATGTTTATAATATTATTAATTCTGTATGTGTATAGTTAGACACGATTGATATTTATGTATGTATAGGAATTTAGAGTGAGATTCCAGTGGACCCCGGAAGTAGCAGAATGTTCGTCGCTTATGTATAGAGCTGTGGAGCTATCACTGAGGGCTACTTTGGCTTTCAGTGAGACGCTCTGCACAAACCGATTATTCAGGGTTGTGCAGAATTTCGTCTCTTATATTACAGACGAGCAGGCGAGCTATCCTGTGCGTCCCACTCCACAGAAACGACAAGTTGGTTGAGGAGCCCTACCGCATAAGTCGGAAAGAGCTACCCGGAAAAACACCCTGTCAGACCCCACAGCGTGGCAAGGGAACCCAACTACACAACGACAAAGGTGTACCAGAAGCTACCTCACAGAAGGACTTCGCACGCACCATCTAGCAGTTAAGTGTATTCATCGAAGGTGCACTTAAACTGATCATAACAGGACCACAGTAGTCCAACTCTTCAGAAACTGTAAAACGGACCACAGTAGTCCAAATCTACATAAAATATTATAGCAAGTGCCCGAGGAAGATATAACAGCTGCCTAGACTATCAGCGATCGAACTATTAGCAGTAACTGAGACTTTTTAAGTTAGATTAGTACTTAGAGAATCTTGTATAGAGTAGAAGAAATAAATGTGTGATTTTAACTGTTATCAAGTGGCTGGACTACATATGATTCATAGCCGTGTGAAAGCTAGTGTGAAAGTAATCTTTTACCATTTTTCTATCTATTTCTGTACCCCAACCTTAACACAGAACGAGCTAAACAAATAAATTTATTAGAGTAATTCATAGGGTGACTTACTAGCAGTTCCCACCGAATAAACGTGAGGGTCCATAATTCCATTGTGCAGAGCCCATAAACCCCACCTGACAATGGTGATGAAGCAATGTGATGCAGTGATGTGATGTGATGATGTGATCGATGTGGTGATGATGCGATGTGGTGATGTGTCATACAATATCTTTTTTTTAATTCTAAATTTCGTTACAATTTATTAGTTGTGTTTTTTAATTTTATGTGAGTGAAATGAATTATATGTGTGACGACACGAGTTTTCAGGTAGCAGGGAGAATTATACTTTTCACGAAGTTACACTTCTCCGTATATAGTGTACATAGAATAGCGTGACCGATTTACTTTTTTGCGTATGAAAGTGCAGTTTCGTAAAGTCCGTGCGTTTCGTAGAAGACACGGGGTAGGCTAAATTCAGAACAGGGATACGCGTAATAAGAATGTGCATACTGACGAGAGCTCGACTATTTTGCTTGTGGCCGGCGCGGTTTTGGAGGGCAGAGTGGTTTGAGATGCTGTTGCGAGAGGATCGAATCTAACGAGGCAGCAACCCTGTGACAGAGGTCATTGTAGTGTAGGGTACTGTTGGAAGGGTGTGTTTATTGTTTATATAGCCACCCAAGGTCTTATGCCCTCGTCGGGATAAGGATGTTTAGAATTCGAAAGGAAGATGTTAACTGCCATTCGTCAACGAATGTAGAGTTACATACTTAAGGTGTGTGTAGTTCTCGATTGAACACCCACCAAGACTTAGTGTCTGTGATAGCGCTAAGGTGACCTCATCCTCAGTATAAGTGTTATTTGGAAGGTGAAATAACGTGCAATAGCAAGAGAAAGTGACTCTCAAAAAGACTAACCCATTGTATTGTGACAGTGTTGTGTCGTGTTGGGAAAAAGGGTGTCACGAGCCGAGGCCTATAAGGTGAGCAAATCCTGTCATTCAGTTCTTTAGTGGCGCGCTCCGAGAACTGCGTACGTGTATGAGTGGTAATGAGTGTGGGGAAGGGGATGTATTTTAGGATGTATAATGAATTTTGTTGATTTTATATGATTTTCTTATGATTTTCTTATTGTATATGTGATGGGGGAAATGTCGTTGCTGTTGTTGTTATAAAAGTGGGTCAAAGGCGACGATGGGGAATATAGAGAGGGAGAGAGAGAGTGAGGGTGTATGTATGGAGAGAGCGATAGAATGTATTATACTGAAGAAAGATGAAGTGATGATTATGAAGGAAGCATGTTTACAGTATAGTATGGCAAGGTAGTATGGATGAAGGGAGGTAATCGTGATGTGCTATAATTGTTGGGGGGTGACGGTGGTGATGAAAGGGGGGCGGAATGAATCAGGACTGTGTGATTGAAGTGAGGTCGCAATGATTATGTACATTTATATAAAGGTTTGTGTTTATAGAAGATGCGAATTATTTAGCATCAAAGGTTGGTTTATATTATTGAAATGTGTGTATAGTATCTTGTATTATTATCATGGTATTCATAATTATACAGGTCAAGATGGTGGACGGAGGACGGCGTGTTATGTTATATTATATAGTGTTTACTGTTTTGTAGGCGCATTGTTAAGACTGTGTATATGCTTACAGGTGTGGGCTATTACTTCTACGTATTACTCCTACGTATTACTTCTACGTATTACTTCTACCTGTTTATTTCTGCGCATTATTTCAACGCTGTTGCTTCTGATGTTGCCTGTTATGCTGTACTGATGTTGCTGTTGTTGACGCTGATTGGGTTCTAACCAGCCTGGTGGGGTGCCTTTGCCTCTACGACAGAGTAGTGTTGTGGTGATCTCTGCCACTGCTGCAGGTTTTGCCTATGTATCGAGGCAACACCATTACAGGAGGTTTTCATACCTAATTCATGCACACACAGACTCACATTGCACCACACCTAAAAACATATTCATTTAGTTAGAAGAATCATCCGCTTATTGTGAAAGAGACTGTTTAGCTCTCTGAGCTACTTGACAAGAACATTGAGACATTACTTCTGTGCCACAGCTTCGCCCAGATAATAGTTTATGATTCAACGCCATTGCTTATTATTTGAAGATTTACATTTTGAATTGATTTGTTGATTTTGATTTTGCTGTACACACTTTGTAAAGAAACTGTTGTTGTTTAGTTCTATTTGGGGTTTGTTACAAGGGGAGGTGATTGTTAGTTAGTATTGGGACGGGGGTCTATTTAGGGGTTGGGGGAAGGTTAGTTCCCATTTGTCCTGTGTTTGTATGTTGATTGTAGAATAAAAGAGTGTGATTGTATTCTGGCATTTGTGTTAGTTTATTTTATTTGAGTTTTATTCCTTATTCACTCGTTGATGTGCTGAAGTCACAGAACCCGCTCGGGGGACGTGACATTTTGGTGTCAGAAGTGGGATAAACTCATTTATTTTGTTAGGGTAGTGCCAGATGTGTATGTTGTGTGTTTGAGTTGTTGTGTGAAAGGGTACGCAGCGGGCGGTTGGCGGGAGTGTGGGTGTATTGCACTAGGGATCACACTCGGAGTGCAGCATTAACGGGGAATTGGGTTGCAGGGTTCACTTGCTTGCCTTTAGGGGTACGACGGTGAACGATTCCTCGGCTCCTGTGACTGTTGTGTTGCGTATTCATTGTGTTAGGTGTTTGTATCAGTTAAGTGTTATTTGTTTGTGTATACTAACATTTGTTCTTCCCTTCTTTTCTGACATGGCTACGCGGGATGCTCGAGCCGCGATGCGCCGCGACGCTAGGACCCGTAAGGAGGAGGCTGAGCAGGAGGATCGGGACTTCGGTGATGACGGCTCAGTGACAGGGTTGTTGGAGGAACCTTACGCAGTGAGTACTCAGACCACTATGCCTAAGATGTATGCCAGATCGCCCGGTGCACAGAGCAAAGTCGAGGTCGCGCTCGGTGATAGTGAGAGGTTTAGGCAGGTTGGGGAAAGTCTGGGTTTCCGAGACGGAGCGTTAGCGCACTATGTAGTTAGTGAGATGAGAAGGGAGGAAGAGCGGAGGGAGAAGGAAGAAGAGAAGAGGGAGAGAATGAGGAGGGAAGCAGCAGAGAGGATAGTTAGGGAGGAAGAAAAGAGAGCGAGAGAAGATGAGAAGAGAGAGGAAAAGCGACAGAGGGAAGAAGACCGTCGCCAGCTAGAGGCTAGATTAGAGGCTGAGAGGGAAGACCGACGTCGGTTGGAACAGAGGTTGGAAGACGAGAAAAGGGAAGAGAGAGCGGCTAAGGAAGAGGAAAGGAGGATGTTTGAGATGAGGCTAGAGGAGGAACGTAGAGCCAGAGATGAAGACAGAGCTGATCAGAGGGAGAATAGGGCTAGAGATAGAGGGGCGAATTACTCGGTCAAGCTGAAACCCTTGGAAGAGAGAGAGGATGTGGAGGCCTACCTCCAGATGTTCGAACGGGTGGCCGAGGTTCAGGGTTGGAGGAGGGAGGTATGGGCGGTTAGGCTAGCGCCTTTGTTACAAGGGGAAGCCCGGGATACTTACCTTTGTCTAACGCCTGAGCAGGCCCAGGATTTCGACACTGTGAGAAACGCGCTGTTGAAACGCTTCAGGAAGGACGCCGACTACTATCGTAGGCAGTTTCGAGAGGCCAAGAAGGAAGCTGCAGAAACGTTTCCTCAGCTGGTAGTGAGACTAGGGTCGTTGGTGAAGAAGTGGTTTTCGCTCGCCGACAAAGACATCACCGACGTAGAGCAGGTATTAGACACCTTCATTGGAGAGCAGCTTTTCTCCATCATGACTACCGAGTTAGAGATCTACGTGAGGGAGAATCTGCCTGAGACTAGCCATGCCGCAGCAGAGTTAGCACAGCGCGTGGTAGATGCCAAGCGGGCAGCATCAGCACCGGCACCCGTACTGTCCAGTCAGAGACGCAGTTTTCCCAGACGACCGGAGGCTCCTCAGCAACCTAGCAACCGGGGGAGTCAGAGTCAGAAGATAGGGAGGACGGAAGGGGGTAGTGGGGTACGTCGTTGCTACCGATGTGGGTCGGAGAAGCATGTGGTCAGGGACTGCAAGGTCAAATCGCAGACAGTAGGCCAGGTTACGGTGGGACGGACTATTTCCACGGAGACCGCACCTCGGGCTAGCGTGTGTGCAATCAAACCTTATGATCCATGGGGCCAAGGTAGGGCGAACGGGCAGGACGTTCGAGTATTGAGAGATACGGGGGCGGAGATAGGGGCAGTCGCGAGCAGGTTAGTCAAACCAGCTGATTTGACGGGTCGGACTGTCGAGATTTGCTTGGCGAATCGATCGAACGTGGGTCTGCTACCTACAGCTTGGGTGGAGTTGGATTGTGCGCTGGTCAGAGGGAGAGTGGAGCTGGTGGTTTTCGAGGACGGGCCCGATATCATCCTGGGTAACTGGGTAACGTTTGATAGCGGGGAAAAGAGTCCTGTTTCCTTGTTCGGAGGTGAATGCGCGATGGCTGCAGCAGTGCAGACTCGGGCGCAGGTGAAGGCCGAGAAGAAGAGGGAGGTACCCTTAGCAGTGGTCGAACCATCCCAGATCTCTGTTAGCACCCCAGAGTTGATCAGGATGCAAGAGACCGACGAGACGCTCGCGAAGGCGAGAACGTTGGCACAGAGTGGTGGGGCGATAGCGTCAGGTAGGGCGTCAGCTGAGTTTCGCAAGAAGAAGGGGGTGTTGTACCGGGTACACACGAAGAGAGGTAGCCAGGTCACGCAACTGGTAGTCCCGAAACAGTTGAGAGAGGGGATCCTTCAATTGGCTCATGATCCACCCATGGCTGGACATTTGGGAGGGAAACGTACCAGGGAGCGGATCTGGGGAACATTCTATTGGCCGGGAATGTGTGCCGAAGTACGGAGGTATTGCGCCAGTTGTTCAGAATGTCAGAAGGTAGTACCGAGGGGACGGGTGAGGAAGGTACCACTACAGCAACTTCCGCTGGTGGACGAGCCATTTCAGAGGGTGGCAGAAGCGCTGTGGGAGATTTGGTCGAGGGTGGGCGTTCCTAGGGAAGTTTTGACAGATCAAGGGACGCAATTCATGTCTGAAGTCATGCGGGAGATGAACAGACTACTGTCGATCCACGGGAAGGCCACCACGCCGTATCATCCACAGTGCAACGGACTGGTTGAGCGATTCAACGGGACGCTAGTGTCCATGCTCAAGAAGTTAGCCACAGAGCAACCTACAGCGTGGGACCGCTACATTCCAGCGCTACTGTTTGCATACCGAGAAGTAGCACAGGAGTCTACGGGGTTCTCTCCCTTCGAGCTTCTATATGGAAAGACCGTGCGGGGACCGATGGCTGTGTTGAGAGACCTCTGGACCAAGGAGATACAAGAGGAGGAGGTGAAATTGAGTAGCCAGTACGTGGTAGACTTGCGTAATCGCATCGAGGAGACATGTAAGTTGGCACAAGGAAACCTCAGAACCGCGTCAGCCAAGCAGAAGCGGCACTTTGATAAGAAGGCGAAACGGCGTTTGTTCAACGCGGGGGATCAAGTGTTGCTACTGTTGCCAGAAAAGCACAACAAGTTGCAGCTAGCATGGCGAGGACCGTACGAGGTGATCGAACGCGTGGGAGAGTGCAATTACCGGATCAGGATGCGTGGGAAAAGCAAACTATACCACGCCAATCTCCTGAAGAAGTTCCATACCAGAGCGACGGTGGCCACGATCGTCGTGGACGATGAAGGGGTAGAAGAGAAGGAAACCATGCCGGTGGTTGAGGATATTCCGGCGACCACCGTGACGGCATCGGCGATCACACCGACCGTGTCAGAGACACCCCGTGACGCAAAGAGGAAAAGAGACTGGAATGCACCACGATCTGCGATCAGCAGGGGCGACGATCACATCAGGGGAGATAAGATCAGATTGACGAAGTGGGCGATTCGTTTACACCCATCGTTCAGGATTGTAGAGCGTACTCCAGGGAAAGACGATGGACCAGCAGCTTTTCTCAATAGGAGTATTAGGTAGCATAGGGGGTAGGGAAATTCGCGTCGTAGTTAAGGTTCTTCAAGGTGTTAAGAACTGGGGGGGTGGGGTTGTGTGACGACACGAGTTTTCAGGTAGCAGGGAGAATTATACTTTTCACGAAGTTACACTTCTCCGTATATAGTGTACATAGAATAGCGTGACCGATTTACTTTTTTGCGTATGAAAGTGCAGTTTCGTAAAGTCCGTGCGTTTCGTAGAAGACACGGGGTAGGCTAAATTCAGAACAGGGATACGCGTAATAAGAATGTGCATACTGACGAGAGCTCGACTATTTTGCTTGTGGCCGGCGCGGTTTTGGAGGGCAGAGTGGTTTGAGATGCTGTTGCGAGAGGATCGAATCTAACAAGGCAGCAACCCTGTGACAGAGGTCATTGTAGTGTAGGGTACTGTTGGAAGGGTGTGTTTATTGTTTATATAGCCACCCAAGGTCTTATGCCCTCGTCGGGATAAGGATGTTTAGAATTCGAAAGGAAGATGTTAACTGCCATTCGTCAACGAATGTAGAGTTACATACTTAAGGTGTGTGTAGTTCTCGATTGAACACCCACCAAGACTTAGTGTCTGTGATAGCGCTAAGGTGACCTCATCCTCAGTATAAGTGTTATTTGGAAGGTGAAATAACGTGCAATAGCAAGAGAAAGTGACTCTCAAAAAGACTAACCCATTGTATTGTGACAGTGTTGTGTCGTGTTGGGAAAAAGGGTGTCACGAGCCGAGGCCTATAAGGTGAGCAAATCCTGTCATTCAGTTCTTTAGTGGCGCGCTCCGAGAACTGCGTACGTGTATGAGTGGTAATGAGTGTGGGGAAGGGGATGTATTTTAGGATGTATAATGAATTTTGTTGATTTTATATGATTTTCTTATGATTTTCTTATTGTATATGTGATGGGGGAAATGTCGTTGCTGTTGTTGTTATAAAAGTGTGTCAAAGGCGACGATGGGGAATATAGAGAGGGAGAGAGAGAGTGAGGGTGTATGTATGGAGAGAGCGATAGAATGTATTATACTGAAGAAAGATGAAGTGATGATTATGAAGGAAGCATGTTTACAGTATAGTATGGCAAGGTAGTATGGATGAAGGGAGGTAATCGTGATGTGCTATAATTGTTGGGGGGTGACGGTGGTGATGAAAGGGGGGCGGAATGAATCAGGACTGTGTGATTGAAGTGAGGTCGCAATGATTATGTACATTTATATAAAGGTTTGTGTTTATAGAAGATGCGAATTATTTAGCATCAAAGGTTGGTTTATATTATTGAAATGTGTGTATAGTATCTTGTATTATTATCATGGTATTCATAATTATACAGGTCAAGATGGTGGACGGAGGACGGCGTGTTATGTTATATTATATAGTGTTTATTGTTTTGTAGGCATATTGTTAAGACTGTGTATATGCTTACAGGTGTGGGCTATTACTTCTACGTATTACTCTACGTATTACTTCTACGTATTATTTCTACCTGTTTATTTCAACGCTGTTGCTTCTGATGTTGCCTGTTATGCTGTACTGATGTTGCTGTTGTTGACGCTGATTGGGTTCTAACCAGCCTGGTGGGGTGCCTTTGCCTCTACGACAGAGTAGTGTTGTGGTGATCTCTGCCACTGCTGCAGGTTTTGCCTATGTATCGAGGCAACACCATTACAGGAGGTTTTCATACCTAATTCATGCACACACAGACTCACATTGCACCACACCTAAAAACATATTCATTTAGTTAGAAGAATCATCCGCTTATTGTGAAAGAGACTGTTTAGCTCTCTGAGCTACTTGACAAGAACATTGAGACATTACTTCTGTGCCACAGCTTCGCCTAGATAATAGTTTATGATTCAACGCCATTGCTTATTATTTGAAGATTTACATTTTGAATTGATTTGTTGATTTTGATTTTGCTGTACACACTTTGTAAAGAAACTGTTGTTGTTTAGTTCTATTTGGGGTTTGTTACAAGGGGAGGTGATTGTTAGTTAGTATTGGGACGGGGGTCTATTTAGGGGTTGGGGGAAGGTTAGTTCCCATTTGTCCTGTGTTTGTATGTTGATTGTAGAATAAAAGAGTGTGATTGTATTCTGGCATTTGTGTTAGTTTATTTTATTTGAGTTTTATTCCTTATTCACTCGTTGATGTGCTGAAGTCACAGAACCCGCTCGGAACACTTGAGCGGGTTCTGTGACTTCAGCACATCAACGAGTGAATAAGGAATAAAACTCAAACAAAATAAACTAACACAAATGCCAGAATACAATGGGTTAGTCTTTTTGAGAGTCACTTTCTCTTGCTATTGCACGTTATTTCACCTTCCAAATAACACTTATACTGAGGATGAGGTCACCTTAGCGCTATCACAGACACTAAGTCTTGGTGGGTGTTCAATCGAGAACTACACACACCTTAAGTATGTAACTCTACATTCGTTGACGAATGGCAGTTAACATCTTCCTTTCGAATTCTAAACATCCTTATCCCGACGAGGGCATAAGACCTTGGGTGGCTATATAAACAATAAACACACCCTTCCAACAGTACCCTACACTACAATGACCTCTGTCACAGGGTTGCTGCCTCGTTAGATTCGATCCTCTCGCAACAGCATCTCAAACCACTCTGCCCTCCAAAACCGCGCCGGCCACAAGCAAAATAGTCGAGCTCTCGTCAGTATGCACATTCTTTATTACGCGTATCCCTATTCGAAATTGGCCTACCCCTTGTCTTCTACGAAACGCACGGACTTTACGAAACTGCACTTTCATACGCAAAAAGTAAATCGGTCACGCTATTGTATGTACACTATATACGGAGAAGTGTAACTTCGTAAAAAGTATAATTCTCCCTGCTATCTGAAAACTCGTGTCATCACACCAAAAATGTCACGTCCCCCCAGCGGGTTCTTAACACCTTGAAGAACCTTAACTACGACGCGAATTTCAATACCCCCTATGCTACCTAATACTGCCAGAATACAAAGCTGCTGGTCATCGTCTTGCCCTGGAGTACGCTCCAAATACACTTATACGATGGATGAGGTCACCTTAGCGCTATCACAGACACTAAGTCTGTGGGTCTCAATCGAGAACTCCCCTTAATGTGATCGTAACTCCCTGTTGACGAATGGCAGTTAACATCTTCCTTTCGAATTCTAAACATCCTTATCCCGACGAGGGCATAAGACCTTGGGTGGCTATATAAACAATAAACACACCCTTCCAACAGTACCCTACACTACAATGACCTCTGTCACAGGGTTGCTGCCTCGTTAGATTCGATCCTCTCGCAACAGCATCTCAAACCACTCTGCCCTCCAAAACCGCGCCGGCCACAAGCAAAATAGTCGAGCTCTCGTCAGTATGCACATTCTTTATTACGCGTATCCCTATTCGAAATTGGCCTACCCCTTGTCTTCTACGAAACGCACGGACTTTACGAAACTGCACTTTCATACGCAAAAAGTAAATCGGTCACGCTATTGTATGTACACTATATACGGAGAAGTGTAACTTCGTAAAAAGTATAATTCTCCCTGCTATCTGAAAACTCGTGTCGTCACACAACCCCCCCCCCCCAGTTCTTAACACCTTGAAGAACCTTAACTACGACGCGAATTTCCCTACTTCCTATGCTACCTAATACTCCTATTGAGAAAAGCTGCTGGTCCATCGTCTTTCCCTGGAGCACGCTCTACAATTCTAAACGATGGATGTAGACGGATCGCCCACTTCATCAGTCTGTTCTTGTCTCCCCTGATGTGATCGTCGCCCCTGCTGATCGCAGATCGTGGTGCATTCAGTCTCTTTTCCTCTTCACGTCACTGGGTGTCTCTGACACTGTCTCTGACTCTGTCTCTGACTCTGTCTCTGACTCTGCCTCTGACTCTGTCTCTGACTCTGCCTCTGACTCTGTCTCTGACTCTGACTCTGTCTCTGACTCTACTTCCCTAGGAACGCCCACCCTCGACCAAATCTCCCACAGCGCTTCTGCCACCCTCTCTGCCTCTATGCCCTTGAGCGGTACAGCCTCGGGATAGCGTGTGGCATAGTCTACTACCACTAGGATGTACATGTTACCCCGATCTGACTTGGGTTTGATGGGTCCCACAATGTCTACAGCCACCCTCTGAAATGGCTCGTCCACCAGCGGAAGTTGCTGTAGTGGTACCTTCCTCACCCGTCCCCTCGGTACTACCTTCTGACATTCTGGACAACTGGCGCAATACCTCCGTACTTCGGCACACATTCCCGGCCAATAGAACGTTCCCCAGATCCGCTCCCTGGTACGTTTCCCTCCCAAATGCCCAGCCATGGGTGGATCATGAGCCAACTGAAGGATCCCCCCTCTCAACTGTTTCGGGACTACCAGTTGCGTGACCTGGCTACCTCTCTTCGTGTGTACCCGGTACAACACCCCCTTCTTCTTGCGAAACTCAGCTGACGCCCTACCTGACGCTATCGCCCCACCACTCTGTGCCAACGTTCTCGCCTTCGCGAGCGTCTCGTCGGTCTCTTGCATCCTGATCAACTCTGGGGTGCTAACAGAGATCTGGGATGGTTCGACCACTGCTAAGGGTACCTCCCTCTTCTTCTCGGCCTTCACCTGCGCCCGAGTCTGCACTGCTGCAGCCATCGCGCATTCACCTCCGAACAAGGAAACAGGACTCTTTTCCCCGCTATCAAACGTTACCCAGTTACCCAGGATGATATCGGGCCCGTCCTCGAAAACCACCAGCTCTACTCCCCCTGACCAGCGCACAATCCAACTCCACCCAAGCTGTAGGTAGCAGACCCACGTTCGATCGATTCGCCAAGCAAATCTCGACAGTCCGACCCGTCAAATCAGCTGGTTTGACTAACCTGCTCGCGACTGCCCCTATCTCCGCCCCCGTATCTCTCAATACTCGAACGTCCTGCCCGTTCGCCCTACCTTGGCCCCATGGATCATAAGGTTTGATTGCACACACGCTAGCCCGAGGTGCGGTCTCCGTGGAAATAGTCCGTCCCACTGTAACCTGGCCTACTGTCTGAGGTTTGACCTTGCAGTCCTTGACCACATGCTTCTCCGACCCACATCGGTAGCAACGACGTACCCCACTACCCCCTTCTGTCCTCCCTACCTTCTGACCCTGACTTCCCCGGTTGCTAGGTTGCTGAGGAGCCTCCGGTCGTCTGGGAAAACTGCGTCTCTGACTGGGTAGTACGGGTGCCGGTGCTGATGCTGCCCGCTTGGCATCTACCACACGCTGTGCTAACTCTGCTGCGGCATGGCTAGTCTCAGGCAGATTCTCCCTCACGTAGATCTCTAACTCGGTAGTCATGATGGAGAAAAGCTGCTCTCCAATGAAGGTGTCTAGTACCTGCTCTACGTCGGTGATGTCTTTGCGGCGAGCGAAAACCATTTCTTCACTAACGACCCTAGTCTCACTACTAGCTGAGGAAACGTCTCTGCAGCCTCCTTCTTGGCCTCTCGAAACTGCCTACGATAGTAGTCGGCGTCCTTCCTGAAGCGTTTCAACAGCGCGTTTCTCACAATGTCGAAATCCTGGGCTTGCTCAGGCGTTAG